>CM062804.1:430299793-431499793 GCA_031772625.1 Pinus tabuliformis
CACAATCCGGTAGCATCAACCTCTGATAGACATGTTGATTGCATTCGTCAACTAGCGAGAGTGAAGGACAAAGAGGGAGACCAAGATCACCCTGCAGACTGTGTGAAGGCGATCACGCCATCCACCATTGTCCATTCTTAGATGAGGCGAAAAGAGAGTTTTGGAAGATCGTCCGGTTTCACCGTTACGACTTCCTCCTGGATACCAAAAACTCGTGCCAAGTCCCTCGATAGTTGAAAATCTAGCTGGCCCGATCAAGTGGTCAGCTGAAGTATCGGTCATTGAGAATGAACCTACTGAATCCAGACCAGACGAAAGTCTAAAGGTCGAAACGGTAGTTGACCCAGTTCTTCCTTCAGAGGTTTCATCCTCAATGACACCGTCGTTGAAGATTCATCTTCAAATGACACCCTCACTGAAGAGAACACGGATGACACATCCAGATTCTTTTCATCAACACAGACTCTGATGAGCATCAGGGCAACACGCCCATTCCTTTATCGCAGGAAGGAACATCGTCAGGGTCGTATCCGGCCGTGTATTCGGTCCCACCACCAAGCAACCTGGTTGTGTCCTTTGATTGGAATCAACTAGGCAGACCCCGGTTACCAGCCAGTATCCCATTCAGAATCATCGTCCAAATCTACAGGATGGTGATGGCTGGAACTATCATTGATGAAGGGGCATCTGTGAGTATCCTTTCCTCTATTGCTTGGAAAGCACTGGGTTCCCCGGCGCTTTTACCTGAGATGAGAAATCTATCAGGTTTTGATAAAGGAACCAGTCGCCCTTTAGGGATCCTCCCCAATGTTCCTATTACATTGAGGAAGAAGACAGTTCATATGAACGTCATGGTCGTCCAAGGACCCTTGGATTATAACCTACTCCTTGGACGGGACTATATATATTGCATGGGAGCTATAGTCTCCTCACTCTTTAGAGTAATGTGTTTTCCACACGAAGGAAAGATGGTCAAGCTCGTAGACCAACTTTCATTTCCAGGATCTCGCATCGCAAATAGTCAAATACCATCCTTGAATGGCTTATTCACTCAAGAAATGCCTCCACCCCGGTTCTACTTCCCAATGAATGCGAGTGATCCGGAAAGATATAACTGGGACCCAGGGGGCATGCACCCTGGCCTGCCTTGGGCAGAGGAAACCTTGGGTATAAAGTTAATTTCCGCAGAAGAATGGGACTAGTCCGTACCCGTCTGAAAGAAGGAAGAGAGGGTTGTTCTAGGATAAGTTCTTTTGTCAAAGTTATGTGAATGAGATAATTAGCTTCTCGCTCCCTTTTTCTAAAAAGTAGGCTCTCCTGAGGGAGGAGATCCATTTGTGGCGGCAAGTAGC
The DNA here is from genome assembly GCA_031772625.1 of Pinus tabuliformis. Classification (NCBI taxonomy): domain Eukaryota; kingdom Viridiplantae; phylum Streptophyta; class Pinopsida; order Pinales; family Pinaceae; genus Pinus; species Pinus tabuliformis. Next base: position 430,301,146 of record CM062804.1, read on the forward strand.
CACCATCTTTGAAGGCAAGCCTCACCCATTAAAACATATGTTTTGAAGGATAAGTAGGGGCAGCCTCCAAAGAAAGAGATGAAATTGCTGCAACAAGTAGTCACCATCCTTAGCAACCTAATAATAGACATCGCCGAAAAGAGAGTTTAGTTTGCGGCAGCGAACAGAACATTTTTTGGATAATAAGTAAGAGGCAAGCCTCCCTCCGTAACGCCAATGTTTTATCTGTTGCGATCTTGCAAAAATCTAAAAGTGAACTGATGGGAAGACAAGTGCCGTCGGCACCGAAAAATAACGAGAAGACAAGTATCGTTAAAAATATAGCAAGATGACGAGTAGAAAAACAGAGGTGGGACAGAGGAGGGGTAGCCTTGAAATTATACTTTATACCTGGGGGCATGCAAACCTTTTGGAGTGCAAGCACGGGATGACTATTTATTTTTAAAATTTTTAGGTCCTCCCTTTAAACCTGTAGGTCTAACCCGTTAAACTCGTAGGATTAGCCGTTTCCAGCTTGCATAAAGAAAGGATGTGGGGCAAAATTCAAAATTGCCAAATAGGAGCATAGCTTCGTGAGATAAAGCTCCTTAAAAATAGCTATCTCACCTGAGGCGTTTCTTGTATTATGACTGGTATAATCGAGCAGTTTTAGCACACAGTTCATGCTCGTTAAAAAATAAACGCAAGATCCGAGCAGTTTTAGCACATAGTTCATGCTCGTTAAAAAATAAACATAAGTTGTGAGCAATCTTCCCTAGAGTTCAAGCTCACCCAGAAAAATGAACCGGTAAATAACCTTGGTAAATGTAACCTTTGACAGCCATATTAAAGCCCTTGGTCGTGTTCTTGCAGTCTCACCTCCATCCGTTCATTTGGCCAATCGTTCATCTCCATATGTTTGTTTACCCATTTTGAGGAACAGCTACGAAGAGTGATTTCACTTAGCCATCCTTGTGACGCTGTCGTGATTGGAAAATTCCAACCTGTACCTGGAATCTGCTGCTATCCCTGTTTATCACTCGTTCCTCAAAAGACGAGTCTTCTTTGAGCTCTTTTCTCCTGACTCGTAAAATATGAAAAGTTTGCCGAGTTTTGGCCTTCCAGCTCGTTAAAACGACCGGAAGAGCTATCCCTCCTCTAGATTTTAATCTTTTTGGACCTGAGGGATTATTGCACAAAAAGATCGAGCGCTTGTTTTGTTCGACTCGTTAAAGCAATCGAAAATTCATCCCTTCTGTATTGTTTTATACTTTTTCAGACTTAAGGGATTAGATGACGAAAAAGGAATTCTGGAGTTGACTTTATGTACCTTTTCAGACTCTCTAAAAATGAAAAGGACCGAGTTATCCTTGTCGTTAGACTCGTTAAATTCATTAAAATAGCGACAAACTTGTCTTTAGACGAGAACGAGTTTCCCTATCGCTAGGCTCGTTAAAACATAGCGATGGGCTTGCCCGAAGGGTAGGTTATAGAACAAGCATATGTTATCCTCCTCAAGCTTGACAAAAATAAAGAGGTACTGGTCAGCAATGACTGGGGAAAAATTGGGAGAAACTCACAGCTTTAATGGTAGCAAGTCGCTCTTGAACATGACACTTTGTCCTCCATATCACATCGGGTTGGGTTGTTTCATTCACCGGTCTCATCACCATGGTCCTCGCCACACCATCCACATTTGGGGTAATGCTACCGATCCATCACATCAGTGTCGTTATATGTTCAAGAGATGTTGTTCTGCAAAGAGTCAACCGTGTCCCATCCACTGCCATACATTGTCCTTCATCCATTTCATGACCGCCATCCTGAATCATACATCACAGTTTGTTTTCACCTCATCACAATCACTAGCTCCGTTCCGTGTCACTGATGTGGGATTCATTAAGGCCCTCCTTTGACGGATCGCTCCTTGTCGACATCAGCTCATTATCCAAGGAGTTGATCTAGGAACAACCCCTTCAGTACTTTGAAGCTTGCATGCCTCAATGGCAAGTTTCTCACTTCCGGCGACAGGTATACATCAATGACCTTCGACTAGAAGATTTTGCATGGTGGTCGATGCCAAGTCCTTTATTCCCACCATGTGAATTGTACTGCCGTACCTTGAGGGTCATCATCCTTATCGGTGATTCCTCTCGCGCTTGTTAACGGTTTACATCATTGACCGGTAATCAAGCGATGTCTTTCCATGTTCGACTTCAAGAAATTCTCACATGGATCGACTTGTACATCGAGTGAAGATCGGGAGAGATTGAAGACCCCGGATCTAGTTTCATCCATCCGGGCTGCGATATATATTCAGGATATAAAGACATTTGATATGTACATCATTGCAGCAGATGATCATCCTTCTCAAAGGATGATAATTTCAGCAGAGAATTATCAGTCTATCATCAGATGATCGTCTGTGCTATGTACCAAAATGAATTTATAAAGCTGAGCATGGGAATGCCCGCCTCAGCTAGATCATGAAAAAGAATGAAAAATGATGTATTGTATTGTATCTTATTACAGGACACTTCTCAGCAGATTGAATGAACTTCGGATCCTCCTAATAAAGCATTTCACCCGATAAACGACCTCATACTTTAGGGGGCATCTGTTATAGACAATTTTGTGCCTTACAGCATCAGGCATGAATTGTCAATAATCCAAGGGATCCAAAGTCCCTAAACATGATGTTCCTAGCCCTAGAGGAACAAGGTCAGCAAACCAACAGCTCTCAGATCAGTTCTCCACCTGAAAACACTCAAAAACAAGCAATCCTGAAATCAAAGCAGGTGCTCCACTAGGCTTCTGCGCTGAAACTCAACTCCTCCATGGTGTACCTGCGTTGCAAAGCAGGTAGAACAAAGGCCACCTGCGCTGAGCGAGATGGGACAAGTGGCACACTGAGTCATTGCTCTGGAATCTTCCAAAAATGACACTTGGATCAGGGATTTCGCCTTGTGATGAGTCAGAGGCTCTGTTTCTCCAAGTGGAAGCAAGGTTCTCCAAGTGGACTCAAGAACTGAAGATCAACTGAAGAGAGAGAGGACACAAGGCAGCTACACATCAGTTGCAAGCTGACTCATCCTTTCTCAATTCATCTATATATTGAGCTCTCTCCTATGAGCTCAGGAGGCTGGAATTTTGTGCAAAGTAATGATATGCTGTTGGTTTCACTATAGAACTATTGGGTGATTGCTTGAAGGAGGTGAAGAGGAGAAATTCTTTCTGCTGGGAGGTGTTGCTGGATTGGGGCCTTCAATGGTTGTAACCTTCTCAGAACTTTACTTCTTCCATTAATAAAAGCTATTGAGGTTCTTCTATATGAATTTGTTTCAATGATGTATTGTAATGATTGTATATTTGATTTATGCTAATCCTTGAGTCAGTTATGAATGCATGCTTCTTGTAGTTTCCTTCTTTGTTATTTTGCAGGATCTCATTGTAGCTGGGTCAGCAAAAGAGCAAAGAGCTAGGAGCAAGCAGCAAAGAGAAGAGATTGGAGCAAATATTAAGCGCAAGGCAACGGTTAGTGCATTTCTTCATTCTCTCTTGCTTTCATAAAGAAGCAAACCTTAGGTAGTTTTATTTACAGTTGTTGCTGAGGTACTATCACCCTTAGAGTGGGATAGGGTCATCCGAATCAGATACTTTTCCCTACAACACAAGCGTGAACAATGGAACGTATAGCGATAGAGGATGAAAAAGTGATGTATGAGACCATGCTCAAAATTTCCAAAAGAGTGGAAATAATGTATGAAACTCTACAAAAAGAGATAGAGGAAAAGAATCGATTGTAGCTTCAGTTGCAAGCCACGGAAGAGGCCCTGAAAGAACTAAAGCATAGCAAGTAGAGTCTTCAAACAGATAATGTGAAATTGAAGATGCTTCTACATGAATAGAAAGAGGAGAAACATAGTTTACTACGATAGCTGCAAGCAAAGGACGAGGCCTTGGAAAAGCTGTAGCGTGACCCATGCGAGGTAAAAATTAATTCTCCATCTTCATGTATGTTTCTTGATGATGATTTCATTGTTTTTGAGAATCATACCACAGGAATTGGCTCCAAACTATTGAAGAAAATGGGGTATGAAGGAAAAGGCTTGGGCAATAATTACCAAGGCATTATAAATCCCATCAAATTAGAATAATTACCCCATTAGGTAGGACTTGGGTATGTCAGAAACGAAGTTGGGGAATGCACCGACACAGCAAGTGAACCACCAACAATGGATGATGAGAGGCCATCATCTGTTCTTTCCAAATCGATAAAGGAGGTAAAATATGTTGATTTCCTTTTAGTTTTGTCTTCAGATAGTATGATTTTTGTTGGAGATGTGGAGATCCCAATTACAGGGACAAACATGAGGCTCCATACTAGGACAAGGCATGAGGAGGAAAAAGAACTTGGTGTTAATAACCAAGACATGACTCAACCATTGGAGGTTGTGCAGAGACCTCAATTTATAGGCTTGAGATACACCGAAGGAGAATGCTCGAAGGTGTCAAATTCTTCTGAGATGTCATCGAAGTCGTCGAGGAAAGAGAATTATGGGAACACATCCCCATCATCCCATGACAGGGAAAGAGCTGAGGCAAGCTCTCATCACCACACTTACACCAAAAAGAGCAAGGAAAGGTATAACCAGTTTCGATATTCAAATGGTCATTTCAATTATAATCATGTTATTAATGATGAACGTAAAACATGGCATCGAAAAACATCTACCTTTTGTGGATTACGTAACCATACATTTTCTAAGTGTTAGAAAATAATAGTAGCACAAAAAAGGATGAGGCATGAAAGGCCCTCTCAACAGTAGGCAAAGAAATATGTTAAACAGATCTAGAGGAAGAAGACCTATTGCAATCATTGCAACAAAGGTGGTCATCAAAGAGCCACTTGTTGGAGGCTCCATCCAGCGCAACGCCTTAAAGACAAAGTGTTGGTGCATGAACTAGATGAAATGATTGTTCGACAAGCAAAGCCACCACAGGGAGGTGACCCATTCACATTGATAAGTGAAAAATGGTTTCTAGATATGTTAACTTGTCACAGTCGTGCTTTTGTAAATCATTTGTTCCATTTTAAAATGTAAAAGTGATGATGTGTTTTCCACCACCTGTTCAGCAATAATGTTGTCTGGTCTTATTTTGAGTTGCATGATAAACTGTGAAAGTGATGTCGTGTTTCCATCACTTGTGAAAGAAAATAATGTTTGGACTTATCTTTGTAAATCATGTGTTGCAGTAATGATGTTTTTTCCATCATTTGTTGCAGCAACAATGATATGTTGAACTTGTTTTCGTAGCTCGAGTATTGTGTCCATCTTGATGTAAACTTGACCGCCAAGTATGTGTTATAAACTCATGGCAAGTATGGGATGCTTGGGTCATTAGTTGGTCATAAAAGTCAAGAATTTAATTTGCAAAAAAAATATACTATAGGTTGCAGAGATTGCAGGTGTTGGCTCATCACTTAAGGCTCTGAAGAACAAAGGTGAAGGAGATGGAAGCGAGACATTTCAGGATGCTTGTGATGTAGACAAGGTATAGAGAAGTTGTAGGTTATTTTTCATGCTTTTGGAGGACCAAAAGCTCCTCAGTGGGGAGGATTGATATAGGTGGCTCCAAACACCTGTAGAAGTCTAGGAGGACTCAGGAAGGGTAAAAAATCAAAGTGTTTGGATTATGCTCGAACCAGGTTGATGTTAAAGATCTCGTCATCATGATTGCGGTGGTGTGAACGGTTCGTCAATCTGAGTCCAAATGAGGAAGATAGAGGCAGTCAAAGTTTTGGTTGAATTTTGCTAACTGGGTAGGTTAATGGAGACATAATTTGGAATTTTTCTAGAGGACGGAATTCGGCCAACTCCGATCGGATTCTAGGGAAAATTATTTCCTAGTTAAAATGTCCCCTTCGACCTAAAATCAGGATTTTAACAAATGAACATATTGTTTATATAACAAAAAAAATATAAAAAAAAGGGTGGCAGACCACCAACCCGACCACCCCAATCCTTAGCCACATGAGTATTAGTGGAGGGGTGGGCCACTATCCGCAGCCCCTCCCACTGAACCATTGTAACAACACAAAACGGATGGTGGGCCAACCCTTGCGACACATACCTAACCACGCCCACACTAGAACCAACCCGCCATTAATACTAAAACAACCTGTTGGAGATAGAAATAGGTGGGATGGGCGGGCCACCCAAGGCAGGCCCAACCCAACCCTTTTTTAAAAGTAATTTTTTTTATGTAAAAAAGGGAGGAGGTGAGGTTTGACCACTCGGCCTCATCCATAATAAATGGATCTATAACCGCTCCGCCAATGCAGTCCTTGTGAATTCTGCCAACTTTTTTTATATAAAACCTCCTTTGCAAAGTGCGCCCAAGCAGCATGGAGGAACCAAGAGAGGGCATAGAATTTGAGGTGATATTTTTTTAATTAATTTATTGCAAGTGGAACCATGACAGAGCAAAATTTCCAGGAGGGTGAAATTTTTGCAGTGTCCACATTGGACAAACTTTATGTCGATCTTACACCTCTCAGCAACACAAACTTGATGACACAGCCAGTTTCCTAATCTGAGTAACCAATTTGTAGAGGACATGGAGGAGGGAATCTTTGAGGAATCTAAGGGGAATCTAAAAGATTCCTTGAGCCCCAGATTTTCATTTTCTTAGAATTTAGAAATTTGACAATCGATTTTTCACTATTCGACGCCACAAATCTGATGGTGAATTCAGATTTTCCATTTGCTTATTTCATTTTTCAGCCACTTTTCTAAGTGGAGTGCAGGTGTCAGCATTCAGCGTGCGAGTAGTCATTCCATGAGATTTGACGTAGTGAGGTTGATGGTACGACCAACTTCAGTAGTTTGACATCCTCTTCTTCAGATGGCCTGGATGTGAGGTATATGCAATGTGTTCATGTACTTCTTTTGCTATGCATTATGCTGCACAGATCCATGTTTTATGTTTGATGAGGGATCTTGTTTCTTACTTTTTTTCATGATTCCTGCTTGATGGGATGCGAAATAATATATGGGATGTACTTGTTGTCATGATTCATCATATTTTGTTTGAGATCCCTTTGTCGTTATGTTAATGGGATACTCATGTTGTCACCACGTATATTTGCATTAAGATCCCTTTTATGCCATGTTGGCAGGATGCTCATCATCATCATCATGCATGAGTTTGTGTCATACTAATAGGAGTCCTTTTTTACTCAGAGTTCCAATAGCGAAACATCTCTTTGAGCCACTCCTACGTGAGGGTATTTTTCTTGTATGATAGCGACATCACCTCTTATGTACATCATCACTATTGATAACACTTAATGTAGCATCCTACACCATCTTGACATCGGGGCCCAGAGACGTAGTCCCTCTTGGACGAACTCCGTTATCGACGTCTTGAGTTTTATGTTGATGATGATTGTCATGTTCCTCTTCTTTACAACATGCATATGTATTCATTTATGTTCTTTTAAAAATGCAATTTAACACATCACGAAAATAAAAGGTCATAGAAGGGTCCTTCGTCATACCCAGACCTGGATCATCATATACCAAACATATATCAATCATACACTAATCATCATATAGCATATATCAAAACATCATAAGGCATATATCAAAACATCATATAGCATGTATCAACCAACATAAAGCACATATCAAATCATCATAAAGCATATATCAACCATCATAAAGCATATATCAATCACCATAAAGCATATACTAAACCAACATAATAAAATACTAAACCATCATAAAGCAACTACCAAACCACCATAAGCAACCACCAAACCACCATATCAAGCTGCTAATTCTTGTAGTTGATTTCAACTACTCAATCGGGCATGTTCATGATTCCTGTACCACGCACATAGCTTCCATCAGTTTTAAAATAAATTCACATCATACCTCATTAGTAGGTCATCAATACGGTACATTTGCTATCATGTTCGCTTCTTGTCACAACAAGTCAAACTCGCATATTTGACCAAATCAACATGTATAAAGATATCACATCAGGTTAGCTCCAACATAACCATCAAAATCATAAATGACATGTAACCATCATAAATCAAAATCATAGATCACATGTAATCATCATGGGCCAAAATCATAAATCACATGCATACTAAAACCGAAATACAATACCGATACTTATCCTTCATCGATCCTCACTTATGCCTTTGTCTTTATCTCATACGCACTCTGGATTAGTTGCTACACTTGACAAACACCCAGAGCCTTCTCCTCAACCATGTGCATCGACACATAGTGTGCATCACACACATACAACCACATGGAATACCACACCATGCAATACATGCATCTACACCTAACATACAACACATACACCTACACCCAGTGTATACAATACAATGCATCTGTCTATACCCGATGTGAAATACCACCAAATGCATGTACCTACACAAAGTACTACACAATGAGTACACACACCGCAATACCATGACTACATGATGCATATACATAATACTGCATTCCCATAACACAACATCGACAACATGCACACAATACCACACGTACACCAGTACCATATGTACAACATGTACACATTACCATGAGTACACTACACCACCTACACAATGTGTGCACAACATCACATGTACATGGCACCGCATGCTCAACGTGTACATAATGCCACATGTACACTACACCACTATACAATGCGTACACAATACCACATGAACATAGTACCACACGCACGACATGTACACAACATGACATGTACACAGCACCATATACACAACATGTACATAGCACCACATGCACACAACACCACTTGTACAATGTGTAAATAACACCACACACACATGGCACCACTTGTACAATCATGCACACCATACCATAAGTACATAGTACCAATGTACCACAGGCATGCAACACCACTTGTACATAGCACTGCATATCCAACACATACATAGCATCATCTGCACACAGCACTGCATATCCAACATGTGCATAGCACCATATGCACAAAACACTGCATATTCATCATGCACACAGTACAATATGTACACAATACCACATATCCAACATGTACATAGCACCATATGCACACACACCATGTATACGTAATGAAGACAATACAATATGTATACAACACCCCATATTCAATATTAGCACAACCCTATTTGTACCATCATGTACATAACATTGCATAAATAACATGTACACATGCTATGTATACACAACACCACAAGTTCACACATCATAGATGCAACATGTACAACATATACAACGTATGCTCAACAATAGTACTACACATCCAAAACCACACTGTCCTTACCAAGAAATCTTGCTTCTAGTATCTCATCCATGCTTATCCTAGCATGTCGCAGACCACACTACTTTCACTTTGTTGATGTATCCTTCAACATTACCTATTATAACATAGACATAGGCATAGTACAAGTATACAATATCAAATCATATCCACATGATATTGACCTTGTATATTTGTCATGACTACTCTCCCCACTTGATTCCTCATGAACTAGGAACCTCTTCATGTCATTCAATTGTGTAAGCAATTATTCCTTCACAAGAATGATCCTTGACAACTCTGTTAGATAGTAACATAGATACATGGATACATACATACATATATATACATTAGCATAAAAAAGTCATGATCCTGTCAAAAAACAACATACATTCATACATGTGTACATATATAAACTTTAACATAATCTTGATCATAAAATAATTACCAGATAACGTAAGTTCTAGGTTAAGAAAACTTCCTTATTTATGCATAGTCATTGAGAGCAACAGTTCCCAACATAGCCAAATCATATGACACCTCAAATCCATTTACTTTACCTTTTCATGTTACCTTTCTCATGACTCTACTGCTACCATCCATTTACCACAATGGACCTAGCCAGTCCAACCGACTGTCATAGCCTTGCCTTCCGCTGCGCTTACTCATGCAACAAGCTTCATGTTAATCTTACATTATCTTTTGGGTACCACAAATCTCTCCCCGAGCTCCATCAACTTTCATATTTCCCAACCAATTCCCAAGAATCAAAACAATAAAAGATAAGACAAGAAAAAACAAAGAAGAAGACCACGAAAGACCATAATGATATGACACTAAAATGAAGTGGGAAGGCCTTGCACTAGACATTAAAAAAACCACAAATCAAGCTCAAAAGACGAAAAGCTCAAGACTGGCACCATGACTCAATCCCCATGGTTCCCAAGGAAAGCACAACATGAGCCATCTTCAAGATTTCATGGCAACCTCTCTTTCCATGCAACTTCCTACATCATGTTGTCATAAACACATAACTATCAATGTATAATTAAGCATAATAATAAACTAGTTACCTCATCTAATTGTGCCAAACACACTGCTTGTAATTGAACATATCCATGCCATATCTCAAGGGATTCCAATCCTTTAATAGATCCCCCTGTAGCTAAAGACTAGCTAATATACCTTCCAAGTGCATGTTCATCAATATAGCACATATCCACATAATGTCAGACAAAATCAGGGTTAAGAATACTTCTTGTGTGCAAAGCACTCATTCGTTCAAAATTAGGGTTTCCAAACATAGCCAACTGAATTCTTGGCAAATTCCTTTCTTTTACCTATTTACCTTGTTGCAAGCGAGTCTTACCATGTATTGTCACATCATGCAATTGTTAGTTATATAAACACATCAATTATTACCTTGTCACACTGATACCGAGCATATTCCCTACAACTTCCCACACATGTCAACCATATGTTCCAAATATCAAGACAATCATATCTATCAATTTGAAATCAACCATTACCAAGACTAACAATCATGTCATAATCCATAGTCAACTCATAGTCATAAATCATAACACTACAACTATCACCTACTATACTCAAGTACATATCAACTGTCTCAACACATATGTGTTAGTACAATCATCTTAAAAAAAAAATCATTTGAACACATACTCATATTAAGCAATTCATTAAACATTGATACCATGTTAAATAAATCAACTAGATGACATAATCAACAGCCAAGCACCAAATATATGACATAAGAAGCTAATACCTTAATGTATCTCAGGGGAGGTGATCTTGTCTGCACAATCAATCTAGTTAGCACAATATAAATTTACAGCACATCAGCTCAAACACTCATAAGATCATAATATCCATAACAATATCTAACTAAGATGTTCACATCGTAAACTCATATACATACGCAAAGTCAATCTAGATTAGTATGACACCATCTCACAAATATGTTGGTTCATACCTGAATATCGCAAGCATAACCATCTTCATAGGTCAATCCAGGTTAACACAATACATATAACATCAATATCTCAATGAAATAACTCTAATCATCAAGTTAATTGAATATAACAACAATAACCTCTATATCACCCTCATCAACAACATAAAACTAAGTCATCAAGGTAACTGTCATACAAGAATCAACAAGTTAACCTAAAACCTACTCATCAAAAACATATAGCATAATCATCATGTTATCTAATATAAAGCAACAATAGAAATGCATACAACTATAGGGTACTATCATTCTTGACTATCTGACACATGTGCATATAACCACACTAATCATCTAACATCTATCATGAATGTAACCATAACATCAAACACATGTTCATAAACCTAATATATATAACCTTAATGCATATAATAATCCTTAACTTACATACCTCCATGCAAAACATACACTACATGTATGACGATTTTCTCTGATCCCAAAGTCTAATTTTGCAACCTCATTATGATGATCTGCATCTCCTTCTCTATCTCAGCCCACATATTAGCATCGTAACATCCAATAGCACTATGATGACCTAAATTGCATACAGTGACTTCACAAGGCATATTTGACCTACTATTCATGCATAATCATAACCAAGACCATACACATAACAGCTACATATACACACATAAAAAATGAGTACCAAACCATATACTCATCATTCCAGCTAGAGTCCAATCATCCATGCATGACCATATCAACTACACAAACCATGACCTCATGCATGAAAACAACCATTACTTTATTGTACACATTGCCACATGCAACCAACAGTATGCACAAGCAATGCCAATTCAACTACACCTAAGCATAAACACATGTAGTTGAACATAAGCAATCAATTCTTGTAATCAACCTACAAGACTGATACATGTAATCAAAATATTCAAAAATCTAACCTAACATACACGGATGTAAGTAGGTATCATGAAATCAACATGTAAGCGACATATAATTCATACATAGTCAGTCACATGTTCCAAAAATCAAGACATCATGTCTATTAATTAGAAATTAATATTCACCAATACTAACAACCTATAAGCATACCCCCCTTACTATCCATGGTCCACACTAAGGTAGAATGAGGAAGCTACTATAATTGTCTGATATCCAATGTCCAATTATGGAACTGGGATCTCCAAATCTCTATCAAATTTAACCATACTTGAAAAGAAATTGATTTTTATTTCTTATACATTTGTATGATACTAAGCCAAAAACATTTCACTTATTCCACTTGTAACATAATAACTAAAAACATCCTACTTTTCCATTTCCTTACATGCAACTTTTCATATTCCTTGCATGCAACCTTTCAAATTCCCTACATGCAACTCTTAAAATTCTTTGCATGTAAATAGGAATAGATCAACTACATCCATATTATCATACTACAATACTATCCCATAATAAAAAATAACATTTTCTTCAAACAATTTCCATAGTTTTGCATTTTCTTCAAACAACTACTATACTATTACATTTGCATGTAAGCATTTCTTCAAACACTTTACATGCAAACTAATATAGAAAAGTATTTTCATAAAAGTAAGCACATATAACTACAACAATACTATTACACATCAATGCTATCCCCAACCACAAACATTGTACTCATTGGGGCATTTTATCAAACAGTTTGTATGCAATTAATCATTTAACCATTTAAGAATTTCATCAAACACTTTGCATGCAAACTAATATAGCGAACAGTTCAATGAATATATCCTAAAGTGTAGTACAATTTGTGGAAAATGAACCATATGATTAGTGGAATTATTCCTGACTATGGTTCAAGTTTCAGCTTCTAAGATTTCATAGATCAAAAGTTATAACAAAATACCAACACAATCCTATTTGGTGCACAATTCTAGGAGTATCCAAAAAGCTCGATTTACATTGGTCATATCACCTAAAATATAGCGAATAAATGTCTGAAATTTTTATCACAATATAAGTGGCATTTCCTCTCATTGTGGAAAAAATTTCAGCTCCTAAGAGTGCCCAGAATAAATGTTATAACAAAAATGTCAGTGTGACTTGTTTGAGACCGGATTTTAGGAGCATTCAGAAGGCTCAAATTCCTCTGCTCATATCTCCTAAAATATTGCGACCCAATATCTGAAATTTCTAGCACATAATAATTGATATTTCCCCTCAATGTGGATGATTTTTCAACTTCTGGAAGCCTACAGAAGAAACATTATTGCAAAAATTCCAACATGACCTGTTTAAAGGTGCATTCAGGAAGGTCATGTTTCTTAGATCATAATTCCTGTTGGAGAGGCAAATCCCCTCTACGGATAGAGGCGATCCCTACTAGCCCAGAGTGGGTCTAGCAACAATCAGTCAATGCTACTACGCAAGTTCCTAATTGCAATTAAAAGGTAGGAAAAGAACACCTACTTGGATTCCAGCGTTGTTGTTTGATGAAGAGATGCCACCTTCGCTCCTTCGCCCTGGCTGGTCACGATCCTCCGCGATCTCCGCGAATAGATACCTGCACACGCGAAGAGGAAACAAACACAAGCGTGAAATCTAATAAAAGCAACTATACATCAGTCAGAAAGGATGTAATTCACATTTAACCATTGCATAGACAAATGAGAATGGAACAATAATAGTAGTCATCTATTATTAATCAAGCAGAGAAGAGTACAACCAAATGTTCTGACGTCGGTATCCTTCTCAGGAGGGGCCAGTCAGCAAGTCTCTTAAGCATTCACCTTTGGAGATGATTCTCCCAAGACAAGAAACTCTCTCTCTCACACAAGCAACACAAAACAACCTTCCCTAAGCTATCAAGCACTTCCACACTTATCACACCAACTACCTATAGTAGCAGCAATCTGAGCACTATAAGCTCCACACAATCCAAGCTATTCAAAAACTAGCTGCTCATGGTAATGGTAGAGGTTTATATAGGAGAAAGAGTCTCCTTGAATGGTGGAAGGATGAGCTTATCTTCAAGGGAAGTAGTTGCAAAGGGTCGAACATACATGCCATAGAGGGGAGGCGATACTCACAAAGCCAACAACCAAGTCTGGAGTTATCAGGAAGGCTGGCTGTTGGAACAAATTCGCCCAAACTGGATCAGCGCGGGTGCATAACTGGTCTGGCGCGCTGACGTCGCAAAGACATAATGGAAAGGGCCATGTCAGCGCGGGTAAATACAAATAGAGGCTGCGCTAGTCATGAAATTCGATCAGCGCGGGAAAGTCGTGTGCTTCCGCGCTGGCAGTGCACGCGGTCTGTTATGAAGCGCCAGTCATCGCGGATATTTTGGAAACAGACGCGCTGATGAGGAAAACTTTGGAAAAGTGGGTTTTGGCCAGTTCAAAAGGCATGAACTTGATTATTGTGAACTCCTGACACAGTAGGGTGACTGACATGGAGACAGTGACAAATTACTGTGTAACAGATGCCCCCTAAAGCATGAAGACCGAGAGAGTGGGAGGGGTGAAATGCTTTACAAAACTCGCCGAACTGGAACACCACCAGGAAGGACCGAATGTCTCTGATAATCAAGTACATGCAGTCTAGGCATGGGCGCAGCCATCCGAAAGACATGCGAAAAGGTCTGTGGAATGGACGCAGCCACCCAGCTAAAGAGACTAGAATAATGATAAGGTATGGTCGCAGCCATCCATGAAGACTCAGGTATGGGCGCAGCCATCCTTCAATGAGTCATGTAATGATCATCCACAAAATCGCAACCGGGACCATAACAGACAGAGATCTAGGGTCTTGCGCTCCGTCCCGACCCGAACAAAGTACAAGTCCAAGCATGTGAATACATGAGCTGAAGTCGAACATGCATGGACATCGTCTGATTACCAGTCAATGATGAGAACTGTTAACAGACGCGAGAGGCACCACCAATAATGACAATGGTCCTCAAGGTACTATAAGTACAATCTGCAGCGTGTGAATCAATGAGCTGGTGTCGAACACCCGCAGAATCATTCGATCGGAGGCCAATGATGAAAACCTCGCGTCGAACACGAAGAACTTGCCATTGAGGCATGCAGGCTCTAAGGCACCTGAAGGGAATCTCTAAGTCACCTTCCCGGATAATGAGCTGGAGTCGACAGGAAGTGACCTTGATCAAAGGTGGGCCATAATGTTTCCCACATCATCGACACGAGACAGAGGTAAAATGATTTGTGTGAGATAGCAGATGAGGTTGTATTATTGCAGAGGTCAACTTCTCTTGAACATATCGGCGGCACGACAGTGGATTTGGCAGTATTTGACATCAAATGAGCAGAGGGTATGATGACGACGGCAATGAGCAAATGAGAGGTCAAATAGGATAACCCGTACCCACAGAGGTCAGTTGTGAAACAAAATGAGAAATTCCCACCCGACACGAATGCAGACCAGTGCCATGTTCAAGAGCGACATACTGCCGACGCGACAATTGCAGTTTCATTTTCCCCACCATTTCTGGCAGGTACCCCGGTTATTTTTGGATGACAAGCTTGACGGGGATAGCATATGCTTGAAAAGTGTCATTTCGACAATGCTCGATGTCATCAAGTGTTTAACGAGCCTGACAAAGGAAAAACTCGGCGTCTTTTCTTGTTTAGAGAGTCTGAAAAGACAGCGGAAAAGGAAACTCCAGGGGGGTCCTTTTTCGTAAAGTTGTGTCTCTCGAGCCCGAAAAAGTATAAAACAATGCTCGAAAGAACCGCCCAACCATTACGATCGAGGAGTACTTTTCGTAAATAGTGCCTTCGACCCGAAAAAGTAAAAAAGCGGTCGAAAACACGTCGTTTTAGAGCCAATAACGAGTGCGAAACGACAAACACCCGGCAATCTTTTTAAGTTACACGGTCGGAAAAAGAGCTTAAAACGACCGCCTCTCGTTCCCTTTAACGAGCTGAAAGGAAGCTCGGCCATCTTTTCTTGTTTCATGTCGGAAAAGAGCTCAAAGATGACATTTTTTTGGGACCAAGTGTATTTAGGACCATTATGACTTCACCGTTTCTGAGGACCTGCACAGTAAAAATACCCGCATAAATCCGTTCGACATGTTTAAAAACATAGTAAAACATGCATAAAGGCATAAGACATTGACAGAAGCGCTAAATCCATGGTAAAAGCATGACAAAAACCCACATTTGTAAAATCTATAGTTAATTAAGCCATTTTTACTATAAATAGAAGGGTAAATAGTCATTTTTACCATTGTTACCATATTGAGCCTTTGAGAACGTTGTGAAGCTGCGAAGTTGACGGAGCGAATTCTCCCCCGTGCGGACACCATTCATTGAACGGCTTGCTCCAGGTAGGTTCCCCTTGCCATGCGCTCTATTTTGAGTCCCTTTTTGAGCATTTCAACGGTGGGAATTGGCCGTTTGGCCAAATTCTTTGAGCGTTGGTGCGCTCTCGGTCAGCGCGGATTATCTGCGCGGGTCCGCGCTGATCGAATTAAAATTACACGTACCACCTTCCCGGTCAGCGCGGAAAACCAGTGTTCTTCCGCGCTGACCTGGGGAAAAAACAACGGGCTGCCATGGTCAGCGCGACTGTTTTAAAAACAGTCGCGCTGACGCTGTAAAATTTTGTTTTTTAAGATTTGAACGTAAAAAACTCATTAGTCAGCACTCTAATATTTTTTAATGCTCATGCAGGACGAAATGGCCTTTCAGTGGCAAGAGAGGGCCCATGATGTCGAGGATATAGCTACTTTTGCAAATGCGGATTGCCGAAATGCCATGCGGGCGTGCGGATTCATGAAATTCTTTCTCACTCCACGTCTGAGGGCTCAGCCTGACCTGCTTGAGTTCCTGATCAGGGCATGGAACCCAGTAGATGGCAAATTTACCATCCGAGGCCGTGACATTGAGTTTGACCATATGGACATTTATTTTTTGACTGGATTGTCGCGCCGGGGCGTGATGCCTATCATAGAGGGGCAGCGGCCGAGCGGCGAGACACTTGACCAGCTCATGGCTCGAGTGTGTCCAGAGGCGGTAAAATCGCGAAGTGGAAAGGTGTCAATTCCCACGGTGACTGATATGGTCCTTCGTACCATACTCTTTATGGTAACCCGGGCAGCAGGGAGCTTGGCCAACCATGAGGCCTCGAAGACCCATCTATTGCTAGCTCTCGAGTGCTTACAGCCTACTGTGTTCAACTGGGAAACGGCGGTGACAAACAACATGAAGAGGCAACTTAGCAACTGTCGTCGCGGGGAGACGAAACAGTTTGGCTACGGGTCGCTCTTACTCCCACTCATTCTGGAGCGGGTGCCAGCCATGCGGCTACAGACCATGGCCGTGGATCCACCTAGAGGTCCCCGGGAGACGAGGGCCACTCGATGGGCCCGTATCATGCCGCGCGGGGGTGGTGGCCGCCCAGTGGCTTGGGGAGTGTACTTTCGAGAGTGGTTGGACCAGCAGGTCATTTTCGTAGAGGACTGGCCATATGCCGGTATGGACTTCCGCAACGATCCTGACATGCCACTGCCCGCGGGAGAGCATTGGGATGATGGAGGTATGACACTTGATCTCTTTTTAATTTTTTAATGTTTTTGATTTTTCATGTACATGTCTTGATAAACGTCACGGTGTGCAGATGTGGGACCTGTTAGACCCATCGGCCTAGCCCCAGAGGCTCGGAGAGAGGGGCAAGGAGCTGGAGCCCTGGCCCTAGTTCCTCCAGGAGTTGACACGTCGGAGACTGTAGCTCGCAACCTTGAGGGTTTACTGGAGGGGGTGCCAGATTACCAGGGGGTCGAGGAGGTCCCCATAGCTCATCAGATCCACACAGTGGGGGTGGAACCCAGGATGCACCGCCTCTTGAGGCGGGTGGCACGAGCAGCTGTATGCTACAGAGAGCATAACCCAGCACAGTAGTCGCCTAGGTTTATTTCCACTGATGTTTTGAGAGACATATGTCTCGGATATTCTGAGGACAGTGATTCCATTTTTGACATATACACTTATTTTTGAGCGCCTTAGTGCGCCACACGATATATATATATATACATACCGATTTTTGGATGGATCTTGTTACATGCGATGATGTTTTGTTTATGTTGCGCTAATGTTCAGTACAAATGTAATCTTATGTATGAATTGCACAACACATGACCCATGTATTTTAATGTTTTAAATGCAAGCTTAAAAGCACACACAGCACGCATGCAAACTATGCTTGGGAAATATCTTATTTACATATACTCTATTGCGTTTTCTATGTTTTCTTGTGTGATGCTTATCTATTTCGCAAATGTCTGTCTAACACATGATTTGCCAATGCATCAGTCAACGTGTTTAATCGTCTCGGAATATGTTGATATGTGATATAGTCAAAATTCCTTTCTAACAATCTCACACGTAGATACAACCTTAGGATATGTTGGTCTCTGACGGAATATCGCCCGTTGAGTTGATGAACGACAAGCTTGGAGTCTAGGTTTACCGTCATTGCTCGAATGCCGAGATCAACTGCTTCGGCTAGTAGCTCAATTACGGCACTGTATTCGGCAACATTATTAGTGGTACGACCGAGGCAGACTCCTTGAAGATATAGCAACTCTCCGTGAGGATCATAGATTGCCCATGCCGCAGAGGACAAATTGCAAGTACTACGGCAGGCGCCATCAGCAAAACCAACATAAGGTGCACTAGACATCTGCACAAAAAGGAGAAAACACAATAAGAGGCAAACACGCCTTCACACCAAAGCAAAACATGAAATCATGCACACAAAACACACTAAACACGCGTATGTACAAACTGAGTGCATGAAGTCATGCATAATATTTCTTCAAATACAGCCCGTTGCGGGGCTTGTCAAGAGGATTTCCTTCGTAATCAATCAACTCATATGCGCCCTTTTGTAAAACTCTTTTCACAATATAGGGACCTAGCCACATGGATTCAAGTTTTCCTGCCCCCAGCTTATCTTTAGCTTGATCATAGAGCAGTACTAGATCTCCCTCAACGAAGGAACGAGGATGAATGTTCTAGTCAAAGTGAGCCTTGACTCTCTTCTTTTGCGCTTTGATAGCCAGAGAAGCTAAACGACGAGTCTCGTCCAATCGTTCTAGGTAAAGAAGTCGTTCCTCCACCGGAGTGGTGTTGGGAAGCAACTCGACAGCTAATTTCAACGAAGGAATCTCACACTCGACGGGAAGGGTGGCCTCCAGTCCGTAAACCAACTGAAACGGAGTGAAACCGGTGGCATCCTTCACAGAAGTCCGGTAGGCCCACAAGGCTGGGAACAGCATCAGATGCCAATTAGACTTGTGCGTATTGACGGTGCGTTGAAGCATAGTGATCAAAACTTTGTTCACGGCCTCGACTTGACCGTTGGATTGTGGATAGTACGGTGTCGAACTATCTTGACGCAAGCCTAGTTGGGTCGTTAGTTCCGTCATCATGTGATTACGGAAATGCTTTCCGTGATCCGTGACGATAGCCTGAGGGACTCCGAAACGAGTAATGACATGATTAAATAAAAACTACGCCGCTGTGTAACCGTCTTCGTTCAATGTAGGCATCGCTTCGGCCCACTTGGTGAAATAATCCACGGCAACGATGATGTACCCATGCCCCCGGCCGAACGAGGGTTACAGGATGTATAATCGATGCCCCATTTGGCAAATGGACCTACGGTGACAACAGGGTGCAGTGGTGCAGGAGGAGCACGCATTTTCCGGTGGTATACTTGGCATTCATGGCATGCGCGAACGGCAAGAATGCAATCTTTGAAGATAGAAGGCCAAAAGTAACCAGCACGGAGAATTTTCTGGGCGGTAGCATATCCGGACATGTGACCGCCACAAGCACCAGAGTGGCAGTCATTTAACACCCGCTCAGCTTCCTCGAGAGTCAAACATCGGCGGAGAACAGAATCAACGCCGAGGCGGTACAGGGTATCGCCCAAAATGCGATAGGGTTGAGCTTGGTGACGAATTCGCCGTCGAGCATCTTTCGATACATTTGGACGGAAGGAAGACGTCTGCAAATATACGATAATGTCCCCGTACCACGGGTCGAGGGTGCTGATGAGAAACAATGTTTCATCCGGGATAGGCTCCTCCGACCGAGAGGGTGCAGAGTGAGATGGTAAGGAACAGAGCAGTTCAGCAAAGACCAGAGATTTCTTAGACTTGGCCGCAGTGAATTCCAAGTCGAACTCTTGGAGGATTACAATCCACTTCGAGTATTTGCCCCCCAGCAGTTGACGCGACAAAATGTAGGTCATGGGGTTGCAGTCAGAGATCACGGTCGTTGTGCGCAACAGGATATAATGCCGGAATCGTTGGACGGCGTAGACAGCTGCCAATGCCAACTTCTCGACATATGCGTAGCGAGTTTCCGTATCCAGAAGGTTGCGACTAAGATAATAGATAACGTGCTCGGTGCCGGCATCATCATCCTGCACTAGAACCATGCCGATGGTGGTGTCAGCAGCAGCTAGATAGAGAGTGTAATCACGGTGGTAGTTCGGAGGTCTTAAGAGCGGAGCTGAGACAAGAAGGTCTTTAAGGCGCTCAAAAGATTCCTGGGCGATAGCATCCCAACGAAAGGGTGTGTCTCGTTTTAATAACCGTGTGAAACCCTTAGCCACCTCGGCATAATTCGGAATGAATCGTCTGAGAAAATTAGCTTTACCCTGCAAGCTCTGCAATTGCTGCAAAGAGGCAGGGGGAGGAAGATTCAAAATGGCCTCGACTTTGAGGGGATCCAGACGGATGCCTTCCCGGGAGACGATGAACCCGAGTAGTCGGCCAGATTCTACGCAGAAGACACACTTATGCGGATTGAGTCGAATACGGTAGTGTCGACAGCGGAGAAAAATTTCACGTAGATGAGATGGATGGTCCTGACGCTTAGCTGAATGAGCTGGGAGGTCATCCAGGTAAGGCTGTACGATGTGTCGAATATCATGAAAAGCATATGACATCGCACACTGGAAGGTGGCACCGGCATTTTTGAGACCGAAAGGAAGCTTCTTATAAGCGAAGGTGCCCCAAGGACAAATGAAAGTTGTCTTATGCTGGTCTGCAGGGGCTATGTTGATCTGGTTATAACCAGAGAAGCCGTCCATAAACGAATAAATCTCACTTCCTGCGCAGTCATCAATAAGCTGATCAATGAAAGGCGTAGGAAAGTTATCTTTTGGACAGGCACGATTGATATCGCGGTAGTCAACACAGACCCGGATAGTGCCCTGCTTTTTATTCACAGGGACTATATTGGACACCCACTCCGTGAGGGGGATGGCATAGATGAAACCAGCTCGAAGAAGCTTTTCGACTTCGGCCTTGATGGCTGCAGCCTTTCGAGGGTGCACTGGACGTAAGCGCTGACGAACAGGCTTAGCATCTGGATAAGTAGGTATTTCGTGCACCACAATACTAGGGTCGATGCCGGGCATTTCCTCGTAAGACCATGCGAAGACATCACGGAATTCACGAAATAAAGCGGTATAGAGTTGAACTTCCTCAGGAGTGCACGTGACTCCAATGAAAATATTCTCGACAATCCCTAGTTTGACAGAGATGTCGATAGGCTGGGTTTGCGTGATGTTGCCCATATTTCCCTCCAAAGACACTTGGTATAGCTGGACAGGTGTTTGGAGGGGCGGAGATGGGACACATGAAGCAAACCGCTCGAGACATGCGACCATTTCCGAATGTGGAGGGAGAAACGAAGAGCGATGGTGGTGATCTGACCAAGGGAGCTCTTCGAGAGACATAGTCTCTATGATGGCCTCATCGGAGGGAAATGTTTCCTTCAGGGGATCCGAAGTGGCCTCATCACCCAGCCAAGGGAAATGATCATATGAATCAGGAACACTGCTTAAAAAAGCAGGTTCAGGAGGGGGAGCCGATGCAGCGACAATCTCGATGTAGTTGAGCTCGGCAGGACTCAACGGCATCATATCACCCCAAGAGTCTTCCTGATTCAAGGGAGGAAGAACCCATGGATCAGAACGTACTGAAATCATGTTAACAGGGGCGAGATTCGGAGGTGGGAGGGGAAAGACTCCCATTAAGGAGGGATCTTTGAACAGTCCGGCACCCACACTCACTAATGACTTGGAGGTATGCTCCATGAACGGTACATTTCCTTCAGAAGAAGAAGCAGAAAAGGACAGCTGGTCCACCGTGACGATTCTTCCTTGATGAGGGAAGCGAACGACACAGAACAAGGAGGAAGCCACGGCTTGCATGGCGTATGTCCAGCTTCGTCCAAGGAGGAGGTTGTAAGTGAGATTAGCGTCAACAACTTCAACCTCTACCTCTACTGTTTTCCCTTCTAAAGAGATAGGCAATCGTGGGAGGATACCATATGGATGAGATTCTCTTCCATCGAAAGCTTCCAGGGTCGTAGGAGACTGGCTCAGAGCAGGAGAACCAATAGCCTTCCAGCAAGCAACAGACATGATGCAGGTCGAGGCACCCTCATCAATGACTGTACGATGAATCGTTTTGCCATTGATGAGGACCTGTATAAGGAAAGCCACTTGGTGAGGCAGTCTCTGCGTGAAACCCTCGAGATCAAAAGAAATTAAATCTGAATCTGCCGGGTCGATGCCACCAATGGCTGATAGCAAGGACTTCCTCTGGGAGGGGCAGCTCTGGAGGACTTCTAACGCGGACATAGCAGACGGAGCCTGAGCTAAGTCCTCGACAATGCTATAGTGCTGGGCAGCACGAGCATTGGGGTTATAAGATGACTTCCTGAGTACACCTTTGGGAGGGGGTCGGGGGATCGTCTCAGTGCTGGGCCGTTCGATGTGAAGGGGGGCAGAACTGGACGGAGGAGCACTGGAGGGAACCTCCGGCTCTTTCCCGGCTTGAGATGGATAATCTTTCACTTGAGTTGAAACATGGATGGGAATCGTTCCAGCCATGAACACTTGAGAACCGAACGAGGAAGAGGATTGAGAGGGATCTGCCACCATTTGGGTCTGCTGGGAAGGGAAAGGCTCTTTAAGCACAGCAGGAGGCCCCGGAGCACCTTTCAAAAGTCGACTAACTTCGGACCGCCTTGGGCAATCCTTGGTATAGTGATCCTCATCGCAGATGAGACAAGGATACTTAGGTTTTCGTTTAGCCCCTTCCTCGGAGGGAGGCTTAGGGGGATCCTGCCTGGGCTGTCCAGATTTATCTTTAGCTTTCCCTTTCTTTTTCCCTTTTGAGGATTTGTCCACTGCGGTGGACTGAACGGCGTTTACCTCGGAGGTACTTCCAGAAATTGATTGGCCCTGAGAAGCATTTTCGTTAGAGGTGTTCTGTTTCTGCTTCCCAGGGTTCGCGGCCAATTTCTTTGATGCTGAATTCACAGAACCAATGACTCCATCAACAGAGGGCTTTGGTGGAGCCTTGGGTTGTCCAGGCCTCGGGGCATCTGGCAAATACTCATACAAAGTACCCGACTGAGAGTACACTAAGTCGAGGTACTGAGCTCGCGCGATTGCTTGCTCTTCAGTTACACATGCTCCCATTGCGATGTCTTTTGCAATCTTAGGGACAAAGGAAGTTGTGAACCAATCGGTCAGGAGTTGATCAGGAATCCAAAATTTGATCAAGCGACGACGTCTTCTCCATTCATGTATATGATCAGAGATGTGCGTAGCCGTATCCTATTTGAGAGACGTGAGGAGATGTGTCCCAGTCTCGTACCGAATAGGTAACTGAAAATGAGTCAAGAAGGCCATAGCCAACGAGTTGAAATCTTGAAACATGCCGCGATTCAGCTCGATATACCACTTAGCGGCTGAACCAGTGAGAGTTCTTTGAAAGAAGCGAAGCCGAATAGAATCATCAAGCCATGAGTTCGATGAACACCAAAGGTGATAAGTCATTACATGGGCCTGAGGGTCTTCACCAGCTTTGCCATCAAACTTTGGACAATCACCTGGTATTTTGGTTGGAACCGGTGGCCAATATGGATTATGCAAAATAGGATCATTTGTTAACTTGGACACATCAGGCAGTTCCAACGTCGCTAAGAACGGTAACTGAGGGTTAAAGGACATTTGTGGCTGCGGATTCGAGGCAACATTAGGGTTCCAACCAGGTGGTGGTTGCCCCCATGGGCTCTGTCCAGATGGACCCGGCCCGAAAGGGCCGGGTGCATAGGGACCTTGCCCATAGGAGTTCTGTCCATACGGATTCTGGCCATATGCGGACAGTTGTCCCTGTGTCTGCCCCCCAGCTCCCCATGTATTAGCAACTTGCCCTACAGGTGCGGCATACTGATAATTTTGGTAAGGAGTGACCTGTGGCTGTTGATAATTTTGATAAGGAGCAAACTAAGTTTCCCCCTGGGGTTCTTGGTAGCCATATGACTGCTGGGTCCCATACTGAGCCTGATAGGGAGGCTGCATCTGGTAAGAAGGTTGAGGCTGTGGCCCACCTTGCATTTGATAACCCATTTGAGTTTGAGGCCCAGAGTAATGTCCTTGAACCGGCTGGGCTTGGATCATCTGGCCCGAAGGTTGACTTGGTTGGATTTGGGACGGGCCTGGTTGGCCAGCAGGATGAACTTGCTGGGTGCCAGGTTGTCCGTGGACCACCAAGGGTTGTCCTTGCGGAACGGATGACTGAGCCGGCTGAACAGCTGGTTGACCCTGAGGTTGGCCAGCTTGTCCAGATGGATGATTAGGGCGGACAGCGGGTTGACCTTGCTGCATAGAAGGTTGGCCCGTCTGCCCCCCAGGGTGCACAGACTGAGTAGAGGGCTGGCTTTGTTGTATAGCAGGCTGCCCTCCTTGGTGCATAGGCTGAGCAGTGGGTTGGCCTTGCTGTATAGTAGGCTGCCCCCCTTGCCCAGAAGGATGCATGGATTGAGCAGTGGGTTGACCCTGCTGAACGTAGGGTTGCCCACCCTGCCCAGAAAGATGACCAGACTGGGTAGTAGGTTGGCCCTGCTGTAAGTAGGGTTGCCCCCCTTGCCCAAGAGGATATCCCTGCTGGACTGCTGGTTGATTTTGAGGAGTATAAACTTACCCAGTTTGTCCAGGTGGGTACCCCTGCTGGAAACCGGGTTGGCCTTGTTGAATGTAAGGCTGCCCTGGTTGTCCAGTTGGGTAACCTTGCTGGGTACCAGGTTGCCCTAGATATCCAGAAGGTTGATTCTGATATGAAAACAACGGACCTCCAACGGCCGAGGGTTGTCCCGGGTAGGGTTGTCCCTGCAGGCCCCCAGATTGTCCTGGGTAAGGTGGGCCATAAAGTGGTTGCCCTTGAGGGGTTTGCACATAAGGCGGTTGGCCTTGATTTGGCGGTCCTTGGGGCTATCCAGGAGGATTCCGGCACCCTCAGAAAGTATGAGTAACGGGATCATACGTAATGTCCAACGGTGCCGAATTCTCAACGAAAGGTTGACGAGGCAGGGATGAAACGTTTTCGAGGTACTGGCCGTTAGCATCATAATAAAAGAGTGGACCTTGGTAATATGGGTCCACAATGGGCTGCCTGTGGGCATCATACGGCCCTGCTCCTGGAACACCACCAGAAGAAGGCTGAGCATTTTGTGCAGGATCAATGACTCCAGACGAAACCCCTGGCTGGCCCTGACTGTAAGAGCGACCAGCCCCAGGGTTTGTAGATGAGGATACTGTCACAGCACTGATGACCGGAGTCGGGCGCGCTACACAAACGGTTGGATTGGTAGGAACTGAGGTAACAGGCGTATTAAGACCTGAAGTAACAGGTGTATCAAGAGGTCGCGAAATAAAGGGCCCTGTGGTGGCAATAAGACTAGGATCCCATATAGTCGTAGAAGTAGTTCTAGCAGCTATCCTATCCCTCACTGATTGATATCGTGGAGGGAGTGGAGAGGTAGCTGGGATCGGAGTTTCAATGTCTGTCACCACGGGTGTCTCACCTGTGCTGGAAGATGTCTCATCCATGGGGGAAGTAGACATCGGAGACGACATACCGAGAGGAGTACGAGGGGTATAATCGTTGTCAGGCTCCCAGATAGGATTCCAATCTTCTATGTAATCTTCGTCGCCCGGGGCACGTACGTTGATAGGCTGGATACTCGGAACAATGGGAAGAGTATCGCTTACAACTGGTACCTCTGGAGCAACAGAAGATGGAGAACCTTGATCACTCAGACCGGGAGTTGATGGGTCAACCAGGATGACAAGACCCCTTAGAAAACCTAAAGAAAACTAACGATAAAGACCCTACTCAAAACTAACGCACACAAGATCTAACTAGGTGATGTTATCGTGGCCGAATAAATTTTAAGACACAAGAACCAAACTTGACCTTTTCATGTTTCAAGAGTCGAGAAAAGGACGAAAAGATGACTCCAGTCTCCTTCGAATGTTTAATGAGCACGAAGTGACAAGACGCTCACAGGCACCTTTTCATTTAGGGAGTTCGAAAAGGATCAAAAGTGACTTCTCTTGAGACTCTAGGTATAGGGTTTACCAGGCGACCCGTAAAACTGCTTATACACCTTAGCAATCGTATGAGAGCCAAGGACTTTCCGTACTGCAGTCAATCTTCCCGAATGCTGTGTTCGGTGCGTTACGGTTCACAAGGAGGCAGACTCAGCTTCCTATGGATAAAGGATAAAAGCCTAGTGGGGTCTCCCTATATACGCGACGGTACGTGGGAGCACAGTCCGTGTTAGACCACTATCGAGTCACAGAAGGAGGAATCACCCAACCATAATGTGAAACAACAGTGACTATGTTTAAAGACGCCGGAACACGTCTCTAACCTAGACCTCTAGATATTTGCGTTTAGTTCCAATGCGTTTTTAGGTTAATTCAGTTCATTTTATGGTTGATCTTGAATTAAGTTTCGATTTCAGGTCCTATCGTGTGTTCTCTCACAATTACCTAGATGCAAACTACATGCCAAAGAATACCATTTTGTTCGATGAATTCTAGCTATGAGAAGGTAAAGAATTTTTTGATCAAACAAAACGAACACGAGCAATCAAACAACCTAATGCAGCTAAAAGCAAGGAAAGGAAACTTTTCTTTTGAAAATGCGAATCAACGAAATGTTCTTTTCCTTTTCAATTCTCAAAAGCAAAGCTACTAGTTTGATTTTCTTTCAATGGCACAAAGCATCCAAATGAATTTTGAGGAACAGGAACACCAAGCAAATCACTTAATGAAAGCACACAAAGTTCCCAAAACATCCGAAAAAGATCTCCAAATCAAAAGGAAAAACCCAGTTCCGCACGAGCTATGTGATCTAAGCTCGGCAAAACAAACAGGAATTCAAACAAGGAAGAAGCACAAACCACTCGGAAACACAACCAAAAACACTTCAACAATCATTGAACAAGTGTAAAAAACAAATCTGAAGTTGGCTGGTCAAACAAGAGAACAAGATCCCTACGGAAGGCTTGACACACACACAGCCACTAGATGCCCTAGGGCTAGAGTGTGAAATCAATGGAGAAGAGAAAACACCCGGAGGATGAGAGTTACAACCAGTCAATTAGAGATTCAACACAATCCAGCAACTGTAAAAGTGATGGCCGAAATACAAACCAAGCAGCGAAAGCAAAGAGGAAGGTATTTGCAAAACCGAAAAATGAGCAAAAACGAAACCCTGTGGAACAAGACTTCGCAAACAAGTACCTCAGAGTTCAGGCAATGAAAAACAAGTCATAGACCAAGTGGAGAGAAGAGGGGAAAGTCAAAGCAACAGGTTCAGGAGGCTAATTTGGACAAAAATGAACTCTACAGGATCAGCGCGGGTGGCCTTCAGCAACTCGGCGCTGACAAGAGAAGGCCTGTAGCAACTTTGCGCCGTCAGCGCGGAAGCACATGGATTAAGCGCGCTGTCTCAAAAACGAGGTCAGCGCGACTGTTAGTCGTACAGGAGCGATGACAGGGAAAACAAAGAAGCAGGTATGCGACGTCAGCGCGTCTGTTTTGAATTAAACCGCGCTGAGGGTAAAAAACGAGTAGAATCAAAGCAAAAACTCCCAAACCAAAGGTAGAAACCCTTTAACAATTAAGACACTTCCCAGATGGACCCAGGAAGTCTACAAGCAGAGAATCAATCCCCAAATCTTGAAAAGAGAGAACAATCAAATTCAAACACAAGAATGGACACAAGAGACAAAAGGCTGAACTCCCCAGTGGAGTCGCCAAATTGTTGGAGAGGCAAATCCCCTCTACGGATAGAGGCGATCCCTACTAGCCCAGAGTGGGTCTAGCAACAATCAGTCAATGCTACTACGCAAGTTCCTAATTGCAATTAAAAGGTAGGCAAAGAACACCTACTTGGATTCCAGCGCTGTTGTTTGATGAAGAGATGCCACCTTCGCTCCTTCGCCCTGGCTGGTCACGATCCTCCGCGATCTCCGCGAATAGATACCTGCACACACGAAGAGGAAACAAACACAAGCGTGAAATCTAATAAAAGCAACTATACATCAGTCAGAAAGGATGTAATTCACATTTAACCATTGCATAGACAAATGAGAATGGAACAATAATAGTAGTCATCTATTATTAATCAAGCAGAGAAGAGTACAACCAAATGTTCTGACGTCGGTATCCTTCTCAGGAGGGGCCAGTCAGCAAGTCTCTTAAGCATTCACCTTTGGAGATGATTCTCCCAAGACAAGAAACTCTCTCTCTCACACAAGCAACACAAAACAACCTTACCTAAGCTATCAAGCACTTCCACACTTATCACACCAACTACCTATAGTAGTAGCAATCTGAGCACTATAAGCTCCACACAATCCAAGCTATTCAAAAACTAGCTGCTCATGGTAATGGTAGAGGTTTATATAGGAGAAAGAGTCTCCTTGAATGGTGGAAGGATGAGCTTATCTTCAAGGGATGTAGTTGCAAAGGGTCGAACAGACATGCCATAGAGGGGAGGCGATACTCACAAAGCCAACAACCAAGTCTGGAGTTATCTGGAAGGCTGGCTGTTGGAACAAATTCGCCCAAACTGGATCAGCGTGGGTGCATAATTGGTCTGGCGCGCTGACGTCGCAAAGACATAATGGAAAGGGCCATGTCAGCGTGGGTAAATACAAACAGAGGCTGCGCTGGTCATGAAATTCGATCAGCGCGGGAAAGTCGTGTGCTTCCGCGCTGGCAGCGCACGCGGTCTGTTATGAAGCGCCAGTCATCGCGGATATTTTGGAAACAGACGCGCTGATGAGGAAAACTTTGGAAAAGTGGGTTTTGGCCAGTTCAAAAGGCATGAACTTGATTATTGTGAACTCCTGACACAGTAGGGTGACTGACATGGAGACAGTGACAAATTACTGTGTAACAGTTTACATTTTCTTCAAACAATTTCCATAGTTTTACATTTTCTTCAAACAACTACTATACTATTACATTTGCATGTAAGCATTTCTTCAAACACTTTACATGCAAACTAATATAGAAAAGTATTTTCATAAAAGTAAGCACATATAACTACAACAATACTATTACACATCAATGCTATCCCCAACCACAAACATTGTACTCATTGGGGCATTTTATCAAACAGTTTGTATGCAATTAATCATTTAACCATTTAAGAATTTCATCAAACACTTTGCATGCAAACTAATATAGCGAACAGTTCAATGAATATATCCTAAAGTGTAGTACAATTTGTGGAAAATGAACCATATGATTAGTGGAATTATTCCTGACTATGGTTCAAGTTTCAGCTTCTAAGATTTCATAGATCAAAAGTTATAACAAAATACCAACACAATCCTATTTGGTGCACAATTCTAGGAGTATCCAAAAAGCTCGATTTACATTGGTCATATCACCTAAAATATAGCGAATAAATGTCTGAAATTTTTATCACAATATAAGTGGCATTTCCTCTCATTGTGGAAAAAATTTCAGCTCCTGAGAGTGCCCAGAATAAATTTTATAACAAAAATGTCAGTGTGACTTGTTTGAGACCGGATTTTAGGAGCATTCAGAAGGCTGAAATTCCTCTGCTCATATCTCCTAAAATATTGCGACCCAATATCTGAAATTTCTAGCACATAATAATTGATATTTCCCCTCAATGTGGACGATTTTTCAACTTCTGGAAGCCTACAGAAGAAACATTATTGCAAAAATTCCAACATGACCTGTTTAAAGGTGCATTCAGGAAGGTCATGTTTCTTAGATCATAATTCCTAAAGTAATGTGAACCAATATCTGAAATTTTTACCACATTATTAGTGGGATTTACCTTCAGTATGGACAAATTCTTGACTTTCGATATTCCACAGAAGAAAATTTATAACATATATGATAGAAAGGTCTAAAATTTAACCTTTGTTCTTCATTTTACCTATGATAGAGCCGATCCAGTCCAAGTGTTTGAACCATGCTCTGATACCACTCTATAACAACCTGCGAGCTAAATGTGCATATAAACAACATAATAGGAATATAAATACAATAAACATATCAGCCATCAAAATCCATATATACATCAGTACATTTGTACATGAAAATCAAGGGAATGAATTTTTTTCATTAATAAATGCAATGAACCAACTGGTGATGGGACTACCACGTTCCACCCGACCATAGATTGGCTGAGCCAAGTCTCTCTTTAGCCAATCACCCCCATGCTATATTCCAAGAATTAATGTGGGATATTAGAGAACACATCAATCAAAACTCATCTAGGGCTTCCAAAGGCCACCCACCTCAACCCATCAAACAGTGATTCCACCTCATAGTAGGACATCACCAAAAACCATCATCAGATTGGTCTCCATCGAAGCCTTCTAGGGCTTCCAAAGAATTTGTCCAACCAAGGCTTCCAGAACTAGTAACTCAACCCACAACTTATACAGGGCTTCCAGAGTGATTTTCCAATCAAGGCTTCCAGGACTAGTAACTCGACCCACCAAGGGCTTCCAGAGCGTTTTTCCAACCAGGGCTTCTAGGAATAGTAACTCAACCGAAGTTGTTACAGGGCTTCCAAAGAATTTTTTCAACCAGGGATTCCAGGACTAGTAACTCAACCCAAGCTATGGAAAAATGAGAACCAACCAAAACAAAGAAATGAAAGTAAACCCACAATCACCATGGCTATCCAGGAAATGGAAAGGCTAGGAAATCCATTGTCAATCCAAGAAATCCTCCATGCCAATGATAGATCACAACCAAGAAACCACATGCATGTGCCATGCATGTCAAAACTAGTGAATAAATCATACATGCAACTCGATACCTGCAAGAAAATCTGATGTAGTTATTGATGTCGATGCCTTCTTGTGCTTTCCTTCTCTTCCTTTGCCTTCTTGCTCCAAGAATCCAAGTATGCCACACCCTCCAAGAGTGCTCCAAGAAAACTCTAAGTAACCAAGAGTATGAGAGAGAGAGAGAGAATAATGAGAGAGCTCCAAAACTGAACTGACCAAGTCTTGCCCACTGATCCTCATAAGCCTTTTTATTAATGAGGCCTCTATTTTCTTCATTTTCCATTATTTTCCTTCAATTTCCTCCTCACATGAAAAATGTGACCTTTCACCTTCCTTTTCTCCTAATTTCCATTATTTTCATAAATAAATGTGCCAAAATACCTTTTTGCCTCTTTAATTCCTTAGTCATTGCCTTTGCCAATTTCCTTAGCCATAAACAACTAAATGAACACCCCCTAGGATGTCTTGCTCAACATTCAGCTTGGAATATATGTCCTAGTCATCCGTGGTTATTGTTTTTAAAATTTATTACATGGAATTTTCACCAGGGTTGTTACACGCTTATAGGGTTCAGGGAGAAACGCGGCCCCCTGACCAGAGCACGGGGATGGCACGAACATTAGGGGCATGGATGAGGTCGAGGCGGAGGAGGACCTGGTAGGGGTCGGGGATAGCTAATCTGCTAAAATTGTGGAGGACCAGGACACTAGGCCCGCAATTTCACTAACCCAACATGTTCATCGTGAAAATATTGCACTATGTTTGATCATGAAACACAGGACTATCCTACGCTAATAATGATGATACGTGATAAAGGGGCACTACCACCTCAGCCGACTCGGAACCTGTAGATGATGAGGTCTGAGCCTCATGAAGAGGATCTGAATGTGAATATAGTGCTTGAAGTGGAAATGCAATAGGGGATGATAAGGGGAGACAACCCGAAGACAACTCATGGGTTCGCAAAGATCCGGCGAAGGAGGTTGAATTTGATTTGGAGTGCGCATGCGAAACATTCATGGAAGCAAAGAAGAGCTTCGCTGAGGCTTTCACCTCGGGGAGCAAGGGGAAGTCAAATCAAGAAATGGACCCTTCTATGCTTACGACCTTTCTAGAGACCTGCATGAAGTTACTGCATGATAGCAAGGTCGTCAAGGGATTAAAGGAGGTTATAAATAGATGCGTCAAAAACACCCCAGGTGAACCTCGGGTGGTATGAAAGATT
Organism: Pinus tabuliformis; assembly: GCA_031772625.1. NCBI lineage: Eukaryota > Viridiplantae > Streptophyta > Pinopsida > Pinales > Pinaceae > Pinus > Pinus tabuliformis. The sequence goes on from CM062804.1 coordinate 430,333,841, forward strand.
AGTAAGCATAAAACAAGGACAGGATGAGAGATGAGGTTGACCACACAAATAGGAGAATATGAAATGGATTAGGTTATTTTGGATCTGGAGTTAGATGCGAAGGTCCTACCAAAGTAGATTTGGGAACGGATGGGAAGACCTGCACTGCAGTGGTCTCCAATTTAGTTAAGAATGGAAAATCAGTAGAAGATCATCCCCATGGGGTGATTTTGAGGGGTGACTATAGATATTGAAGGCGCAAGCACGTTGGCTAACTTTGAAGTAATAGAAATTGTGGATGAAAGCAACCCATACCCTGCACTCCTTGGCACTGGTAAGGCTACTGATATGAACGGGATAATCAACCTAAAGAAGCAAAAGATGATATTTGAGAAGAAATCGCTCCGCGTAATAGTACCCCTAGATCCTGTTGAAGGATCGCGCTATACTGAACCAGTCCCTGATTATGAGAGCAATGACGATTTGGACTGTATATATAAGATAAATGCGCGAGACCAAGATTTTGTGAATCCAACAGTGGATGGAAGAATTATATGGGATCATGAGAGTTCCTGCACCTCAGACTCTGATGAAGAATTAGAGTGCTGGTAGAATCGGTTACATGAAGTAACCATGCTAAGCTGTAACATGATGACCCAGTCACTATGTTTTGTGTCGTCAATGGTAAGAAATTTGCCCACTTATGATGGCCTCAATTATGTAGATGTGTTTTTGGATGCATTTGAGAGGGAGGTACCAGAAAAGCAATGCTTTCAGGATTTGGACTAGGCACTACATGCTATGCCCGCAAGATGGTGGGGTATGCATAAGGGTAGCTTTGATGATTGGCATGAATGTAGGAGGATGATGAGAACACGCTTTGGGAAGCCGAAGGTATGAATAACAGACAAGTATGACGGGAAGGACAATCCATGCCCACACTTAGCCCAATGGGCTAAGGCTTATGAAGCGAAGCCCCAACCTGAATGGGTGCACTTGTACTATCACTCCTTGGATGTCATCCCGATGAATTGGTACTTACAAATAGAGCTTCTCCATGGTATAGGTGAATGGGATATTCTGCACAAAGGATTCATAATGACATTCAACTTTGAATATGGGCTTGACTGTATTGACGAGGCACTACAAGAAGTGAAAGTAGTAAACTTTAGGATACCACAGGATCCTTTGGACCTGATTCAACCCAATTGGACTACTCAGATGAGTCACAAACTAGAATGCTATAACGTAACTTCTGAAGAAGAAAATGAGGATCCACGAAAGATTAACATCCCTGAAATAGAAGGTCACCATGAGGTTGAAGGACCACAGGTTGAGAATCCTGATATAACCACGCCACTAAAAATGAAATAGGTAAATATTGCTATAGAGGCTGAGCCCAAATTCGCGAAGATTAGAGATTACTGAGATGACACAATGGTGGATAAGGTCATTGAATTTCTCCGCGAATACTAGGATTTGTTCCCTACCAAGTTTACGGATCTAAAAGGGATAATAGGAGACCTGGGTGTTATGAATATCACGTTGAAGCCTGACACGAAACTGGTTAAGCAAAGACCTTACCATCTCAATCTGAAGTATAAGGAGAAGGTCCACTTAGAGCTAGACAAGATGCTCACAGCAGGCATCATTGAGCCCGTAGAAGAATCTGATTGGGTAAGCCCAATGGTTGTATAGGAAAAGAAGCAAAAGGATGAAATAAGGATATGCGTGGATCTCAAAAAATTGAATGATGCTTGTGTACATGATCCTTTCCTGACTCCGTTCACTGATGAAGTGTTGGACAATGTAGGTGGCCAGGAAGCATATTCCTTCACTGATGGGTTCTTTGGGTACCGTCAGATCAAAATCACGCCGGATGATAGAAGCAAGACAACCTTCGTGACTGAGTGGGGTTGTTTTTAGTACATTGTAATGCCTTTCGCATTGAAGAATGCGCTTGTGGTTTTCTCACGCGTAGTCATTGCAGCGTTCAAGGAATTTATTCATAAGTTCTTGGAAGTGTACTTTGATGATTGGACTATGTTTGGGCTGGTGAAACACCATGTGGTAAGTTTGTGCCTAATGCTAGATACCTATCGAAGATACCAGATCATGCTCAATCTAAAGAAATGTTTGTTTTGTGTTCCTTTTGGGACCCTGCTGGGTCATGTGGTTTGTAGACAGGGGCTGATGGTAGAGTCCACAAAGATCGTGGTGATACTTAACTTGGAAGTGCTGAGGAGTGTGAAACAGCTACGTAATACCCTAGGACATACTGGATATTACAAAAAGTTTATCAAAGGCTTTGCCCAGATCACCACGCCTATGGAGAAGTTGTTGAAAATGGATGTCACATTCTGCGGGAATGATGACTGTAAGAAAAGCTTGGATGTATTGAAAGAAAAGACGGTCACCACGTCGATTCTAGTCTTCCCGGATTGGAAGAAGGAGTTTCATGTACAATTTGATGCGTCATGTATAGCACTGGGAGCAGTACTGACACTGGCTGGCAAAGGAGACTTGGCCCATCCTATAGCATTCACAAGCAGAAGGTTATCCAAGGTGGAGAAGGACTATTCCACTACCAAGCGCAAAGGGTTAGCCATGGTATATGTGCTCCAGAAGTTTAGAAACTATTTGTTGGGTGGCCATTTTAAGATGTATACAGATCATTCCGTGCTGAAATACCTGGTTAATAAGCCTGTGTTGGGGGGGATAATTTGCAGGTGGTTGTTATGTTCCAGGAGTATGATTTTGAAGTTATTGTGAAACCTGGATGACTGAACGCAGGACCACACCATATGTCACGCATCGAAACAGGGGAAGAACCCACTAATTTAGAGGAGGGATTGCCTGACACGCAGCTATTTGTAATGCGCATCATGGATGGTCATTTTGAAGATATCATACACTTTCTAATGACAGGAATTGCCCTGAAAGGTTACACCGTCTAGTAGAAGAATGAGTTAGTGGTGCACATGGCAGACTTTTCTGTCATTATCGAGAATCTGTACAAAATGGGGTCTGATGAGATATTGCGATGATATGTACCAAAGTTTGAAAGGAGCAGTATCCTCACGGATGCTCATGGGGGCACTAAGGAGGAAATTATGTAGGGATAGAGACCGCGCAAAAGATTCTACGCGCAAGGTTGTGGTGGCTAACCCTCCATCAGGATTCAAAAGCTTACTGCAAAGTGTGTAATGTGTGTCAAACGACTGGCAGGCAATTGTGAAGGGATGAGCTACCTCTGAATCCACAAATGGCATTAAAAACCTTTGAGAAATGGGTGATAGATTTTGTGGTACCCATTCAGCCCCAAGGGAAGAAGACAGGAGCGAGGTACATTATCACCATGATGGAGTATTTGACTCGATGGGCGAAGGCACAAAGGATTGCACAGGCACGACTACTGCAAAGTTCCTCTTTGAGTATGTACTAACGCGATTTGGCTGCCCAAACATTTTGACGAGTGATCGCAGTATGCACTTTCTAAATGAGACGATCAGTGCGCTGACGGAGGAATTTCAGGTATATCACCAGAAGAGCATTCCTTATCACCCGTAGGCTAATGGGACAGTGGAAGCATTCAATAAAGTGTTGAAGAATGCATTGACCAAGGTTTGCAACGCTCAACAAAGTGATTGGGACCTACGCATACCTGCAATACTATGGGCCTATGAGACGACATGCAAGAATTTAACTAGACAAACACCCTTTAGGCTTGTATATGGTGTTGAAGCGGGGATGCCCATGGAATACATTATACCTAGTCTGTGCATAATGGTACTCACGGGTATGACGGATCATAGAGCCTTGGAAGAGAGGCTCATGTAGCTGGTTGAGCTTGAGGAAGAGAGATTTCTAGCTGGATTTCACCAACAAGTCCAAAAGCAGCGCGAAAAAGCATGGAATGATTGACACATTAAGTTGCGCACCTTTAAGGTAAATGACCTAGTTTTTTTATATGACAAAAAGCTTGTTAAATTTCCAGGGAAATTCAAAATGCACTGGTTAGGGCCCTATGTCATTAAGGAGATTACCGACGAAGGAGCAGTTCAATTGGTCAAATTGAATGGAGATCCCTTCCCAGGAAAGGTGAATGGCAATCGATTGAAGCCATACACTGGTGGTTTGACCATGTGACTATATGAAGGTAGCACAGTGTTAGCACTACAGGAAGCTGAAAGGAGGTGCAAGACTATAAACTACACTTCTCAAGTTGGGGAGCTGCGCGATGGAGGATTGTGCGAAGCAAGGAAGTGTCACAGGATTCGCGACAGTGCGAAGGGAGCTATGCTACCTAGGATGAAATCGCGCAGGTTGACCGGAAAGTGATTGTTAAAGTCATTGTTCATGATTTGATGGTGGAAATGTGGCCAAATGGAGTGGGCGGCTGACATTTAAGGAGAAATTTATGGGTTAGATTCGTGAAAATACGCCGCCAATCTGACATTAATGAACCGAATGTGGGGGAAACGGTCAGATTTTAATTCAAAATGCCCTATAAATTACAGGTGGCTTCCCAAGGAAAAACACTTGGCATTTTGATAATTGAGTTGTTGAGCTCTCAGGCACCTATGAACCGAGAATTCTTTGAGGCTCTGATATCGAGTTTAACATTTGAGAACTTACCAGAAACGACATGAGCATTGTTGAGTAGCGTTATGTCAACACCTGCAATAGCTATGGACATCGAAGCAGTGACAGCTGTGGAGAATATGCTGGAAGTGGTTATGGAGGTAGAAGAAGTTGCTCTAGAGGTTACCGAAGTATTAGTGGAAGTCCCCAAATCACCAAGGATGATGAGACCAAAGCCCACCCCAACCAAGGAGAGTGCAAAGAATAAAAAGGGCAAGGAGCCTCCAATACTAGTGCGCACATTGCTGAGAAGAAACCCATTGAAGGACAAGCCCACCACACAAGAAAAGGGAAAAGCCATCAATATGGAGCTGAAGGAAGAAGAAATTAAAGACATACCAATGGATGATGAGGACATGGGAATAGATGTGGAGGAAGTTGAAGTCCAGGGTGTTGACCCTATCACTTTGTTTCCTGAGTACGTCCCTCCGTGCAAAGGCAAGACCAAGGTACTGAAAGATATCGATGAGAGAAAGGTCCCCTTGCAAACCACTCTACTGCTGGATGAGATTGTCTTTGAAGGACCATGCTTGGGGCGGGTTCCTCTATTAAAACTCAAAGACTGGGACTTGGATGACCATGAGAAGTTCCCACACTTGGCAACCGAGCAATTATTGCACCGCATTATTGATACAACCACAGAGATGACTGAATTGGAGCCATGGAGGTGGCTCAGAGGAGTAGACAAGGCAGGTCTGCTCAACCTACTATGGGTGCTGCACTATAACTACACCCCAATTATAGTCTTGGTCATCAAGAAACTGCTATGCTTGGTGCATGATGGGTGTCTGTGGCTGGAGGAGCCAATATCCATCACTGACAGACTGATCCATAGGATCACGTGGTTGCCCTACACAGGAGAAAATCTAGCCATGATGTTTTGCGGAAAAGGTGGTGAGCAGGCCCTTGCGGAGGCCATGAAGGAGAAGTTTATGCTGGTGAAGAAGCCACACAGATATGCCATATCAAGCATCAGTGACCCTACTGTAAAGGTGGCTACATAGATTTTGGCAGGGAAGGTGATGAGGAAGTGTCGCATCGATGAGGTGCCGACACCTGTCATCGCACTAGTAGCCCAGTGCGCTGAAGGAGTCTAGTTCAATTGGATGGACTATCTCCGTGGAGAGTTCCTAGTGAACTGTTGTGAGGCATAAGAGCTTAGCAAGACGTTCCACTATGCGTGTCTCTTGCTGTCCATTATGCTGGTAGCATGGGAGCTTCCAGAGGACAGTCAATTCCCTTCGGTCATGCCAAACCTACCAGAAGCAGCGAAGTACACTTCACTATGGGTGACCAAGGATTCATAGTGCATCAATGATAACAAGGTCTTCTGGATATTGATGGAGATGAACATCTACATGGCCATCAATCATAAACCGCGGTTGTCTCCTGTAGTGTTTTTCAACCTATAGGGCTACGCGGAAATTAAGGAATATTTTCACCATGTGTCCATGAGGGCAAGGAAGGACCCTGCGCAGACATGGTATGACTTGCCTTACCTAGCTGGTAGAATGGTGCACTACAACAAACTTGGCGGTGGGAGGGAGAAAGTCTGCCAAGTAGCGCAAGAATGAGGAGGTCAATATCAAGATGATGTAGTTGGCCGAAAAGAGAAAGAAGGAGGCCACTAACAAGGCCCAGGTGGAGCACGATGCCACTCAGCAGATGGAGAAGAAAATAGGTGGAACAGAGTGGGGCTCTGACAAAGGTGCGAGGTCACCTTCACCCGAGACAGAGGAAGAGATGGATGAGCAGATAGAGGAACATAGCACGGACCCATAGGCAACATCCACCCACATCAAACATCCAAGGGAACAAGAGAAAGGAAGGTCGAGGAAGAATTCCAAGGCCACTAAGACATCGTTGGACCTGTTAGCCCTGTTAGCATGTGGCCCAAAATGGATCCAAAATGCTCTCTAAGTCTTCAAAATCTCGTAAAACCATGCCAAAGATCAAAACAATTGCATGAGAAGAGCCCTTATAACAGTGGAGAAACACTATCGGGAGGCCAAAAACATGTAAAAACAGTGAAAAATAGAGCAGCGGAGGTCTAAACAGTGAAATGCACAGTAGCCGTCAGATATGGCCGATCAATAGTCCAAATCTGATCAGTGGTGGTAATCGGCAGTGGCAATCAGTAGTGGCAATTGGCAAATATCGACGCAGACTACAGAACGCTCGCGACGACGACTAGCAGAGTCAACATGGACCGTTGATCAAGCGCATAGATCAACAGCCCACATTGCATCGTAGAATTGCAATCAGCCAACACAACATAGTGCTCACCATCGGCTCAGGGCATGAGCGACATGCGATTACGATTAATCGCATCGCGATATCGCAATCAAGGAAACATTATGGAGCGGGGCCTTTATACATGCACATCTGTGATCCGATGAATCGGACCTGATGGTTATATAAATATTATTGCATAAGGTTTGAGATCCGCCGAAAGGCATTTTCCCATGTATTTTGCATATTTTCGTTATTTAATGAAATACCATGAAATAGTGCCGATGCGATCAAACCTGGACCTGAAGGGGTTCGGGAGTGAAAATATATAATATTTTAGATCCATCAAAGCCATTTTTTCAGGATTTTTAGTGCTTTTAGTGTATTTCAAAATACGAAAGGAAACCTTGGAGCAGGACTGAAGCGACTTGTGATAGCGATTGAGGATGGACCCGATAGAGGAATAGACCGTATTGAAGGAATTTTGAAGTCTGAAATGAACTCTGTTTTGGCGGAATTTCACAGTCATGAATGCATTTTCCTGTGTTAGCAGAAAATGATTACGTTTGGGATTCTGAAGGATTTCAAGGGCCCAAGGCACCATTCCGTTACTAAACAGAGGCTGAGAGATAGATGGCTAGGAGACAGATGGCCAAAAGGGAAGAAAAGCCACAGCACGATGCAGCCCACAACAGAAGTGGTCATGGAGCATTGCTAGCACGAGCAAGCCACCTGACAGCGCAACAAATTACTAGAATGCGGTTACTCTATTGTTAGAAAAAGAAACCTCTGACCTCGTGCGTGCCTAGTCATGGCATAAAATTGTTAAAGACAGAGGGGATAGATTAAGACCTATTGTAAAACCCCTATAAATATTTTGAAAGTTCAGAGTAACAAGGGTTCAACTTTTGGGGGACTACAAATACTTTGTTCCTTGCAGCGTCTCATCTTCATTCCAGTAATACAAGCTTCTTTTGCTATTACATGTTCAATTTCCATTTCCTACTATGTTCTATGCTTGCACTTGAATAGGGTATTCATGTTTTCTTCTATGTCTAATGCCAGATAACCCTCATCTTATCTCTGCGTTGATAAATTAGATTTGCAAGCTTCATTTACTTTTTGTAGCTAGCCATTCATATGTGTTTATGTATGCATTTGTTGGTACGGTGAGTATTCTCCATCTATCCATTGAATCTATAAACTATTGAGCATTAGTGGTCTAAAGCCTTGTCAAGCTTAGGGTGTTCATGCATTTCTGGAGTGAAAACAAATTTGAAACAGTCATCTGACTTCATCCAAACCATCATCCATTCCAATAGTTCTGAGAACGATATTGAAGATTTATATGTTACCAGGAATCTCCGAGCTACAACCTAGGAGAGCTTCCTGGAGTGCTAAAATAATTAGTGTGGTTGCCGGGGAGAGGAGACTGAAGCTTAGCTTCCTTGGGAGATGACACAGATCCAGCTTTGATGATAGAAAAATTCTGGGCACTTTTTCGGTTGTAATCATCTATCTGGCGACTCTGTTGGAGGACGAACCTCTTGGTGACTCCACTTCATAGTTCTGGCTCAGTTTGTAAGCCGTACTCGGAGAAATCCTCAGAAGCCACAAGCTGACCCAGTGCCTAACCCTAAAAAAATCATCAAAGAAAGAAAGGCATTGCAGAAAGGAGCATCAGTTTCAGCTAGTTCTAAACAATATTCTATATTTCTTCAAGAAAATCCTGTAATAGAATAAATACATGTTGAGAGTATAGCATCTAATACTAGCAGCAAAGAAAAAATATTAGAAATTCATAAAGCTCCTTATTCTTTAGGTTCTCCTTTTGTTGTAAGCCCAATGGAAACCTCACCTCCTATCCATCATACTCCTTTAGTCTTACCAGTCACTCCTCAACCCTCTATCATTCAAACTTCCAGTACCCTTATAGCCACCACAGTTATGGCAGCACCTACCAAAATGGAAAGAATCATAGCTGCTAGGTATGGACCTTTAGTACTACCCACTCCTGTGAATGCCATGCCTACTGGGGAATATCAAAAGTATATGCCCAAGTTCACTGGGACTGAAGGTGTTACAACTGAAGAAAATCTTGAATCGTTCTATAGCTATGTTGATAACCTAGACATTAGTGAAGATGATGTAAGGATGAGAATCTTTGTCCAAAGCCTAGATGGAGAGGCTAGAAAATGGTTCAGAGAACTGACCCCAAGGTCTATAGAAGATATTGAGGCTTTAGATGTTGTATTCCTAAAGCATTGGGGGGATAAGAAGGATCTACTCTACTACCACACCAAGTTTGGGAACATAAAGAGGGAAAATGGTGAGTTGTTGTCTGATTTTAATAAGATGTTTAACCGTATGTACAACAAGATACCAGTTGAAGTAAAACCCACTACCACCTCTCGTAAACTCACCTATGCCAGTGACTTTGATTCTGACTTCTGTCCACTATTGAGGGAGAGACGATGTGCTACCTTGGTTGATATGCAGGATGCGGCCTTGGAAGTAGAATCAAACATCATGGCTGCAGAGAAACTCTAGGGGAATGTTGATAGAAGGAGACAGAGGGGCGAATATTCATCATATTCAGATCCCAAGATAGATAAAATGACCAAGATGATAGAGTCATTAGCCTCTGAAATCTCCAAATTAAAAGTTGAGCAGCACCGTGGGAAAGGAAGAGTTCCTAATACCTTTGTTCCTAGAAACCCAAATCCATATAGAAGAGCTAATGAGCAGTTTCAAATTTTGCAAAGAAGCAAAGATGTCAATGAAGACCAAAGGGTGAAGACCCCTTTCCAGAATGTAATCATGGAAGAAGATCAGTATGAAGAATATGAGGAGATCCATTGTCTGGAAGACAAAGGCAGTGCCTCCTTTTTTACCTTAGCTACCTACGAAAAGTCATTATTCAATGATCAGATCAGTCAAGAGTGGGATGGTGGAGCTGTTCTACAAACTGAAGATCGGCACGGATATGATCTGAGGTCGAAGATGAATAATTCCAAGGAAACTCCTATTCAAACAACTGATGTCCTTGCAATACAACAATCTAATAAGCAGAAACGACTAGCAGTGGATCCCATCATTCTCAAAGCTCCAGCTCACGAGGTAAGAGGCCCTGACAAGTCTCCTTCTCCTTTCAGTTTTGAATTAGAAATCCAGAAGCTAAGAATACCTATACCTCTGATTGAACTAGTGAAGAATGAGTCCTTCAAGAGATCTATCATCAAGGCCCTTGAGCCTAAAGCCATCCGAGCCTCCAATAACTATGTAAATCTGCAAGATGACAAACCAGCGATTGTTCTCAGCCCAATGATTGAAAATTGTGATGACAGCTCCCCATCATTCTATGTCTCTCTAACTATTCATGACAAAATCCTTCAGAACTTCCTTCTAGACACTGGAGCTAACCATAATCTAATGCCCAAGGTTGTCATGGATGAATTGGGTCTTGACATTACCAAGCCCTATCATGACCTGTTTTCTTTTGACTCTAGAAAAGTGAAATGTTTGGGATTAATCAAAGACCTAGCCATCACAAGCTTCATACAAAATGGTCAAATACATTAAGCAGATGAAGAAGCAATTTGTCCCATAAGCTATATTTAGCCTCATGGACGTTAAAATAATTTCTTTATTTATTTCTTTCTTAATATATGGAGTGAAGGAAGTCGTGAACAGTGATAAATACAGGTATAAAGTCATTGTATTGTATTATTTAGTTATCTTATTAGTCATGACGTGGGACTCTTACTAATTGAATTATTACATTAGTATTAGTATTTTGTAAATTAACCTAAAGTTTTATTTCATATTTGATAAAAACATGGTTATTTAGTCTATAAAATGCATGAAATAATTTTTCTAGTTAATAAGATTTTTGTTCATTTTATTTGACTTTTTCTTGAGGTAGCCTTCTATATTCTTCATATAATTTCTTTAAAATCTTCATATAATTTCTTACTTCAAAGGATTTACGTTACTCATATTTTTCCAACCAAAAGTAATGTTGGCATTAATCCATTAGCATTAAATGTTTGGTTTCATAATATATATGTTGACTTGTCGCATAAACCACACCACTATAAGCCACACCAGATGGCTATGTGCATGCTTGACCACCCGTCATGCTTCAATGGATGGAGACAGTGTTGTGTTAGGTGTGATAAGGGCTTTGCACCCATCTTTCAGAAATTCTCACGATATGGTAGCTTTTGCCATACATACTTCATTTTTAGCTGTTGGTTATTTGCTCATGGCCATCAAATCCTTAGCTGCATCATTATCATCGCCAATTTCAAGAATTGAAGGTCTCTAACTATACAACGAACTTGAAGTGCTAATGGTATTGCTTAAACTATCTCTGCCTATGTTGGTGGTGATTTCACTATGACTACTACTAGTTATTAAACCGTATAAACTCCAACTCGATCTAGTTCTGGTAGTGGATTTGCTCTTGTCGCTACTACTGTAACATCATAATATGAAACACAAGTTATTGTCTGAACATCTAATCACTTAGTTACTAGTTCTAGCTCTGATCCTTGCTTTGATGACGAAACTTGTCATCAATTAGCCATATTTGTTGGTGTAGTCTGATAAATGTATGCTTAAAATTTTGAATGTTGATGATAGGTGTTGACACCTAATCCTCTATGGTTGGGTGAACCTGGAATGTGAACAGTCATCAGAAGATGAACTGAGCAGTCACATTCTAGTATATAACAATAGCTACCTAATGTAATAAATTGAATCAGTTTTTCTGAGTTTTCTGCCAAACTGGAGTTACTCCTGGCCTGACATGGTATCAGAGCCAAGTTCTAAAAATAGTTGTAACTCCCTTCATTTCTGCCACTGTCTCTGTCCTGATCATTTCTGCCACTGCCTCTGTCCTGATCATTGCTGCTGTTAGCGCTTGAAATTTCACCTCAGGCTGAGAAAGGTAAACTTCAAGGCAACATCAAACCACTTAGCCTCGTAGCTAGCCCTACGGGGCAGGAGAGGGCTCTCTCCGGTCTATCTCAGTAAAGATCTTCAATGGGCGAGATGACCAATAGGGAAACACTGATTTTAGGCTAGTAAACTGATCAAAAGGTTTAAATTTGGGATTTTTAAAGTTTTGGTGGAAAATTGGGGAATGGCAATTTCGGGTGCGGGGATTGGACACAGTTTTCGCAGGGGGTTCTTTGGGGCAAGGTAGGAAACAGTATTGATGCCTTTGATAGAGATGGATGGATGAGAATGACCGGTGAGGAGTTAAGGAGAGCAAGCAATAACCTTGACTTCCCCTTAAACAGTTGAAAACATTGATATTAAGCAAACTTAAAAGCAGAGCATGACAGTCATGAATTCTACTTTAACACTTCATTTGCCTAATTTGCAGAAGGAAAAGTAAGGAAATGATTCACATAACACACTTACAAGTACAAAGAGAAACACACCATCAATACATGTGACCAAAAGAATCCCAAAAAGGACTGCAAAACCCTGGTCTTCCTTTGCCAAAAATTGCAGAGATACAGTGAGTAATACAATAAGAGCTTCTCCCTCAAGAGTCCAACCTCTGAAAATGACTAAGAAAATACATAATATAGGCAAGCTAACACCTTTCCTTGCCTCTAGGGGTCGAGCTCATCCTTCTAGGAGTTGTTTCAACCAATTCTAAACTGAGCACTAAAATCTAGGCAGTCAAAACAACTTGCCTCTATAAGCTAGGAAACCAATTCATTCATTAAATTTTTGCCTATCTTATGAATGAATCTTCTAGAAGAGATAAATAAGTGCCTAAACATCATAAAATTACATCATTTACAACAAGGAGGATGAAAATCAACTCCAAAAAGTCAAATCCAGTCAAAACTTCGTTTTGTTGAGTTGTAGGTTGAATTCCTGTGCAAACTGCCTGATGGGTCGCGCGCAATTCCTGAATGGGTCGCGCGCTTTTGGAGGCACTTTTGAGGCACTTCTAGGTGTCCAAATGAAGCAAAAGTGGGCTTGTTGGAAAGGTATGGATGTCTACTTTGCAACCCAAGTGGAATTTCTGAATTTGGTGGTCATTTGCCCCTGCAAAATTGCAATCTCCCAAGACTGCTTCATGTGTGTCAAAAATGTGCAGAAAGTCATTTTTTGCTTGTTTTTTGACTTTCTGGAGGCCCAAAACTTGGTGAAATTTTTTGGAAATGGCTGAGCAAGTGTAACTTTTCATGACAAATCCAGAAATGCTGATTTTTCCCAAAATGGAGTTGCCAAACGAAAGGCGCGCGACCCGTCAGGGAGGAAAACCTGTTTTTTGCCAGAAAAATCAAAAATGACCCAAAATACTCAAAATTTTTTGGAATTTGTGCTGGAGTTTGAGTTATCTAGTATCATGCTCCTTCAAAGAAGCCTCAGCCAAGATGTGGAGGGGGTCAGGCCTTTTCCTTCGTTTTTGTGCTTTGGCCAACTTCCTTTGGAGCACTTTCATTTTCGCCTTGCATACATGCATCCGCACCCAATAATGATTTTTCATGTTTCGGAGCAAGTTCTTATCTTGGTTGGCCTTGGCCAGCAACCTCTCCAAATGAGCATTGACCTGGAGAAGCATAGCCTCTCGCTCAACGGGTACCAAATCGTCAGGTCTCTTTCGAGCCAAGTTGCGGTCCTCATGAATCCTCCGCAACTCATCAAGAGTGTGCTCATCCTCCAACTGCTTGTTGCGCTGCTCTAAATATGTGATTCCATTGTGCCCCTTCCAATCTTCGCTGCAATGAATCATTTTCAGCTCTTAGGTGCTGAATGATCTCCTTTGACTCTAGGCTAGGAGAACTGATATCAAGATCAACAACCTCTATGTTTGGAACAGCTGATGGCCCCTCATCAATCCTGGGTTGTTTTCCCTTCTCTGATACATGTGCTGCTGTCGGAGACGAGGCCCCTTCCACCTGGTGTGGAGATAACACTCGTGGTGCTGATGAAGAAGGTGAGACCCCTTCCACCTGATGTGGAGAAAATACTCGTCGAGCTGCTGCAAATAAGGCCATGTGGCCTTTCTGATAAGTGACCAATGGAGGAGAGCTGACATGTCTAATCTCAGGGATATCATGCTGCTGTGATGGTCCTCCTTCCTCATGAAAAATCTCAGGATGTGGTAGTGGTGTTGTGAAAAACTCATGAGAGATAAACTCCTCCCATGGGATGCCATGCTGAGCCAACTGATGTATGACCACAAGCTGAATCAAACCATAATGATAGAGGCTCCTATATTGTTGTGTTGGGCTCTTCCTCTGCATCAAAGGCACCATCCTCTCAATATTCTGGCACAAGAAAACCGGGATGTTCATCATCCGTACCCGTGTGAAATGCATCAATAAGTGAATATGGTATGAATACACAAGTGAAAATCTGCCCTCACAGGTGAAATAGCGCATGATAAGCCTCATCAAAGGAGCATACTCATTCCTCAAAAATCTGAAAGGAAATACACCCGTCACTTGTCTCATAAATGCAGGTTTGATGTAAGGCTCAAACTGAACACTGTCCAATATTTTGCGCTTGTTCCACACTTCTCCTACATTTGGTATCCCTGTTGCTTGAGCAATCATCTCAGGTGTCAATGTAAAATCCACCCCTGCAAGGTTCACATGCCCATCATGCAAATGTAAAACAAACAAGCGAGCCAACTCCCTGTGATGCTGAATCTGAGAGATCCTCTCGCAAAACTCATAACAAGACATATAACAAAAACATGAGACTGCAATTGGACAAGCCTACAAATCGGTCAAAGAGGTGGGCTCCTCTCTCCTATGATGACCGCTCTTTCCACCCTTGTGAGGTCTCCTTTGTACCTCAAACTCTGAAGCTGACTCATGGTCATCACTTTCCTCATAATTGGTTTCGGTTTCTGACATTGTTTTAGGAGCAAAGTGGCTGAAATGTACTGTTGTTTCTGCTTTGAAAACTGTTGATTAAAATGTTGTTTTAAGGGGACAAGTAGCACAAGGGAAACGTTAGAGAAGGGATACTTTAAAGGGAAATCGGGAATAATAATGAAACAGGGAGTTTAGGGGAAAAATCATTGCATATACTCATTATACACTTTTACTTACAAGGATGTTATGGGAGGTAGGGTTAGGGTTTTAATTTTTTGATTTCTTAGGGAGAGGGGTAGGGTTTAAGGCTCTTAGCAAATTTGGAAGGGAAATTTAAATAAAATGATAAGGAATATGTAATGGGAGGTGGACAATAGGAAAGAAAAGGGATACCTCAAAACAGCATAATAAACCCTAGCAATTTTGACAATTTCAAGCCCAAAAGCACAATGGAGACTTTTACTTGCAAAATGAAGACCGTTAAAAATACCATCATGATCTTCTTGAACTGTAGCAAGCAATAACTTTTCATGATTTGAGGGTCTACCTTGCAAAATTTAGCAACTTGTGGTTCCTTGACAGCTTGCTGGCGGTTTTGTGTAGAGGGAACGCTGATGGGTCGCACGACTCACCCAACAGTTCGCGTGTGCCTGACGGGTCACGCCCATATAAAATTTGCACTGGCGGAGGTGCCCTAACGGGTCGCGCTCGTCTGACGGGTCGCGCGCCAGTCTCAACAGGTCGCGCATCTCCCAAACTCACTGAATTCACTCAAACGCTCTTGCAACTGATTTCTCTATCACTTGGATGCACAATGAAGCTTGATGGAGGGAAATAGAGCCTTTATAGCCTTGCTTTGAATAAATTTCATGTCACAACCCATATTCTAATGTTTTTCATGACACTTTTTAAACTTTGAATGCTGCTGACTTTTTGGTTTCCTTTTATCCTGAAATTGGTTGAATTGATGTTTTCCTTGATAATTTTTTGCAGGGATAGCTTCTGAGGGGTCCTGGCAAGGGAGCCAGGGTTGTATGTTGTCCTTTGAATCATTTTGAATTTTTACAATTTTTACAAAATTTTGAGAAATGACCTTGGCTTTAAAAACAGGGTTGTTAAATCCAAGGTGAAAATTAGCTGCACAAGATAGAATCTTTCGAAGAAACACTTTGAAAATCATCCCTCTGGCTTGCTGGGCACTTATTGACCTTCAGAGACATGACTCTGAAAACAAACTGGACCTAAACCCTAGACCTAAGACTTTTGACCTCAAGACAAGACAAGTAACCTTGAAAAAGTTTAATGATTGAAACAACTTGATCCAGCAGTGCCAAGAGGGGAATAAAGACACCAGCTCCTCCATCAGCGTTATGGCATGCCTAATGGAATGTAATAAGATGACACTGATGAGACACCTACTTATGCAAATGCAAAGAGCTTTGATCGCTGATGGAGGGCTACTAGACCGACTCTAACAGCTGCCACTGCCTCTGTCCAGAGCGCTACTCTGCCTCTGCCTCTGTCGCTCTCTGAGCAGTCAGACCATGTCATAAACATTTCAAAAAAAAAAAAAAGGTCGCCTTCTACAATTCAACGCATGTTAGAATGTCTTCCTCGTAATGAAATGCATATGGATTTTGTACTGTGATTTATCGGGGCCGCTTTCTATGATCCAGCAGATATGCCATAATTTCTTCCTCGCCCTCTCTGGTTAAGGTGGCACGCAGGCTTTGTATTTCATTCGGAATTACTTCTCGTTTATCACGGTATGAGAGCCCACCCCATTTTTGACATTTTCTGTGTTGTAACTCCTCTCTACTACCATTATTCTCTGTCAAATCTCTGTCATTCTTCTCTGTCCTAATTGATCGAACACTGTGTTGAATTTCTGGAGTTCAAAACCCCTGTCACAATGAACTTTGTCTACCTAACGTTGAGGCCGATATACCTGTGCGTTGAACGTTGTTCTATGGGGGATTGTCGTGCATTGATTCAAGCCAGTTGGTCAAATATAACTGTGCGTTGAATTACCGTGGTGTGTTGTGCATTTGAAGGGCCATGACTGTCATGAATGGTGGAAGACTGGAGGACTTTGCGTCCCAGGACTAGACGTTGTTTGCATCTCCCTATGTAGTGGAGGGTGGCTTGATCATCTGCCATGATAAAAACCTCGTAGTGTATTAAACCGTGGCCTGACATGGACTGTATATTATGCATAAACCGTGGACTGTATAATGCATAAACCGTGGAAACGACAGTCTTTCATATATTGTGGTTTGCTCACACTAATTATATTGTGGCTCTCAGTGTTACCCAGTGGGAAGGCGCTTCTTCAACGTGGGTCTTCATCCACATCCGGGTAAGATCATACTCCGGTTGGGTGTTCTTTGGCTGAAAGTGGAAGACTTAGAGCGTAGGTTCTTTCGGAGGCTTTGCAGAATCGGAGAGAGAGAAGACAAGCGGTTTGTCCTCGGAGACCATTGGTAGCAGCAAGTTGAAACTCCACTCAAAATGCCCCGAGTTCGATTCACCGCAAGGCAGAGGCACATAGCGATTCAGTCCATCGGAGGTTACAGCGATTCGAAGGCCTGAAAGCTCCTGTCAGAGAACTATTGGCACCGCCCGGACGAGTGGTATACGTTTCCATAACGTTTGGTATTAAACCGCTTGTATATGCCTTGTTGATGATTGACCAGCATATATATATTGACCAGCGTTTGAGTTTTGAATGCGTTTTGGACGCTGTTTGAATAAGTTTTGAATGCGTTTTGGACGCTGTTTCAATAAGTTTTGGACGCTGTTTGAATAAGTTTTGAATGCGTTTTGGACGCTGTTTGAATGAGTTTTGGACGCTGTTTGAATGAGTTTTGAATGCGTTTTGGACGCTGTTTGAATAGTTTGTAGATATGGAATATGGTGGATATATTATATGAGGATCCTTGGAGGGATTTGAAGAAACAGTACATAAAAGTATTTGAAATCTTTTTGCCCTTTTGAGTACAATTTCACTATATATCAGCAGAAGTATGTTTTTTCTATCAGCAGAAGTTTTTTTTTTATAGAATGCATTCAATCATCTCTATGGTAGGAATAGTTCTCACTGGCAAGGAGAACTATCCTGAATGGTCCCGGATGATAAAACACACCCTCATCTTCAATGAGTTGTGGAAAGGAGTGTGTGTCGGAGAAGGAGACAATGACCCAGTGCAGCCTACCTCAGAGAAAGAACTCGTCATTTGGGAAAACAAGAACAGCAAAGCTTATGCATTAATCGCAACATCTATAAATGAAGAGGTGAGTTGCCATATTTCATCATATTCAACTACCTTTGAAGCTTTACAAAAGATGAAAGAACTCTATGACTCACATTCTGCACTTGAAGTAGTCCAACTCATGATTAAACTCTTCACTCTTGAACTGCAAAATAATGATCCTCTTGCTCTTGCATCTGAAGTAAAGTCTATAATGCATGATATCAAATCCACTAAGGTTGAATTGGATATTCCTCTTATTTCTTTTCTCAAGGCACTTTATCCTACTTAATCCACCTATCTTGACTCATTGCAAGCAAATGGAAATCTTAAAGATATAACCTTTGAGTCTCTTGTGAAAAAGTTTTCTGAAAGAAAGAAAGCTTTTGGAAAGAAGACATCCCCTAAATCTTCTGAAGAGACTGTGTGCCTTGCTCATAAAGAAAATCATCCTGCTCAAGACTCTACAAGAGGAAGAGGTGGACGAAGAGGAAGAGGAAGATATTTCAGAGGCAGGGGGGGTAGACATTCTCAAGGAGAAAAGGCAAATCTGCATTGCATTCACTGCAAACGAAATGGATCACATGATGCTTCTACATGCAAGCTACCATGGGAAAAAATTGAGCAGAAAAGAAACCAGCAGAAAGGTAAAACTAATGATACAGACAAAGGTAAAGCACCTGAATCCGCTCACTATATTGAGGCACAATGTAACATTGGAGTAAATGAAGATTTGTTTAATGCTTCACTTGCTTCTTCGAAAAATGATTGGTTGCTTGATTCAGGAGCAACCTGTCATATGACTCATAGAAAATATTTTTTTGAAGATTTCACTTACAATGTTGATGGAGCAGTATACTTTGCAGATCAGTCAAAAATCAAGCCATCAGGGCTTGGCACAATCAGGCTTAAACTTCCTAGTCTTCCAGACTTTCTTCTGGATCATGTTCTATATCTCCCACAGCTCAAGAGAAACTTGTTGTCCTTGGTCCACATCCGCCAGCAAGGTCACTCCATTCATATGTTTGATGGCAAGCTTGAGGTAAGAAAAGCATCTGACCACTCACTTGTCATGAGGGGAATAGAAGAAGAAAGACTTCTCAAACTGCAAGGAACCTCTGCTCATGCACAACATTTCTCATATATTTCTCATCATGAAGAAGGTACACTTCCATCAATAGGTAGGATATTTTAAATGTTGATGACAAGCTATAGAGATGCACATTCAAAGAGTGGAAGAGCAAAAGAAAATGGAAGCAGCAAAGGCTAGAGAAGAATTTGTAGGTGTAATAGATGCAGAAGAGAAAGCAAGGCATGATGTATGATGCAGATCTAAGACTTCTAGTGGTGGATCTTTTCCTTGATAGATGTAGAGACACATAAACACCATCCTTCTCCCCTTCTTGCTTCCCTAGTTACTAAGCTCACAAATAAGGTATGTGGTTAACAAAGCAAAGTCATATGTTCATACCTAGGCATTAGGAGGTAAACTCAACTAGCGCGGGATCTTTTGTTGGGGATTCGACAACTAAAGCATATAAAATGGGTTATAGTTTTTCATTCTTCCCTTTCTGAGTTATTTTAAACGAAGAATCAAAATGTGCGAGAATTCCTCCTAGTCGATTTCTGTTTATAGCTGCAAAGCATTCAATTGTACATGTAGTTTAGGACATACCTTTCTAACCCAATTAAAGTACGATAGTGTTTCTACCATGTATTTTTAAGTGTTATGGGAGATTGAAATTTATTTTCATTGTCTTTATTGTACGTGTATATGTTCAGAGTGCCTCTTTTAAATTACAAGGCTTATGCACTAAGAGACTTTTCACCCAGCTTAGTGTTTAATTCCAACCATCTCAATGTGGTTTAAGTTAGGTTGCACTAACAACGTAAATGCAGAGTCATGTTTAGTTACATAAAATAATCTTGTTTAGTTACATAAAATAAGTTAAAATAAATAAGATTTTAAGTTTTGTTGGGTTGGATGTGGAACTATACCTTATTTTCTCTAAGAGACAGGCATCGATGCCTTTACTATATACATCCATAAGAACCAAAATAAGGAAATGGGATATATTTTTGTTGCATGAGCGATGGGCGGCGGAACATGTCTTTATGAATGTCCCAATCAGAAGTAAATAATAGCATCCTAAGTACAAGATATTTCGATTAAATTCATAGCATGGAGTGGTTGGTTATTCCTACCTGTCTTTAGGTTCAATACCTATAACTTGTTTCACAAACTACCTTCCTATTTCAATACCACTTGAAAAAAATCTTTAACTTTAGCAAGTGGGAGGTATGTAAACAACAACGACATCTTTTCAAATCTTACATCATGTAATATATTGATTCACTTTATATGGAAGAGACTACCATTAACTTTTTCATGATTTGCACTTTTCAAGCTTACTTGCATCATTTAAATGCTTGTTGAGAAATAACTAAACTCAACCTGTTACATATGAAAATGACATGAAATGTGTGTATGCAAATGGCAAGAAATGTGCAACAAAACCAAAGCACAGGATACATAATATGCACAGAACTTAATACATATGATCCTCTTCTATTTAGGCCAAACTCTAACTACCACGGGTCGAACCAATAGAACCATAATATCCAAAAACTAAAACTTCGGCATTAACTTGAGGCAGGGACTTGTTGCCTCGTATCCCCCTTGTTTTAAATAAGAAAAATCAATATATTTATATTTTTTTTCTAACAATAATCTAATGCATGTATCATGTATCATGTCTATTTTTAATAATCTATTTTTATATTTGTATTTGTATATAGATTTTTGGTTAGGTAAATAAGTTAAAATGTTAGACATTTAAGGCAGATACAATTATTCATATTGACATGTTAGTGTTGGAGGTTTCAACCTAATTAAACAATTCATCTTTAAAACTCTATACCATATGAATACTGATTAAAAATCTTCATTCAAACATATTTATATCCTTCTAATTTCTAAAGATAAATTAAATTAAACTTAATTTTACATATATATTCATACTTCTATGACTCCTTTTATATATCTATATATATGTGTGTGTGTGTGTGTGGAATTTAATTTATTTATTTGGTTATTTTGATAGGTGTGATTGAGGCAATTTCTACCTGCATCATACGACATAAATTTCATACATTATCATTCAACTAAAAATATATAGATATTTTTCTTTGTTTCTTTATCACACCATAATTTATCCTTAAATTAGATGTGATAGTATTAATATTTTATTAAGTTAGCTCCTCCTTTTTTTCCAATCTTTTAATTAATATTTAATATTTTTATGATATTTTTATTTTTTTGTAAGCTTCGCGTGACCTTCTTCATTCATTCATCAAAAAGGGTAGATTACATCCATGATCAAATGGTAAGGTGGCCTCAATCTGTCCAGTGAGAAACCAGATTTGTTGACCACCTTACTGCATTATAAGCCATCCAAAAGAAAAATAATTTAAGACTGTCTTATAGAACTATATATGTCTGAGTATCCTTAACTCGCCAAGTATCTAAATATCTAAGACATAGTATCAAAGTCTGAAAATCTTGCATTTATACATAACAAAAATTGAAAAACACACTAGGCATGACATATTACTAATCATCATAAGAGTCCATAGGAGTTGCATCTTTCGTGCTCGAGCTAGAAAATTTTGTTTGAGGGAGACACGAAATATGCTTTTCTATACAGCTGAGGTGGGCATTCTGTTGTTGAATCTGAAATTAGATAAGCTGGAATTCTTTATGAATTTCCAGAAGAATAGGATCCGTCTTGGTCGAACCAGCTGCGGAAGTTGGCAGGGCTCTTACCACAATATTTTTCATAAGCCAATACAGGTAAATGGTTTGTTTCTACTTAGAGGATTGACCTTTGGTATGACTAGGGTTTAGTACCAACACCATCCATTCCTAAACATCTAGATTTTCTTATGTTGCATGTTGATTAAGTTTTTCTTCCCACCCAGATATGAGTTGGCGAATCTGAGGTTGAGTGCCAACATGGTAAGCTTGATCTACTTCATAAATAAGACCAGAGGTTGATCTACGGCCTCAACCCCGAACAAGATGTGGCTAGGGCTGACTGCCTCCACGTCGAAGCTCCGCATGATGACCCTGACCCCAAGCCTCTCCTGTTGTGGTGCCTCTACCAGAGGAAGGTCGCATCATTCTAAGAATTCGTTGGCCACGAAAATGAATCGGTGCCCTGAAATGGCAACCCACAAACCCAAGCTCGGTGCAAGTAGCTAGCTTAAGGACCTAGTATGTGCACTAAGAGTTGAAACCTGAAGGAGTGTCATAGAAGAAATCCACATAGCTATAAGCAGTCAGCCAATAAAACAAATGTTTTCCACCGAATATGACATGGATATATTGATAAAGGATGGAATCATCAACCAGTGGTTCCCCGAGCCTTCGAAGCATAAAACACAAAATCCATTTGGATGGATACTCTCTCAGAGGAGCTCTTCTCTTACATAATAACAGGAGTAATAAGAAAACAGGAAATAAAACCCAATCACCCATGCAGAGAGTATAGACTAAATGTCAATGCGCAAACCCCAAGTACATGCCCATCCAGGAGAGTAAAATACCATAACTAATAGAACCAATTCAACCAAAATGATATTGTCCATTAGAAAAACCATCGCTTTCCTTCAAATATTTCCAAAATGTAGTCTTTATAACCCAAAACATTGGCTTAGAGACTCATTTCCCATGAATTATCATAGAGAAATTAAGCGAAGGGATAGGAAAGGGAGAATACACTAATAGAACATACCTGCAAACGTTGGCCACCGGGTATCGGAGACACCTGCTGCACCCAGTAGATAGGCTTTGGGAGGGACCTTCGAGAGCACACATGAGTATTCCACTGAACCTATAACCAAACTAATTACATTATCTTCGACTCGAACCAAACTCACGACATAAAATCCCAGGAAGAAGTTATCACACCATTCTCTGTGATCTTCTTTAAGGCCTTGCATGCATATAGCCACCTTGCAAAGGTTGGCGAGTGTGTGAGGGTCGATATAATACCCCCCACCATCCTTTCGTCTCAATATGCTAACCATGGCATGGATCCTGAGGACTCCAGTTCTCCGCTCTCACCCCAATCAGGGATTTTATGATATCTTTTAAATGATAACTTTAACATGAAATTGGTTTATTGTAAACCTTGCTTATTTTTATGTTTCATTGTTTTATGTTATGGATTGGTAGAATGTTGTAGCTCTTGACAGACATGTCAAGGAAGTTGTAATTGAATAATAATTTATATACTTTGATTTCAATGAAATAACAAATACATATAAAACAAAAAACAAACAAACACCTAAAAAAACTCCAACTTTATATTAATTGTCTTGTACTTATTCATTAAATACTTACCCATAACCATATTCTATATATAAGAATTAAAGCTTATATATTCTATATATAAGAATTAAAGCTTATAAAAAAATAAAAAGAAAGAAAAAATAGTATATATTATTTTTAATTTTATTATTATAAATTATAAAATACTTTTAATTTATTTAATCATTTTTCATAATTATTTAAATATATTAAATTATGATTTAATAAAAAAAATTATAATAACCTAAAAAGACATTCTTTTCCCACATATAAAAATCTTCGAATTAGCACTACTTTTTCTACATCTAAAAAAAATATTTCTCACTTCTTATTTGTCTATATTTAAAAATTCTTAATAATTGATTCCAAATAATATAAATTTCTTTAATAATAACAAAAATTAGTTGTAACACTATTAACAATTAAATTATATTAAATTTTCCCACTATTTAATAAATAAATAAAATCTACATTTAAAAATCCAATGCTTTAAAAAATTTAGTTTCCACTTCTTATATAAAATAAATTTTAGGATTAAAAAAAACATAATTATCACAAACTTCTACTTCGTTATTATTAACATGATCATCATGTCACTTACACTTAGAAAAAAAATTGTAAACGTATTTATCACAAACACTATTAAAAACAGTATTAAAAATTTGAAAGACCAGAATTTCAACTATCATAAATTGAGTCCTTAAAAAAAAAATACAAACGTTAACTTTTGGCCCAAGGGAACACAATTATCAATGTTCTATCTCGATCTTTTATATTATTCGAACGAAAGATATGTACAGATAATGCTACATATATTATAGAATATAATAAAATATAATACGAAAATAATCGCGAGAAACATCAACATAACTTTTTGCCCAAGCATCGAGAAGGGAACACAAACATTTAATGTTTGAATTGGGGTCATATTTATGTGAACAAACCTTATCTACAAATAAATTTTTTCCTATTATTTAGATTTGCATTAAATTATCTTTATCCAATGGTTCTTAAAATAATAACTATTAATTTTATTTATTTGTTTAAAATGGAAATGGGTTGATTAGTGTTTTTTTATTTTAATTTTATTTATTAAATAAATAGAATATTGTGTAGAAAATTTTATTATAATATTATAATTTATTTTTATTTTTAAATTTTGATATATTTATTTAATAAATTGATATCGATGTGTAAAATGAAGAGTTTAATGGTACATAATTGTGGTTTTCAATTTTTAAGGTCGTCAAGTATTTATAATAATATGATTACAAATTAGAGAAGATGACACTAAAAATAGATTAAGAAATTTAAGAAATTTAAGGTTAAGGATTTTGGGTCTATATATGCATGTTTGAGTTTCAAGATGAGCAAAGATTGAAGAGAACCAAAGGTTGTTCATCATGATTAGTGTTCAGATTATTATAATGATTTTCTCTTTGTTATTAGGTTTCCTTTTTCATGCTTCATTTGCTACTATTTGACAATTCCATTTAATCATGGATCTGCTAATTTGTGATTTATTTCCAAGGTCCCTACAATGCTCATGAGCTTTTCTAAGCAACCTTCTTCATTTGTAGACCCAGGACTAGACCTTGCTTCAATTATGGACTCATACTAAGGTTATGTGGTAAACAATTGTCATGCTAGGATTCCTTTCAAACCCTACCAATTATAGGTCACGCTTAGAAGATTTGACTTAGTAAAGATTGAAAGTTACGAAATCCTTTAGTGCATGGTCATATATTTTTGTAAATAGGTCTTGTAGATGAGCTCAGAGTTTGTTGGTGAGTTAAATGGAGTCCCAACCATTCAAACTTGAAACTCAAAAGCAACAAAATGTTTGGTTTAGGTTTTTGGATGTGGGTTGAAAAGGGTTTTTAAGTGTTTAAGGTTGAGAGCAAAGAATAAACACTTAAAAGGAAGTTGAATTTTGACAATGCAACAAAATAGTCTTGAATAGATGATCTTTGGAAGTTATGTAGTAGGGATTTTGTCACAATGAGGTTGCTAATAGGTTATTATGCCTTATCCTTCCTAGACCAGACCCACTATTTGAGTATGAATATTTTTATTTTTTTATTTTGATGCAACTAAGTTTGTAAAATTTATAGGTCATCTTTCTTTATCATTTTTTTTGTCTTTATTCGTGTATTTCTCCTTCTAAACATCTTTTTTTATGTTTTGGAGAAGTGGACATAGTGGATTCAAAAGGGGTTGTGATGGCGAAGGGAGAGAAGTAAACCACGTTAGTGACTCACGATCCATTAAGTTCATTTTCTAGAAATATTCAATAGAGTAATTCAAAACACATGGTTGAGGGGGTGATTGTGGTGTCAAAGGGAGAGGAGGTAGCCACTTTAGAACTCAAGCAGGTGACTATGATAGCAAAGGAGGCATAGTTTGTGGTGGTAGAGGTAAAGGGATTCAAGGTGGAGCAAACGTTGTGATTGAACCCCATTGACACAAAGGGGTTTTCACTGCTAAGGAAAAGGAAGATGCACTTGTTATCAAAAATATCATTACAAAATAAAATGATTATGTAGAAAAAAATGCTCAACATGCACATATATTATGTTCTTTCGTTTTTTTATATTTTTGTTTAGTTTATTATTTAATTAGATTCATTTATCAAATATTCAAGCTTTCCTTCCTCCTAGTATTACCCCTTTTACAATACAAGATCTTCTAAATAATTATAAAAAATGAAAAGCTTAAATTTTCATTACATTATGATTAATTTAAATTACATTGTTTATAATTTAGCAATAAATAAATAAAAATAAAACTTGGGCTTGGAGTATGCCCTAAAATTGCTTTTGCTTGGATAAGAGCTCATCTTCCTCAAATGTAAGGAAACAAGGTAACGACCCAAGACCCAGAGGCATCTGGCAAGAGTGAAAGTCTACCTCCTTGCAGACCACTAGTGGGTAATTATAATTGGCGTAGTTTTACTTGAATAACGGTAATCAGAAATATACATTCATGGATAATAACCAATGATGAACATCCCAACTGTTAATTTGACAACTGAGTTATGATAGATTTTCCACCATTTAGCCTCAAGGCTTAACTCAATTGGTTGAGTTCTTGTCACTAAAGCACCTTGCTAATGGGAGGTCATGGGTTCAATTCTCCTTGACGTCCTCGGGGTTAGGCTTTACTAATAAGTTGTCGAGATGTGATCCCTTTGTGTGGATCTGCCCAAATATTTCTTTGGAAAAAATAAAATAAAAAATTCCCACCATTTAAAAATAAAAATACATCCAACTTTTATTAACCATATACAAATATTTATTTTAATTTCTAAAAACGCTATGATTTTAAAAAACAAGACACTAGTAAATGACATGTAAAACCCTAACATAAAGATTAATTCTGAACCTATTACACTTTATAGTTGATAGCTCACCTTTCTATTTTTCTAGTTTACTACTGTACACTTTATAGCTCATTTTTTTTTATCTTTCTAGTTTATTACTTACTGTTATATAGCACACCTTTTTTTCAAAAATGAAGATGGTACCAAGACATAGTATAGAGTATGGAACTTGTTTGTTTAAAGTTGGCTACAATTATTCTCAATGGAGTGAATGACATATGTATTTTAAGTAGAATTAATTTTATTTAATAATTTTAGTATTTATTAATGTTTTAAGGGTTAATTGATCGAAATTTTATTGCTAAAGTATATTGTTATTGAGAGGTCACGAGTTCAATTCTCTTTGATGCTTTTAGGGTTAGGCTCTAATTAATTTAGCCAAAGGGTGTGATCCTTTCAGATGGATTTACCCTAATTTTCTATAGAGAGAGAGAAAAAAAACAAAAACAAAAACAAAACAAACTAAAAACTTTAGTACTTATAAAAATAGTCTTGAACATTTTTGAGTTGCGAAAAATTGGATTGCATTGTTATATCTAGGTGTTGCATTAGTAACATTACATTAGATGTATTTAACATGGTTGGTTTGGTAAGTTTAATGGTGTAATTTTTGTTATTGCTTTTTGTTAGATATTTGTGACTAAAACAATATTTAAGTGATATTTGTGTTTTGGCATTTTTAAGGTGTTTATATTCTTAGATTTGTAAGTTTATTGGTGCAATCACTTTCATTGATATATGTTTAATGGGTATATGTATATGAATTTTAAAATATGTCATATACATTTAATTGTAATTACATGTATATAAATTTTAAAACATTATTTGAGGTTTTTATTGATTTTAAATAACTAAACTAATTCTAAATTCATTGGGTAGATATGTAATTTATGTTTTGATTTGTATGTACTATATTATATTTTAAAAATTATTGTTTTTTCATTACTACATTTTTTTAGTTTTTAAAAAATATTGTTGTAAGATTTGTTGGTATTTGGTTATATAATATATAAATAGCTAGACTTGCGGAGATTTGTTTGTGTTCCATTTTTTTCAGATTCCAAGGAAGTTATTATGAGTAAACATATGGAGTCACAATGGGATCACCACTCTCACCAATTATCATTAACTTATACATGGAGTAATTTGAGAAGAAATCTTGTGAATCCTACCATTTAAAACTAGTAGGGTGGAAGAGATTTGTTAATAACATCAACATAAAATGGACTCATGGTCGGGTAGAGCTTGATAAGTTTTTTAATTTCCTTAACTCTATCTCGTCTGAAATTAAGTTTATTATGGAGCTAGAAGAAAATAGAAGCATTCCATTTTTAGATGTCCTTGTTATCAAAAGGAAGATGGTACTTTGGGACATCAAGAATTTAGGAAGAAATTTCACACTCAAAGTTATCTTCATGGTGAATCTTACCATCATCCATCCCAAAAATTTGGTGTCTTTAGCACTGTTGTCATTAGGGCCCTTAGAAGATCTGACTCTGATCACCTTAATGAAGAGATTAAACACTTAACCTTTGTATTTAAAAAGTATAGGATACAAAGATAAGGATATTAAGAAAGTTATAAAAAGAGTTGAAGGGAATGTCATCTTCAAAGGCCCTCAAGCTCATTGTGGTAAGGTATTCCTACCATTCATTCAAGGAGTTACATATAAGATTGTAAAGTTTTGGGGAAGAAGGACATATTCACTCAATTTACAACATCAAGAAGGATAAAGCAAGAATGAGGTATGTCAAGGATAGCATCAATTAGCATCAGCATAAGGGAGTTTATAAAATTGATTCTTCTTGTGGCAGAAGTTATATTGGAGAGCGGGATGATCATTTCAAAGAAGACTAAAAGAGCACAGAGCTGATATTAAGAATGAGAGATCATGCACTTCAGCCCTTACAAAACACTCCTCGAAGACCAAGCACCATGTTTGTTTAGAAAGTGCCAAGATTATTGCCAGGGAAGCACATTATCAAAAAACGAAAATCAAAGAAGCGCTTGAGATTATGAAGCATCCACATAATCTCAACAAGGATGTGGGGAGAGAGGTTAGTGGAAATTGGCTTCCTCTAATCGGACATATTAGTTCTTCCAGCTATGCTTCCTAGGTATAGTATCCCAAGTATAATTTTCTATCATTTTCCTTATCTTGAATTTCTTAAATTATATTAAATTAAAATTAAAATTAAACAAATTTTATTTATTTATTTATTTTTAGCTCTGTATTAACATTCTTATGTATTTTAGCTTTAGACTCTATAAATATATTAGTTAATTATTTATTTATTACAAATGAATAATTAGTTATTAATTAATGAATTTATTAATTAACTATTATTATTATTAATGATTATTTATTCATAATAATAATTATCTATTTATTACAATAAATAAATATAATTATTAATAGGTAAATAAATAATTATTATTGATAATTAATTATTTATTTAATTTATTGTTATGATTATTATTAACATTGAATGAAATAAATGAATGGTTAGTTATTATTAAATAAATAAAATTAATTAATTAATTAATATTAATGATTATTTATTTATAATAATAATTATTTATTTATTACTATGAATAAATAAATAATTATTAATAAATAAATAAAATAACTATTACTAATAATTAATTATTATTTACTTATTTGTCATTTATTTTCCTGCAGTTTTTCATTTCTAATGAATTAATTTAAGCTTAGGTTTTATTATTTATTATTTTAGGATTTTAGTTGGCTCTTTTTAATATTTTTGTTCATTTATTATTTGTTCATCTTCTTTTTGGTTGTTTCATCTTTTTTTCATTTACTCATTTTTTTGGGATTCGAAACGTCAACAAGATTCATATAATATTGTGGAAAATATACACTATGTTTTTCCAAAAGAAAGCTACATTACAATCTAACAATTTTTAGAATGTGTATATTTTTGTATATATTTTTATTATTTAGGTAGATGTGTTTGTAAGGTTTATATTGTATTATTCATATGAGGTTTGTTTTTTTTAATGATTAAATTATGATTGTTATGGTTATATAATTGTAAAAAAAAATGATATTAGGTTTTAAATTGTTTTTATTGTGTGGTTGGTAAATTAATTTTTCATGTCTTTTATTTTATGTGCCATTGAATTAGTATTGTGTGTAATAGAGATATTACACAAAAGTGAATAGTTCTACATAAAACATGTTCTCTTGCAATAACATTGTATTTATTACTATTTTGTAATGTATTGGATCATCTTTTTTAATAATACACTTAAATTACTTTCACATGATGTAGCATTATCATTTGGTTATCTTTTTTATATGATTTTCTACATGGTATTTTATATGATTTTCTACATGGTATTTAATAAAATAGTGATTTATAAGTTTATATTATAGTTGAGATGTATGATTATTTTATGGTTCTTTATGATTATTTTGTATATAATTAAATAATCATGTTTTAATTAAATAGTGATTTTTTAGATTATGTTGTATTTGAGATTTATAGCTACTTTATTGATTTTTGTATATATAACTTTTCATATTAAAGATGTTTTATTCTTTATCTAAATTGTAAGTTCTATAGGGTAATTTTACTTGTTATAACTTTGAGGGAGTATATATGTGTGTGTGTGTGTGTTTGATATTTATAGCTGTTTTATTGATTTTTGTTTATATAATTTTTCATATTAAGATGTCTTATTCTTTATCTAAATTGTAAGTCTTCTAAGGTAATTTTACTTGTTATAACTTTGAGTATATATATATATATATATATATATATGTTTTATCTAAATTGTGAGTTTTTTAGGCTAATTTTACTTGTTATAACTTTAAGGGTATATATATATATATATATATATATATATATAGGTTTTGGTATGTGTATTATATTGCCAAACATATTTAATTTTAGTAGTAAAATTATAAATACCTTAGAATTTGTGTCATAGATGTTGATAGATCATATAAATAAATATGAACCTATTCACATGTTATTTTCTTATAGATTATCTTTATTATATCAAATATTAGACAACTTGCATTTAATTATTATAACAATTTACGCATTTGTTATTTATTTTATTGTTTCTATATAAAATATCAAACGACTCTCCTTTAGTTTTTCTGATAATATAGGCATTTGTTATTTATTTTCTTGTTAGATTCCTTTTTTTAAATGTTATTTTATGTTTAATTTTTAATTTTCTTACCTTCTTTGGATGGATCCATGTACACATGGTGGCATTAATTTTTTAAAAATGATGTTCATTTTGTATTATCTATCAAGGTACATATACAGTGCGTTATCTTATGCTTTTGAAGTAAATCTAGTAATCATGCATTTATTTCTCTTTTTCGATGCTTATTCC
Organism: Pinus tabuliformis; assembly: GCA_031772625.1. Lineage (NCBI taxonomy): Eukaryota > Viridiplantae > Streptophyta > Pinopsida > Pinales > Pinaceae > Pinus > Pinus tabuliformis. The sequence goes on from CM062804.1 coordinate 430,364,939, forward strand.
TTATTGCATGCAAATTACATTTAATCTACATGACTAATTGAGGCAATGTTTTTACAAAAAATTAAAAATTTGTAAAAGAGGCAATTTAAGTCAATTGAGCAAGTGTTATTGCATCCTTTTAAGAGAGATCATGCTTATCTTATAAGTGAGTATAACCTGCCTAAGAAACATAAGACAATAGATGACGTGGCTTGAAGGGTTTTATAGCCCAATGTAAGAAGAAGACTCCTTTTCTCGAGATGCAAAATGTCATCCTATATCACTCTTAGTAGCAGTTTTCCCTTTCTCGCTTTGAACATGGGCCTTGATGGACATGGGGAAGGAGTAGGAAGGTAGATGTGGTTTAAATATTATAAAAAATGGACTACCTTAACTTGTATTCTCTTTTTTCTACATTCTATATGAAATTATTTTTATCTATTTGAAGGTTGATCCTAGATTCATATTCATAAATAAAAAATTGATTCAATTATTTGTAGGCATTGAGTTACAAGTGCTTTAAAAACTAACAATTTATATTTTTTGTTAGGTTACATTAATTCTTTCTACCTTAGTTGTCTCACTTTTTGGGATTGTTTTGGATATTTTTCAAATCTTTATAATTTTACATATAATAATATATAAGTGTATACCAAAATAGTTTTTTTTTAATGCATATATGGTCATGGTATGATGAATGATTCTCTAAAGTAATTGAAGTTTAGTTATTTTCTTGGTAGTGAAGCTTTGTTCTCTAGTTGGTACTTTGTTTAGCTTTAGTAAGCATATGTTCATGTTGTTTAGGTGGAGCAAGTTTGCATGTTTAAAGGAGGTGAGCATTTTGTTAAACTATTTAGAAAGTATATTCAATCTTTGAACTAGCCTATTTTATAAATGTCCATAATCAAGATAAAATACACCTAGATATTAACATTCCTGCATTAAATTCGACGTGTAGTTATATAAAGACATGATTGTAAGATGAGTATAAGCATCATGGTTGATGAGGAATTAAATAAGGAGAATATTTTAAGATGGGTGGGAGCCCTCAATCTTGTTGTCATATTTCCATTTGACATTTGTATAGGTTTGTCGAGCAACATAGATAGAGAGTCTTAAGTGATTTGTTTGATTGGAAAATCAATTTATAGTGTCATTTCTATATTAGGTTGCATTTATAGCCCATTTCTACTTTGAATGTAATTACATTACTTTTATTGCAACTTTGGTGTGCTAGAAGTTAATTGAACTTGTGAATATTGTTTTCTAGGTACTTCTAATCTCGATCATGCTTATATTTTCATAGTGGTCATGGTACATGGGACCTATCTCAATTTGATGTTAAATAGACCCATTGGTCCAATGGGTAAGTTAGTGTTGCTTCCTTATTTTCCATATTTTTTGTTGATCACAATGATTCATTTATTTTTTTATTGAATTATTGAATATGAAATTTAATTGTCACTAAGCAATAAGTTTTAGGGCAAAGTTCATTTTTTTATCCCCATATTTTATATAGTTGCAATTATTTTTTATTCTTATTACTTCCTCTTTGTATTAACTTCAGGCAATATGTAGTTTCAACATTTCATCATCATTAGCATTATATTTTTCGATACAACCATACACAAGAAAAACCTAAAGACTTTATTGCCATTGACAAGTGGTAGCTAGGGTAAACCACATGCCCTTATTACAATTCCTAATACTAAGGGGATGAAGGGAGTTGAATGTCTAACCTCCCCTTCTTCATTTCGGGGGGGTGGTGGGCACTCATGTTTGGAACATGGCCATTTGGGCTAACCCCAAGGGATAAATTATCATCACCATATTTATAAAACATATTTTATTTCTCTCTTTCTTAATGGTATTGGGTATAATTTTTATATTGCAAAAGAGCTTTAGCTAAAACAATCAACGTGGAAATAAAAATTGTTCACATTCCATTGACAAAAAGCTAAATAACCAAGTTCAAAGTGTTCTTTAAGACCCTATTTAATCATAATTTGAATGTCATTAGCATGTATATTTCCTTACAGGTTGTGACAATAATAAAACCACCCTACAATGCATAATAGAAAATAGAAGACTAATATTTCTAACTCGGACACCCATGTATTCACTTATGCCTTGATTATCATCATATATTCAATGCATGAGCATCTTATCGTCTACCTAAACATTCTTGACATGTGATCTCCCTTTCCATAAAGCATTTTCACTTCTATAGAAGGTTTGAGAGGATGAATCATGTACATTTGTTGTAGATGAAGGTGGGAGAATGAGAGTAGAGACTTGTGTGGTAGACCTAGATGAGCAACAAGTAGAGATACCATAGATTTTAGAGACCCCAATTAGGATTCAAGTTCTATATATTTTCCATGAGTAACAATAATGAGTGTACTAAATTCATGCTAAATGTTTGTTATAGATAGAAACTAAGATGTGGTCTCCATGGCACAATCATCACAAACTTTGTTGTGAGTCGTCTACTTACATTCCCATTCTTTTTGTTGCATCTAAAACTAAATTTGGTGATAACACATTGGACCTCCACTGTCTCTTTTCCACACCTTTTTGGACTTTTTCAAGTTTCCTTAAAGTCACAAAGTACATGACACATAGTTCTGCAGTGATAGTGCCACGTTGTCTCTTTTTGCATTACTCGAAAAACTTCAAAAAACATGAGTTAACAAGCACAATGAAACATCATTAGTAATAGAGTCATCCAACAAATCACAAACCACAAGAAGATATGCTTGAAAACCAATACATAGACCCAAATCCTACAGACATATCATAGAAATGATATATAACCCAAAATCTAAAGAAAGAAACCTATTAGTGCTAAGAATATCCTTCACCACACATCTAAGATCATATTGTAGGGCTCCTTAAATGACTTTCCCCACACTAAAACTCCAAAAATAAAATGTGATGATAGGTAATAAATTTGTGTTATTGTCTAGCATCACTTTTGAATTTAACACACAAACAGGGCATTGCCCATCCATTAAAAAATTAATAAGGATGCATGTCATTGAGTTGGAATACTAATGAGGGTGATAGATTAAGTACCTACATTTCTCATCAAATATTTAAGGTGTGCAAGCCATGAACCATTTCATTTCCATATATTGCATCAATTAATTTGAAGGTAGGGATGTTTTGATTGAAGTAGCCTCAATTAATCTCATATGCCCTTTTCTTAGGCTAAAGCCAATGCTGTCTTATATATTGGCTTTAACATTTAGTTTTCCAGATACATGATACCAATAACTAGAAGAAAAATGCTACATCAACCTAATGATATTACAAATGAGGTGATGTAAACAACTTTTTTTAGTGGTGCTTATAGTACCTGTTGTCACTCACTACAAAATTTGTTTTCAGCTATCAAAAGGGTGCAAAAGAGCAGAAAAATTGCAGTCATATCCAAAACCATAGAAGCTCTCAAATCTAAATCAGACCCCCTCCATTGGATAGTGCTCGGAATAAGCTTTCCAACAGTATATGGAACTCCTCAAATGGACCCCAGGATCAGAATATATGGCTTGTTAAAGTTGAGGGTTTTGTCACCATTAAAATAAGGGAGAAGAGCATATCGGAGATCTGGGAGCATGTCACAAATCGCAATCGTGGTTTTCTCAAAGCAACAACAAGTGTGGGGTGAAATCAGCGATCAACGATCATCGATATCGCAAATAAGTGATCGTTGATTTCTCGTTAGTGGCACTAAGCACATATTGGTGCATCGCAGGTCAGATGTCTGATATATCGGAGGTCCTATATCGTCGGGGTGAATCGGCGAGTCAGAAAACCATGGCATATTGGAGGTCCAAGAGCGATATCAGCATATCAGCAATCAGGGGGTCCATGGCAATCAGCAATTGGTGATCGCGCTCATAACATCATGGCTAATTGGCACGCTAGTGGGGTCACAACTCTAAATATTATGATATCACGAGTTGTGATATCTTAGTGTTGAAGCACCAGGAAGGCCAAAAATGATTTACAAAGGAAATCAATGCAAAACCAGGGGTAGGCAAGCCTTTTTCTCTCTCCTCCAAGGGGCCATGTAGCATAATATTAATGGATCTGGTCAAGAAACGGTGGCACTGACGTCAGCGTGACGTGGCAGTACAAAGGAAATGTGGCACGCAGATCTAGCATTTTCAAGGGTCCAAAGAGGGCATATCTGGGTGAGACGTGTCACAACTCAGGAAGTGCCACGTGGTAGTGATGACGTCACATCGGTAATTTCAAATCAGATATTGAGGCTTATCGACACTTTGTGATGCAATGCACACTTGGGAAAGTGCGATAAAGGGGCTCCAATACAGGGTCTGGCCCACAGTCACATAAAAACCTAAAAGAACCAGGGGTTGTGCATAGAGGGTGATGGACAATCGACGGTTGTGGTGTGCATCAAAAAGGAATCATCGATTTCGAACCTCCAATTGAGGGGCTTCGATAAGGGGGGTTGGCCCACGATCACATAAAGAGTTAAGGAACCAAGGTCTGAGTGTTAACGGACTATAGCAATCAGAGATTGCAAGCACGTCGCAGCTCCAATGTAAAAGTCATGACTGGAAACCCCGTTTTCGATCCACCGAGAAAGGAGCTCCGATAAGCGTGCGCCTTCGTGAAGACTTAAGGAAACCATATGCAAAGCACTTATAAATGGAAAAAGACCCATGGATAGGAATCTAAAGGCTCTAGCGCCTTAGGGCTAAGCTCCAGGTCACAGCCCCCCAGTCATATGAGAATAAAGGCAGAAAAGGGCTAAACCAAAGGGGGCCAAAGGAGATAGGGACTCGTTGTTCTATAATGCCTCTTAGTGTGAAAGTCCTGATACAGTGATGCCCCTATAGCATGGTATAGAGCTTTAAAGGTGAATGGGTCAGCAACAGAGACTTTGGATAGAGGTATGGAGCAATTGCAAATTGATATGGGTTAATCTTGTGGAAGCCCCTACAACAAGAAATGAAGGACTACATGGGCCGCAGAAATGAATTCAAATGCTTCCCTACATGTCTTCAGACAGTAAATGGAGGCATGGGACTCAAGAGGACTTAATGGCTCAGCATGGGGCTCCACTCAGATACACAGCAAAGGACTTCCAACACATTCTCCACTTCTACTTTGTAACAGGCAACTCACAGTTGATCCACTCCCAGCTTTAGAGAACGAGCAATTCAGACAGTTAAGGCGAAAGTGACAGAAACCGGTCGAGCAGTGGGAGGGACACATTGTGGCAGAGACGTGGCCTAATCAGGGTCCTTCACAGGAACCTCAGGATGATATTTTCCTCCATCATCATTAGGTTTCCTCTTTTCTATTTTTCTATATATGTAATTTCTATATTTCCAAGAATGGAATCAATTCCGAGGAAAACATCTTCAGCAGTAGAACTATCGCAAGCCGAAGCAGCTAGTCAAACAGATAGCTAGCCCTTGGCTAAGATATTTTGTAAATCTGGATTCAAATCCCCCCTTCCCTGTATAAATAAGGGGGAGAAACACTTAATACAGGTTCTAGAATTTTGCTGCCACAGTGGTCCAAATTCTTTGGTTCCATTTTGGTTCTAATTGATTTTTCATGAGGGACTTGATCTATAGATTGCTTAATTTAAATGGGTTGGTGAATGGGACTCATTTTTAAGATTAATGAAACTCTTTGGTGATTCCAATCATGGCAATGGGCAGTATATTTTCCTCTCTGTAAATCTCATTTCATATATGTTTTTCTTTCTCTAAGATAGTGGGGTGAAGCTGTCGGTTTCTCTTTGATTCATGGATTTATCTAGGCTGCTAAATAGTGAACATTACTTGTGTATAAGACAAATTTACTTCTATTAGTCTATAACTTGCAGTACCTATGTATAAAACAGACTTACTTGCATTATTCGATTAACCTGCAGTACATGTATGAGCACAGATTTACTCATGTCGTTTGGTGATAAAGGTACCATGAGGTACATATGGTATGAAACCTTAATGTTTGCTCCACTCTTTCCACTCTTTCATCTCCTCCCTCTTCCATATTTATGTCGGAACAATCGTTGCTTAGGATTCTATATTTCAATTAGCCATATGCACCGAATCGCCTCGTCCCTTTCCTCCTCTTCACTTTACTGCAATGTCAATGTTAAGCTGCCTGTTGTTGTGTGTCGGCCACTAGAACCAAACATTTCTCTATGAGGTTGGCCCAATTTACCCCCTAGACATTCAGATCCATGTATTGACTTGAGTTTACCTTAATGAAGGCCTATTGAACCAAGCCCCCTTTATTATCCTTTTTACTACATGACAATTGGAGTGTAACAGAAACCCCCCATTGATAATCTTCCATGCACTCCTTTCTTTAATATGTCCTAGGCATTGGTTTACAATCAACCCAGAGGCTGTCTCTAGGAAGATTTCTATGTCTCTCAAAGCACTTGTGCTATGGGTGCTAGAAAGAGTGACAACAATACCAAGAGGTGCTATATAGCCCACTATGAGGAGATGTTGTGGTGAAGTGTTAGATAAAACATAACAACAATAAAACATAATGTTCGCTTAATTAAAAGAGTACTAATAAAAAGTAAAATGTAATAAAATAATAATGATAAAATAATAAGTGAGCTGAATTACGAACCCATTACACACACACACTAAAAAAAACTTGGTATCGGTCGCGATGTTGGAGGACAAAAGCTCCGATGTTGTCTTCAATAAGGGAAAGGTTTTCCTAGACACATCACCATGAGACAGGTGAAACAGATCGGTTCACGAGTCAAGAACCTATATGCTCTTAAGGTTCAAGATGCATGCAAAGCCTTGAGGAGCAAGGGAAATGTTAGAGACTTGGTGGTTGAGAGGGAGAGTAAATTACCTCTCAACATGCAGTCCCAGAAAAAGTCTCAGACAATTGTGGAGGAGTCACAATTAGAGTCAGCAGAGGGATCACATGCATCCATACCTCCAGGTGTGAGGTGGGGTGATATGAAGTGATAGTCCCAAGAAGGCTGAAATTGGGTAGGGTCCATTGAGAGGTTTTATCTCATGGATCGTACCTTGCTACGGGAGCCCAAAGTACATAATAGCGGGATGAATCAGTGGGATTGATGCTGTCAGAGATCAAAGTGATGGAGGCTAGAGCAGTCAAATAGTGAAGAGTGTAGAGAAGGATTGAAAATAGTGCAGAAAGGCTAAGTCAGTAGAAGCACAGAGTTTTCAGTCAACAAAGGCAATAGTAGTCAGAGACTTTGATAACAAAGGCATCATTCTGATTCAAGTTGGATGTTTTTTTCTGGAGTTGTTGGAGCAACAACACTAGAGAGAAGTGTTGCATGCAGAACATTCCAAAGCTTCAAGATCAGAATCGTGTTGAATTCCTTTCTTGTTGAGAGGGAATGTTGAAAATAGAAACAAGAAATGATAAAAATAGAATTCAGAAATTCCAATTTTAATTTGTCCTTGAATTAAAATTCGAATTTAGTCTCACCAGCTACTTGGAAATAATTAATTAATTCATTATGCATTAATTAGTTGGAGAAATTCAAGTTAGAAGTCTTTCTGAAGTCATGCAACAGTTATCCCTTAAATTAAGGAGATTATCCCTTAATTAAGAAGATAAGATTGAGTTATATTTGAGTTGTAATTAGTTAGCTCAGTTTACTGAGTTAAGTCCAGTTAAATTAGTTCCAAACTATTTGAGGAACTAATTGTGAGTTATCAGCCAGTTGATGCATGCATGCACTCAACCAGTATACTCCAGATAATTGAAGATTCTCTCATCAAAAACTCATGCATGTCTATTCTGAGAAAGACCCAGTTGAGCTAAATGTCAAGGACAGGTTACTACCAATTGCATGTTTTCTCCTATAAAGGAAACTCATGCATGCAGTCAAGGGAAGCTTCCTTGAGGATTGCGCAGTTCTGACAGTGTGTTAGAGCAGTGTGTGAGAGCATTGTTACACTAGGTGAAGGAGATCATCCCAGAGGTAACTGCACAAGGAAATCCGAGCTTAGAGGCCAGAGGAGAAGGCTTGTGAGAAGCTTTTTTTTGTTCTGAGCATCCAGGAGGATTGTACTGAGAGCCAGATAACTGTGAGAGCTAAGGCTTTGTATAATATTGATGTATTTCCACCTTGTATGATAATACAGATAGTGGGGTTTTTAGCTGAGGCTTTCCCCTGAGTATTTTTTGTGTTTCATGTGCATTGATTCTTCTTCTTCTGGTTATATGTCTTCAGCTCTGATTTAGCTCAATCTTTAAGCTTTTGCAAATTGATAGAAGAAGTAGATTATAGTATTTTTCTTTGGTATATTGCATTATCGGGTTAATCTATAGTCAGATTTTATGCATGATCTTAGAGCTAGATTTGTATAGAATTTGCATAATTTCTACAAATGTTTCATATTGTAGTGGTTTAAGCACAATACTATATCTTGCAATCACTATAATGATAGCAGGGAACATAAAATTGTTGAAAGAATCCTCTTCATTCCCAATGTAGAAACTTGGTATTCACACTTAGAATTCAAGAATTAATTAATGTTAAGTACTACTATTAATTTATATTCAGTAAATCCATATGCAATCATGTTATTGCAGCTATTATTGCTAGTTACAAAGATATCAATAAGGTTGTATCTATCGATATTATAAAATACTCTTTTCAATATTTAGTTGGTGAATTCAATTATATATACTACCTTTAAAAGTGTGGTGTTTATCGTTCGATGGAATCCTCTTGGATTGAAGAGAAAGCTATGAGTTTCAGCTAGAAGTGCTACTAGTGTTGGTACTAGTGTGCCTCCTTGTTGGGCTGCCAAATTAACATCAATTTTCACTCCATTTTCACCTTTATCCTCATTTTGTCACCTCATTTCATCATATTATCATTACATAACCCTGTATTTCCATTACCATATGAGTTTATATTTTCATTTTCCAAAGTTATTAATTTCATGTATTTAGAGTGAATTTATGATTAAAAGTTAGAGAAATAAAATGTATTTGCTTATACCTAAAAGTGGCTTGAGTTTGATGACATGTGTAGATCATTTGGAAGTTTCCAAGGCACCCTTATGTGGCATCCCAAGATCAAATTCGAATTTCAACTCAAGAGGTGGACCATATTCCAAGGAGAAAGATCATGGAGATTTTGATGTGTCATGGGATTTGTATCTAGTATTTAGGGATAAGTTGAGACAAGTATGGGTCTAGTAGATATTTAAGGGATCTACATTTATTGAGTAGATATCCCTAATTCATGTATAAATAAGAGGAGCATCCTTCAAAGGAAAAGAGGAGGGAGAGAAAACAATTATCAGTTATTCATTAGCATTAGATTTATGTTCATTCAACATGAATAATACCACTTTCTCCAAATCATGAGTTATGAGTGTTGTTTGATTCTTAAGGTGTGATAGTTGTTCATGTGTGCTCATTGAGGAATGGAAGGATCCCCATACTGAGATAAGTGCACTTTGTTGTAAAGTAATGTTGTGAATATACTAATTTTAATTATGATGTTCATCTTATTTCTTTCTTGTAAATACTTGTAGATAATTTTAGTATGAATTCATGTTGTGGCCATGTTTTGTTGTGTGAAGGTTGATCTCCTTTCAGTAGCTAGTTTTGATGTGAGAAGGACAACCAGGAACTCCTAAGTTAGGAGTCTCTTCTCCATGAGCTAAGAATTGAACTGAAAACAATATTTACTTGCTTTCATTTATATGCTTTCTTTCTTGCTTTCTTAGGTGTTTGGTAATGTTATTATAGGAAGATTGTAGAAGGACAATCAGGACTCTTGAACAAGAGACTCTTCTCTATCTTCTAAAGTAAAATAATTCCATTGATCAAACATTTTTTTATGCTTTCATAAAATAGATCTGATAGTTTAGATTTGTAATATGCATTTCCATTCTAAACAAACTTCCTACACCTGTTTCATCTAAGGTCCCATATATTTTGGTTTGCTTCTAAGTTTACGATACCCCAGATTGATAAATTAAATGACAGGGATTTAGCAGACAACTAAATCGCCCAACATTTTGGCGCCGTTGCCGGGGAAGCAAACTTAGATGTAAGCTAGTTAAGAAGATTGTTTAGGAAGAATTTGTATTTAGGATCATTTAGGGTTAGTTGCATTTAGGAATTTTCATTTAAGTTTATTCTCATATAGAAAACATAGAAATAGAATGCAAATAAAAAAAACCCCATTCACTAAAAAAACAAAAAAAACACAATAAAAACAATGAGTATAAGTTTGGAACAACTCGCTCAGATCCTAGCAAGTGTTAGGATCTCCTCTTCTTGCGAAGAAGAGATCTTGACAGCCGCCAAAAGCTTAACTACTCCTCTAGAAGAAAACAATGAATTAACATTTGAAGAATCTTGTATATCTGACGATGAACAATTATTTGAACAGGAAATTGAGGAGGACGAAGAGAAGTTGCAGCATGATCTGAATCAGAGTGGAAATCACGCCTATGAAAGCCTTATCGACAAGTGGTTTCGATGGTTTCAAACAAGTACGAGGTTAGATCGATTTTGTTTTTATTTCATTAGATCATACTCACAAAAACTAGATTCGATCATCCTTGTATATTTTCATTTTAAAATTGGGAAATTGAAAATGAATATATTTTTACTACTATTGCGTGAATGGTTACACTGGAAATTTAATTACACGTAATAGTTTGTAATTTTCAATTAGCATAGAGTAGGTAGGATCATATTTTATGTTTCGAATAAGTATGCTCTCCTCCTGCGTTTTCACACGATCTCGAGGATCAGAAAGTAGAATGTTTATAAATGTTTTCAAGGTTGCAATATAGTTGTCTCCATTTGCTAAAAAAATCATCCTAAATCAATAAAAAATCCTAGAATGTTTTAGGGTTAGAATAAATTTAATTTTTTTTTTAAAACAACATTATAAAAAAATTAGAAGAAATTTTTTCTTTAAAAAAAAAAAGAAGAGAAGATTTGATAAAAAATAAATAAATAAATTAAAATAAAATCCTTTTAAAAAAAATATTTAAAAAAAAAATTAAAAATAGAATTTAATTTTTTTAGTTAAAAAACAACAAAAACAAAATAAATCATTTTTATTTTAGTTTTAAAAAAAAACAACATAAAATTAAAAAAAAAAATTAAATATAGGATTTAATTTTTTATACAATACAAAATAAAACAAATTTATTTATAAAATAAAATAAGAATAGGATTTAATTCCTTGTATTTTTTATACCATAAAAAAATAACAAAAAAAACATAAAAATTAAAAACAAAATATGGATTAAAAAAAACACACACAACAAAACATATAATAAAAAAATAAAAAATAAATAAAAGAAAAACCACAAAATACCACCCAAATAAAAACAAGCATTTGTCACTACGACAGGAAAAGAGAAGAGAGTTGCCTTGGATCTGCAAGGTTTTCCACATTTTGTTGGTTTTCCATCAACATTTCAAGCCCACAGACAACGTGTAGCACCCGGAGCAGCTTCAAGCGCTGGCCAAGGAAGGATTTGAATTCCTTGTGGCAGAGATGATGACCGATCACAACATCTTCAGCAAAGACGCATTCATATACAATGGACATTGAGTTGGCCTAATTGAAACGGTCAAATAAAATTCAAATGCTCTGAAAAACAATTACAGTGCTCTGTATTACATTTTTTTTGCATATTCCAAACCTGCATTACATATCTCTTTCACCATCACATCTCAAAATAAACTCAGGAAAGAGAGTTCAACGTTGTTATAGTGAGAGAAACAGGAATTGAGAGAAATGCAGAGCACAATGCTGAAGAAGTGTGGAAATAAGTAGGGAAGTTGAAAATTGGTTTTAACGAAAATAATTACAGGTCTAGATCTTTGCTACGCCAATTTAACGAAGCTCATCAACAAATTCCAGAAAATCTGCAGAATGAAGTGGAACACGAGTTAATAACTCAGAAATGTCTTCAAGTCGCTGCCAAATCAGAGAAATTTTAAGAGCAGAGACGAGAATTTTGTGAAAAATGGGGCAAGCGGAGTTGACTGGGATTTCAGCCATCAATTACGAAGAAAATCCCTTGAATCACGCAGAGAAATCCCAGGGAAGGTAAGCATCTATCCCTCAGCCATTAAACTAAAATGATTTTGAAAATTGAACTTCAGATTTAGTTGAAATGTGTCATATGAAACTTCAGTTCCGGAATAGTTTGCTATTTGTTGGCATTAGAATCTTTTGCCACCTGTAGGAGATAACTATTTCTCGGGAAGCAGTTTTGATGAATTATATCACTAACGAGAGACTCATTACTCAATTTTCAAATCTTCAAGGATGTACAAGATGCAATTAGAAAGGTGGATACACTAATTTCTTGTGAGATTGACTGTGTGGATATCAAATGTAGACGACTTAAAAACAAGGATAAGCCTGTTATTCTCAATATTAATATTGGGACCATGGTTAAGGGAGCTGTAGATGATTTGGATATGGTGGGCTTTATGAAACACTGATTTTATAGCGATTTTGACAGGGTTTCATTTGGCTTCAAAAAAAAAAAAGCAGAAGAAATTTGATTTCGAAGTCTAAAAAGATAGGGTGAGTTGCTTTTCATTCCTATCTTTAAAAATCGGTTTCTCCAAAAATCGATTTCAAGACAGAGAAGAATGATAATTGAGGGGCAGATTTCCACTGTTTTAAAGCGGGTATATAGAGCGCAAGTGGGAAGACCTTACATGTGCTCACGGAGGAAAGTGGACTGCCACTAACAACCGAGGCAGCAAGGCTGGATTGGAACAACTATGGCTTAACACTCTGTTGGCCATGATCAGTGAACAATTTGACGAAGGCGATGAAATTTGTGGTGCTGTGACTAGTATGAGAGCTAGACAAGACAAAAATTGCCATGTGGACCAGAACTTCCACCAATGAAGCTGCCCAGATGTCAATTGGTAAGTAGTGGCAAGAGTTCCTCGACCATAACAAAAAAATCCATTACATGTTCCATGAAGATGCAAAGAAGGATAAATCTGCAAGAAATAGATATACATTATAAAGTTAAATTTTGAAGTATCTATTTTGCCTTTGCACCTGTGAGAAACCATATATGCACTGGGAAATGGTTCAGCACTGACTGAAGTATGTTGATACATTCTTATAAGAAAGATAAAGGCAGCTGTAGCGTGTTAGTTATTGTCAACTATCCATGATCCAATGTTCTCTGCGAAAAGTGTATTTTCATGGAAGACACGTTTATTTAGCATCTGTTTTCCCTTTTGAACATTACAATCATAGTACCTGTTGTAATTTGTTACGTCACCTCATTTAATATTTTGAATGTTGTGTAGCAACCGTGAGGACACGAGGACACCGTTATAAGAGTTAAGTCGCATTTAGAAAAAAATACGGTGGCATTAAGTGGCATTAATACGGTGGGGACTGTGGTGGTTGTAGCAAAAATACATTATTTTTTTAATTTTTTATTTTTTCTTTATGTGGTAAGAGAATTCCCATAATTAAAAAAAATAAATAAATAAATAAAAATCAAAACAATAAACCATAAAAAATTTAATAAAAACAAATAAAAAAATCAAAACAATTAAAAAAAAAACAAAAAAAAAAACAAAATTAAACATTTTAGCAAATGGACATTACATTACAATTGAAAACATTTTATGCTAACTTGTCTTTTTGGAGATACTTCAAAGGAGCTTGCGTGCAAAGGCAACTAGGTAAAAACATTCATTTTATTTTATTTTGGTTGCTAAGCATTCATACTCATTCTTGCATTTTATATCTTTCAAAAAGCTCTTACAATTTTCATGCAGGATTTGTACTAAGCTTTTACAGGTGTGCGATGATCCAAGTCCATGCAGATGTGATCTCTCGAAATCACATTCATTATTGAAAGCTTGAAGGAGTTAATTACATATGTCTGGATATTTGTCGACAGACAAAAATCTTTTGCGTCATGATATGTTACCCACACTTCTCCTTCAAAGCCTCATTAGTCATTCATGTTAAAGTCCATTGATTCATTGCCTTATCCATTATGACTTCATACATGTCTACTTTTCTGAGTCACATACGTTTTTTCCTTCTTTTCAGTTCATCTTTTTCCTCACAAATAAACCAATCATCTCTCTACATTGCCTTGTTTTCCTTGCTATAAAAACTGTTTGACCATAACATCTTGTATCTATAGTCCTACCAATCATTTTGTACGAACTCGCATTGATTGATGTGGAATTTCTTAAGGCTCACCTTTCAACAAGTCTTGACCCATCGACCTCAGCACCTTATCTGGGACAAAGACTAGAGTATTAGTACCTTGAGGCTTGCATGACCTAATGGCAAGTCTTCTCGCCAATGAACAATGGGAATACATTAATGTCCCTTGTTTGTTGGATCTTGCAAGTGGCTCGATATCAGCTCATTTATTCGCACTTTGCAAGATGTACTTGGGTACCTTGGCACTCATTGACATTAATGGTGAGTTTGCATCGCATTGGTTAATGACATTCATCAATGGTAGGTAATCCAATGACTTCTTTCCATGTTCGACATCGACACATTTATTCACATGGCACGAATTGTGCCACGATATGGGACGACAAGAAGACTATATGATTCAGGCGCAGATTCAACAGTATTTTACCTTTTGGCACAGGTTGAATAGCAGTAATAAAGGACCCACATTCGCAACTTCATCCATATATGCAACCAAGACACAGATCACATTCTTGTATTCTTCATTCCATGATTCAGCAGTAGGAGCTACACATTTCTACATATACACAGTTTGTCCACTCAGGTAAGTAAAGGTATGTTCTTTTCTAGCTTTTTATCATACAATTCCTTTAATACTAAAATTATAATTTTTGGAAAATGTTTCACCATGTTCATATTCACATCCATACTCCATTATCACCTTCCATATGTCATATATGTCCTTTCTACACATATCATCCTAACCAACATACTTTTTCCAAACAACTACTATTGCATTATGATTAAAATGTTACATGTTTTTCAAATAAGGATCAAAGAAAGAATGGTTGATTAAATGTTTTCAAAGTCTTTTGATTCAACACAAAAACAATGAAAGTATTGTTACACAAGAACCAATACTAAACAAATTTTGATTGTCACACAAGAACCAACCAAAATAATATGTTGCAATCAAATGTTTTTAAGAGAGAAGACTTTGTAGAAAGGAACAAAGTTGTCAAAAAGAAAATTATGTAAAGTTAAAAAAAATCAATATCAGCCAAAGTTCATGTAAAAGCAAGACAATTCAAAAGATCAAATCATGATCAATGTAATAGATTGCATGAGGACATGCAATAACTTAAGTTGGGGGGTATGTTGGGCTGCCAAATTAACATCAATTTTCACTCCATTTTCACCTTTATCCTCATTTTTTCACCTCATTTCATCATATTATCATTACATAACCCTATATTTCCATTACCATATGAGTTTATATTTTCATTTTCCAAAGTTATTAATTTCATGTATTTAGAGTGAATTTATGATTAAAAGTTAGAGAAATAACATGTATTTTCTTATACCTAAAAGTGGCTTGAGTTTGATGACATGTGTAGATCATTTGGAAGTTTCCAAGGCACTCTTATGTGGCCTCCCAAGATCAAATTCGAATTTCAACTCAAGAGGTGGACCATATTCCAAGGAGAAAGATCATGGAGATTTTGATGTGTCATGGGATTTGTATCTAGTATTTAGGGATAAGTTGAGACAAGTATGGGTCTAGTAGAATTTTAAGGGATCTACATTTATTGAGTAGATATCCCTAATTCATGTATAAATAAGAGGAGAATCCTTCAAAGGAAAAGAGGAGGGAGAGAAAACAATTATCAGTTATTCATTAGCATTAGATTTATGTTCATTCAACATGAATAATACCACTTTCTCCAAATCATGAGTTATGAGTGTTGTTTGATTCTTAAGGTGTGATAGGTGTTCATGTGTGCTCATTGAGGAATGGAAGGATCCCCATACTGAGATAAGTGCACTTTGTTGTAAATTAATGTTGTGAATATACTAATTTTAATTATGATGTTCATCTTATTTCTTTCTTGTAAATACTTGTAGATAATTTTAGTATGAATTCATGTTGTGGCCATGTTTTGTTGTGTGAAGGTTGATCTCCTTTCAGTAGCTAGTTTTGATGTGAGAAGGACAACCAGGAACTCCTAAGTTAGGAGTCTCTTCTCCATGAGCTAGATTAAATTGAAATAAGATTTACTTTCTCATATGCTTTCCTAGATTACATTTATGTGAATGTTGATTCCCTTTCATTATATAGTTTTTATGTGAGAAGGGCAATCAAGTCCTCCTAAGTTAGGAGACTCTTCTCCATGAGCTAAGAATTGAACTGAAAACAATATTTACTTGCTTTCATTTATATGCTTTCTTTCTTGCTTTCTTAGGTGTTTGGTAATGTTATTATAGGAAGATTGTAGAAGGACAATCAGGACTCTTGAACAAGAGACTCTTCTCTATCTTCTAAAGTAAAATAATTCCATTGATCAAACATTTTTTTTATGCTTTCATAAAATAGATCTGATAGTTTAGATTTGTAATATGCATTTCCATTCTAAACAAACTTCCTACACCTGTTTCATCTAAGGTCCCATATATTTTGGTTTGCTTCTAAGTTTACGATACCCCGGATTGATAAATTAAATGACATGGATTTAGCAGACAACTAAATCGCCCAACACTCCTACTGGTGTAGTTGGTACTAGTGTTGTTGGTGTTGTTGACAAGTAGCTTTTATCTACACGTGACTAGTGAGAGAAGTTAGTCATAGATGGAGACCATGTGGAGAAAGTGCAGTTAATGAGTTAGAGATTAGGCAAGAGACTAAATGGTGCTTATGTGAATGGACCTGCTTCTGTTCCTCTCATCGTAAATTGAGCCTATTTCCCAAATTATTTCTCGAATAAATAGTTTGAGACTCATTTATATTACATTGTGATTATATGAAGGTGCAATATGGAGATGGATGGTCAATTTTCTTGAGTTTTCTCTTGCGGAGTATTATTTGGTGTTAGCTTTTTGAAAATGTTTGCAACAAAAAATGATTTTGTGGCAATGTGATGATGCTGGAATTTTCTGGCATTCTGAAACATTTATTAAGTTGTTGTCAATACTGTAATATTTCCTTTTTTCTTTGGGTAGAATATACTGATATTTTGTTTCATTTATCGTAAACAATTTCATTCTTATGTGTGTTATATTTATGATTTCGTTGTTCACCAGTAGGACTTATGCAGAGCTTTGACTATGAGGAAATTTGCGCATAAGAAAACCTACGCACGTTTCTTAACCACACATGAAAATCTAATTAATGGGAACTTGTCAAATTGACTATATATGCCATGTTAACTAAGGAGGTAAGATAGTAAAATTGGACATGATTTCACCACGTCGAATGACTTTTTTCCTAGATTAACCAAAGCTTATAATGAATATGGAAGCATTATTGAGTATAAGAAGTTTGCTTGTGTGGAGATTTCACCATGCAGAAAGCTCCACACAAGCAAACCTCTTCACATTACTTGTTCACACAAGCAAAGCTAATTAATGAGAACTGGTCAAATTAACTACATATGCTACGTTAACTAAGGAGGAAAAATAGTAAACTTAGACATGATTTCACCACGTCGGATGACTTTTTTCCCAAATTAGCCAAAGCTTGTAATGCATAAGGAAGTGTTGCAGAGTATACTTCGGTATCATATACTGATATTTTGTTTATTTTACAAATGCTTCCAACATTTTCAAATTTCTTAAAAGAAAGTTTGAAATGCACAAACGAATTCATAAACATAAAGAGCTCTGCATACACCACATTTGTAAACTTTGATAAATACATGTTAGTTACAATCTTAGTTATAGTTACAATGTTCAATTTTAGAATTACTAATGTCTAAACCATTTGGAATAGTAACCTTTTGCAATTTGATTTTGATACTCATGCTTTTTTATACTAGAGCTTCATTATGCAAATCTCTCATTGTAACCTTTGCGAAATGAAATTATTGTTATTGATCTAAAGAAATTTTTTCATTTAATATTGGATAATACGAGTACAATTAATGAATGTGAAATCACCTAATCTAGAATTAGCAAATAGAAAAACAAGTTTACATAGTGAATGTCTTGAATACACATTAGTTGAGTGAATAAATGGCAAAAAGGCTTGTATTAATTGGCAGGAGAGCTCTAGTTACTCAAAATAGAACGTGATATAGGGTATTAATAAAATATTATCTTGATATCAATTTCTAAAGCATGTGAAACGTATCAATCATCAAACATAAAATGGATATGATTTAAAGTAATTGATTTCACACTAGTATTTTCTGATTAAATATTAGGCAAATCAATACTAGCAAAATTGATGATAATCACTAGTTAATGAATACCATTAAAATCAATAGTAGTTAAATGTCATTTCATATCTTAGATGTAAATTCATGACTTTGTTCGCAATGATGACAAGTCCTTTGGATGGGGGGGATAAATAAATCTGAAATTAATATCATTATGTTTCCTTGTGCGAAGCCTTTACTGTGTGGATGATAGAGGATGTGTGAGAGAACAAAGGCTCTTTACATAGGCAGTGATGCTCTAACATTGATATTATGTCACTTTTCTTGCTCTGGCCAATTAGGGTATAATTAACATGGTTGTAGGTCCTTTGCAAAAGCAGGGGGGACCATTAAAAGCAGGGATTTCACTATGCAGAGGAAGGAATGATTTCATAGCTTAGATGTCAAGTCTTGTTATCAGTGAAGGTAATTTGTTAATGTTCATCTTGTATAGTTTACAGATAAGAGAACAAAGAAATTTGTTATGATTGGCCAAAGCTACATGGCAATATTAAAACTAAAATAACAGTTTGTTATATACATTTATTGAATAATAAGTGAATTAGTAATTTCAAGGTATTTGTGGGAATAGGTACCACCCATATCACTCAGAAAAGAAAAGTATTTCTTGTAAGAAACATTCCTTTTATAGTTATGATGATGTTCTCAAAGTTTATTGTAGAAATTCCTTGTGGATTCAAATTGCTCATTGTAATTTACTAAAACAATAGACTTGAATCTACTCTACTTATCAGCGAAAACAATTAAATGGTCGTGAAGTCACAAAGAATACAAGAGAAATAATTCAATCAAAACATTACACAATTATTTCCTGGGGAAATCCATAGCTAAAACCCCTACTATTTGTATATTGTATTAGTCATCAAATATGATAAGATTATGATGCTTTAATGAAGCCCGAGAAACCTCTGCACTATCTCTATCTATCTCACAGCTTCCTAGACAAGCCCTCGCCAATAGATAACTAATTTTTTGTTTTCCCGAGTCCCTATTTCCTTGCATTGTTTCCTTGGAAATTATCCCCCTATTAATTAGGGAAATTCCTCAAAGAGCCAAAGTGAGCCTTCCTCATCTAATTCAGGTAGACTTGTTTGAACTCTACAATTGTTCCCCACCACTTTCTTGAGGCATGATACATGGAAGACTGGATGGATTTTTAAAGTAGGCGGAAAGGCCAATTTGTAGACAACTACTCCCATGCGTTGAAGTATCTAATAAGGTCCATAGAAATTTGGTGTTATTTTCTAGTGGCCCTTTTCTTTGAGAGATGTTTTCTTATATGGTTGGAGTCACAGGAATACCTGATCCCCTTCTTGAAATGTGTGCTCGGAATGATGTTGGTATGCTTATTTATTCATTCGGTTTTGAGCTTGGTGTAGATTATCTTTGAGATGAGCTATCATGGCAGCATGGTTCTAGAGGAGTTGATCAATTGCCTATACTTTAGAACATCCAGGGATATAAGAAATAGGTGAAGGTGGGAGTTGGCCATACACTGCCTCATATGGATTCATCTTGGTGGCTTCATGATAGTTAGTATTATACTACCATTCAACTAAAGGTATCCACTATAGCATTTTATGTTGCTTTTTTGAAGTGAAGCACCTCAAATGTGTCTCCAAACATTTGTTGACTAGTTCTTTTTTACCATCGGTTTAGGGGTGATAGGAGGTACTTTGTTGGAGTTGCGTACCTTCTAGTTTGAAAATTTCTTGTGAGAATTTGTTATTGAAAGTGGGGTCACGAATAGACACAATGGAAGTCAGCATGCCATACAGTTTGAAGATCTGGTCCAAGAAAACTTGAGCCACCAAAGTGGGGGTAAATGGGTGTGGTAGAGCGCAAAAATGAGCATATTTAGAAAGTATGTCCAAAACCACCATGATGACTTATTTGTTTCCTGATTTTGGGAGACCAGTGATGAAATCCATGGAAAAATCCGTCCAGATGGAGGCAAGGAGTGGAAATGGTTGTAAGGTTCCCAGTAACTTGATTGTTTCCCCTTTGTTGAATTGACACACATCACATTCAGCTACAAAAGTAAGAATTTCATTTTTCATGCCAGTCCAAAAGAAAGAATGACATGTGCGATCATAATTCTTCTGAAATCTTGAATGTCCTGCAATTGGAGATCACTGTAGCTCGTCCAAGATGTGGGCTTTGATGGTGGATAATGGTGATATAACTACTCGATCCTTGTAGTGAAGAATCTCACCCTTACAAGAGTAGTCGGCTAAGGTATTAGGATCTTCTCTTAAGTTATTAATGAGATGGGAAAGAGAGGGGTGGGAGAACCATTCCTTGTCGGCCTCTTCAATCTAATTTAGGATGGGTAGAGAGATTGATATCAGGGTGCTCTCATCCTCAAATTGGCACGATAAAGCATCAACCACTACATTATCACGCCCTTTCTTGTAAATTATCTCATAATCTTATCCCAACATTTTGGCAAGCCCTTTATTTTGTTTTGGCGATGATAGACGTTGCTCCTTAAAATATTTTAAGCTTTGATGGTTTGTGTGGATTTGGAAATGTCGCCACAACAAGTATGGTCGCCAGGTGTCTATTGCATGTAAGATGGCCATCATTTCTTTGTCATAAGTAGATTGACCCAAATGTTTACCACTGATTTATTGGTTGGTGAAAGCCAATGGTCTACCTTCCTGCATTAATACAGCACCAATACCAGTACCGGGAGCATTACATTCAATCATAAAAGATTTGGTGAAGTCTGGTAGGGCCAATACGGGAGTGGATCACATGGCCTGTTTGAGAGCCAAGAAGGCTTCTTGAGCTATGTCAATCCAGAGAAATGAATATTTCTTGAGAATATTAGAGAGGGGTCTAGAAATTCAACCATAATTGTGGAAAAAATTGAGAGAGTAGCCTGTCAAACCCAAGAATCCCCTCAAACTCTTCAAGGTTTTTGGTTGGGGCCAATCTTGCATTTCCTGAATCTTTTTTGTATCAACCCTCACTCCTTCATGACCCACAATGTGTCCCAAATACTTGACTTCTTCCATGCCAAAAGAGCACTTGGATAATTTGAAAAATAATGTGTGATCTTGGAGCAGTTTCAATATCTGATCTACATGTTGAAGATGTTTGTCCCAAGTTATGTTGCAGATGAGAATGTCATCAAAGAAGACTAGGACAAATATTCAGAGATATGGTTTCAGTAGGTTGTTCATGAGGCTTTGAAAAGTATATGGAGCATTGCAGAGATCAAATGGCATGACATAAATTCATAATGGCCTTCATGAGTTCGGAAGGCAGTCTTGGGAATGTCTACTTCCTTCATGCGTATTTGGTGATAGCTCGAGTGGAGTTCTATCTTGGTAAAGAATTGAGCACCATGCAGTTCATCAAGAAGATCATCAACAACCAGAATAGGAAAATTTTCATTGACGGTGAGCTTTTTGAGGGCCCGAAATTCTAGACACGTGCGTCATTCTCCATATTTCTTTAAAACCATGACCACTAGAGATGAATAAGGACTAATGTTGGGATGAATAACACCATCTTCAAGGAGTTCCTTGATGATTTTTTCAATTTCATTCTTTTGGGCAAAAGGATATTGATATGGACGGACATTAGGCAGTTGGGCCCTCAGGACCAAAGGGATGTTATGCTCATGTTCAACCCTAGAGGGTGGAAACTCTTTAGGCTTTTCAAAGACTCGCTAGTGGCGATCTAATACCTGTTGCATCTCAGGATGAATATGAGTAGTGGATTCAATGGCCTGGATGGCATTAAATTAGGTGACTAATCCATGATGGCCCTTTTTTAAAATATTCTCCATTCGATGTGAGTTGATGATAGTAGGAGCACCTACCTGGAGTCCCCTCAATGTATGAATGTGGTCGCTCTGCTTAAATCTCATATATAACTCCTGGAAATACATTGTGATAGGGCCCAGTGTGTAAAGTCATTCATCGCCTAGGACAATGTCACAACCATCCATTTCAATAGCAAATGTGTGGGTCTTTATGTGTTATTCTCCCATATAAAGCTTAATATTTTCACAGTGGCCTTCACATTTCATGGTCCCCCCATCAGTGATAAGGACTTGGAAATTAGATACCACCCTCACAAAGCAATGAACAGCTTTTGCAACTCTCTTATGGATAAAGTTATGAGTGTTTCCATTATCAATCAATACCACTATTAGTCAATGTTTAATAAAGCCTCGAATTTTGAGAATTTGAGGTGAAGAAACGCCAGCCAAGGCATGTAGTGAGATAACTAGCTCATCTGGCGTAGCTGTGAAATAATTTTTGGTTTGGGTTTCCCCAACTTCTTCCTCAGGCACCTCAATGGATGGAGCTTCCTCTGCTGATTTGTTACCAGTAGCATCGATTTGAAATAAGTTTGGTTCCTTGCATTTATGTGTAGGGGGTACTTGTCATCATAGTAGTACCACAGTCCTTGTTTTCTTCTTTCATCCATTTCTATTGGCTGCACCTTTTGAACCTTAAGTTTTTGGGTGGGGCCCTGAGGCTAGGTGGGACACACCTTAGCAACAAAATTTGGACGATTGGACTGGTCATTTAAGGTGATTTCCACATCTAAGGCCTTGTTGCATGCGTCTAACCAAGTAGTTGGGTGGTGCATCCAAACATGGGCTTGGATGGCTTCCTTTAGGCCACTAATAAAACACTCAAAGTAAAATTCATCTCCTAGATTGTCATTTCTAATGGCCAATTACTCAAAGGCTACAATGTAGTCCTTTACTATACCTTTTTTCCAAATCTTAGTGAGACTACCCAAAAAATTAGATTCTCGGTCAAAGCTATCACATATGGATTTTGAGAAAATGTTCCAAGCTTCTCTCCTTGGATAACATTTATTATGCCACTGCCACCATTTCCATCTCTCTTGGTCCAAGTAAATGGATTACACATGTAGTTTAGTTTCATATTCGTAGATATGATTAATGGAGAAATATTGTTCCATTTGTGTTACCCATACTGCAGGGTTAGAGCCATCAAATTTGTTCATGTCTAGCTTGAGCATCTGGTGGTTGGAATGGTGGTGATTTCCATGGAAGTGAATGTGGTGGATGGAGTCTCCTTCTATGTGTGCATCAACACTAGTCTCCTCCTGATGAGAATTTGTTATAAGGTCAGTTAGTCACGAGAGTTGTTTGGTAATATTGTCCATAAGGTCCTGGAATTATTCAAACCTTTTTTCAAGGTGTTCGACCCTTCAATTACTTAAGAGTAGTCTTCTTGGAAAGAGGGCAATCTTGGGAGTCTAATGGCATGGGTCACTTGAAGTCACGTTGGAAAAAAAATTGGGACCGCTGAAAAATTGGGGGCTTACAAGTGAATGGTAACACTGCGACAAGCTCGTCGTCCTGAAGCTTATGGGCTAAGTCTCGTGGTTTTTTTTTTTTAATACTCCGAAAGGATTTTTACTCCACATTGATCAATACTATAGTGGTCGAATTCCAGAAAGCTTGATATTGCCCAATTACCTGTGAAAATCGGCCCTAGATTGTAGTAACAGAAACACCAAGGTCTTGGTCCTATCGAATGTGTTGCAAAAATTTGATTTGGACTATGGAGGCCAAAACCCTCACTACACAAACAATATGATCTATGATGTGAAAACCCCAACTACTGAATCTGAGTTGTATGGTAGCGGTCGAACCCCAACTGTTGGATGTGATCTAGAAGATAAGGTAGAGGGCGATCTTTAGATAGTAGAGGGAACTATGGTCACAAATGAGTGTTAGGTGCTACAGATCACAATATATGCAGGGGTCCAACAATAGTACTCAACTCAATCTTTCAAGGATCTAACTAAGAAGGATTGATCATACCCTTAGTCGTATTATCTGACTACCCTATTGTACGTGTGAGTAATCTCCCCGAGTGGTGTTCTCAGTGTACTGTAGCAACAAGATGACCGATGACTTATCTAAGGTTAGGTTTCATGCGAGCCTAGGGGGCTTCTGATATACCCAAGGGTACGTGGAATTGCATTATGTGCATTGTTTTGTCTAATGCGCTACTACTCGAAGGGGTACCCACAGTGGTTACAAAGGATTCCAACAAGTGTAACCACCTCTTGTAGTTCATGATTAGTTATAGCTAAATGACATCCAAAACCCTAACTACTAGTGGTCCCCTGCATAACATGGGTTAACCACTTTATTTATTAACTATGGCCCATTTAAAACTAACTGTAGCCCCTTACATAACATGGGTTAACCACTTTGTTTATTAACTATGGCCCATTTACAACTAACTGTGGTCCCTTTTCTCTAATGCGAGTCAACCGCTTACAATTATTAATATGGGATTTTTTGACTCTCTAATCGATTATGACTCTGACACAGCCAATAGGGCTTATTACATAAATAAATGGGTTAGGGTTGGACCCTAAAACCCTAACATAGAACCCTCTGGCCACAAATTTGGCCTTGTGTTACTCCACACTCCCATATGTTTCTTGCTTTACCTTGTAAAGCCATATGAAACTCACCACTGGCTTGTCTATTGGCCTTGGGACCACTTCCTAAACATTTTTTCTAATAATGGAGTCATACTCCTCTACTATGGCATCAACCCATACTAGTTTCTACACTACTTCCTAGAATGAGGATGGCTCAATCTCTGCACTCTCACTCATCAAATCCATGTAGCCAGTGTACCGATCTAGTGACCTCCTCTACATGCATTGTGATGTGTATGATCCCACATTCTCTCTAGCATCATGCATCAATCTATCAGCCTCTCTTGTGTGCTTCCTCCCATCTCTGGAAGTCTCTGCATGAGTGGGTACTTCAACTCTCTGCTCCTCTACATGTGTTTGCTCCACATCATCGTGAGGTTCTTCCTTTGGACCTAAAAGCTCCTCATTTTCATGTAGCTAAATCTCCCTCTTAAGGGAACATCTCATGGCCTTCTCTTCATCGAGTTTCACATCTCTACGATCCATTATCATCCTATGAGATGGCAGGTACACCCAATAGTTGTGAGGTGTATCAGTGTACCCCACAAATATGCCCACCTCAGATATTGGCTCTAGCTTTTTCCTTGCATCCTTGGTAACATGAAAGTAAACTGATGGACCAAATATCTTGAAGTGTGAAACATCTATTTTCTTACCTGAAAAAAAGCTTCTTTTGGTATACTCGTCCCACGAATCCAATGAGGATTCTTGTTCTACACATATATAGTTGTGTTGCAAGGCTTCAACCCACAAGTCCAACGGTAGGCCTCGATCATGTAACATCACCCATGCAGCTCCCACAATAATTTTGTTCTTCCTTTCAACCGCCACATTTTGTTGTGGGTTATGGGGTGCTATTAACTCCCGTTGAATGCCTTCTAATGAAAAAAAAATCTTGAATTCATTCCTCACATATTCTCCACTTTTATCACTCTTGACAGCCTTCACTTTCCTACCAATGTCTTTCTCAACAAGTGCTTTAAATTCACAAAAGTTAGAGAACATCTGATATTTCTTCTGAATGAAGAAAATCCAACACTTACGTGAGAATTCATCAAAAAATATGACATAATACATGTTATTGGTTGTGGAGGCTGTCGAGAATGGTCCACGCACATCTGAGTGAACTCTTTCAAGGATCACTTATGCTCGATTTTCCTTATCGTGAAAGGTTTCTTTGGCGTACTTCCCTAATGTACACCCTTTGCATGTATCTCTTTGCTCTAGTGTACTATTGGGAAGCCTTGTAGAAATATGTTTCATGATCTTCAAAGCCCCATGGTACAAGTGACCCACCATTCTATGCCACAACTCACTAATGTCTCAACTCTGCACCTTCTTTGCTTTTTGCTCAAAGCAGCACAATCTTCTACATACAATTTGTAGAGGTTCTTCACTTGAACCTCGATCCGTTTCACTTGTCTTAAGGCTATGTGCCGAAGGAAAGCCTTTCCTTTGCTAAATATCACATCGTAGCCATGTTCCTCCAACATAGCAACTGAAACCAAATTCTTCTTCACACCCATAACATATATGACATTTTTTAATGTGCGAGGAGAACCACACTCCCATTGAAAAGTAACAGTACCAATGTTGGTCGAACTATACCTTTCATCATCTCCATTTTGACGTGCATCTGGAGGTCCTTCTCCTCCAAGTCACTGAAGAATTCTTTGTTGTTGGTCATATGGAATGAGGCTCCACTATCAAGATATCACACACTACCCATCATAGATGACACCGTGCAGGAAATGAGGGTGAAATCCAACTCAAATTGTGAAGCAAGAGCTTCACCTATTTCTCCTCATGAGGGCTTCGTTTCAACCTTCTTGTGCATACACTTTATGGCATAATGTCCCATCTCATGACCGTGAAAACATTTAATCTTCGACAAGTCCTTCTTCTTGTTGCCCTGACTGGAATTTGATTTGGAATGGGATGACTTCCCTTTCCCTTTCTTTTCCTTTCCATCTAAGGCACAGTTATCCTCATCATCATGCTTATATGAGGATCCATCTCTGGTGTTCCACTGAATCTCTTCTTGAACCAAGTCGGACCACAAACGCTCCCACTCTAGTAGCTTCTCCCTCCCTTTTACCAAATCCTAGTGTTGTACCAACTCTTAGGAAGGCCTAGAAGTATTATGATGACCAGATAATATTCAACAATTGTAACACCAACACTTCCAAGCTCATCCCGACATTAGGTCAACTTAGTCAAGTACTTTGGTATTGTGTTTCCCTTCTCCATCTTGTTTTTTAATGAGATTTTCCTTTAGTCCCATCCTCATGTGGTCACTAATGTTTTAAAATAGGTCTATCAAGGCCTTCCACATTGCATATGGATTCTCCTTACCATTGAGGTTCGAGAAAATATGATCTCTAACTCCTTCTAAGATAATCCTTCTCGCCTTTATAACACATTTTCTCCATTCTACCATATCTTGAGAAATAGTTGTTGGAGGCTTAGTAATATCTTTGTCTATGAATTCCTTAAGCTTGTTGTCTTCCAACACTTCCTCCATCCTATCCTTTCAAGAAATATAGTTGGAACTACCCTCAAGGGCATATTCGAGTCTCAGTCTATAGAACGACATGTTGCTAACTCTAAAGTATGATACTTCAAATTCGATTTCACCTAAAAAAGGTAAAAACTCATATTATCCTCTTCTAGCATGATTTCTACTTTGATACCATGTATAAATCCCTTGTAGATTCAAACTGCTAATTATAATTTACTAAAACAATAGACTTGAATCTACTCTACTTATCAGTGGAAACAATTGTACTATTGTGAAATCATGAAGCATACAAGAGAAAGAATTCAATCAACACATTACATAATGATTTCCTGGGGAAAGCCACAGCTAAAAACCCCTGCTATCTTTATATTGCATTAGTCAGAAAATATAAGATTACAATGCTTTGCTCAAGCCTGAGAAACCTCTGTACTATCTCTATATGTTTCATAGCTTCCTAGATAAGCCCAAACCAATACTTAACCAATTTTTTGCTTGCCCAAGTCCCTATTTCCTTGTGTTCTTTCCTTGGGAATTAATCCCCCTATTAATTAAGAAAATTCCTCAAAGAAATTGTGCAATCCATCATAGACCTTCCTCTGACTGCATGCACCACCTGTACATTTGGATGATTATACAACTGATAGTACACTATCCCTGGACTCCAATCTCCAATATTTAAGAAAACTTATAGTATGTAAAAGAATATGTCCTGATTATTTAACTGTTAATATTTTTTTGACTTGCCGACTTCTTGAAGCAACTTATTAACTATGCTTGTATGCAATATTTCATAGGAGCAACTGTAATTTCCAATTTGACACATTGACTTAATATCTCCTTCTCAAATTCCCTTACTTCTCCTTGCAATTCCATAGCTAAAGAAGAATTTTATTCATTAACATTAACAAAGATAATTAGTCATTCCCTTTTTTCTTGTGTACAAAAATCAACTATATCATCAAATTGTGTTGCCTTTGATTGTTTGAGCTTATCCAATTCAATTGCTAACGTTTATCTGAAAATTAATCTAGAGTCACATGTGATACGTGGACTATTCAAATTCTCCACAATCTGTGCAACCTTAACATATGCATTTTATCTTTGATTTTGTATGTTTTCATATTTAGAAATAATATTCTCCATTGTTTTGATTCTCTAATACCATGCAGCTTTAGGTTGCTTCATTTGATTAGCATTTGGCAGTTCCTGTCATTTTTTCTCTACTTCAAAAATTAAATCAAGTCTCTGGATGAAAGCAAATAAGTCAGTGTTCAAGAAATACTTGTCTCCTTCGAGATCATTTTGATTACACTTGAAAATAACCTAGTTCTTTGTGCAAAATGCTCCAGATCAGAAGTTGCTTTCCATGCATGTTCAATTATTTGATTGTGTTCGCATATATTGTTGATAATATATGTTTTCACTGCATTAAGGAGATCGATATATTTAGCAAATCTATATGATATCTTGTGAGTAGAAACCACCAGAAGTGATATCCATATAGCCAATGGAGTCATTAACAAAGGACCTGGTTCTAGAGCACTTTCTAGGTCCTTTATTCTTATTTTTAGTCTCAAGTTTTATGCTTCTCGTTGACTAAGAGAGTCTACAAACATGTCACTAGAAACTTGATGTAACTTCATGACTGATGTGGTTACAACTCTAGATAAGTTAGCATGCATTTCTGTTTGACATAAAACATTTTTTATGTGAAGCTTTACTTTCTCAATCTTCATTTTTTTTATTGGCGATGTCATACTTTGCATCTTACAATGTGACAAAACTATCATAAAAAACAATAGATTCCTAGGTAATTTATGCCATTTTTTGATATTTTCTATAAAAACAAAAACTAACCTAATCAGGTAGCATAACAATGTCAACATCTTTTGTTTTCATAGGACTTCTACAACTGTTTGATTCACCGGTATACATTTCTTCTGAAATAAAACTTCGATCATGCTCTTTGTCCTTCTCGTTAGCTGATAGCTTATAGTGAATCAGTTTCGTATTTGTAGTATATTTTCTCCTCTTTTCACTCGAATATGAACTCACATTAGTATCATTTATGCAACGTATAAATTTCTCTACATAAGTACTAATACTTGATTATTTGGTCATTTCTTCAGCATCTATCATTATCCCTTCATTTCCATAAGTATCTTTTATGCAAGATACATATTGCTCTGCAAAAGTATTTATACTTGATTCTTTGGTAATTTCTTTAGCATCTATGGTTAGTCCCTGATATTTTTTCAATGCATTTTGACATTCTTAGCTCTGCTCTCTAATTTTTGGAAACAAATTTATGTATCCAAATGATTCCAAGTGTGCACCAAATATATCCTCTTCATCAAAGGCTTTAATTTCTTCAACTTTATTGAAGTTAAAAGGATGCAAAGTCTCTATGAGCTCTATAACATGAGCCCCAGTCTTCACTGTGATTTCTCCAACAATAAACGAAAAATAAATGAATTGGTTTGTCTTTTTTCTTTGAAATATATTTAGCCAGTCAAGGTATTCCTACAGACTTCTGCAATAAAATACCTATCTATAATAAATTTTGGCAATAGCAATGGCTTACCTTGAAATCCATAAATTTGAATTAGGGTATTACTTTCTCTTTCTTCATGCATACCTTTGACTTGGAAGAAAAATTGTGCCTATGTAGATATTCGATGAGGTTATTGTCCAGTTATCATGTAATTGACTTGTTTTACAAAAACATCTTGATAGACAAAATTTTACAGAATCATTATGCTTCCACGGTATAGGACAAGAAATGCATTGGTCCTTGATTCATATTGAATTTAGGATTACATGGAAAACCGTGAAATCCATCGCTAGAAATCAAAGCTACTATGAGATATGTCGTCATGAATAACCTATTGGTCTTGGATAAATTGGCTAACGCGGAAGCTAATTCATTAGAAATGATATCATCCTAGTCAAATACATAATCATTTTTGTATGTGTGATAAAGCCTATAAAGAATTCACTTTGGAACAGTTGTTGTAGTTTCTTGGCCCATGAAACGTGCACAAAGCCAACAAAAGGCCCAAAATGGTTGTTTAAACAAAGAGATATCTAGGATCGAAAGATCATAAGTAACTTAACTTCGTGAAAGTAAATCTCCAGCAACATTATCCCCATGGGCTTCTAAGGTCATGAAACTATTTTCTCTAGATAATTGTTTTGGATAATTTAGCATCTACAAATAAACACTAATTCACTAGTTTAAAGCGTTTTAGACTTTCCCTATAAGCAATAGATAAGAAGAGAGGATAGAAGGCCTACCTATAGTTCTGCTTTCCTCTTGTCTCCCTTTTATCGATTCCATCTCTCCTTCCCATACTTAAACCACTTGAAAAGTACCCCATAAACACAACAAAAGACGAAAGCCGATCAAATCATATGATCCATTGAATATCAATGAAAGGAATCAGAAGCAATTCATACATATAAGCATTATGAAAGAACACAGATATGGAAAAAGGTTCAAACACTTTATTAGATAGAAGAAGGAATTACAACCATCAGTGTCTGATTTAAAGTCATTCCTCCAGCTTCGATCCCATCCACATCACATCAAAAGCAAGACAAACTTGTGGCATCACATCATTTGCTCCAAAGTCAAGTCTCATAACAGCATTATTTCCTTACAATTCAACATATTCCAGCCCCTAATCACTTAGATGAGTGGTCAATTTATAGGAAGATGAAGGAGGTTTTGTCATTAATGGTGACATTTAATGGCCTTCCATACTTAGAGTTAGTTCCATGGAGGAAGGGATGAGAGGATAGGATGATCCTTAACTCATTCCTCATCCATTTTCGAGCTCATAGGAGTTGATAAGACAAGGAAACTTCTAGATGACTCCACAAGATAAGAATATTCCCAAACCCTATGTGAATTTCGCTCATTCTTGCCCAGTGCAGGTGAAAGGAAGCCTAAGTGCTCTGCAGAGCACCCTGGCAGTGGACTTAGCTGCTCTGCAGCGCACCTTCATAAGGGCTTACCTGTGCTGGTCCTTCTAGAGGCAATTTTTGGATGTATTCAAGTCATGAAACTGTCTGGGAAGGATGTAGGTTTTAACCTTGTACAGAAATTACCTGCATACGAATTCTTAAACAAAGAAAATAAACAATGCGAGAGCATAACCCATAAAACACATATGCACAGAGATTTTTCCCTGGATCCCAAAACCGGGACTACCAGCTTGATTTTTCATTATGTTCCTTTCAATGTTACAATACATATTTATACATGCCGAAGCATCCAATACCATGGACCGAAAAACCATCGCGTCCAATACCATGTGCGAAAAACATGCACAAAACCATAGGTAGGTTCGCCCAACCTAATATAGGGTCCAAAAAAAATTTTCCCGGGGCGCTGCCCCGGAACCTGTAGGTTAGCCGTGGAAAGAATATAACACAACCCAACAATCTCCCACTTGTTGTTTTCTTTCCACAGGGGGCCACAGGAGAGCTTAGTCATTTTTCCAGCCCTGAAACACCCATTGTTTCTCTACACCAAGAGAACTTCTCAGAGCTCACAGATTTTGTCAATGCATCTGCAGTATTCTTCAAAGTGTCCACCTTTACCAGCAACACCTTTTTTTCTCCTATCATATCCCTCACAAAGTGATACTGAACATCAATGTGCTTTGTCTTTGAATGATAAGCAGGGTTCTTTGCCAAGAAAATTGCACTTTGGCTGTCACCGTCTATTCTTATAGCTCCCTGTACTAACCCCCATACTTGAACACAATCTCTGCAACCAAACTGCTTCCTTGCTTGCATGAGTGGCTGCCATGTATTCTGCCTCTGTAGTTGATAGTGCCACTACAGATTGTTTCTTACTCATCCAACTGACTACACCTCCAAATACTTTAAACACATACCCACTTGTAGATCTTCTCTAATCTAGATCTCCAGCCCAGTCTGCATCAACAAAACCATGAATATCCAACACTCTGTCCAATCCTGGTCTTCCTTGGTAGCACAAACCATAATCACTAGTGCCACGCAAATACCTGAAAACCCGCTTCACTGTTGTCCAGTGCTCCTTCCCAGGTTTTGACATAAACTTGCTCAATACTCCCACTGCATGTGCAATGTCTGGTCTAGTACATACCATTGCATACATCAGGCTACCAACTGCACTTGCATATGGAACACGGGACATGTCCTCTTCCTCTTCTTGTGTCTTGGGACACTGTTCAGCAGATAACCTCACACCTACAGGAATAGGAACCTTCACCGGTTTACTATCCTGCATATTAAACCTCTGCAGTATTGTCTCGACATACTTCCTCTGGTTTAACCAGAGCTTCCTCTTTGCCCGATCTCTTTTAATTTCCATGCCCAAAATATAGTTTGCAGCACCAAGATCTTTCATGTCAAATTTGGAGGACAATTGGGTCTTCAAATCCTGGATAATTTCTTTGTCATTTCCAACCAGCAACATATCATCCACATACAGGACCAGATAAATAACACGGTCACCAATTAATTTAAAATACACACAATGATCTGCTTTACTTATGGTGAAGCCAAGTCCCCGTATAAATGTATCAAATTTCTGATACCACATCCTTGGTGACTGTTTTAACCCATATAGAGACTTCTTTAACTTGCATACCAGTTCTTTCTTACCCTTCACCGCAAAGCCTTCAGGTTGCCTCATGTAGATTTCCTCTTCCAAATCCCCGTGAAGAAATGCTGTCTTCACATCCATCTGTTCTACCTCAAAATCAAAAGCAGCAGCAACAGATAAAAGTAATCTAATAGAAGCTACCTTGGCAACGGGAGAAAAAATGTCACCAAAATCAATTCCCGGCACCTGGGAATAACCTTTTGCTACCAACCGAGCTTTGTATTTCTCCACCTTTCCTTCTGCATTAGTCTTCTTCTTGAACACCCATTTGCTGCCAATGGGTTTCCTTCCAGCCGGCAACTCTACCAGATCCCAAGCCTCATTTTTGTGCAAAGATGCCATTTCATCAACCATGGCCTCTTTCCAGAGTTTTCCATCCTCTGAATCCACTGCTTCCTTCACAGTTCTGGGATCATCATCAGTAACAAACAAAGCAAAATTTGAACTGAAAGCAGATGGACTATACCTTTCTGGCTACCTTCTTTCTCGACCTGATCTTCTCACAGCCGGAGTTTGTGGCTCTTCATCTTCTGATTCCTCCTCTGCTGCAGAGTCTGATTCTTCCTCCTTTGGCTCAAACTCTATCTTCTCAGGTTCCTTTGGTTGGACTTCATGTTGAATAACATCTTTTACCTCTCTGAACACCACATCTCGGCTGTACACAACCTTCCATGTGACTGGGTTCCAAAGCTTATAACCCTTTAAACCATCCTTATACCCAATAAAGATGCACTTTTCAGATTTACTATCCAACTTGGTTCGTTTCTCCTTTGGAACATGTACATATGCAACACATCCAAATACCCTCAAATGTGAAAGAGAGGGTTTCTTACCAGTCCATACTTCTTGTGGAGTCTTATCCTCCAACGCTGATGAAGGTGATCTGTTGATCAGGTAACATGCAGTATCCACCGCCTCTGCCCAGAATTCCTGTCCTAACCCGGCACCACTGAGCATGCTTCTTGCCCTTTCCATCAACGTCTTGTTCATTCTTTCTGCGACTCCATTTTGCTGAGGTGTATATGGAGTAGTCTTCTTCCGTGCTATACCACACTTCTTACAAAATTCTTCAAATTCCTTGCTGCAAAATTCTCAACCATTATCTGTCCTCAGCACCTTTATCTTGTTCTCTGTCTGATTTTCCACCAGAGCCTTAAATTCTTTAAACCTATCAAAGACTTCAGATTTCTTCTTAAGGAAATATATCCATGTATTCCTTGAGAAGTCATATATGAATGATACATAGTACACAGACTTACCCAGTGATGGAACCTTCACAGGTCCAAACACATCACTATGCACAAGCTCTAATATCTGTTTCGTCCTCTTACCACCAGAGGGGAAACTCACTCGATTCTGCTTCCCATACACACAATTTTCACAGAAATCAAAATCCAGAGAGCTATCATTCATGCCTTCTACCATACCTTTACTATGAAGTATTCGAAGGCCCTTCTCTCCAATATGTCCAAGCCTTTGATGCCACAACATGGTCTTCTCTCCAGAGACCACTAGATTTTCTACTCCATTTTCAGGAACCATAGAACTATTGCACCCATCAACAACAGTGCTACCTTGCAGTTTGTACAGAGTTCCAGTCCGAATTACCCGCATCAATATCAGTGCTCCTCGAACCATCTTGCAGGTATCTTTCTCGAACACCGTCTTTACACCTGCATCATCCAACTTGTATACAGAAATCAGATTTCTGGCCAATGCAGGAATATGTAGAACACCCGGAAGTGTTCTAACCCTTCCACCTTGCAACTTCAACTTTACTTTTCCCCGACCAATGATTCTAGCCTTCCTATCATCTCCTAAGAAGACATCACCACCATCGTATTTCTCATACTCGCAGAACCACTCTCTATGGGGAGTGAAGTGAAAGGATGCACCTGAGTCAATCAACCATGCCTCATGATCTACATGTGTACTTGAAGAAGCCAAGTACACATCCCCACCTTCATCTGAGGTGGTTTTCGCCTCTGCAGAAGGAGCATCATCAGATCCCTTTCCTTTATCAGGAGCTTTAGATTTACAATCCCTTCTGAAGTGCCCTTCCTTTCCGCATTTCCAGCACACCACCTTTGTAGGTTTTCCTGGAGATTTAGATCTCCCTCTAGATTTAGATCTCCCACCCGATGACTTATTTTTGCTTCTGTTCTGGGACCGTCCTCGTACAGACAAGGCATCACCATTCTGGTTGTCCATATTCTTCCGTCTCATCTCCTCCGTTAGCAAGGCTGAGACTATTTCATCAAACTGCAAAGCAGTTGCATTGCTACCTATTGCAATAACCAGACTATCCCACGAATCTGGTAGAGAACACAATAGACTGATGCACTTATCTTCATCTGAAATTTTAATATCAACAGATAATAATTGACTTACCACAGTATTAAACGCATTCAGATGCTCTGTCACCGAGTCTCCATCTTTCATCCTCAGGTTATACAACTTTTTCCACAGGAACAGTTTATTCACCAGAGACTTAGATTGGTACAAAGTCCCTAACTTGACCCACAAAGCCTTTGCCGTAGCTTCCTCTGATACATTCAGCAATACTGAATCTGAGACACACAATCGTATTGTGCTCTTTGCCTTCCGATCCAATTTCTTCCATTCTTCATCGGTCACTCCCGATGGTTTAGTACTCGGATCTACCGCGATCCACTGATCTTTATCAACCAACAGATCCTCCATCTTGAGTTTCCACAACTCAAAACTCTGACCATTGAACTTCTCAATCTCGATCTTTCCACTGCTCGCCATCTTCTTTCACCACCAGAATCGATCTCGCAGATCTCCCACTGAACAGGGTCTACCACAGGCCCGAGCGAAACCCCTCAACAACAAAGGTGTCCCCTTGAAGCCAAAACAACTTTGATACCAAATGTAGGTTTTAACCCTGTACAGAAATTACCTACATACGAATTCTTAAACAAAGAAAATAAACAATGCGAGAGCATAACCCATAAAACACATATGCACAGAGATTTTTCCCTGGATCCCAAAACCGGGACTACCAGCTTGATTTTTCATTATGTTCCTTTCAATGTTACAATACATATTTATACATGCCGAAGCATCCAATACCATGGACCGAAAAACCATCGCGTCCAATACCATGTGCGAAAAACATGCACAAAACCATAGGTAGGTTCGCCCAACCTAATATAGGGTCCAAAAAAAATTTTCCCGGGGCGCTGCCCCGGACCCCATAAAGGGGGGCTACCCGCCCCCCTCAAACCCCCCGGGCAGGGGGGGCTGCCACCCCCCTCTAACCCCCCATTTATCTACGTAGGTTAGCCGTGGAAAGAATATAACACAACCCAACAAAGGAGGCATTCAAAGGGTTGACTTGTTTAGGGCATGAACCAACTGATTTTAGGGTTTGATGAGTCCTAAATCACTAATCTGAATGTTGGGATTTGATGTGCCCAAATGGATCTATAACAGTTGCCCCCTAAAGCATGAAGTTGGAAAAATGCCAATGTCGAATGAAATGCTTTACAATGTGATGAGGAGGTATCAAAGTGGAAGGTGACCTGCATCAATTACAATACATATATCATGATATTTGATTTTACATGAATTGTTGAGGGAAGGCATACCCATGCTCAGCTTATAAACTTTCATTACATGTACATAAACAGTCATCTACAGATATAGACCCATGATTGGAATGACTATCAATGTAAATCCATTGTACATATGATTTAGTACCCCTGATATCGCAGCCCGGATGGATGAAACTAGATCCAAGGTCTTCAATCTCATTCAACCGCTCGCTCAAGTATGAGTCTAACCATGTGAATATGTGATCTGAAGTTGAACATGGGAAGACACCATCTGATTACCAGCCAATGATGTAAGTTGTTAATAGATGTGAGAGAAATCACCGATAATGATAATGATCCTCAAGGTACTGCAATGCATTCTGCATGGTGTGAATGGATGATTTAATGTTGAACACCATACAAAGTCTTTTGGTCAAAGGCCATTGATGTATGCCTATCGTTAAAAGCGAGAAACCTTCCATTGATGTTTGCAAGCCTCAAGGAACTGAATGGGTGTTTCTAAGTCAACTTCTTGGATAATGAGTTGATGTCGACAAGAAGTGACTCGTCGCAGGAGGGCCTTGATGTATCCAACATCAAAAACATGAAACGAGTGTAGTTATTTTAGAGATGGAATTTTACTGATGACACAAATTTCAGGAATGGCGGTCATGAAAACAAAGGTTTATGGTATTGCAAACAATGGATTTTGACTGGATGACTTCTCTTGAACATGTCGGCGACACTAAAGTGAATTGGTAGCATTAACCCAAAACAAAGTAATGGATGGTATGATAGACCAATGGTGTGATAACCATAAAGCTAATAACCCAACCCAGATAGTCACAGTGATGGAGTGAAAGTGTCATTGTTACACAAAAATATCGTCACCATGATTATTTGCAGTCAGTATGGGTCTATCATCACTTGTACTGTCCTCCTAAGCAAGTATAAGACCTCAGCTCTTCAAATCAAGCTTTGGAAGTGGGAGAAAGACATTAAAAATCAATGTAACTCTGGTTCCGCACTTTCTCCCATGGTCACCTGCGGTCCCGCACCTTCTGTGTACAAAAGCTGCGTACCTACCCGCTCTGTTCCGAACGGTGTAGGTGCGGACCCCTGTGAAAGTCAAAAGGCGCAATTTTTATCTTAAAAAACTCACTTTGGGTTAATTCTAGAGTTTTCTAGAAGGAATTTTGACGTGGATTGTTCGCTCTGAGGTGGTTCATGCATCCCAAAAGACAAGGAGCTAATCCCTTGACTAAAGGAGCTATCCCTTTGAAGGAGGGCTTTATCCCTTTGAATGAGGACCTAGTAACTTCCCTCCATTGCACTATAAATACAAGCATTGGGGTGAGGACTAGAGAGGTTAGAAGCTGAACATTTTGAGGGTAAATGCTGGTGAAATTGAGACTCTTTGGTTGAGCTTGAGAGGAGAGATCACATACCTCTTGGTTCCATTGGAGAGTGAGTGAAACTTGTCAAAGTAGAGGAGACATCTTGTTGGACCCTGGGAGGAGCTTGTACAGTGTCAAGGCAAAGGTTGTAAGGTTCTTCTTCTTTTGAATTAATACAATCAAACTCATTTTTCTCAACAAGTATCTTATGTTATTTGTTTCATGGACTCCTTGACTTTCATGTTAAATATGTTTTATGCAATTGGTTTTTCACGTGCTATTTAATGTGTTTGCCTTGTTTATGTTTGCAGATTCGCGAAAAGGAGCTCATTTGGATCAAAGGAGCGAGGGCATCCACAAGCTTGCGTTGGACCAAAGGTAGGCCCTAAAAACACTTGTTTGCTAATTGTTTATTGAAACATATTTAGAGAAAGATAGTGTCTGGTTGGTTTGTTTGTCGTTAGGTCTTCTTTAGATTCTAGGAAGGTCTATCTTGTCCGCAAGATCGACTCATTCCGCGCGACAAAATGGCGACTCTACTGGGGACTTGATTGTTTTCTTTGTCTATACTTTGACCTGAGAAACTGTTTTTCCTGTTTCTGTTTTTGACTTGATGATTGTGGGATTGGGTGAATTTAATTAATTTTGAGTTAGTTTTCATTTTTCATAATTTTGGGAGAGGTATGCACCCTCTGAGTTAAGCACAGTGCGTACTAGTACGCACTTTTGCTTTGTGCATAGAGCGTAGACGCACCTATGTAAACAGGTTGCCTGCGTACCCTGTCAAAAATTTGAAAAATTTTAAATTTTTCTCTTTTTTATCTGTTTAAAATTTGTTTATAGGTTTTAGCCATTGCCCAGACCTGCGTGTACTTGTCAGAAACTTTCCTTGGTTAATTCCACTGGCATTCCTATTTCAAGCTTTTATCAATTGGGTGTTTTGAGTCTCTTTTTTTAGAAATTCTAAATTTGATTTCCTTTGGTCATTACTTGGAGGTTTGTCTTAGTCTTTTCACAATTTTGCATCTTTTTGCTTTTGTTTTTGCAAAAAAAAAAATTCCCCCTCATTCGCCGGTGGGGGGGGCTAAATTGTGTATGAGTGTTAATCACCTTTGAGTGTTTTTATTTTTTGATCTTTGGAACTCTCACCCAATTTTCTCGACTTGCACTTGATTGGTTCTTAGATTACATTAGAATCATCTTGTGTTTGAGAATTCTCTTGCATAGATCACATTTTCATAATTAGAATTCTTAGGATCAGAATATGAATGAAAAATGTGCATAGATTACATTTGCATACTTTTCAAGTGAATTGTGCATAGATGACAATTGCATAATTTACCTTCTGAAAAATCAATCGTAGATTTAGATCAGTTTTCTTTGATTTGAATTTACACAAAAATAAAAATAAAAATAAGCTATTTTGGAATTGATTTGCATTAGTTTTTCTTGATGAAATTAGTGCACTAGAGAATTTGTTATATTTTCTCTTAGTGATCAATTTTTTGCATTGTTGGAAGTTAGAGGAAAATCTCTCCTTACTTTAGTTAGGATTCATCGAATTGAAAAGATTACATTATCATATTCGATTGCATTCAGTTTTGGGTCGGGTCATAACACCATTGGTTTCATATCCATTTACCCTTTTGAGTAATAACAGCCTAAATAACACAGCGCTTAATTAAAATTCATCTAGTAATTTTTACATTTTTAGGGCTCTTTCCACCAATCTAGCTTAGGCTAGTGTCTTGGAGTAGGAGAGTAATTAACTCTCCAAGACAGTAAAACAAACAAGTAGTTGTATCTTGCGGTAGGAAGAAATCCAATTGTTGCATTTATGCTCTGGGAAAGCTCCTCTTAAAGGAGAAGCACGAGATCGTGTCCGAACCAGTGTGGGAATCAATCCTTCCTCATTGGGAAAGACGCCAGATATTCACGTATTAAAAACGGTAAACCTCGAATTAACCATTGTCGAGGAGCCTGGGGTCACTTGTTGGTAAACCTTGGATTATGTCAAGGAGCCTTCAAGGGGATTGAGCTTGCTACTCTGCCCTTGCGTGCGTATCGGATCGTAGACTGTTCCCCCAGGTATATTTGTTTCGGTTGGTAACCTTAGTGACCATATTCTTTAGGATTCTTCCTAAGGTGACAGTGGTGGGAAGATCCCACTGTACCTGGAGCAGACGTCGACTAGACTCACTTGGATTTTCTGGGGGGTTCTCTTCACTCGAGATGGTTTAGTGGAGGAACTTGTGGCAGTCTATTCATTAAGCAGGTTTCCGGGGTAACTGTTCCAACTGCTATTTCTTTATTGAATTCTGCGAGGTTGGATTTCATCACCAACTAGTGTTTTCGGTACGGAAAGTTACTGTTTGTGTGTGGTTTGACTCCTAGATTTGATAGCGCGTGTTAATTTGTTGGTTTTTACTTTTAGAGACCATAGGTGTGAATTGTGAATTTTAATTGTTAGGTGTGAATTGTGAATTGTTAATTTTAGTTTTAAATTGTTAATAAAATTCACTGAAGTTGAATATAATGGCAAATGTTCCGGAATTTACCGACCAAGGAACCCCTCTTAACGAGGATCCTAGTACTTTTCCTTTCTTTGGAAATGTTGGTCCTCCTTATATGGCTACTTTGTCATTACCTGGATTTACAATAGGTTTACCGATATGGTTATTTTCAACTTCGTTGGCCCCAAATACTCCAATTGTTCCACCTCAACCGAATGCTTCACCTCAACAGAGTTCACCATCTCAACATCACCAACCTTCTGTTGACCCTTTACCTTCTTCGCCTAATTTTTCTTCCTCCATTTCTTCCTCTTCGCTTGGTAAAAGCCTTGATGCTAGTAACCAGGTGGCTAAGAAGAAGAAGAAAGGGAAGAAGAAAAAGAAGAAGAATAAGCAAGATAAGAAAGAAGTCAACCAACCAACCATGACTGTAAGTGTTAGTTGTGTTGAGGAAAACTCCGACATGCATCGTAAACCCAAATACCCTTGCAGGCTTTGTAAGGGTGACCACTTCCTTATCAATTGTCCTGGTATTCCAAAGATCCTGGAAGTATGGTCAGAAAAATCTCATCAACTTTCCATTGATCCATCAACCAGTGATAGTCAGGTTCCTAGGAAAAAGGGTAAAGTTAGGTTTCCTTGTAAGTTATGCAAAGGGAGTCATCAAAACCACATTTGCCCTCACATGGATGAAGCCTCAACATTGTTGGAAAACCTTACTGTTCCACAGCAAGAATTTCCAACTGGTTACCATAAACTTTCTCCCAACCTACCGTCAACTGACGGAGTGATTGAACTAATTTCAAGTACAGTCAATCACACTCTTCCATTGGAGAGTGAAACTCATGTCACTCAGGTTGATGATCCATTAGTTGATCAAGTGGTCGATTCAATTTCACATTCGGTCGATCCCACTTTCCCTTTAGAGAGTGAACTTCATACCGCTCAGGTTCTTCTTGTTACATCAAATTCTTCTATGTCGGGGGGCATTTCACCTGTTTTTACAGAACCCCCTCCAAGCACTGAGGTATTTTCCTTTGATTGGAATAGACTGACAGAACCTCGTCTTCCTTCCTCCATCCCTTTCCAAATCATTTTCAAGGTTGGTGGTAGGGACATACACTGCACACAGGTAGATGAAGGTGCTTCTGTTAGTATTTTATCCTCAACTGCTTGGAAAGCTTTGGGTTCCCCTCAGCTTGTGCCTATTACGCAGAATCTGAAAGCTTTTAACAGAACCATTAGTGAACCTTTAGGGATCCTTCCTAAGTTTTCTATTACCTTGGAGGGTAAAACTGTCTGTATTGATCTTATGGTAGTTCAAGGTCCCTTGGATTTCAATTTACTCCTTGGGCGAGACTATGTTTATGCAATGAAAGTTGTCGTATCGACACTCTTTCGCGTGATGTCTTTCCCTCACAATGGAAATATTGTGACTATAGACCAGCTTTCATTCCCTAGTCTTGTTTCAACTACCAATAATATGACACCCCTAAATGTTCCTGATTCTAAAGTGGTATCTACCCCGCCACAGGTTAATTATGTGGCAACTGGTCCCATGTTTTCAGTTACCGATGTGCGTGAGCCTCTTACTGTTTGCTCATCATCCTTTGATCTAGATCCGGTAATTGACATGGAAAACTATATGGGATTACTTGAACACGATGTTCTTATCCCTTTTGAGTCCCTTGAAATGTGTTCCTTCCAAAGAACTATTCTTCCTTCTGATGAAGACCTCTTGGAAGCCATGATCAAGGTGTGTCCATTGACATGTCTTTCTTCCAGTTGGAAGCCATGATCAGTGAGAGGCAAGGATAGTTTTTCCTGTATCAACCTCATTAAAAAATGAAAAAGGATATTATGAGGACAGTTCTTTTCCTCCTTCAACCTCGTTAAAAAATGAATCAGGGTGTTTCAGAGGATAGTTCCTGTTACTGAGTCAACCTCGTTAAAAAATGAATCAGGTGTGAGGAAAGTTCCTTTTAATGTATCAACCTCGTTAAAAAATGAACCAGTGTGTGCGAGGATAGTTTGTTCCCGTCTCAACCTCGTTAAAAAATGAAACTGGATGTAGCGAGGATAGTTTTTTTCCTGTATCAACCTCGTTAAAAAATGAAACAGGCTGTTGCGAGGATAGTTCTTTTTCCTATGCCAACCTCGTTAAAAAATGAAACAGGTTTCCACGAGGATAGTTTTTTCCTGTATCAACCTCGTTAAAAAATGAAACAGGCTAGTATGAGGATAGTTCTTTTCCTGTGTCAACCTCGTTAAAAAATGAATCAGGTATGAGGAAAGTTCATGTTACTGAGTCAACCTCGTTAAAAAATGAATCAGGTTCGAGGATAGTTCCTTGTCTTGTGTCAACCTCGTTAAAAAATGAAACAAGGATAGGTTATATAAGTAGATACGAGGATAGTTTGTTCCTCTCTCAACCTCGTTAAAAAATGAAATTGCATGTTTCGAGGAAAGTTCATGTTACTGAGTCCACCTCGTTAAAAAATGAATCAGGTTCGAGAATACTTCCTTGTCTTGTGTCATCCTCGTTAAAAAATGAAACAAGGATAGGTTATATAAGTAGATACGAGGATAGATTTTTCCTCTCTCAACCTCGTTAAAAAATGAAATTGGATGTTTCGAGGAAAGTTCATGTTACTGAGTCAACCTCGTTAAAAAATGAATCAGGTTCGAGGATAGTTCCTTGTCTTGTGTCAACCTCGTTAAAAAATGAAACAAGGATAGGTTATATAAGTAGATACGAGGATAGTTTGTTCCTGTCTCAACCTCGTTAAAAAATGAAACCGGATGTCTTGAGCATAGTTCCTTGTCTTGTGTCAAGCTCGTTAAAAAATGAAAAAAGGAGTCATGAGCATAGTTCCTTGTCTTGTGTCAAGCTCGTTAAAAAATGAATCAAGGATTTTTTTGAGCATAGTTCCTTGTCTTGTGTCAAGCTCGTTAAAAAATGAATCAAGTTTTTTAGAGGATAGTTCCTAATACTCAGTCAACCTCATTAAAAAATGAATCAGGTAGATTGTAGGTTATATAGGTAGATTGTAGAGAGTAGACATGAGCATAGTTCCTTATCTTGTGTCAAGCTGGTTTAAAAAATGAAACAAGGGTTTTGAGGATAGTTCTTTTCCTGTGTCAACCTCACTAAAAAATGAAACAGCTCCCACGAGTCTTTCCAAGATTTCGAAAGTAAACCTTCATTTCATCCACCTGGTTGAATGCAATGAAGCTTGGGGGGCATGTACCTCGATTTGCGTCATTATGCTGGGGCCATGCGAACTTATAACAAGCATAGTTTTTCGTTTCAAGCTTGCGTAAACATGAAACCGAATCCGAGCATAGTTCTTTTCCTGTGTCAAGCTCGTTAAAAAATGAAAAAAATCCTCCTCTACTTGAGTCGAGAGTTTGACTAGATCTCATAAATGTTAAGTTGTATATTTAGGTTAGTTATTCCAGTGTTTTGCATAATTTTCTTACAGTTTTAGGTCGAGTCTTTCAAATGATCTCGTACATGAACCTTCATTCCATCCAGCTTGTACTTAGTTGAATGAAATGAAGCTGGGGGGCATGCGCTCTAGTAGTTACGCTTAGGGGGCATCAAGCACAGTTTTCTCTCTGTTTCAAGCTTATGTAAAAATGAGACTACTTTGAAGCATAGTTTTTCTCTGTTTCAAGCTTTTGTAAAAATGAAATCTATCTCGA
The DNA here is from genome assembly GCA_031772625.1 of Pinus tabuliformis. Lineage (NCBI taxonomy): Eukaryota > Viridiplantae > Streptophyta > Pinopsida > Pinales > Pinaceae > Pinus > Pinus tabuliformis. Next base: position 430,409,161 of record CM062804.1, read on the forward strand.
GTCAATTTCAGTTATTTTGAAGCATAGTTTTTCTTTGTTACAAGCTTTTGTAAAAATGAAACCTATCTCCAGTCAATTTCAGTTATTTTCAAGACTCGTTAAACTCATGAAAATCCCGAGATTATTTTGCTATTTTTCATTCTCGTAAAACAAATGAAAATGCCGAGTTCTTTCCGTCTTTTCTTGCTCGTAAATTAAATTGAAAGTCAGCCATTTGAGTACATTTTTATCATTTTTTTGAACTCATTAAAACTTATGAAAAAGTGAAAACCATGAGTACATTTTTATCATTTTTTCGAACTCGTTAAAACTTACGAAAAAGTGAAACCTTAGAGTCACCTTTAAGCTCTTTTCTAACTCCTAAAATATGAAAAGATTGTCGAGCGTTTCTTTTACACTCGTTAAAACGGAATTAAAAGACGGTCCACTTACAGCTCTTTTCCGACCGTAAAAACATGAAAAGATTGCCGGATTTTTGTCGTTTCAAATTCGATATTGGTTATAAAACGACGTGTCGTTGATCGCTTTTTTACTTTTTCGGGTCAATGACACTAATAACGAAAAGTTCTCCTTGGTCGTAAAAGATCAATCGATTCTCTCAAGTATTATTTTATACTTTTTCGGGCTTGGGAGACACAAATTTACGAAAAAGGTCAACCCTGGAGTCTTCTTAAGTTTTTTCAGACTCTCTAAAATTGAAAAACACCGAGTTTCTCCTATACTAGACTCGTTAAAATTTCACAGTAAAGGACCTGTTCAATTACAAACAGGAACGAACCACTCCTTCTTAGGGTTCGAATTTAAACTAATTTGGACTCATCCGAAGGAGTACTTGCCAGAAATGGTGGGGGAAAAGAGAGGAAAATGAGTCTGTTTGTCATACTTTGTAACCACTCTTGAACACGACACTTTTATTCACCTGGGTTGGGAAATCCTTTGCCTAACAGTTGATCAAACCACATTGAAAGTCTTCAACTGGTTTTTGGGTATTAACTTTGGGTCAATTTTCACCAAGCCATCTGTTGTGTTGTTATGTGTTCAAGAGGTCACTGCCAATAAGCCATTCATCTGCAAAATATCTGTCATCCATCTTGACCATCCCTGAGTCAGTCCTTGCAACTAAATTTCTTCAACTTGATCTATGATTTCGTGTTGTGGGCTTGCCTACGATGGATCGCTTTCTATCGACATCAGCACATTATCTAGAAAGATGATCTAGGAATCATCAGTACCTTGAAATCTGCATGCCTCAATGGCAGGTTTCTCGCCTTTGACGATAGTTTACATCATTGACTTTCGATCGAAGGATTCCGTGACATGTTCGACATCAACACATCTACTCACATCTCATGGATTGTACTGGGTACTTTGAGAGCCATTGACATCACTGGTGGTTTCTCTCACACTTGTTAACAGTTTACATCATTGACTGGTAATCAAGTGGTTTCTACCATGTTCGACATCAACACATTTATTCGCATGGATAGAATCGTACTATTTCGGGATATAGAAATGAAGACCCTGGATCTAGTTTCCACCATCCAAGCTGCGAGGAATTTTGTATTCATTATGTTGTGGACTATTCATAAACAGATGGTTGCGTCCATACTGTGTTCACACGAGTCTATACTTATGATGTTTTACAAGATCATTCCTGTATCAGACAGTAGATAGGTTTCTAGTTAGTTTTGATCTGAGTATGGGAATGCCTACCTCAGCGATGATATGATCTCATATATATCTTGCATTGAATGTTTTTACAGGTTCCGACCAGACTCTCCACAAGATAATCCTCGAAATGATAAAGTACTTCACTCTTCCTATATGATAAATGAAATCCTCATCTACTACAGACTTCGCACTTTAGGGGGCAATCTGTCACACAAAAATATCGTCACCATGATTATTTGCAGTCAGTATGGGTCTATCATCACTTGTACTGTCCTCTTAAGCAAGTCTAAGACCTCAGCTCTTCAAATCAAGCTTTGGAAGTGGGAGAAAGACATTAAAAATAAATGTAACTCTGGTTCCGCACTTTCTCCCATGGTCACCTGCGGTCCCACACCTTCTGTGTACAAAAGCTGCGTACCTACCCGCTCTGTTCCTAACGGTGTAGGTGCGGACCCCTGTGAAAGTCAAAAGGCACAATTTTTATCTTAAAAAACTCACTTTGGGTTAATTCTAGAGTTTTCTAGAAGGAATTTTGACATGGATTGTTCGCTCTGAGGTGGTTCATGCATCCCAAAAGAGAAGGAGCTAATCCCTTGACTAAAGGAGCTATCCCTTTGAAGGAGGGCTTTATCCCTTTGAAGGAGGACCTAGTAACTTCCCTCCATTGCACTATAAATACAGGCATTGGGGTGAGGACTAGAGAGGTTAGAAGCTGAACATTTCGAGGGTAAATGCTGGTGAAATTGAGACTCTTTGGTTGAGCTTGAGAGGAGAGATCACATACCTCTTGGTTCCATTGGAGAGTGAGTGAAACTTGTCAAAGTAGAGGAGACATCTTGTTGGACCCTGGGAGGAGCTTGTACAGCGTCAAGGCAAAGGTTGTAAGGTTCTTCTTCTTTTGAATTAATACAATCAAACTCATTTTTCTCAACAAGTATCTTATGTTATTTGTTTCATGGACTCCTTGACTTTCATGTTAAATATGTTTTATGCAATTGGTTTTTCAGGTGCTATTTAATGTGTTTGCCTTGTTTGTGTTTGCAGATTCGCGAAAAGGAGCTCATTTGGATCAAAGGATCGAGGGCATCCACAAGCTTGCGTTGGACCAAAGGTAGGCCCTAAAAACACTTGTTTGCTAATTGTTTATTGAAACATATTTAGAGAAAGATAATGTCTGGTTGGTTTGTTTGTCGTTAGGTCTTCTTTAGATTCTAGGAAGGTCTATCTTGTCCGCAAGATCAACTCATCCCGCGCGACAGTCATGTTCAAGAGAAACTTGCTACCATAAAGTGGTTTTCCCCTTTTTCCATTTTCCCCAGTCATTGTTGACCAATACCTCTTTATTTTTATCAAGCTTGAGGAGGATAACATATGCTTGTTGTATAATTTCACCCTTTGAGTGAATCCATTGCTATTTGATGTTTTAAGGAGTATATCGAAGGTGAAACTCGCTCTTGTCTAGATGTACAAGTTTGTCGCTATTTGATGTTTTTAACAAGTTTAATGACAAAGATAACTCGGTCCTTTTCATGTTTATAGAATTTGAAAAGGTAGAAAAAGAAAACTCCACACATTATTTTTCGTAAATTAATCTCTCAAGCCCGAAAAAGCGTAAAATAATACAAGAGAGATATCGTTTCCAATCCATTAACGAGCTAGAAAGGACAAGCGCTCGGCAATCTTTTCATATTTAGAGATTCTAAAAAGAGCTTACAGAGGACTCCACTTTGAGGAACGAGTGGTGTCTAGGATAGCAACTACTTCCATAAAAAGGGTAAAACAACCAAGTGAAAGCGTATGATCGGCCAAAGGGATGGTGGCGATGGGATGAAAACAACCAAGGCTCATCTAACGAAAGAGGCTAATAGAATGGCAATCACGAGGGTTAAAAATTGAAATGGGTTCATTTTTAGACAAGCTTGAACCATAGGGAACTATGCTTGGATTCAGTTTCATGTTTACACAAGCTTGAAACAACAAACTATGCTTGGATTCAGTTTCATATTTACACAAGCTTAAAATGAAAAACTATGCTTGACTTCAGTTTCATTTTTACAGAAGCTTGAAACAAATAACTATGCTTGAGTTCGGTTTACATGCCCCCGGCATGATGAAAGGGATAGTCTCCTGTAACCAGATGGAAGTCACTGCGGTGAAGCAAGACGGTTATCCAACACCTTTTTGGCTTTGTCCAGATAGGCACAAAGGTGAATGGGATGATTCCCTTCACATAACCTACAGGGAAACTTAACTTTACCACTAGGTGCATGCCCCCCAAGCTTCATTACATTCACCTAAGTAGACTACTTGTGGCTATCAAGTGGGTGGAATGAAGGTTCATATACGAGATCAAGTGAAAGACTCGACTGGGATTTTACGAGATCTAATCAAAGACTCAAATTGGAACTTTGCTCCAGGGGAAATTGCTTCATTTTTTAATGAGCTCGACACAAGACAAGGAACTTTGCTTAGATTCCTTGTTTCATTTTTTTGTTAACAATCTCAAAACATGAAACTATGCTCATATCCTTGGTTTCATTTTTTAACGAGGTTGACACAAGACAAGGAACTATCCTCATGTCCTTGGTTTTATTTTTTTAACAAGGTTGACACCAGACAAGGAACTATCCTCATGTCCTTGGTTTCATTTTTTAATGAGGTTAACACAAGACCATGAACTACCCTAGAGTCCTTGGTTTCATTTTTTAACGAGGTTGACACAAGACCAGGAACTACCCTCAAGGAACCTGTTTCATTTTTAAATGAGGTTGACACAGTAAAATAACTATCCTCATGGGAGTTGTTTCATTTTTTTTTATGAGGTTGACACGGTAAAATAACTATCCTCATAGACCTCTTTCCTTTTTTAACGAGGTTGACACAATAAAATAACTATCCTCAAGGGGTTGTTTCATTGTTTAACGAGGTTTACACAGTAAAAGAACTATCCTCATACTCCTTCGATCACGACTCATAAGAGGTCATGAACTCCAAGAGGTTCTCATCTGATGGGAGAACAATGCTTTGGAAGGAGATATCTAGTTCTACTGGCCCCAGTACATAATGTACAACATCATGGAATTGATCGTCCGTTGATGTAGGCATGGAACTGGTTGCCACATAATTGACCCGTGGCGGGGAAGATACCATTGGTACAAAAGGACCATTTAGGGAATATGGTTGATTGGAAGCCATATTTGGACCAGGAAATGAAAGCTGGTTAAGAGTGACAATTCTGCCTTCATGCGGGAAACAAATCACTCGAAAGAGTGTTGAAACAATAGCTCCCATGTCATAAACATAGTCACGCCCAAGAAGTAAATTGTAGTCTAAAGGGCCTGGGACTACCATCACATTCAGATAAACAATTTTTCCTCCCAAAGTAATAGGCAACTGAGGAAGGATCCCTAATGGTTGAATGGTTCCTCTGTTAAAAGCTAACAGATTTTGGGTAACAGGCACAAGCGGTGGTGAACCGAGCGCTTTCCAAGCAACTGAGGAAAGGATACTCATAGATGCACCTTCATCTATAATAGTGCTTGATACAATCATATTACAAACTTTTCCTATGATCTAGAAAGGCACATAAGAAGGAAGACGAAATCCTGCAAGTTGATTCCAATCAAAGGAAGTGACTAGACTACTTGGAGGGGGTCCCATAGAAACGGGAGAATTAACCCCTTGAGTTAAGAGAATGGGAGGATTTTCCTACTGTCTTGATGGAACAGGAGGACTGCCCCCAATCTCATTAGAATCTGAAGAAATAAAATGAACTTGAGTGGTGTCATATTCACTCTCTTCAGGAAAGGTACAATTAACTAAAGGTGAAATTGGGTCAGATGTTACCTCGACCTATTGATTTGCGTCTGATATAGACTCATAGGATTCACTTTCAGAGAGAGTGGGTTTGACCGACAGTTGATTTTGGTTAGTCAATTCATCAACTAGTGAAGGATTAAGGGAGATTCTCCTGTAACTAGATGGAAGTTGCTGCGGTGAAGCAGGATGGTTATCCAACACTTTTTTGGCTTCATCCAAATAGGGACAAAGGTGAATGGGGTGATTCCCTTCACATAACATACAAGGAAACTTAACTTTACCCTTTTTCCATGAAATTTACTACCACTAGTTGATGGTGTGTCACCAACATGATCTCTAGAAGTTGATGACACAGGATCATGTGAATGAGAATACCATTCTTCTAAGATCTGAAGAATATCAGGACAATTTCGAAGAAGATGGTCTCCCGCACAAATTTTGCATGGATATCGAACTTTGTAAGGCTTGATGGACGGTTTCTCATCAGATGTTGCATTCAAAGCAATGGTTGCTTGGCTGCCCCTCTGCTAAATTTGCTTCTTCTTCTTCTTCTTCCCTTTCTTCTTCTTCTTGCCCACCTGGTTACTAGTACCAATACTTTCACCAGGCAAAGAGGAAGAAGGGGAGGAAGAAACAACCGAGGAAGAAGGCAAAGGGTCAACTTTAGGATCAACTAGAGGTTGATTTTTTCCAGTTGGAGTAGTCCTCGATTGCAGAGAAATCATGACATTTTGAACCAAGGAGGTTGAAAACAACCATACTAGCAAGCAAATGGTAAATCCTGGAAGGGATAATGTAGCCATATAAGGAGCACCAATATTTCCGAAAGGAGGAAAAGGACTAGGATTCCCATCAAAAGGAATTCCTTGATCGGTGGACTCCAGATTTGTCGCCATATGTTTCAACCTAAGATCAACTAAGGAGTGAGTGTGGAGGATGTTATCCACAGTCAATTAAATTTATTTTAATCAAAGTAACATAACAAAACAAAATAGGGATAATCTAGGAAAAAGGTTTACCAAGCAACTGTGAACTACAGAATACCTCCTGGCAAACCAAGAAGTACAGGTAGGCAATCTCCCCAAATGCTATGTTCGGTGTATCACAGTGTACAAGGTGGCCGACTCGGTTAGCTAAGGATGGATAGCAACCTAGTGTTGTTCTCCCATATAAACCCGAAGTACATGGAGTCCCAATCCGTATAAGGTTGTCTAATGCAAAACCACATAGTGAGAGCATTCCCATATACTTTACGTACTGTAACACAGCCCTATATACCCAAAGGTACATGGACGAGATACGATATACTCACGTACGTGGAATGAGTTATCACACTCGGAATATATTGCAGACAAGTTAGCGACAGCTACTTTGTTTTACGACGTCAAAACACATCTCTACCCTAGACCTCTAAATGTTTTTCGTTAGGTGACAATGCTCCATTAGGTAAATTGATGTTTATTTTAAGTTGATCTTGCTTAGAATTTTCCTTTCAAGGTTCACCACGTGATGTATGTTTGCAATTCCTAAAATGCAACTAATATTATAAGCATTATTTTCATTCCACTGAACATTGAAAACCTTAGCTACTAGGGATAGAACAATTAGATTTCTTTTGACAAAGAGCAAAGAGCGCATCTAATGCAATTTCCCTAGCTATTCCTTTCAAGCATTCAAAAACTACAATATGAACGATGCAAGTTTTTCCTTTTGATTTCCTTAATGTGAATATGAACAAAAGGAAATATGCACATACAATCAATCAATCTTTCATAAGAACAAAAACTTTTACGACAATTCTAATTCGAAGGAAGAGAAGACTTTATGACACTTTCCTTCGAACGAAGATTAATCAACTATATTCTAACTTTGACTATAGACTGATAATGACAAAGAAAACATTAAAGAAACATTAATCAATCAAATCAAAGTAGGCTTGGCAAAGGAGATAAAAATTTGTTCTCTGAGACATGACATTCATTAATTAATCAGCAAGCAAATAAACAGAGAAAATTTGGCAAAAACACTTTCCAAAGGTGGGAAATTGACCTAAGGTTGATCAGTGTAGGTCAAAGAGGGCCTAACTGTGCTGCAAAGCACTGTCTCTCACTCAAGGGTGCTCTGTAGAGCATTGTCCCCTAACCAAGCTTGCGCTGATTTCTGAGAGGCTACTCAAGAGTCATCTAACCTCAATTTTTTACCAAAATTCAATGTAAAAGAGCTAAAATACAGTCAATGAACACAAATGGGGTCTACAAGAATGTATTAGGAGGTGGATAAGCTACTAGGAAAGAGGATTCTTCCCCAGTATGGTCTCCAATTTGTTTTGGAGAATTTAGCATCTACGAATAAACACTAATTCACTAGACAACTAGTTGTGCCTAAAACAACAGTTTAAAGTGTTTTAGGCTTTCCCTATAAGTGATTGATAAGAAGAGAGGATAGAAGGCCTACCTGTAGTTTGACTTTCCTCTCGTCTCCCTTGTATCGATTATGTCGCTCCTTCCCGTACTTAAACTGCTTGAAAAGTACCCTATCAACACAACAGAAGATGAAAATCAATCAAAGCATACAATCCATTGAATATAAATGAAAGGAATCAAAAGAAATTCATACATATAAGCATTATGAAAGAACACAAATATGGAAAAAGGTTTAAACACTTTATCAGATAGAAGAAGGAACTACAACCATCAATGTCTGATTCATAGTCATTCCTCCAGCTTGGATCCCATCCACATCACATCAAAAGCAAGACAAACTTGTGGCATCACATCATTTGCTCCAAAGTCTAAGTCTCATAGCAGCATTATTTCCTTACAATTCAACATAGTCCAGCCCCTGATCACTTAAATGAGTGATCAATTTATAGGAAGATGAAGGAGGTTTTGTCATTAATGGTGACATTGAATGGCCTTCCATACTTAGAGTTAGTTCTATGGAGGAAGGGATGAGAGGATAGGATGATCCTTAACTCATTTCTCATCCATTTTCGAGCTCATAGGAGTTGATAAGACAAGGAAACTTCTAGATGACTCCACAAGATAAGAATATTCCCAAACCCTATGTGAATTTCGCTCGTTCTTGCCTAGCGAAGGTGAAAGGAAACCTAAGTTCTCTGTAGAGCACCCTGGTAGTGGACTTAGTTGCTCTATAGTGTACCTTCATAAGGGCTTACCTGCGCTGGTCCTTCTAGAGGCAATTTCTGGATGTCTTCAAGTCATGAAACGGTCTGGGAAGGAGGCATTCAAAGTGTTAACTTGTTTATGGCATGAAACAAATGATTTTAGGGTTTGATGGGTCCTAAATCACTGATCTAAATGTTGGGATTTGATGTGCCCAAATGGATCTGTAACAATAATTTCAAGTGCATATTAGGTTCTGGTAACTTGAATATTTGTCTGAATGTCCTCACATTTAAAGGAATCCTTTTTGCTAGTAGCATAATTGTTCTTGTTTTTTAATCAAAAAAAATTATGCACAAATGAACAATTTCCCTAAAATCAAAATCTTTTAGCACACATGCAACATCCACTAATCCACTAGCCCAAATCTTGTTATTTTTCTTCTCTTCCATTGGCATATTCACGTAACACTCATATGCAATTGACTAGTGGAAGTTGTCATCGATACAACCAAGTAAGTTAATGGTATCAGTGCAAATAACTTCTTCGCTTTCTCTACTAACAATGTTCATTTAATAGCTAAAAACACATTATGAATCAATCATTCTCTCAAAATCGTTGAGTTGCAAAAAAAAAATTCGATTATGTATATAGTCATTATATTTTACTATTGCAAACATGAAATTAGCTCCAACTATTGCAACATTGAAATTTTTCACACAAGACATTTGATAATAAACAACAAATAAGATACCAAAGCTAACGTTTACAAAAACCAGTGAAAATATACCTCAAAACTCTAAAACCATCTCATCCATTTATTATGCATCTCACTTTTGCGTTACTATAAATTCTTTGTAATAATGCCAGCTAGCTCACAGACTGTGGATAATAATCCTTGTTGCAAAAAAGTGTGCTAATTTATCCATATTATGAAATGATAAGGTCACCTAGTTAGTGCCCACTACTTTTTCATTGTTGACTTTGAATTACGAATAACGTAACACACAAATTTGAAAAAGCTCAGAGATGCATGCAGTTTGATTAATCATTGCAAATTTCTCCACTCTATTATCTGCTAACCTAAATAAAGGCTAGTTCAAAAATTAATCACATTTTTAAAAAAGTCCGTGAACGTATAGAAAAACGTGTCACGCAAGATGGAAATATGCAGAGAAAATATACAAAGTAGTGAGTATGTACGAAGAAAGGAAGATGCAAAAAGACAATGACACTTCCCTACATTTGCAAGTTCTACACACCGCTTGTGCATTTTCCCTATCTTCTACAATTATGCAGTCATAATTAGCTAAAGTTATAATAACATGATTAAAAAATCTAAATTATCAAATAAGATACTATTTAAATACCTTTACCGTAATTATCAAGTTTTCTCAAGATTGATAAGAAATGTACGAAGCATTGCTTTTGAAAACAAGCAGTGTGCAAAGCCTTGCTTATGCGGATCTTTCTGCACATTGAAAGTTTCATGCAAGCAAAGCTCTGCACAAATGTAGCAAATTTTTTTCATCAAATCAACTAAATCCTATTGAAACTCCTAGCTCTTACATAGGAAAATGCTAACTGAAGAAACAAAACCAAGACATTACAAACATGTTAATTGCCTAAGAACTTTATTTCCTCAAAACAAAAAACGTATAGCTTGTGCAGTGTTGCAATAAAAAAGGTGCAACAAAGCATGAACTTCATCATGATCACTCCAATATGAATGTGAAGTATGAACATGACATTGTTGAAGAGAGGAATTTGTCCAAATGTGATCAATAATTGCATAATTCCCAAAATAAAAACCCTCGTTATTTCTTGTAATTATTCATACAACATATACTCTAATAACTATTTACTTTTTCTATTTGAATTGATTTCAATATTAAAATCTCTAATAAATATAAAAATGTAATCACCACGTGTGAATCGTGCCTTTGCTATTGCTATTTCTTCAATGATTGTGGAAATAGATACAAGTGGTGCAACATATACATTTATTATGCATATCCGGAATTGGAAATATACTTCCAACAAAACTAGTTTGATTATGTTATTGTAAAGGTTTTCATTGATACGATTTCTATGTTTCTTGTATGCAAGTAAGGACTCCATGAAGACAATTTGATATATTGAAATTGAATTTGTGAAATTCAGTATTTGGCAGTGGAAATTTTAAATGCATCTCCTGGATACAGAGAATCATAGCATTCATTAAGTATTCATCATACACAATGTCGGTCAAATGAGCATGTAGTCTTCGCATAGTCAAACTTGAAATCGTTAAAGTATTTTCACTTGCTATCTGCTTTTCCATGTATTATGATTTCCATGATGCTTCAATTCTTAAGTGTTTTGTTTCTTCTAATACTTTCTTATTCACAAAAAAAATCTTTTGCGTCAAGTTTTAAAGAAGATACAACAATTCCATCGTTCTAACACGTGACAATGTTGTGTAAACTAGTCCATGGGTCGATATGCCACTTGGATCAAATGCAAGTCCATCCAACATTAAACCCTATGATCAGTGAATTTTTCTAGCACAAGCTAGTTATATCATAAATTTTTTGTGCACTATAGTTGTAAATCTCTTTCTATGGCATGTTAATGATTTTGAAACAGGTAATATTGGAATCCAATCAGATGAAATGTTCTCCTTGTTGGGCATGGAATCCCCCCAAGACATGTTTTGGGGCTTAAAGCCCAAGTTTTAACCGAATCTTGTTTGCAAGGCCCCAATGAAGGAACCAGAATTTGATTTGGAGTGCGCTAAGGAGACCTTCATGGAAGCTATGAGGAGCTTCACTAATGCCTCCACTTCAGGAAGTAACAACAGAATGGAGCCGGAAATGGACCCATCGTTGCTCACTACGTTCTTGGATACATGCATGAACCTGTTGTGTGACAGCAAGGTTGTAAAAGGGATGCAAGAACTCATAACTAGATGCGTTGGGACTGCACTATGAGACCCGCGCATAGTTCGGAAGCTTGGGAAGCACACAACGTGAACAGGAAGGGAGATGAGATTGACTGCACAGATCGGGGAATATGAGATGGACCAAGTGATTCTATACCTAGGATCGGACGTGAACGTCTTGCCAAAGCAGACATGCGAGCGCATGGGCAGGCCCGCGATGCAATGGTCTCCTATCCAACTACGAATGGAGAACTAGCAAAACATCCTACCTATGGGGAGGTTGCAGGGAATCATAGTAAACATTGAAGGAGCAAGCGTGCTAACAGATTTCGAAGTTATAGAGATTGTTGATGACAACAATCCCTACCCCGCACTATTGGGAATAGATTGGGCCACTGACATGAATGGAGTGATAAATCTAAAGAAGCGCAAGATGATATTTGAGAAAAAGTCTCTACGCGTAGTGGTACCTTTAGACCCTGCAGAAGGATCGCACTACATAGAGCCAGTGCGCGACTATGACAGTGACGATGACTTGGATTGTATCTACAAAATAACCGTGGGAGCATGACTGGGTAAATCCAACCGCGGATGGTCGAATCTCATGGGAGCGTGAAAGTTCCTGCACATCAGATTCTAACGAGGAGATAGAATGATGGCATAATCGGTTACACGAGGTAACCACGCTCAACTGTAACATGATGACAAGGTCGTTGCACTGTGTAGCAACAAAGGTAAGAGATCTACCTACGTATGACGGGTTGAGTGAGGTGGATGACTTCCTGAACAAATTTGAAAGAGAAGTATTGGAATAGCAGCGTTTCGATGCTCTAAAATGGGTACTGCATGCTACGCCTACAAGATGGTGGGGTACGCACCAAAGGAGTTTTGAGGACTGGTGCGAACGAAGAAGGATGATGCGCATGCGGTTTGGGAAGCCTCAGATGTGGTTAAAAGACAAATAGGATGGACGGGATGATCCACTTGTACACCTCACAAAATGGGAAAAGCTCTATGGGGAAGAGACACAACCCAAGTGGGTGCACCTGTTTTGTCATACCCTAGATATTATACCCATGGATTGGTATATAGAAACGGAGCTCTACCATGGCACAAACAAATGGGATATCTTGTGCAAAGGATTCCCATTAACCTTCATGTCTAAGGATCGTTGGTGGGATATTGTTGATGATGCGCTACAAGTAGTAAAAGCAACTATCTTTAAAATACCCTAGGAACTAATGGAAGTGCTTCAGCCTGAATGGGCGACCCAGTTGAGCTATGTGCTGGAGTGTTACAATGTAAACATTGAAGAAGACGATGAAGATCCGCGAAAATTTAACATTCCAGAAACTAAAGGCTATCGTGAGGTTCAAGGACCATTGATTGAAGACCCTGACATTACCATGCCAATAAAGACAAAGCAGGTGAACATTGGTACGGAGGCCGAACCGAAGTATGCAACGCTCGCCAACTACTGAGATAATGCCATGGTGGATAAGGTCACTGAGTTACTCCATGAGTACCAAGACTTATTCCCGACCAAGATCATGGACTTAAAGGGGATCGTTGGTGATTTAGGGATGATGAAGATCACCCTAAAACATGACACGGAGCCGATTAAGCAAAGGCCTTACATCTTGAATTCGAAGTACAAGGAAAAGGTCCGCATAGAACTCGACAAAATGCTCGCAGCTGGAATTATTGAGCCGGTGGAAGAATCTGACTAGGTAAGCCCTGTGGTAGTACAGGAGAAGAAGCAGAAGGGTGAGATAATAACATGCATGGACCTTAAGAAACTGAATGATGCCTGTGTGCATGACCCATTCCCGACCCCGTTCACAGATGAAGTACTGGAAAATGTTAGCAGGCAAGAAGCATATTCTTTCATTGATGGGTTCTCGGGATACCACCAGATCAAAATCGCGTCGGAAGATAGGAGCAAGAACACCTTCACGACTGAGTGGGGATGATTTCAATACACCGTTATGTCATTTGGATTAAATAATGCGTCGACGATCTTTTCATGCATAGTTGTTGTAGCATTCAAAGAATATATCCACAAATTCCTGGAGGTCTACCTAGATTATGGGACTGTATTTGGATTGGTTAAGCGCCATGTAGCGAGCTTACGCTTGATGTTGGATACTTGCCGACGACACCAAATCACGTTGAACCTTAAAAATTATACGTTCCCCGTTCCCTTTGGGAACCTGTGGTGTGCAAACAGGGACTAATGGTAGACCCCGCAAAGATTGCAGTCATTCTGAATTTGGAAGCACCGCGAAGTGTTAAATAGTTGCGCACTACCTTCGGACATACAGGTAGTACAGGAAATTCATCAAAATCTATGCATAGATCACTGCACCAATGGAGAAACTATTGAAAAAGGATGTCACTTTCTGTTGGAGTGATTATTGCATGAAGAGCCTAAAATAGAAATTGGCCACCGCCCCAATCCTGGTCTTCCCAAAATGGGATGTGGAGTTTCATGTCCATGTTGATGCTTCATGTATAGCATTGGGCGTGGTGCTCACACAAGAGGGTGGAGAGGGCTTGGATCACTCGATCGTGTTTGCAAGTCGCAGGTTGTCCAAAGCAGAAAAGAAATATTCCACAACCGAGCGCAAGGGTTAGCTATGGTGTACGCGCCCCAAAAATACTGGCACTATTTTCTAGGAGAACATTTCAAGATGTATACTGACCATTCTACTCTAGAATACTTGGTCAATAAGCCTTTGTTTTGGGGGTTCATATGCAGGTGGCTCTTATTGTTCCAAGAATATGATTTTGATGTCATGGTAAAGCCTAGATGCCTGAACACAAGACCAGATCACTTGTCACGTATTGAGATAAGTGAGGAACCTACTAGTTTGGAGGAAGGATTACCTGACACATAGCTCTTTGTTGTGCACGTCGTGGACAGGCACTTTGAAGATATAATCTACTTTCTGACCACAGGGACTATGCCAAGGGAATACTCCGTCCAGTAGAAGAAGGAATTGGTGGTGTGCGCAGTGAATTTTTCTGTCACATGTTATGTTTTCTGAATCATTTGTTTCATGCTCTAGGTATTTTGTTTTCTTTAATAAAATATTTGATCATCTATTGTTGAAGTATTAATAAATATACATTTTCTTGAACTAGTATTAAGTGGCATTGACAACACTAGATATATAGCTTGTTGTGCAGACATTTGTTGTAAGTTCAATAAAGATTTTCCAAGTCTTGCAATTGTTTCTACGATATCACCATCATTTTTTTGGCATTCACTTCGCACACGTTTAAACATCGATGTCATTGTTTTATCTAGCTTTGTCATATATAAATTGCAATAAGTAGTTATGGCATATCAGTCACATACAAATTGAGCATATTTGTTTTCACCCCATATTAACGGAATATGTCGAGCAAAGTTATTATTCCCTATGTCTATTGATTCTCTTTTCAACAAAATTGTTCTTCATTGCAGAGTACACTGAATTACATGAATATAATCAGATTCAGTTATACCTATTTTTTCCACAAAACTATCAAATGTATATGTGTCATCATGTTCCATGTTTTCTAGTGCATCAAATATCGTTCTTGCATTCGCCTTTGTTTTTGTATTGTCAAATTCCATAGGCTTAAGCATTTGTGTCCTTGGCATTGGTGGGTTTGGAAAATTGAACCTACAATGCATCTATTTTCCTTTCCTACAAGTGCTTGTGTGACAATGACGTTGAATAGTTTTCATATTTGCAGGTAGTTTAGTTGAATCACAAGATAAGTACTTTTCAACGAAGCTTTTGACTTACATGTGAGCATTCGTGCTTATACCATAAATGTGAGCATTTTTTATTCATAGCAATCCATGTTCATGTTTGCTTCCTTGATTTTGGAATTCTATTACAAACAAATAGTAAGCGACATGACAAAAGTACTTGGACTCATAAAATTAACTAGCAAAGCATTCATTCTACTTCTGTAATATTGTACATAGGTAATTGGGTAATTTCTTATCAAAGTATCAATATAATATTCCTCTACTCTTTTTCACTTGATGATTTTTTCCTTGATGTATTTTTTTCAAAGCCTTTACTAAAGGCTCCCAATTATGTTCATCACTGCTAAACAAAACAAAGAAATTCGGTGGACCTAACTGTCAGAACATTCTATATAAGTTCTTGTGCAAATGTGAAAAATAGTCAGACGATATTTGTATTCGTCTAAGATCCATATCTGCAATGTCTAATGAAAGAATGTGTTTCAAATTTGCCTTTGTTTTAACGTCTTTAGCTATTAGTTTTTTTTCCTTTAAACTATCCTTTTCTTATACGAATTCAAATACAGCTAAATACTTGATTAAGGATAATTCACACTATTTTGTAAAACAAATTCGTTATATGATATAAAAATCATGATCTTGACACAAAACTTCCCACTAAGCAACATTGTGATATGTAAAGTGTCTCGTTATATTGTCTAATTATTATTTTCCATTAAAAAGTGTGGGAAAGCTCATCTCTTCCCAATAATTATCTTTGAATATGCACAAAGTCCTATAGCATTCACCCATATCAATGCTTATTTGATTATTACGAAGATCATAAATACATATGAATATATAAATCCATGTATAGTGTTTTTTGTTATGGGCTCATGATCACAGTAATCATTATCATCATTACTTTTTGTATGTCTTTGTCTCACATGCATATGCATCATTGTTTTGATCAAAGATTGGTTTCCAGTTTTCATTTATTCTGACATTCTCTAGTCTATAGAGTGGAGTTTTACACAATCATCTCAATGCCTTCATGACTTGATGAACATGTATTTTCCAAACAACAAATATCCTTTTAAACACTAAACATCTCTTAATTTCCACGATCATAGTACTATATTCCTTTATGTCATGAGGAAGTGAAATTTGAATTCAAGATATGTCAGCAAGTACATTGATTAGTCCACCAGTCAATTCCAATTGTGGTTTTCTAAAATGTTGTCCAAGTTCTCGTATTTGCAAAAATTTTAATCGTAATGATAATTGTCTGTCCAAGTTCTTGTATTTGAAAAATGGTAATCGTAATGATAATTGTCTTTCCTCAAATTCATAAAGTTATTTAACTATGTAAATTTGTTGATATGTCTAATTCACTTTGGAACTACAAATTTGATAACTTTGTCATTATCTAATGCCTTTCTGCATTTTTTGCATATGCACTTAATTTTGGACACATTGTTGATTTGTTTTTCTATGACATCTCTTTTAAACCAAGTTTGATTGCATATTACATAGTCATAAACATGAACGTCTTGCATTTTCTTAAAATATTGTTGTTCAACCACTGTTTCAGATGTATAATCAAACATCTGTAACGATTCTTTGTTTATTAGAAAATATGGTATTCTGTATTAACTTTCGCCACTTCGATCATCTTGTAATCCTACTTGTTTCGATACCATTATTATTTATTATGTATTTTTTTAGTTCATGCAAAGAAGAACATGGTATCTTGCTTAAATTCACAAGATTTGTATTAAGTTCCATGGTATCTTCATCAATTTCCATGTTCTTAGAGCTAGAATTTAATGGCTTGAATAGTTTTCTAAGAGCACTTGGTTCGAAAAAGACCTTGTTTCTTATATGTTTTTTGAGGTGACGCAATGATAGCCGTGAACTCCTATTTGCATTGATAAACTTTGTCTCAATTTCTATGCCATTTTCATTCGCATTCATGTTTTCTAAGTCATTTGTATTAATGTTTAATATTCTTTACATTTCTCTTCATTAACTGTTTCAATAGGATGTGAAATGTTTTTTTATTGTACTATCTCTTTGAGAGGTTCATAATTGATATGAAATTGTGAATGGATATTGGTGGCCACCTGACTATTCCACTTGGACCCCTAACATTGTTTCTTTCAATTTCATTAATTTTAGTACAAATTACTATTTTTGGTTTTTTTGGGTCCTGAACTTCCAAAGCCATTTTGAGGCCCTAAACGACATTTTTATTTTTGGAAAATGGGAAAACCTTAAGCCAACAGCATGGGTTTGTATTTGAAAGTTGTAGTCCTCGAATAGATATTTCTAACGAGGTATTGTACGCGTTAAACGAAGATCTATGATAAATTTACGACCCCAGGAAGTTGGTGTATCAACTAACCCCCAATGTTGCCCACAAACTTTTGGTGCTTCATCTCCTAGGGTTATGTTTTTGGATGTTTAGGGTTTTCCATTTTTTCTCAACAATCAAAAAGGCCTTTGAGCCTCATTGTAAGATAGTTCAGAAGGTATAAAGTAAAGAATAAACATACGCTTAGTTATGAATCACGATTGAGCTCTGGAGTAGCCATGGAACCCTAGCTACGTCTCGGTGCCTTCGCGCCCTTGCTGCTCTGCGGCCCGTGGCTTTGGGCCCTCTGCCCTCCTCCTCTGCGTTCCTTTTGATTTTCTGTGGATTCAGAGCGCACATCTTCTGCTGGGAGGGACGATTAAGCTGGGCTCGCCCTCATGGAGGCCCCGAGCTCGCCCCAGGCAGGCCCACCTTCATCTGCCAAAGCTTTCTCTCGGCTCTTGGTCAGCTTGCCGCAGAAGAAGAAGAGTGAAGCAGCCAAGTTTGTCAAGAGGCTGGAAGACATTCCTGAAATCTCCCTGCCGCCAAAGACCCCGATTCAAGTCGCCCTTTCCTTAGTTGAGCGGGCTCTCATGGGCCAGTTCACAGGTCTTTGGCCTTCTCCTAAGACCACGGAGTCCTGGGTAAATAGGAACTGGGCTCCTCTGATCAAGTGCAGCGTCACCTCTTACTTCTTAGGACGAGGGTTTTTCCTCTTCGAATTCACCTCAAAGGAAGACAAGGATCTGATCTTTCAGAATGGCCCCTATTTCATGGGCCCCCAGGGATTGTACCTCAATAGATGGATGCCAGATTTTGACCCTGCAGTCGATGTCCCCTCAGTTGTCCCGGTATGGGTCAGACTCCCTAATCTCCCAGTCCATTGCTAGAACTGGGACTCGCTGAAACACATCGGAAACGCCCTTGGGAAATTCATAGATAGGGAAAACAACAAATATCAATATGAATGTGCTTGTATCTGCGTAGAAGTAGACCTAGAGGTGGGTCTCCCAGAAGCCATCAAAATCAAAGTAGGAAATTGGACCCATTTGCAGAAGCTGGATTACGAGCAGTTGCCTTTCAAATGCCGAAAATGTCATGTCTACGACCACTTTGCCAGAGGATGCCCAACCAATGTGGAGCCAGATAAGGGTAAAGAAGAAGGTTGGAACCAGGTCAAGCGCACCAGGAAAATCCAAAAGTAGGTTGGTCCAAACGGAAGAGGTCCTCAGGCCCCCCCTGCAACCCCCTCACAGAATGGATCGAGAAAATAAATTTGCCCCTCTAAGCTTGCAAATAGAGGAATCTCAGGAACAAGAAAATCAAAAATCAACCCCTCCCTCTAAAGGTACCCCCAAAGGTCCTGGAAATGGAGTTGAGCAAGCTGGAAGTGGTGTTCCAGCAATAGATATGGCAATGGCTGAGAGCTCCAAAGGAAACACTGTCGAAGTAGAGGAAGATGAGCATGAATCAGAGTGCTTGGAGGAAGAAGGGGAAATAGGAGAATCCCAAGATTCAATAAGGAGATCCACAAGATGCCGCAAATCATATCGGGAAAAAAGAGAGTAGGAAACTTTCAAGGATAAGCTTCAAGGCAGCTAACCAACCCTTGAGAAGCTACTAGCATCAAAAGCAAAGATGGAGAGAAACTAGTCCCAAGGCTTCAAAGGAGCCAACCAGAAATACACATGATGAAGATAGGCTCCTAGAACTGTAGAGGTATGGGGAGCAAAATCAAAGAAGAAGCCATCAAAATTTTAACAAGAACAGAAACTCCTAACATACTTCTCATCCAGGAGACCAAACTGGAAGACTCTGTCTTCCTTCAGGCAAATAAGAAAATCTGGAACAAATGTGAGGCGAAACCAATCTCAGCCCGAGGGGCTTCCAAAGGGCTGGGCACTCTTTGGAACGCTAGCAAATTCACATTCGTCTCTGAAACCCTCAATACTCACTGGCTGCTCTTAAAATTGCAGCACATAGATTCAAAAGAGATAATCAGTGTCTTCAACGTGCACACCCCCATGAACGCTGTGGGAAAAAAGGCCTGTTGGGACTCCATAAGAACCCAAGCAGATCTAGTTAATCTTGAGAATATCATCATAGCAGGAGATCTCAATCTCACTCTCTTATCAGCAGACAAGAGAGGTGGCAGTATTGTTCGAGATCTGATAAGGGAATGGGCAGAGGACCTTATGCAGGACTGGGACCTGCTGGACATCAAGCCATTCTCTGGTAAGTACACCTGGACTAATAAAAGAATTGGTCCTGGCCACATTGCTACTAGATTGGATAGATTCTTAATTCAAAGCTCTTTTCTTCTGCTGGGATTAGAAGATAGAGTGCATATTCTCCCATGCAGCACTTCAGATCATAAACCCATCAAGCTGGAACTCATGTTTCAGCTTGACCTTGGACCTATACCTTTCAGATTTAGCCCGCTTTGGGCTAAGGAATCAGACTTCATGCAATTAGTTAAGGACACTTGGTTGCAGCTGGTCAAAGGCTCCCCCTTTTTTATTTGGGAAGAAAAGCTCAAAAGAGTGAAAAGGGCTTTAAAAAGCTGGGCCAAATCCAGCCAGCAAAAGGAAAAAAATCCAACACATGCTAGAAGTCCATCAGCTCCAAGCCGAAACAACTGACATAACAAAAGAGATTCTAGATAAAGAAGCCCTGTTTCAGCAAAACTATCATAAGGCATGTCTAGCTGAGGAAGAATACTGGAGACTTAAGTCTTGCAGTATTTGGCTTAGAGCAGGGGACAGGAACTCTTCCTTATTTCACAAACAAGCTCAAGCAAGGAAATGTACCAATTCCATTTTTTAAATCAAAGATGGTACCATCATTCACAAGGATAATGCAAACATCAAACACGCAGCTTCTCTTCATTTTAAAAGTCTGTATAACGAAGATATAAATCTGGACCAAAACTCAGAGATGATGGACGGGATCCCCTCCCTGATTTTTGTTGAAATGAATCATCTCCTTGAAGCTAAAGTCACCAAGAATGAAGTCAAGGCTGCCTTATTTTCCATGAACCCAGACAAGGCCCCTAGGCTAGATGGATTCTCAGCCAGATTCCTCCAAATATGTTGGTCCATTGTGGAAAAGGATCTTTACAAAATGGTTCTAAAATCCCAAGTTTGCCATAAAATCAAAGGAAGCACAAACTCTGCTTTTCTTTCTCTCATCCCCAAAGAGAAGGGAGCCAACTCCTTCAACAGGTTTTGTCCAATTTCGCTTTGTAATATAGGTTACAAATTGATCACCAAAGTCATCGCTAACAAACTGAAGCCCATCCTCCCCAAAATCATTCCGGAAAGCCAAGGAGGTTTCATTCAAGGTAGACATATTGTGGTGTTGTACTCAGCAACACCCCCCCTTATTCAATTAAGTATCAACCATGATACTGAATGAATGGGGACCCTTAGTTAATTTTTAGGGAAAGCAAGAGTTTCTTTTTGAAGTCACAATCATACGCTTAGAAAAAGCCTCTTGGATATTTTAAGGCCTAAGTCTATGTTAAAAGAGAAAACCTTTAAGGTCGCGTTGCAAAAGGATAGGAAACACCTTCATTTCCCTTTTATGCGCAAGATCCTCGTATTAATAATGACATCGCGTCGCAAATTGGTAACGCTCATAAAGAAAAACTTAAAGATTCGCCGATCTGCGATAACGCCGATCGCTAGATCGCATATCGCAGAAACGAGCCAGGCAAGATATGGTGAACATCAAATTCCTGCGATCTGCGATATTGCGATCGCTGCGATGACACATCCATGCGATTTTGCGATCATGCGATTTGCGACGGTGCGATTTGCGATTGCACGACATGAGAGGGTACGTCAGCAAATCATAAACCGCCTTAGTACGAATCCTTCGGGCGCGCCATTCAAAGAAAAGCCACTTACTATAATCTGACCCGAAAGCATGCGCTTTTAATGATAGTAAATGAATTAGTTGTCAATTATTAAATGGATTAAAGACGCGTGCCTTGGTAGAGATTTACTTCACGTAAGGTGACATATTTATTTTATCTCTTGCATTTAAAACTCTCCCATCACCTTTCTGGATCAGTCATTTCCATTTCACTCATAATCTGCAGGAACAAAACGCTAAGACGTCTCAGACAGAAACGCAAAGAGAAATGGGAAAGAAAAATAGAGCTCAAAGCCCCGAAGTGAGGGAGAAGACCAAGGAGATGGCGCCCCTGTACACAGACACAGCCTGCAACAAAGACGTAGGGATATCAACATGGGAAGGCATGTACAGGCTGCTAGAGGAAGAAAGACCTAGAATAATGAAGGTGACTGCTGTCGCGGGCACACCACGCTCTTCTGAGGCGTCCTTGGAGGACCTAGCATGTTCATTCCTTCACAGAATAGCGGCAAGACCCAAAATTCTACCATACACAGATATGATCAAGTGGATATTGGATGATGCAGAATTAAAGGGCAGACAATTCAAAGTTCATAGACATGGGCTCGTGGGATCGTTTGCTGCCCAAGATCTGAAGCTTATGTATCATCTTCCTGAACCGCAAGCGACATATAATGCAGAATTTGTTAAGAAATTCGCGGTAGAGAATCCAGATCTATCAGACACCACTAAAGAATGGTCTAGAAGAGACGAGCCGCTAAAAAAGGATAAAAACGGTATGTACAGCACTGGTTCCCTTACCTCTCCATATTGTTTTGCTGCAGCCATGCTCTGTAGGTTATTTGGTATACCCGATATCAACAAGTTTTCATCTGAATGGCTACCATTAATTGATGCTGCCACTAATGCCGAAATCCTAGATTGGGCCAAAATCCTTTCTTATACTCTATACACGGCCGTTGTCAATTACGGTCTAAGAGATCCTTTTCTCAGAGGGTCTATCCTCCTTTTTATCTGTCTGCCTATATTATGGATTATGTGTGTCTTGTATCTAATTTTCCTACTATGGGATGGAAATGGACTACCCAAGACCCATTGCCCATCCATGTTTATCATAAGATCTTATGGGATTCCCAGTTTGCCCCTCATTTTTACCAGGTTTGCCATGGGGTTATTTTGCCCCTATATAGAATGATATATGATAAGGACCCCCCAAGGTGTTCCCCCGAGGCCCAAATTGACATCATCCACGTCGCAAGATGGTTCGGGGAAGAATGGTTTACTTACATTAGAGTTTTTGGAAGCACTGTACCTCTGCATGTCCTACCCCTATATATCCCTGATAAACTTTTGGCCCGGGAAATCGCTTATCAAACTTGTTCTGAAGGCGGCTTGACCAAGGACCTAAAGGACAAGAAGAATGCCATTTGGCCTCAATTTCCCGTCACTTGTGGGGCCTTCTCTTTGTTCGATGTAGGACACGCTTTTGGCGAGGTGGAGAATGTGACGTGTCTTCAATTATTTAAGTTCCCAGCGAGGCCATTCGACCCAAATAATGTGGCACAAGAATTCACAACGAACGTCAAGATAAGAGTGTTCTCTGGAAAGAAAGATTTGTTTGATGATCTCTTTCAGAATAAGAGCTCGCTCAAAGAAATTTTGCACGAAGCTCAGTCGAGGTTGTCTTCAGATGACCTCCAGAAATTCACGTTATACAGAGAAAGAAGGCTGGCTAGTATTCCACTAGAGAAGCTGCAAATACCTACTAGAGAACCGACTCCGAGAATCAGCCTCAGTGAAAACTCCAGCACTTCTAGATTTAAGTCCAACGCCGCCCAAGAAGTATCTAAGCATCCTAAAGAGTCTGGTCACGAACAAAGAAAAAACGAAGAAACAACCAAAGGCACAGCTCAGTTGAGCGCGATGTCTCAGCAGCAAGTTATTGCCTCACCACCAAGAGATGTCCCCCCTCCTGTCATCGAAGCACCACTTGTCATGACAGAGCTAGATAAAGAGTGGGAAACCTTCAATGAATTGATCAATCTTGAAGGGCATGTCCCGAAAACACCTGTGAACAATACACAGGTGGTGCAAGAAGTCGTTTCGACCATGGTCAGTAGCGCCACAGAAGCTGAACACCTTCCTATCGCTCCAGCCTCAGAACTTCTACTTAACGTAGAAGAAATTCCCCCACTGGATGTATTCTATAGTCCCCAACACAAAGCAGTTGTAAGGAGACAGAGAAAGAAGAGAAAGCTTGAGGATACACTGTCTCAAAATGCTGAACATTTGGACGTCTTGTGGAAAGACCCAAATAATAATCCGACCGAAAATCTCACGAAGTTGTCTCAGATTGCAGGAGCATATGCCTCTGCAACTATTGACAAGGCCTCTGAAGTTCAGCAACTTTTAAAGGAACAAGAAAATCATATACAACTGCTACAACAACAGTTGCAACAAGCCAACGCGAACACTGAAGCTTCCAGACAGCTAGAAAAGCTACAGGAAGACTTTCAATGGATGCAGATAGGCTATCAGAAAAGTCTTGAAGAAAAATAAAAACAACTGCAGACGGTGCAAGAAATGCATAAAGATGATCCCAAGCTGGCAGAGTTTATTTCAGAGTCCATCGGCTTGAACGAGCAACTACTACAGCAACAGGAAGAGTTGGGACGTAAAATATCACAGTGGAGGCACTTTTGTGAGCTGAGCGACAAAATCACCAGTCAGGTGGTGGAATTGCGGAGCAACTATGATCAGAACGACAAGAGGGTGACAGAATATCTGACTTGGCAAGATGATGAGGAAGGGAAAAGAGCAGGGGTGCCCAGGATTAATGAAAATCATAAGGAGCTGCTCTTTAATAAATGGGACGAACAAATCACGCAGGCAGAGCAAGCAGCAGAGACAGCGGCGACACAGGCAAGCACTCTTATCGACTGTGTAAATGAGAATTTACAAAGGGCCAATTTAATTACAGAAACCACCCCGGGGTACCTACCAAACAAGTTGCAACTGGAAACAGAATGGAGGCAGAAAGTGCAGGCAAAAGGGGAAGCAATCCAAGCATTGGCTAGGCTGAATTGGGAAAGCTATTGGACGTACTTGGTTAAACCGCACAGCCAATGGATGACGGTGAAGTGCATTACGAAAGCAGCCGAGAAGGTAGCGCCAGCTCTCATAGATGCCGTTTTCGCAGCCCAACTCAGCGCAGAAATCAGCCAGCTGACTCTTCTCAAGCCTATGCTGGACACTTGCAACTTCAAAGACCAAGTTCACAAATGATTTCATTTAGAATGTTGTTTTTTCCTTTTAACTAGATTAGAAAAAGGGCGGTCATTTGAAAACCGTATCCTGAAATTTTGTAATGATACTATTATTAGAAACAGGAAGTAGTATTTTAACCCTTCTCATGCATTTAGAGAAGGGTCCAGAAATTTGTCAAAAACTTGTCCTCGGAACATGCACTTCTGCACCCTCAGAGGAGGTTTTGATGAATGGAAGGATCGAGATTTATTTATGTTTACATTTTAATGTCTGCTACTGATGTTGCATTTCTGTACTCTTGGTAGATGTTAGAAGTAAGTAGAGATGAATCGTTATTGCTTGAAGTTTGTGAGTGAAAATCAGTCATAAATGGTACTTTTATCTCTTGACGAATTTCTGCTCATATTCTTAAAGTGATATGCAGTTTTAGTTGTTTATATGTTAATGTATGGATGTTTGGGTTACCATTTGGCACTTCTGTACGGTGGAATCATTTGTTTGTGCTTGACATATGAATGACTTATTATGCGATATGTTGTTCACAACTGTTTTGCCTAACTTCTTATGTAGAATGGTTTATCTTAAATGGTTCATATTCTTATGATAGCTCAATGATCTTTATTACCAGTTATTGTTCGAAATCTTTTTAGATTGCATAATATAAGAGATATATCCTGGGTTAGCGTAGATTAGATGTGTTGTTTTCATTAGATTACAATAGTATAGAATCTGTTTACTAGTTGGATTTGAGTTAGCTCTAAAATACTTTCAGAATCAGCATAATCAACATCTACACACACACACATAACCTTTAGATTGGGAAGCTGGTCCCATTATCCCCAGTCAGACCCGCTACACCAAACGGGCAAGGAGCCGCCAACCAGGTTCCGGACCGGGTGGGTATCCCCCTTGTTGTTGACCCGATCTTCGGGCCCTCAACATGTGGATAACTTCATTTTGGTCCAGGAGGCAATCCATTCAAGCTTGAGTCGCAATGAAAAAGGTATGGTTTTCAAACTTGATTTGGCAAATGCTTTTGATAGAGTTAGGCATATTTTTATACTGAAAGTCTTACATAAGCTTGAATTTGGTGATAAATTTATAAATTGGATTCAAGCTTGCATCTCAGAACCTTGGATTGCCCCATTAATAAATGGCAGAGCTGTAGATTTTTTCAAAGCCACGAGAGGGCTCAGGCAAGGGTGCCCTCTCTCACCTATTTTATTTTTTCTTCAAGCCTCTGTTCTCAATTTTTACCTAGACAAAAAAAGAGCAGATCAGGATATTGCTCGGCTCTGTATTGCAAGAGGTGTGAAAACCATTAATCATGCCCTATTTGCGGATGACTCACTGCTATTGGGAGCAACTTCTGGGCTTATTGCCTCCATATTTAAAAAAGCTTTGGATGAGTTTTGTTTGGTATCGGGAAGCAGTTTAAACAAAGGCAAATGCCATATCTATTGTTGGAACACCACTTCCAGCTTGCTCAACTCCATTTCCAAAACCTTTGGTTTTGCAGCATCCTCAAATTGGACTTCCTTCAAGTATTTGGGCCTCCCGGTTTTTCTCAAAAAAGCTCATAACAGAGATTGGCTCCCCCAATTGGAGAAATTCAAGAAAAAGCTGCTTGCCTGGGGTTATTCCTGGCTTAACATTGTTGGTAAGTCTGTCCTTATTAAATCTGTTCTTTCTGGCCTTCCCTTGTTTCAGTTTTTTGTCCTTCTCGCTCCAACTGGTACTCTCCGAAAACGGAGGATACCATTCAAAAATTATTTTGGAAGGGGGGCAAGAAGAATGAGAAAAAGATTCTGCTGCTCAACTAAGAATGTATCTCCAAACCGTTGTTGGAAGGAGGCTTGAATTTCAAGAATCTTGGCTACCATAATGTAGCAATGGGAGCTAAATTAATCTAGAGAATTATTGCCCCTAAACGTAGCTGGGCGCAATTAGCTCTTTGGAAAAAATACTTCAAAGGCCAGTGTTCTCGCTGCCTAGATCACCCTAAGATGCATCCAAATTCACCCTTTTTGAAGCTTTGCAGCAAGGCCTACTCTCTCATCAAATATCATGCCTTCCAGGTTCCCACTAATGGAAAAAGGATCAACCTCTGGAAAAATAAAATTTTGAACAATGAGCCACTGGGAAACTTTTGTTCACTCCAAA
Organism: Pinus tabuliformis; assembly: GCA_031772625.1. Classification (NCBI taxonomy): domain Eukaryota; kingdom Viridiplantae; phylum Streptophyta; class Pinopsida; order Pinales; family Pinaceae; genus Pinus; species Pinus tabuliformis. Next base: position 430,436,112 of record CM062804.1, read on the forward strand.
TGCTATGCAGATGGATGAATGAGGTTGGAATGCAAACTCTGTGGGACATTTCAGCTTGGCAGAACTCACACTGGGCTGGCTGGAATCTTCAAACTCCCCCAGAACTATCTATGGAGCGTGAGATTCTGATTTCCAAGCTCCATGGCCTGTCTCCATTGCTGGCTCGAAAAAGGGACACAAGAGGATGGGGCACGCAGACTGGTGGATACACTGTTGCTCAAGGTTATGCCAAGCTGTGTGAGTGCCCCCATGTGGCCACAAACCCTGAGCCTTGGAAAGGGATATGGCATTATCCCACCTTGCCTAAAATCAATTTCTTCAACTGGCTGCTATGTCACTCCAAAATCTTGACAGATGAGAATCTCCAGAAACGTGGTTTTCACGATCCTTCAAGGTGCATCCTTTGTAAGGTAAACCAGGAAAGCATAATTCATCTGATGCTTGAATGCACCTTTACTCTGCAGATTTGGACAGAATTGTTGGGAACCCTGAGTTCTAGCATCGTGTTGCCTTCCTCCATCCCCCATATTTTTAATAAATTGTTGCAAAGGTATCCCGGGTCTCCCCCAAAAAACAAAATTATCAGAGCTGCTTGGACTACTCTCCCTAAAATAATCTATTGGCAGGTTTGGCTTAAGAGAAATAAAAGGATTTTTAGAAGCTACGAACAGGAGGCCAAGCTTGTGGCAGTTAAGATTAAAATCCAGCTTAAAGAGAGTCTGAGAGATATTAAAGATGACTTAAATCTCAGCCAGCAAGATTTAAATTGGGGCTCCTCTCTCGAACTCCAGTTCCAAAATAGTGCAAATAGTATCTCCCTCCCTAAAGATTGGCAAATAAGACTTTCAGCAAATGACTTCAAGGATTGGGCCACAAATCAGCAGAGATTCTCCCTCTTTTTTGATGGGGCAGCAAAGGCCAATCCTGGAAGAGCTGGTGCTAGAGGCGTCATTTTGAATCCCGATGGCATAAGGATACACAGTTTCGCCTGGGGCCTGGGCATAGCTTCAAGCATTCAAGCTGAGGCTTTGGCTCTTTTTCAAGGACTCAAGATTATGAAAATGTTGAACATTAGGGAGGCAAATGTAATTGGGGACTCCCAAGTTATAATTAACATTATGGTGACTCATTCTAAGCTAACGGATCTAAGGCTGGCAAGGTTGATTTTCAAAGTAACAGGTCTTATAGACTCTTTCTAGAAGTTGAATTTCTATCATGTGTTGAGAGCTAATAATAAGGAGGCGGACATCAAAGCCAATAAAGTAGCCCTCCTTATGGTTGGAGCCTTACTCAGAGGAGGACAAGAATCATGGGAACCAATTCCTTAATTTAGATAGCTGTCATGTTTTACTGTCTTTTGTTAAATCAGTTTGTATGTATCCATAAAGTTGGGAAAATCTCTAAAATAGATTACATAGTAGCAGGAAAAAAGAGATGTCAGCTAAGCATAAACACCATGGCCTTACATGGTTGTGCGGGACTTGTGGAATTAGACTCACCTTTTGTAATCCGCTTTTTGGCATTAAGGCCAAGTATCTAATATATCTCTATCTGTTTCTGTTAAAAAAAAGATAGTTCAGAAGGTATGTATCCATCACATATCTTCTTAGATATAAGCTACCATTGCTCGAGATAATTTGTTCCATTCTAAAAGTAAACGATTCTAGTATTGATTATTAATTAATTGCATTTTTTCTCTTTTGTTGTATCTTTGTGTTTTGTTTAAATATGTATTTCATTTTATTCCTTCATAAATCTAGACCAATAATTCAAATGACCTATCCTTATACCAAATTGCATAACATAGAATATCGTTGTTTCTTTCTCGAACCCAAAAAATTCAGCCACAACAGCTAGATTCTTAACGAACCATATGCATATAATTATGTTCACGACATATTGTTTCTACTCATAAATAAAAAGGTCATTGTCTATCTTCCCTTTTTCATATGACATTGCTAATTGTATAATGTATCCTTTCCAATCTACTATTCCAGGAAATTGCATGATTGCATGGTTGTTCATGTATTTTTCTATCCAAATTAATGCAAATAAATCATTATGCATGACTCAGCCAATCTCCATGTGGGTCAGCTTATTTATGGCAGCTGATATTTTTATTAGATCCCTCTCATCAAGAGGTGTAGGATTGATCCAAAGACTATCCGATTCCGATAAGTATTTATGAAGATATGAATTTATTTTGATTATGTAATTATTATCAAGCCGACCAGCTCTTACGTAGGCTCAAGAAGCCCAAATGTCATGTCTATTCAACCTACATGTTTTTGGTATAAATAGAAGAGGATTTGATGTCATTTGAATACACACATTGAGGTGATCTCCTCCTCTCCATGTCTTGGGTTTTTGGAGCAGGAGAGAGACACCATGAGAATGAACGTTGGCCTATGATGCCCTAGTTCTAATGCACAGCAATACACCGTAAACATGATGCCATATACTCAGCCATGAAAGCACCTGTACATAAAATATATATATGTTGCTCTTTATACACAGGGTATAGGGAATGAAGCTGCAGTGGATCACGGCTAATGACACAATGCAGCATGCAGAGATTATATACACAGGTATACAACGCATTACACACTATGCACAACACCTATACGCTGATACCTTATACGTTGGAAACCCTATACTCTACACGCAGTCATGACAATATATAACACGCACAACAATGCCCTACTCTACACGCAGTCATGACAATATAATATACCACGCAGGGTAGCCACAGTATCCGCAGCGGAAAATCGACGTCGTTATATTGATGATATTAAGGAACGCATATATATACAGGTCATATTCATTATGGGACACAGTCACATTGATGATGTATAGAACGCAAATATATACAGGTCATATTCATTATGGGACGCAGTCATATTAATGATATTATGGAACACAGATATATATATACGTTGTAGAACATAGTGATATACATACGTTATATGTAGACAGTCATATATATTATGGAACACAGTCATCATGGATTATATACGATGTTCATGGAGGTACAAATACATTGTTCATTATGAATCATATGCAGCCCTAATATAATGAACAACAGTGATATTGTCTAGGTATATAAACTTTGGTGGCATAGAGATAAGGATGTTGTTATTATGTGTGATCTGGGCACATATATAACACCGTCATGGGCAGCAGCATGATGTATGAGATATTGTGCATGGGCAACAGCATGATACATGGAGCATGGGCAGCAGCGTGATGTATGATATCATGAGCAGCATGATGATGCATGATGTAGCATGATGGTGTTGTTAGTGTCAGTCTTGCCAGCCTTCCTCCAGTGATCAAATATGCTCTTACAAAGTGGTCTCAAAGTTTCCAAGTCAAATTTTGTCATTTCAGTGAGTCTTCAAGCAAAATTTGGTCACTAGGCATTAGGTCTAGGGTTTGCTTTCACTCCTTCTAAAAGTTGCCCAAATGCCAATCTATGTCACTATTCAGTTGAGTCTATCATCATTCATAGGTTTTTCATTATCATGTCAGTGTCTAATGAGTCATTTTACATCTTGTTCATGCTTCAGTGGCACCTAGGCAAGGTCATTTCCTTCTCCTAGGGTTTTGATGGCAATATCTCTTGGACAGTCAAATCATTAGCGAAACTTGTATCCTGATGTTCATACACCTTCCCCTATCCTTAAAGTACCTTATCAAACACTTTCCATCACTGAGATCCCCCAAATTCCTCATTTTTGCACAAACCCTAGTTTCTAGCTACAACCTGGCAATTTTCTAGGTTGGGCCTGTGTTTTTCCCTTTTGGACCCCTTCCCCTCACTCAATCTCTGAGATTCCACTTTCCCCTGCTTCCTAACATCCCTCCCTACTTCCAAAAATTTCCCCAAGAATTTAGAAGCCTCTTATCCCCTTCATTCCGCTTCATTTCGGCAAAATCCCCTGTTCCACACATCGGGATAAGTTTCACTCAAAAGATGTTTTAGAGAAATAAAAGATGAATTTTGGGAAACTGAGAGATTTTTCTGTCCAAAACATGCCAAGGAAGAAAAACCTCTTTCACTTTTTGCACAGGTGTCATGGTTTGAGAGAAATGTCAAGAATACCGTTGCCTCAGGAGAATCAAAGACACCTCTGAAGTGACCTTGGGAAAATCAAGTTTTCTCCTAGATTGGTTGGCCAAATGATTTGTTTGATGGGTAAAATGATAACTAGACACAAATAGCTTTCCAATGAGCTATCATGAGCTAAATTTGGGGTTGAGGAAGGCATTCAAAAGTTGACTGCAACAGCACTCTTCCTTGAGGCAGCCTCATTTGGCACTTTTTGACCAGTCTTGGGAGATTTCATTTTTTACAGGGAAAATAAACTCCAAATTGAAAATTTTCAGTTGGGCTGGAAAGTAGACTCAAACACCTTTCCAACGAGCTATCCTGCACCTGATTCTGACACCAGGAAGGCCTCCAAAAGCCTCCTGCAAAAGCGCAACCCGTTGAACCAGGCGCGCAACCCGTTGAACCAGGCGCGCGACCCGTTGGAGGCGCGCGACCCGTCAGGCTGCCCATTCTAGTTCAGAAATTACACAGGCGCTACCTGTTGAGGGCGCGCAACCCGTTGGGAAGTGCGCATGATCCATCAAGGTTTCCTCCATAGAAAATTACCAGCAAGCTGCCAAGCGACCACAAATTGTTCAAGCTTGTCCGGTAGGCCTTCAATCATATAAATTATGGTTTGCTAAAGCTTGAGAAGATCATGATAATAATTTGAAAGCCTTCATTTGCAAGTAAAGACTCCATCTGTTTTTGCTTCAAAATATCAAAGTTGCTAGGGTTTGTTTTGTTGTTTTAAGGTATTCCTTTTCATTCCTATTGTTCCTACATTTTCCCACCTCCCATTTCTTACTCCCTTATCACTGTTATTTAATTTCCCTACCAAAAATATTAAGAAATCAAAAATCAAACCCTAAACCCTACCTTCCATAACATCCTTGCAAATGAAATTGTATGATGATGTTGATGTCATGATTCCTCTCTTTAACCCCTGTTTCATATATTTTTCCCAATTTTCCTTCCAAGTCTCCCTTCCCTAACATTTCCCTTGTGCTACTTATCCCCTTGAAACAGCATTTCAAAACAGTTAAAACAGCAGATTTCAAAGCAGAAGCAGCAGTACATTTCAGCCACTTTGCCCCTAAAACCATGTCAGAAACCGAAACCGACTATGAGCAAAGTGATGATCGTGAGTCAACACCAGAAGTTGAGCCTGCTCCGCAACATGAAAAACCACTATTGGGCCCGAATGCACGTATGCAAGACAAAAATGAAGGTGCTCCAAAGGCGGTTGGCCAAAGCACAAAAACGAAGAAAAAGCTCGGACCCCCTCCACATCTTGGCCGAGGCTTCTTTGAAGGAGCATGATACTAGATAACTCAACTCCAGCACAAATTCCAAAAAATTTTGAGTATTTTGGGTCATTTTGGTTTTTTCAGGCAAAAAACAGGTTTTGTCCCCTCAACGGGTCTCACCCCCCGCGCGACCCTTTCATTTGGCTACTCCGTTCCAGGAAAACTCAGCATTTCTAGATTTTTCATGAAAAGTTACACATGCTCACCCATTGCCAAGAGATTTTATGAAGTTTTGGGCCTCCAGAAAGTCAAAAAACAAGCAAAAAATGACTTTCTGCCACATTTTTTACACACAGAAAGCAGTCTTGGGAGATTGCAATTTGGGAGGGGCAAATGACAACCAAATTCAGAAATTCCACTTGGATTGGAAATTAGAAATCCAGACCTTTCAAACAAGCCCACTTTTGCCTCATTTGGACACCTACAAGTGCCTCAAAAGTGCCTCCAAAGGCGCGCGACCCATCAGGCAATTTTCACAATTTTTCACTTACAGCTCATGGATTCGCCCAGCTTTTACTAGTTTTGACTTTTGATGGGATTTTTCACCCTCTTTGATGTAATTTATGTATTTTCATGTTGATATGACACTTATTTACCTTCTCTAGAAGATTCATTCATGAAATAGCATGCATTTAATGAATGAATTGGTTTCCTAGCTTATAGAGGCAAGTTGTTTTGATTGCCTAGTTTTCAGTGCTTAGTTTAGAATTGGTTGAAACAGCTCCTAGAAGGATGAGCTCGACCCCTAGAGGCAGGGAAAGATGTTAGATGGCCTATATTATGTACTTTCTTGCTCATTTTCATGGTTGGACTCTTGAGGGAAAAGCTCTTATTGTATTATTCACTGTATCTCTGCAATTTTTGGCAAAGGAAGACCAGGGTTTTGCAGTCCCTTTTGGGATTCTTGCGGTCACATGTATTGATGGTGTGTTTCTCCTTGTACTTGTAAGTGTGTTATGTGAATCATTTCCTTACTTTTCCTTCTGCAAATTAGGAAAATGAAGTGTTAAAGTGGAATTCATGATTGTCATGCTCTGCTTTTAAGTTTGCTTAATATCAATGTTTTCAACTGTTTAAGGGGAATTCAAGGTTATTGCTTGCTCTCCTTAACTCCTCACCATTCATTCTCATCCATCCATCTCTATCAAAGGCATCAATACTATTTCCTACCTCGCCCCAAAGAACTCCCTGCGAAAACTGTGTCCAATCCCCGCACTCGAAATCGCCATTCCCCAATTTTCCACCAAAACTTTAAAAATCCCAAATTTAAACCTCTTGATCAGTTTACTAGCCTAAAATCAGTGTTTTCCTATTGGTCATCTCACCCATTGAAGATCTTTACTGAGATAGACCGGAGAGAGCCCTCTCTTGCCCCGTAGGGCTAGCTACGAGGTTAAGTGGTTTGATGTTGCCTTGAAGTTTACCTTTCTCAGCCTGAGGTGAAATTTCAAGCGCTAACATATTGGTGACGATACTGGGGAGAACAAACTTGTTTGTGGGTTGATGTGTTGGTTTCATAAGTCTTAGACGGAGCCTGAAGTTATGCCAGGTAGCCTTCGAAACGCTTTTGCTTTGCATAAGCGAAAGTAGATAAACGCTGCTTCAGTCAATCTCCGTGAGCTTGTGAATACAGCACTTCATCTGCAATTTACCCCAGTACATATATCAAGTTCAGATCTGATGGTTGATGGTGGACAATGATCAGACACTTGAAAGGCTGAAATCATTCACCCGGTGACTCTAAATCATTTTTGAGATCAGATCCAAAGACTCCACTGGAGGATGATCCCGACCAGCAAAAACATGAAAGGACAACATGGACAGACCAGGTATTCAAGTTGGAATTTCATCCAAGACATTTTGTTCTTTGTCATAAATTGTTTCTTCTCTTTTCCCAAGAATGTCAAGAAGGCTTTGCAAAGTATATTGTATTTGAGAAGAGATCCTCGGCCTGCAGTTGATTCTTTCCCTTTGAAGATTGTGAATACCAAATATTTGCATACCTTTGAGCTTGATCAAGACCTTTCTTCTAAATTTTGTGACGACCATATTCAGATTGATGAACCTCAAGAGACCAAGACTGATTCTATACCTGCTGTACATACCCCTACACCTTGTAAAATTCCAGATCGGTATAAACCTCTTGTTTTACCTTCTGTTCTTCATGCTTTCCCCAAAAACTATGATCTATACTTGCCGAGGTTTGATGGTGAATGTAAGAATGTCAACGCTAAGCAACATGTGCAGAATGTTGAGAATTTTCTAGATCTTTTTGAAGTTGATGAAGAAGATGTCAGTATAAGGCTTTTTGCTCTTTCTTTGCAAGCCAAAGTGAAGAGTTGGTTCAAAGCCCTGCCTGATGCAAGCATCTCAGATTTCCATCAGTTTGTCAAAGTTTTTCTCAACAGGTGGATGATCAGACAGAACCTTTTCTTGATTGTAGAAGAGTATAACCAGCTGAAAAGATTACCAGGGGAGACAGTACAACAGTTTTCAGCCAGATTTAATCAAGTTTATTATTCGATGCCAGTTGATATAAGGCCTACTCTTAGATCGGCTCTCTTGCACTATCTGGGTGCCTTTGATCCGGAGATGGAGTTTCATCTGAGAGAAAGGGATATTGCAACGCTTCACGAGATGCAGAACAATGCAGTAAATGTAGAGGCTCATCTGTTGATCCGAAGGGCAAGGTTGAAAGAAGAAGAGATGAAAAACATAGATCCGGAAAAATCAACATCTCTAGAGGTGAAGCTTGACATTTTGGTAAGTGTAGTGGAAAAGTTGATGGAGAAGGTCACCACAAGGAATGATTATGATGTTCAAACCCATGGCTCACTGATTGAAGAAGAACAAGTTGTTGATCCAAAACATTTTCTTTCTTATCCTAGTTGTCATAGATCTGATAATGATTGTTTTGTAGATCACCTTGGCGAAGAAAGCACTGTTGATATGACCTGCATTCTTGATGATATGTTTTATAGTGATGATTTTCCTCAGTTTGATCAGTATGACGATAATTATGTTCTCCAAACAAAAGCTAATCTTGCAATCAAACAAGCAGCTAGTTTGTGGGAGGAAAAAGTTCATTTTCAGCAGCTTGAATACAATGTTCAGCCATCACATATCAGCTATGACATTGATGAGGAAAGTGCATCAAAGTTTCAAGTAAGTGAAGGATCTTTGCCTTTTTGTTTTGATTCGTTTCAGTTCATCAGAGATAACTACCATGCTATCAGAAATCAAATGTCAACAAGTCTTGATTTGAATCATCTTGAGAGCAATGGAAATTTTGTTCAAGACTTCTCATATTCATATTTGCAACCCCCGGAAGCCATTGATTGTCAAGTTGCAGCTGAAGACTTGGAAGTGCACACACATGATTTAATGATTCAAGGTGACTCCGTACCATTCTGTTTTGAATCATTTCAGTTTTTGAAGGGTAGATTGCATAGTAAATCTTCAAATGAACAGCCTATAACAAATCAGCAATCTCTCAGTGTTAATGTTGAGGATGAGACAGATAACAAAATTCTTGAGCAGCATGTAGCATCAGATTTGCAGCCACCAAATGAAATTGAAGGGCAGATTACAGATGAAGCTGTGGAAGATGAAATACATGATTTGATGATGCAGGAAGATTCTATCCCCTTTTCTTTCGAAGCATTTCAATTTATAAGGAAGAATCTTCATAAAATCTCTCAAGAAAAAGATGAACAGCTAGAAGGATGTCATACATTTTCAATGGATACATTACAACAATCTTTTCAAGTTTTTCACGATCCAATAGCTGATGTTTTGGATGAGATTTGCAGTCAAAGTCTTTCTCCATTGACTACATGTGAGCTTGAAACATGTGCTGATATGAATTTGATCCGGCAGCCAGTTTCTTTCTCATTTTCAGCAGAGGTCTCGTCACAAGGCTCAGATCAAAGTTTGAATTCATGGTATGAAGGAAAGAGAAGTAATCCATTGGATGAGCTAAGTTCCAGTGTGCTTGAATTTCAAGATCCTTATGCAGTGTTTTTGGAGGTGGATAGAGAATTCATATCTTTCAACGGATCTATTTCTAAGTTGTCATGGGAGTTGCCTTTCAGTAGTTCTCTCTTGTTATTCATAAGCGAAAACTTGTGGAGAATTCAACCAGTAGATAGAATACTTACTTGGTTGCATTGGTTGTTTCATTTCACTTGATTAGGTGATGAATGAAACTGTTAGAGTAGGTTTTGATGAATAAGCTCCCCTTTGAGCATCATTTTCAGTTGGTCGATTGTGTTTAAGTATCGAGTCAGTTTTTAGTTGAGTCATGAGTCCTTTGTGAGTCAATTTTCAGTCTTGTTGTTAAGATAGTTTGTGTCGGTTTTCAGTCATGCATTGTAGTTTGAGTTTTTGACTCCATTGCCCAATAGATAAGGCACTGGTCAGCTCTTACAGAGATCTGTGGTTCTTGGCACCTCCAAAGAGCTACCATCCCCATTGGAGCCAATGTTAGTGTCAGTCTTTCCAGCCTACCTCCAGTGATCAAATATGCTCTTACAAAGTGGTCTCAGAGTTTCCAAGTCAAATTTTGTCATTTCAGTGAGTCTTCAAGCAAAATTTGGTCACTAGGCATTAGGTCTAGGGTTTGCTTTCACTCCTTCTAAAAGTTGCCCAAATTCCAATCTATGTCACTATTCAGCTGAGTCTATCATCATTCATAGGGTTGTCATTATCATGTCAGTGTCTAATGAGTCATTTTACATCTTGTTCATGCTTCAGTGGCACCTAGGCAAGGTCATTTCCTTCTCCTAGGGTTTTGATGGCAATATCTCTTGGACAGTCAAATCATTAGCGAAACTTGTATCCTGATGTTCATACACCTTCCCCTATCCTTAAAGTACCTTATCAAACACTTTCCATCACTGAGATCCCCCAAATTCCTCATTTTTGCACAAACCCTAGTTTCTAGCTACAACCTGGCAATTTTCTAGGTTGGGCCTGTGTTTTGCCCTTTTGGACCCCTTCCCCTCACTCAATCTCTGAGATTCCACTTTCCCCTGCTTCCTAACATCCCGCCCTACTTCCAAAAATTTCCCCAAGAATTTAGAAGCCTCTTATCCCCTTCATTCCGCTTCATTTCGGCAAAATCCCCTGTTCCACACATCGGGATAAGTTTCACTCAAAAGATGTTTTAGAGAAATAAAAGATGCATTTTGAGAAACTGAGAGAGGTTTCTGTCCAAAACATGCCAAGGAAGAAAAACCTCTTTCACTTTTTTCACAGGTGTCATGGTTTGAGAGAAATTTCAAGAATATCGTTGCCTCAGGAGAATCAAAGACACCTCTAAAGTGACCTTGGGAAAATCAAGTTTTCTCCTAGATTGGTTGGCCAAATGATTTTCTTGATGAGTAAAATGATAACTAAACACAAATATCTTTCCAATGAGCTATCATGAGATAAATTTGGGGTTGAGGAAGGCATTCAAAAGTTGACTGCAACAGCACTCTTCCTTGAGGCAGCCTCATTTGGCACTTTTTGACCAGTCTTGGGAGATTTGACTTTTGACAGGGAAAATTAACTCCAAATTGAAAAATTTTAGTTGGGTTGGAAATTAGACTCAAAGACCTTTCCAACGAGCTATCCTGCACCTGATTCTGACACCGGGAAGGCCTCCAAAAGCCTCCTGCAAAAGCGCGACCCGTTGAACCAGGCGCGCGACCCATTGGAGGCGCGGGACCCGTCAGGCTGCCCATTCTAGTTCAGAAATTACACAGGCGCGACCCGTTGAGGGCGCGCGACCCGTTGGGCAGTGCGCGCGACCCATTGGGCAGTGCGCGCGACCCGTCAGGGTTTCCTCCACAGAAAATTACCAGCAAGCTGCCAAGCGACCACAAATTGTTCAAGCTTGTCTGGTAGGCCTTCAATCATATAAATTATGGTTTGCTAAAGCTTGAGAAGATCATGATAATAATTTAAAAGCCTTCATTTGAAAGTAAAGACTCCATGTGCTTTTGCTTCAAAATATCAAAGTTGCTAGGGTTTTTTTAGTTGTTTTAAGGTATTCCTTTTCATTCCTATTGTTCCTACATTTTCCCACCTCCCATTTCTTACTCCCTTATCACTGTTATTTAATTTCCCTACCAAAAATATTAAGAAATCAAAAATCAAACCCTAAACCCTACCTTCCATAACATCATTGCAAATGAAATTGTATGATGATGTTGATGTCATGATTCCTCTCTTTAACCCCTGTTTCATATATTTTTCCCAATTTTCCTTCCAAGTCTCCCTTCCCTAACATTTCCCTTGTGCTACTTGTCCCTTTGAAACAGCATTTCAAAACAGTTAAAACAGCAGATTTCAAAGCAGAAGCAGCAGTACATTTCAGCCACTTTGCCCCTAAAACCATGTCAGAAACCGAAACCGACTATGAGCAAAGTGATGATCGTGAGTCAACACCAGAAGTTGAACCTGCTCCGCAACATGAAAAACCACTATTGGGCCCGAATGCACGTATGCAAGGCAAAAATGAAGGTGCTCCAAAGGCGGTTGGCCAAAGCACAAAAATGAAGAAAAAGGTCCGACCCCCTCCACATCTTGGCCTAGGCTTCTTTGAAGGAGCATGATACTAGATAACTCAACTCCAGCACAAATTCCAAAAAATTTTGAGTATTTTGGGTCATTTTGGTTTTTTCAGGCAAAAAACAGGTTTTGTCCCCTCAACGGGTCTCACCCCCCGCGCGACCCTTTCATTTGGCTACTCTGTTCCGGGAAAACTCAGCATTTCTGGATTTTTCATGAAAAGTTACAAATTCTCACCCATTGCCAAGAGATTTTATGAAGTTTTGGGCCTCCAGAAAGTCAAAAAACAAGCAAAAAATGACTTTCTGCCACATTTTTGACACACAGAAAGCAGTCTTGGGAGATTGCAATTTGGGAAGGGAAAATGACAACCAAATTCATAAATTCCACTTGGGTTGGAAAGTAGACATCCATACCTTTCCAGAAAGCCCACGTTTGCCTCATTTGGACACCTGCAAGTGCCTCCAAAGGTGCACGACCCGTCCAGGAAATGCGCGCGACCCATCAGGCAATTTTCACAATTTTTCACTTACAGCTCATGGATTCGCCCAGCTTTTACTAGTTTTGACTTTTGATGGGATTTTTCACCCTCTTTGATGTAATTTATGTATTTTCATGTTGATATGACACTTATTTACCTTCTCTAGAAGATTCATTCATGAAATAGCATGCATTTAATGAATGAATTGGTTTCCTAGCTTATAGAGGCAAGTTGTTTTGATTGCCTAGTTTTCAGTGCTTAGTTTAGAATTGGTTGAAACAGCTCCTAGAAGGATGAGCTCGACCCCTAGAGGTAGGGAAAGATGTTAGATGGCCTATATTATGTACTTTCTTGCTCATTTTCATGGTTGGACTCTTGAGGGAGAAGCTCTTATTGTATTATTCACTGTATCTCTGCAATTTTTGGCAAAGGAAGACCAGGGTTTTGCAGTCCTTTTTGGGATTCTTGTGGTCACATGTATTGATGGTGTGTTTCTCTTTGTACTTGTAAGTGTGTTATGCGAATCATTTCCTTACTTTTCCTTCTGCAAATTAGGCAAATGAAGTGTTAAAGTGGAATTCATGACTGTCATGCTCTGCTTTTAAGTTTGCTTAATATCAATGTTTTCAACTGTTTAAGGGGAATTCAAGGTTATTGCTTGCTCTCCTTAACTCCTCACCAGTCATTCTCATCCATCCATCTCTATCAAAGGCATCAATACTGTTTCCTACCTCGCCCCAAAGAACTCCCTGCGAAAACTGTGTCCAATCCCCGCACCCGAAATCGCCATTCCCCAATTTTCCACCAAAACTTTAAAAATCCCAAATTTAAACCTCTTGATCAGTTTACTAGCCTAAAATCAGTGTTTTCCTATTGGTCATCTCGCACATTGAAGATCTTTACTGAGATAGACCGGAGAGAGCCCTCTCCTGCCCCGTAGGGCTAGCTACGAGGCTAAGTGGTTTGATGTTGCCTTGAAGTTTACCTTTCTCAGCCTGAGGTGAAATTTCAAGCAGTAACAGGTGCTACATGGCAAGGTGTAGCAAATGGATGAGATGTAGCACGATGATAGGTGAAGGAGTCACCTTCGAGAATCAGTTCAAGCAAAATGTCTTCAACTGATCTCATCATTATACGAAATGATCTATGCTAGATCTAGAGAAGTCAAAGTGTTGACTTCTGTTGAAAATGTACTCTCTCTCTCTCTCTCTCTCTCTCTCTCTCTCTGTGTGCTGAACTTTGAAGAACATAATAGAAGAATTGATCAAGGGTTTCCCCACACATTGTGGGTTTTGTTCCTGGCTTGCGCCACATCTTGTATCCTCTTTTCTTAGCTTGTCTTCTGTGATTTATATTTATGTTCTATCTGCAGTTTACTTTATTCTTATGTGATTGCTAATATGGAAAAGAAATTAAATAAATTGCTCTAGCATAGAACATACCTAAAATCAACATGGAATCAGAGCTGAGGTGAAGACAATGCCCAAGCAAGAGTGAAAGAGCAATCACCGAAGATAGTTGGGACAGGACAAAAGGATCAATGGGTTCCTCATCCCTCTTCTAATTCACCTAGGGTGAAGTTGAAGCAGAGAAGATTATCAGAATGGCACAGCAGAAAGTTTTTGATGTCCTACCTAAAGATCACTTCATTGGGAAGTTCAGATCAAAGGGTGGAAGGAAAGGTGAATGCCTTGAAACAAGTTCGGCCATTATGCAAAGGAGTATCCAAAGGACAGGGACACATCTCTTGATGAAGATAATAATCATTCCAGGGACATCTTCAATGATCAGAGGAATGACAAGTAATGCAGGTCATTAAGGAAATGGTTAACTCTTCAAAGAAAGCAAGGAACCCGAGAATCTCTTTTATGTACCTGATCGCTGGAAGAACTTAGTGTCCATCTCGAAAATGTAAGTCAAAGTTTTTACGGTGGCACTCGCCGATGGAAAGGTACGTATTTGAAAATAGAATTTTCAAAGATGTTTTTGAGTTCAGGGTTGTATTAAGTTACAGGAAATCCACTGGGAACCATGTCCATTGACACATGGCATCGGAGGTCTGTGAGTCAGATGGTAAGAGGGAAGCTTGAATTCAAAAGTAGCATGAAAGTACATGTCTGAGATGTACCGAAGGAAAATCTTACAAGGGGACCATTCCCCTCATGTAGCAAATCCATAGGTTTGGAGCAACCCGTGGAGTTTGAGATTCATGAACGGGAATCTCATGTATACAAGTGGAAGAAATCCCTCTATGACTTGAAGCAAAACACCCCATGTGTAATATGAGAGGATTTATATCTTTTTGATGAAGCTGAGATTCACTAGGAGTGAAACCGATCCAAACCATTACCCGAAGGTTGTGGATGATAGACCTCTCATATCGGCACCTTATACGGACGAACTATTTCTGACAGGTGCATACCCTCTCATTTGCAGAAGTAATATGGAGTTGGATTCCGGACATATGTTTTAGCATGATGAGCTCATATTTGGATAAGCCTCACTAGATTGGTGCCAAGAATCTTTTGAGATATCTTCGGGGCACAATAAATTGATGAAAATATGAAAACTGCATGAGTATTCAAATGCTGACAGGGCAGGCAGTGTGGAGGATCACTAGAGCACTGTTCAGTGTTGGTTCTCTTTGGATTCTGCTTTGATATCATGGATGAGAAGGAAGCAGAAGTCTGTTGTTATAAGTATGATCGAGACCGGATACATAACTACGAGTATGACCTCGTATGAAGTTGTCTGGTTGTGGAAACTCCTCAGTGAGTACACATGATGAATAGCATTGTGATTCTCTGTGACAACCATAGGTGGGATTCAATTATTGAGGAATCCTGTATTCAATGATTGCTCCAGCAGATAGACATCAGATACTGCCTTATCTAGGATATGGTAATTCGATGAGCAAGGAGGCTCCATCGCACTGAGATGATGTACAGGTCGCTACACTTTGTTAGAGCCCCGGGGAAAGATCAAATTTGTGATTTTCCCGAACGACATGGAGTCGTTGAGAGACCCTTGTAAAAGGGTCTTGCATGTTGCATACATTGAGCTCTAGGAGCTCTAGGGGCTTGCGGTTCTTACTGGAGCAACATATGGCCACAGGGTGACTCACCCTCCCCTGGTGGTGCACACTGTGAACAAGATGATTCGCTTTCTTGTGGAAAAAGATGATTCGCTCTCTTGTTGAACAAGATGATTTTCTCTCTTGTGTAGCAGGATGATTAGTTCTCCTATGAGGTCTGGATGATCTGTTCTCCATGACAACTATGTAGCAGGATGATTAGTTATCTTTTGAGGTCTGGATGATGTGTTCTCCATGACGATTATGTAGCAAGATGATTAGTTCTCCTTTGAGGTTTGGATGATGTGTTCTCCATTATGACTATTTAGCAGGATGATTAGTTCTCCTGTGAGGTTTGGATGATGTGTTCTCTATGACGATTATGTAGCAGGATGATTAGCTCTCCTGTGAGGCATGGATGATGTGTTCTCCATGGCAATTATGTAGCAGGATGATTAATTCTCCTATGAGGACAGGATTGATTAAGTTCTCTTATCGAGGCATCCTACCCATGCAGTCTGGGACTCATGGGAAGTAACTCTCATCTGATCAATGAGCAGAGAAATGAGGATAGGTACCATAGTAGTACCGATGGACGCATCGATGTATCTACCGTACTCCCTATGCTAGGATGACCTTCATTGATCTGGGATCAATGATACTGGTCTAGGACCAGTGGTAGGAGTTGTATCTACTATGACGCTAACTTCAAGTTTGTTGAGATTGGTCTGAGACCAATGGTACATACTTTGAGACTGATTTTGTGTGAATGTAGGACTGGTTTGGGACCAGTGAGAGTGGTACATACTATGACGCTAACTTCGGGTCAGTTGAGACTGGTCTAGGACCAATGGTACACTCTCTGAGCCTACGATATTGGTCTAGGACCAATGGTACATACTCTGAGACTGACTTCGTGTCAATGCAAGACTGGTCTAGGACCAATGGTAGGAGTGGTACATGCTATGACGTTGACTTTGGGTTGGTTGAGACTAGTCTGGAACTAGTGGTACGCACTCTGAGATTGACTTTAAGTTAGTGGAGAATGGTATGAGACATTCTCGATCAATTCTTCTTCTTCATAGTTCAGCAAAGCTAAGTTGAGAAGAGCCAGCAGAGCTAAGTAAAGTTGAGCAGAGTAGAGCAGAGCCAACAAAGCTAAGCAGAGAAGAGCAGAGCCAGTAGA
Source organism: Pinus tabuliformis (assembly GCA_031772625.1). NCBI lineage: Eukaryota > Viridiplantae > Streptophyta > Pinopsida > Pinales > Pinaceae > Pinus > Pinus tabuliformis. Next base: position 430,452,813 of record CM062804.1, read on the forward strand.
GCTGAGCTGAGCCAACAGAGCTGAGCAAAGCAGCGTAGAGCTAGCAGAGCTGAGTAGAGTAGAGCATAGCAGAGCCAGTAGAGCTGAGCAGAGCAGATCAGAGCTAGAAAAGCTGAGCAGAGTAGAGTAGAGCCAGTAGAGTTAAGCAGAGAAGAGCAGAGCCATCATAGCTGAGTAGAGCTAAGTAGAGTTGAATTCCAATAAGTATTTATGAAGATATGAATTTATTTTGATTATGTAATTATTATCAAGCCGACCAACTCTTACATAGGCTCAAGAAGCCCAAACGTCATGTCTATTCAACCTACACGTTTTTGGTATAAATAGAAGAGGATTTGATGTCATTTGAATACACACAATGAGGTGATCTCCTCCTCTCCACGACTTGGGTTTTTGGAGCAGGAGAGAGACACCATGAGAATGAACGTTGGCCTATGATGCCCTAGTTCTAACGCACAACAATACATTGTAAACATGATGCCATATACTCAGCCACGAAAGCACCTGTACATACGATATATATATGCTGCTCTTTATACGCAGGGTATAGGGAATGAAGCTGCAGTGGAGCCGCAGTCATAGATATATATTCATGGGAAATGACACAACGCAGCATGCAGAGATTATATACGCAGGTATACAACGCATTACACACTACGCACAGCACCTATACGCTGAGACCTTATACGCTGGAAACCCTATACTCTACACGCAGTCATGACAATATATAACATGCATAGCAATGCCCTACTCTACACACAGTCATGACAATATAATATACCATGCAGGGTAGCCGTAGTATCTGCAGTGGAAACTTGACACAGTTATATTGATGATATTAAGGAATACAGATATATACAGGTCATATTCATTATGGGACGCAGTCACATTGATGATGTATGGAACGAAGATATATACAGGTCATATTCACTATGGGATGCAGTCATATTGATGATATTATGGAGCGTAGGTATCTATATATATATATATATATATATATATATATATATATATATATATATATATATATATATATATATATACGTTGTAGAACGTAGTCATATACATACGATGTATGTAGACAGTCATATATATTATGGAACGCAGTCATCATGGATTATATACATTGTTCATGGAGGTACAAATACGTTGTTCATTATGAATCATACATAGCCCTAATATAATGAACAGTAGTGATATTGTCTAGGTATATAAACTTCGGTGGCATAGAGATAAGGATGTTGTTATTATGTGTGATCTGGGCACATATATAACGCAGTCATGGGCAGCAGCATGATGTATGAGATATTGTGCATGGGCAGCACAATGATACATGGAGCATGGGCAGCAGCGTGATGTATGAGATCATGAGCAGCATGATGATGCATGATGCAGCATGATGGTGCTACACGGCAAGGTGTAGCAAATGGATGAGATGCATCATAATGATAGGTGAAGGATTCACCTTGGAGAATCAGTTGAAGCAAAATTTCTTCAACTGATCTCATCGTTATACGAAATGATCTATGCTAGATCTAGATAAGTCAAAGTGTTGACTTCTGTTGAAAATGTACTCTCTCTCTCTCTCTCTCTCTCTCTCTCTCTCTCTCTACTGAACTTTGAAGAACATAAAAGAAGAATTGATCAAGGGTTTCCCCACACATTGTGGGGTTTGTCCTTGGCTTGTGCCACATCTTGTGTCCTCTTGTCTTGGCTTGTCTTCTGCGATTTATATTTATGTTCTATCTGCGGTTTACTTTATGCTGATGTGATTGCTAATATGGAAAAGAAATTAAATAAATTGCTCTAGCATAGAACATACCTAAAATCAACATTAACAAACCATATTCATATAATTACGTTCATGCATAATTTTTCTAATCATAAATAAAAAGGTCATTGTCTATCTTCCCTTTTTCATATGACATTGCTAATTGTATAATGTATCCTTGCTAATATACTATTCCAAGAAATTGCATGATTGCATGTTCGTTCATGTATTTTTCTATCCAGATTAATGATAATAAATCATTATGCATGACTGCATTGCAAAAATGTTATGTAATTATGAACCATAAATAGGGAACATCATATGTTTTCTCCATTAATTGGCATATTGTTTCAAAATAACTTTCACAGTAGATAATCCTGAATCCAAAAAATCTCTTAAACATATGTCTACCCGTGTTTTTTTCTATTTGCATCCATCCATATTCTATTTGTTCATATGTTGTTATATTTATTATATGTTCATGATCAATTCCTATTGAATGTTTTTTCTTGCACATAAGTGGTTTGAAATGTCTGAAAATTGAATTTTTGTCATGGAACAATATGTCATAACTTTCTTTACACAAATTTGAATTAAAATGCAAATAGTTTTTCATTGTTATCTTTTACCAAAGTCTTATGGGAATTTTTAGCAAGTTCAACAACCAATGTATACAAAATATGTCCCCCTAAAGTCCTCATTCTTCCCCAACCATAGTATTTGAAGCTGATTTTGTCATCCTTTCCAAGTAAACATTCGGGCTATTTATACCATGCATTTGTATTACTGCATCTATATTCAATTCATGTTTGTAATATAATATGGCTTTGATGTTCCCTTCATGCAAACAATTCCTAAAATGTTCTATTGCTCCTTCACGCAACTCTATTTATGTGTATCTAAAATGCAACAAAGTTCGCATAGTATCGAACAGGCAATCTCCCACAGCATATGCAAAATTGTTTAAACAAAATAGATTATATTGCCTTAGTATTGCGTTTGTACCATTTATTTCTATAGTAAGCAAATTCTTCTCCATTGATGCTTTAGAAATGATGCTTCAAACGCACTTATTCGTTGATGCTTTAGCAATCACGCTTCAAAAAAAATTTAAATTCACTATGAGATATTGCTCAATGATAAGCACAACATAAATAATGTACAACAAAACAATTAAAACGATATAGTTATAATTGATGTTTGGTCAACTTAGTGTGTTCTAAATTGCTGATTAAAATGTCAATCCAGGATTCGTAAACTGACGAAGTGAAGTGTACTATATGTACAAGATAACCATTTTCTTAGTCTTTTGTCGTTTTTTAGTTTTTTAGTTTGTTTTTGGATTTATCTTTTATGGATTCCCTAGTGTGTGATGGCGAAAATGAAAGTTAAGTATGGATGGTAATGGTGATTTCTACAGTGATTTTTCAAACTTAGAAGTGTTCAAAAAGAAAGCTCTAAAATAACTGTAATGAAATCAATTCTTAAGAGGAAGTAAATGTATCAAACAGTGAACTAATGACAATGGCCCAGCATCCTTACTGCTATATGAAAAAGAAAGTAAAAACTGAACTTAAAGCAACTCAAAGACTGAAAGCAAAACAACTAATTCACACTACTTCAACTCTTTTGATCCTTTACCCTTCAACTCAATCTGCCTTATGGGAAGCAATCATGAACAAGTTAAGCAATATGATATCTAAATTGTAGGAAATTAAATTGCATAAAGGAAACTAATCACACTACTTCAACTCTTCTGATCCTTTACCCTTCAACTCAATCTGCCTTATGGGAAGCAATCATGAGCAAGTTAAGCAATATGATATCTAAATTGCAAGAAAGCAAACTAAATCACACTACAATAAGTAATATTCTGATTCCTTACTAGTAGAGTCACTTGACTATAGAAAGAAACCATAAACAAATGAGTAGTATGATGTCTAAGTAGTAGAAAAATAAATAAGAAAAACACAATTTGAAAAATGACAGTGCTGGAATTAAACTTCATAAAATGAAAATTAGCAGGAAGGACAAGAGGATCTCATATGTCAGTAGTTATCTAAAAAGATGAAAATTTTCCCGAGCTGCCTAAGAAAACCTGTAGAAAAGCATTGATCAGCTGACAGCTATAAGAAAACATAAATGAAAATGTAAACAGCAGTGAATTAAAAACATCAAAACAGCATGTTATATACAAGCTAATAATTATGAAAGCAGAAACATAATAAAATCAAATGAGAACTATACAGAGATTTAGTGCGCAGGGGCCCTCTGCCACCTCAACCAGTCAACGAACAATCACAAAAATGAGCTCAGGAAAGTAGTCTTTTCATGTATTAAAGCAACAGCAAAACACGTAAAACAGAGTACAGTGGGGTGATAACAACAGTCAAAAATTACATCCCAAAAGCTTTACCACACAGCGTTTATCAACGCGTTATTTATAATGAAAAGTGTTGTAACTAACTCCTAAATCCTATGCTGTTAACTGCGTTGCCAGAGACACGTAGATCTCCTCAGCCCGAGATCTAGCGTAATGGTCATCATGTCCATTAAATCCTCGGAGTGGTAGCTGTTGGATTCAGGTTACGGGGTTGATCTCTAGGTGTGCCGATATCTCTGTGAGCTGAGGATTGTGCCACGTAAACCTTCACGTGCTCAAAACAGAGACGTGCCACCGCTAAATTCCTTGGTTGGCTTTGCCTTTGACCCTTGTTGACCGTGACCGTTTATGGATGATTTGGCTGATCTGAAGGAACACGTTCCATGTACACGTCACCTGTAGCTTGCCCATGTGGCTCATTTATTCATAGGACACCTGTAGCATAGCCTTTAACAAAATGGCTGTCAGTTTCCGCAGCTGCCTAAACAAAAATCTAAACCAAACAACAGTCATAAGCATAGTTAGAAAACCATGTCAGAAGCTCTTTTTAGACTGTAATGCAATGATTTAACAGCTTGGTGGATGAAGTAAGTGGAAAAAGAAGGCTGAGAGGGTGTATAGGAAGGTGCAGGTTTGAGGCTCAACAATTGATTCCCATAAAACTCTTGTCTATGAACGAGATATAGAATCACAAAACAACTGAACCACAATGTGCCTGATACAGATATCGTAAAATCTGTATATGTTTTTGAAAACAAATAATGTGCATAATTCTTATGCTAATGAGCAAAACGCATAATTCTCAAAACAGAGTATCGATTCCAAAAACTATGAGGAAAACCATTTGTAATGATCCCCCCTAGAACTATGAACTATTCGAATTTGCATTGGCAATATGCATGCCAAAAAAGAATGCATGATCAACACCTGTCCAATGTAACTAACAACACATTACTTGTTAAAATTACATCACAAGAGCTTCATAAAACTTAGACCTTTGATTTATGATTCTTACGCTAATGAGAAAAACGCACAATTCTCAAAATAGAACATTAATTTCAACAACTATGAGAAAATCCATTCATAAGGACCCCCCTAACAACTATGAACTATTCCAATATGCATGCCAAAAATAATGCATGATCAACACTTGGCCATTGCAAGAACTGACATGTTACTTCTTAAAATTATGCCACAAAAGCTTCATAAAACTTAGACCTTTAGATTTATGATCTGCGACAAAGAATAAGTATGTGCAATAACAAACAAAATCTTTCTATGGCAAAGTTCCACACTTCCACATTCACTTCCCCCCTCACAATTCGTTGGCACACTTTCATTCTAGAAAACACTGATTTTTAAACGACTGAAGCCACATAATATCAATCTCTTTGTACAATGTATCATGTGGTTTAATAATTATTTAATTTTGTAAGTTTGTGTCACTCAACCTAGATATGTATACATGATCTATCTTATCTAACATGCCTCACATGTAAAATAGTTACACGTGGTCATCATACACGGAAATGAGAAATACACAATTAGACGACATTGAGAACATCATTGATTAAGCAAGTAAATTTAAGTACATAACATAATGGATAGAAAATTCCCCTTTGAATAACGTCTCTAGAAGATGCAATTATTGTTTCAGCTTATGTTTCTTTACGTGAGCTTTTATCCCCAAAGTCGGCATTCCATAAAATCAAATCTTCAGCTTTCAACTGGGATTTAATGGCATCTCTAAATATCACATGAAAAACTAGGAAATATTGAACATAAAGTAATGCAGTATGATGTTTATTGAGTTTTGAGATGTTGTTCAAGCCCAACTAAAAATCGGCTATGTATTTTGCAAGACATCATAGATAGGAAACACAGTGAATGCTTCAACAATTACAAAATTCCTTTGAGCCATTATTGCTCTATTTAGCACTAGAGAAGCCTTATGGCACCTCAAATTTCCACCACTTTACTATAGCACACGGATCTCTCTGACACGTATTTCTACTACATTATTTTTTTCGTTATTTCATTTTAAGTTGTTTTCCATTTAAAATAATTACACTTTTATCTATCTAGAAGAGAAATTGCATAGATCTCTAAATCTGTGTGAAACGGAGGATCTGCACAGGATATTGATGCATAGATGAACGAACCTTCGACTTTCAATTGGTTCTGAATTGAATCTCTAAATATTGTATGAAAAAAGAAAAAAATGTTGAACATAAAGCAACGAAAGCTAATAAAGATTGGAGATGTCGTTCAAGCTCAATTGGAAATCGAGGATGAATTTTGTAATAAATCATGAATCTTAAAAACAATCAACGCTCGAAGAATCATGGTTTTTTCTCTTGAAGAAGTGAAAGTTGTCTGCACAAGCATTTGTTAATAGTTGTACAGAGATGCAGGTCCTTTACGCACTAGGGAAAGTGTTTCTTTGGTTAATTTTTAAGCTCTTTTCCATTTATAACTTTTGCAGATATAGTTGTGCAGAAGAACAGTTACACATGACTAATTAATTGATCAAAGGTTGTACTCTTAGCTAATACATATATGAGGAAAAAAAATCATTTTGCGCAATGAAAATGTGCAGAAGATCAGGTATATGTAGGAGAATGGAAGTGCAGAAGGGACACATATAGCTAATACATTTATTTTTCATTCGCATAGTCTAGCACAAGCAGAAAGGGTAACCAAAGTGTTGAGAATGCAAAATGACGAGCTGATACATTAATAATCACAACAACACAATGACAGTTACGACACATCCCTAAATAGATCATTATCTAGATATTTGTATCTATATTTTTAATCGTCCCAATCCCTTCCATGCAATATTGATGATGTACAACAATTTCCTTTAGTTAAAAGCTTAGGCAACAACCATAGTGATAGTAAGAAATGTAATGGAAACTATGTCTAAACATGAAGGAATTACCATAAATTTTATACTTCTAAGTCAGTTCTAACAATTGAATTGAAAGAAAGCATCCGACATTATTCCCGAAACACATGCTGACAGCAAAAAAATAACACACGAATGGCCATTTCAACTCATTGGGTATCAGGATGATATGACCAAAAAAGCATTGCATTAGCATGAATTATGTAACAATGTCACCCCACATTTACCCTCTTTTACAACCCCTCTGGGTAAATGTGAAGTGGAGTGCCACTATGGCATGACCCGACCTCCAAGCTCCAGTTATGGAATTGGGGTCGACAAACTGAACACATATTGACATCCCTCGGGGCTAAAGGACACTCAGAGGGGCAAAGGACCACCCGAGGTGAACAAACCCTAATTTGGGGTTTCTTTTCTCATAACTTAACCTCCAACTGCATGCACAACACTGCCTACATGTAATTATATCCCAAAATCTCTAGTTCAAAAGGTGCGGTCCCTAGATCTGAGCCACTTTTCTAGGCTAGCCTCCAGACCACCGCCCAGAACTTCCTGTAACTTCTCATAATCATAAATGACATAATGACAAATCTTTTCATACAAAACTTGAACAATAACTGGTCCAAGACATTCCTAGTCCATAACAAAGATTTCTTAAAACACATGGCAAACATGTAAGCTACATGTCATGAATGCATATATGAGTGTAAACTTATATACATTACCTAAAAATCACTAAGAAGGTTTAATTCCCTATCAAGAAGCTGCAACCACACTTGTTATCCCATGTGTTCATCAAAAACTCATCAATTAATCAAAGCATAACAAGATCCATAGCTAGAACATATTATATATCCATGCTTATAACCAACATCTAACCAGAATATTAACCATGAAAAAATAGCCATAAAAACCACATAATAATAATTACACATTTTCATAGAGTCAAATAGAAAAATAGCTCTCATTAACTTATGCAAAAATCCTACCAATTCAGCGACTTCCACGTACCACCCAGCCATATATTGAGTTGAACCAAATATTTTTTTCATCCAATGACCCCCATGCGATATTCCAAGCATGAATGTGGGATCTCATGGGATAAACCAAGGCATAAAAAACTAAGGGAATCTAGAGGCTAAACCACCTCCACCCTCAAATTATCGAGATCTCGCCAAAATCGTTCAAGAGATCACAAAAAAAACAAGCTTGGATGCCTCAGAATTCCTTCACCATCCCTTGAGGGATTTTCTTGTCTCCGCCAACCTGTTGAGGGCTTCCTGGAGAAAACCATCTCCACCCCCAACCCTTGGGAATTTTCCTAAGACCACCTCATCCAAATCCAAAACCTTTCAGTAATCAAAATATTAACCAGAAATGAATCCCATCACACAATAGCTATCCAGGAAATCGCAAGGAAAGGTTGAGACCATTGTCAAGCCTAGTAAAACACATGTCAGTGAAAACAAATGAACAAATGCATGTACCATGCATTCACGCCTCGGCTAGAAAATAATACATGCAACTTGTTACCTGCAAAATATTCTTGTTGAAGATGTTGATCCAAACTTCTCCTTACTTTCCTTGCTTGTTCTTTTCCTTTCTTTGCTTGCTTTCTTGCTTTCTCCTCTTGGTGCTCTTCTCTCTCTCTCTAAAACTAATTCCAAATCCAAACTGGCAAAAAACTAAACCAACAAAATCTCAACTAACAAAAGTTGTGAACTGATCCTCATAAGCCTTTTTATCATTGAGGCCTCTATTTTTTTCATTTTCCTTAATTTTCCTTCTAATTTCCCTCTCATGCAAATTTGTGTCTCTTCACCTTCCTTTTCTCCTATTTTCCTTTATTTTCATAAATAAATGTTAATTATTGCCTCTTTCCTTTGCCAATGCCTTTTCCAATTTCCTTAGCCATAAATAAATCACAATTGATGCCCACTATAGTGCTTTTCTTAAAATTTAGCTTGGAATACGTGTCCCATGCAGTTGGTCTTATTTTTCCTTTGTTAACCTTTATTACATGAAATTTTAACCCATGGATGTTACAAAGCCCCCCCCCCTTAGGGGGACACCATCCTCAGTTTTCTATGACACCTATGACCAGCAAACCACTGAAAACAAAACATACTGCCTATGGAGATTTATAATACAGCTTGATGCAGTATTTATAATGAACAAAAACTAGAAACCATGACCAACATGAAAAACATGAAAATCGTACCACTTATTGGAGCTTTATAATACATCTCATTGTGGTATCTACAACCATATACATATACTAAAATTCATTTGCTTGACCCAACAAATAATGAAGGATACAAAGCCCGCATCTAATCAGTCTTATCCCATGCCGCTTCATCGGACCCAAAGTGCTTCCACTGCACTTTAACTTTCTCGATTGCTTGGTTCCCGAGCATGAGTTGTATCCGCTATAATACGAATTGAGGCTCTAGTTGGAATTCTCCCTCTTCCTCCACCTGCAATATAGACCAGTCAATCACATGATCAACATACTATACATATATCTTAAGAAATGAAACATGGAAAACATGGAAAACATTATAGACTTTACATGTTGGAGGTAGTGCAAGTATGTATGCCATTGGTCCAATCCTCTCAACGATCTCAAAAGTACCACAATATTGAAGTGTCAACTTGGCACACGATCCAATCCTCAAGGAGCTCCTCTTGTGCTTGACGCACAAGTACACATGCTCCCTAACCTAAAACTCCTTGAATTTCTTGTGTTGATCTACATAAGTCTTCTACCTATATTGTGATGCCTTTAAATTCCTCTTAATAACATGTATTTCTTGTTCCATCTCTTCCAACATATTCAGTCCAATCAATACCCCATTCATTGGATCACTCCAACTGATTGGAGCATTACAACTTCTCCCATAAAGAACCTCAAATGGACTCATCTTCAAGGATTCATGATACCCATTATTATAAGAAAACTCAATTGGTGGAAGATACTTTTCCCACTTCTTTTGTTGATGCATGACATACATCCTCAACATGTCCTTAAGGATCATGTTGACACTCTTTGTCTTCCCATCTTTCTACGGATGATAAGTTGTACCGAAAGCCAAATTTGTCCCCAAACATGCAAACAATTCTTTCCAAAACCTAGAAGTGAACTTGGCATCTATGTCTAATACAATCTTCTTAGGAACAACATGCAATCTCACTATCTCCCTGATGAAAATATAAGCTACCTCACTAGCTAAATTCATAGACTTAACTGCAATGAAATGAGCTACCATACTTAACATGTCAACCACAACCATGATGGAATAATGTTGTCTGGATGTCCTTGGAAAACCTGTAATGAATTCCATGGAAATGACTTCCCATTTCCACTCTGGAATTAGAATCAGTTGCAGTAAAGCACCTATATTCTTACACTCTACTTCTACCTGCTAACAATCCAAACATCTAGCAATAAACTCAACCACCTATTTCTTCAAGTTCGACCAATGGTATAATTTCTTAGTTGTTTTCAATGTCTTATGATATCTCATGTGACCTGAATATGGATTAACATGAAACTCCCTCAAGATAAGCATCTTGAGCTAATTGTCATCTAGCACATAAATCTTATTCTTGAATCTGACCAAGCCATCTATCATAAGATGATACTCCTCATCCCTCTTAACTTCACCTTGTGGTTGTAACATGTGCCTCAACTATTGATACCTATCATCATGTTATCATGCCTACAAGATCGCTCCTACAAGTCTATCCCATAAGAACTCACTATTTCAATGTGATTCACCTGCACTCTTCTACTAAGAAAATTTGCAACCATGTTCTCCTTTCCCTTAATGTACCTAATCTCAAAATCAAACTCACTGAGATTAGATAACCATCTAGCTTTCTTGAAATTCAAATTGGGTTGGTCAAACAAGTACCTTAGTCCACTTTGATCGCTCATCAGAATAAACCTCCTGCTAAGAAGGTAATGTCTCCACATATTCAAGGCATGAATAATAGTTTCCAACTCAAGATCGTGAGTCATGTAGTTTTTCATGTGCTCATTCAACTTCCTTGAATCATAGAATACCACATTTCCTTCCTGCATCAGGACTCCATAAGGTCATCTCTTGCAAGCATCTATACATACCACAAACTATTTATCTAGATCTTCAATTTTCAAAACTGGATCATTTGTAAGCAAGTGCTTCAATTGTTCAAAGCTAGTTGCACACTTCTCACTCCATTCAAAATTATTCCCTTTTCAATGCAAAGATGTAATAAGATAGACAATCCATGAGAATTTCCTGATGAATCACATGTAATAACCTTCTAGGCCCATTAATGATCTGACCTCATCCACATTCCTAGGAATTTCCCACTCCATGATAGCTCTGATATTTTCTGGGTCCATTGCTATACCTCCCTTGGAAACAACATGTCCCAAGTAAAGAAATTTTTTCTGAAATAAATTGCACTTACTATTCTTGGCATACAACTGATGCTCTCTTAGCAATCTCAACCCTATTTCAAGGTGATCTACATGTTCTTCCTCATCCTTAGAATATATGAATATGTCATTAATGAATACTATCACAAACTTGTCCAGATAAGGATGCAACACACTATTCATCAAACACATGAAAGTAGTTGGAGCATTAGTAAGACCAAATTGAACCACTACAAACTCATAATGCCAATACCTGGTATGAAATTCAATCTTGTAGATGTCCTCTTCTTTGATGCGTACCTAATAATATCCTAATCTCAAGTCAATCTTTGAGAACATTATTGCTCTCTTCAAATGATCAAACAAGTCATCAATCTGCGGCAATGGATAGATGTTCTAGATCATCACCTTGTTCAACTTCATGTAATAAATGCACAAACTGAGAGTATCGTCCTTTATCTTCGCAAACAACATTGGTGCACACCAAGGAGACACATTTGGCCTTATGTATCCCTCATTAAACATTTCCTTATCCTGCAACTTTAGTTCCACTGACTTTAGAGTGTTCATCCTGGAAGGTGCATTTGATATTTTTGTTGCTCCTGGTACCAACTCAATATAAAAGTCCACTTCCCTATGAGGCGGTAACTCTGAAATCTCTACTAGAAATACCTCTTCAAGACTTCAACATCCTCAACTGTATGTGCCTCCTAAGCACTATAGATCTGAGGTTTTTCAGCCTTGTGCAATGGATAATCCTTTTTGTGTTGATCCTTACCACATATCCAAGACTACAACGGTTCTCTACGACTACCTTTATTATGATTCTCTCCAGGTTGATGTCCATATCCCTTCTATGTTGTACAAAACTTCTTGTAAGAGCCACATTCTCTTTCTCACTATATCTTAAAGGTCTTTCCTTCTTCAGAGGCCATTTTCCTTTGGTCTTGTCATTGTTTTTCCAATCATGCTTAGGCTTAATCTTATGCTTTGACTTCTCATAATAGTGCTTAAACTTCCCAATGACTTCCTCCAACAACCAAGGATCATCATACTCAATCTGATGCTTGAATGCTATTGGAAATCCACTGATGAACCTTTGAACCTTCATCTTCTCATCCTTGAGGTAAGGAACATACCTTGATAGCTCCAAAAATTTAGTAATACTCTCTTCATTTGTCATATAACCCATGTTCAATTCATATAAATAATTGGCCTTTCCGTCATAGTATCTTTCTAACAAATACTTCTTCTTGAGGCATCTTTTAAACGCTTGCAAACTCAACTCCTATGTCTTGATGCCTCTAACATGCTTCACATCTTCCCACCAGATGTATGCCTTTCCCTTTAGACTGAAAATAGTTATCATTGCCTTCATGTTCTTTGTATAGTCATGCAACTTGAAGAACTTCTTCATCCCAAGCAACCATGCTTCTGCATCTTCTATTTTCTTCAGCTCTCCATCAAATGTAGGAGGCTTGGATTTCTTAAACTCATCTAGCAAGTATTCCCTCTCACTCCTCCTGTAAGGATGATAACTATGATGACCATGTTGTCTATCTGTTCCAAAACAAGAATAGAACCCATAACCACTACCTCTCATGTTAAGTGTATTCAATCATCTTCCACCTCTGACCATGTCATCCATGTCCAACCTGTGTCCTCCATGATACCTACTACCATATACCCCATTAGTTCTTTCCTCTTGTCTATAATTGATCCTTGGTTGTCCCTGCCTCTTTAAATACGATAAAATCTGAAGGATAACTGCATGGACCTCTGCTTGCTTTTCCTATGCCCTGGAAAATCTTTCATGTGACTGAATTATCCTGTCATTGCCTGCTTTGCAAATCTTTATTTTTTCCTTTAGACTTCTCAATGTATCTGATATGTCAGGAGAGTACAACTCTTTGGTCTCATCTGATCTATAAGGAGAATCATGTGAACTATAATCCACCATTCTACTTTTCATCTCTAATCTTCTATCTCCTGCAAATAACCAAATATAAACATAATCAAACATACCTTAGTGAACTTCAGCGGAGGTTATCTCGCGTGCACAATCATTCCATATTATAGTTTGAGTTATCATGCATGATATATATATATATATATATATATATATATATATATATATATATATATATATCATGCATGATAACTCAAACTGTAACATTGACTACATACATGACAACCATAGCCACTACAATGCATGCATATGACTGACATGCATGCATAACAATCACATCATGCCCATCCAATCCAAGTGTTTCAAAGTAGAAGCTTTGATACCAATCTGTAATGACACCACCCCACATTTACTCATTTTTACAATCCCTCTGGGTAAATGTGAAGCGGAGTGCCACTATGACATGAATCGACCTCCAAGCTCCTATTATGGAAGTGGGGCCGATAAACTGAACACATACTGACATCCCTCAGGACTACCAGACACTCAAGGGGCCAAAGGACCTCCCTAGGTGACCAAACCTAGAGTTGGGGTTATTTTTCTCAAAACTTAACCCCCAACTGCATGCATGGCAAGGTATGGGTTTCTTTATAGGCCTTGAATTGCAAGCACAACATTACCTCATGTGATTATAGCCCAAAATCTCCAATTCAAGGGGTACAGTCCCGAGATCTAAGCCACTTTTCCATATCGCTGCCCACAATTGCCTATAACTTCACATAATGATAAATGACATAATGACAAATATTTTCATATAAAACTTGAACAAGAACTGACCCATGACATTCCTATTCCATAATAGACATTTTGTTAAAGACATGGAAAACATGTAAGCTACAAGTCATGAATGCATATATGAGTGTAAACCTCTGTACTTTAGCTGAAAATCACTGAGAAGGTTTGATTCCCTCTCAAATAGTTGCAACCACACTTTTTATCCCATGCATTCATCAACAATTCATCAACTAATCAAAGAATAACAAGATCCATAGTTAGAACATATTATAGATCCATGCTTATAACCAAAATATTAACCATTACAAAACAACCATCAAAGCAAAAGTTTTGCAAGGTGTCCTATTTTTTTTCTCTCTCTGGATTTGAATTCCAAGTGTGTGCAAATTTCAAGTTGGCCCCTGTTGATGGTCTTTTGGCAACCATGGCTGCTGTGGGGGTCCCCCCCCCCTCCCCCTCCTCAAATCGATGACGATCTTGCTGCATTTCAGGATATGGTCACATCTATTGATAAATGCCCCCAGAAAATAGAACTCAATGTAAAGTTCTTAAAGAAATCGGAAGCCATCCCTATGGTGGATTTACTTTCAGGAGCAAGGAGAACCTTTGCCACCTTCTCAAAGAATACCCTCATTGGGAAGTTGTTAGGCCCCTATACTACTAGTGTAACCCCTTATTGTTATTAGTATAGCCCACTTATTATATTGATGTACCCATGTAGTGCCCATAGTGTTACTACTGTGCCCCATAGAAGCCCAATATTGTTATTATTGTGCCCTTACATCATTATTGTTATGTCGGCTCTGATTATGTTATGACCCCTTAGACTCCTATATATAGAAAGGAGGTCTTTTCATTTGTATGATCCAAGAATTGTTCATTTATGTAATGTAAAGGAGGTTGCCCCCTCGAAGAGGCTGAATTCTAAGGCGTTGATCTATCCTTTCTATCTTTTCTTGAGCTGGTTTCATAACATTTGGTATCAGAGCTTTGGATTCTAGGGTTTCGTTGCTCCAAACAGGTCATCATGGAATTTTCGCTATAACTTTTTTTCTGTGACATTTCAGAAGTCGCAAAAAAAACCCATTTGAGAATAAATCACGCTGAACCTTGGGTCCAAATTTCAGAGCTTTTTGCGCAATATTTGTGGAGATATGATCTGAGGCATTTGGTCTTTTTGCAGACTCCTGAATTACATTCAAAACAGGTGACCTGGGGAAAATCATCATAACTTTCTCTCTGGGGATCGGATTGAAATTTTGTAAGAAGGTACAGAAAGAGGATGGACTGTAGTTTCTTGTATGAATTTTTCAGATCCAAAGGTAAAAATAGTGACACGTGGCACTTCATACAAGTTCGCTCTTTTGGAAAGGTCTATAATCAGGTCATCTTGGGATATTGTGCATAACGCTTCCTTAGAGAATCCAATTTGGATTAGACTGGTGGCATTGGAAATAGGACACAGAGGGATACTATAGGTCACAATTTCAGAACTTAAAGATCTGAAAGTACAGAGTTACAGTCATTTCAAGGTCGAGCTCCTAAAATTAAGAAAAAGAAAGATGAAGAAGTTTGATGGCAAGGATCCGGTAAATTGGGTACTTCAGATGGAGCAATATTTTGATCTACATGGTGTACAAATGTTACAAAAGGTATGTATTGCATCTTCATATTTAGAACCAGATCAATTTTTATGGTACAAAGGGCTTTGTTCTCGTAAACAACTTGTTACATGGTCAATTTTCATGGAGGAAATGATAGCACATTATGAGGATACAAAGAGCAACACCTTCTTTAGAGCAACACCACAACAATTGGAAAGAGTAAAAGGGCTTTGTGACATAGTGGAAAGAAAAATTATGGAAATCAAGAAGCGTACCCCTCACAACTATAAAGATGGAAGTGTTATTTCTCCTAGCCTTCCACAACCTAAAAGGGTTACACCACAACAATTGGAAGAAAAAAGAGAAAAAGGGCTTTGTTACAATTGTGATAGCAAATGCACTAAAGGTCGTAAGTGTGCTGAGAAGAAATTATTTTACATAGAATATGAAGAGGAGGAAGAAAAGGATCAAGAAACATCAAAAGAAGAAGATATACGCCAGGACCCCACCCCAGAGAAAGAAGAAATGAATCAGACCATATCTTGTAAAGCATTGGCAAGAATTACCACTCCTCAAACTCTTAAGATAGAAGGACATATCAAGAAGAAAAAGGTGCAAGAAGTGAAATATCACATCGAGAAAGAATAAATGAATCCAACCATATCTTGTAATTAATTGTTCGAAATTGCCCACGGGGGTTTGGATTGACGGTGAATGGGTGCGCTGTTAAGGCACTCCTTGCGATAGGTCACCGGTTCAAATCTCCCGTGGGTACGTAGGTTAGTCTTAATATAGAAAAAAAAAAATTAATTGTTCGAAATTACCACTCAAACTATCAAGATAGAAGGACATATCAAGAAGAAAAATGTTCAAGAAGTGAAAGATCACATCGAGCATCAAGAAATGAATCCGACCATATCTTGTAAAGGATTGGAAGAAATTACCACTCCTCAAACTCTAGAGATAGAAGGACATATCAAGAAGAAAAAGGTTCGAGCAGTGAAAGATCACATCGAGCATCAACAACAAGTTCTCCAACTTTTAGAGGATAACGCCACTTCGGTGAAAAATCAAACGAAACAAAAGGTAGATCAACATCGTAGTGAAAAATGTTTTGATGTAGGTGATTTGGTATTTTTACTGCTACATCTTAAGCAAGCTATTTATGAGAAGGAAATGTTGGCAATACTACATGCAATTAAAAAATGGCGACCTTACCAAATGGGAAGACTCTTCAAGGATGAGGATGTGGAAGCATTGTTTTGTGCTATTTATATTATCCAAACAGATTGGATAAATGAAGCAAGGGATGAATGGAAGAAGTACGAAGAAGTATGGCCACTTATTGAAAATTTGCAAAAGATACCAATTCAAACAATATTGCCCGAAATTGAAGAGGAAGGAAAAATCATATACGGAACCTGGAGCAGTCACAGAAACAAGAACCCGACAACTACGAAATCGATCAATTTTAGAGTATCTCATCAAGTCGAAGAACTTACCCGTTGAATATTCCACATGGGAGGACAAGAATTTTATACATAAGAATCAAGAACTACTCAAGCGTTGAGGACAACGCTTTTTGGAGGAGAGGGCCATGTTAGGCCCCTATACTACTAGTGTAACCCCATATTGTTATTATTATAGCCCACTTATTATATTGATGTACCCATGTAGTGCCCATATTGTTACTACTGTGCCCCATAGAAGCCCAATATTGTTATTATTGTGCCCTTACATTATTATTGTTATGTCGGCTCTGATTATGTTATGACCCCTTAGACTCCTATATATAGAAAGGAGGTATTTTCATTTGTATGATCCAAGAATTGTTCATTTATGTAATGTAAAAGAGGTTGCCCCCTCGAAGAGGCTGAATTCTAAGGCGTTGATCTATCTTTTCTATCTTTTCTTGAGCTGGTTTCATAACAGAAGTTTACTGGGATGTGACCATCCCCAAAATAAATTGAGGTATGGATCGAAAAAAAATGGAGGTCAATCATGACTAGAAATATCAACTTATATGTTGTTGGTAATGTCTTTTTTGCCTTCCTATTTGAAAATAAAGAGGATAAAGACATTATTTTCAGAAATGGTCCTTATTTATTTGGAAATAGGGGGATGTATCTCAACAAATGGACTCTGGAATTTAATCCAGATGAAGATACCCCAATTGTTATCCATGTATGGGTAAAACTGCCTAGACTCCCTTTATCCTGTTGGAGTGGCGAATGCCTGAGGGAAATAGGTAACGGAGTTGGAAAATGCATTGACTAGGCATAAACAAAAGGATCTCAGTTTGCATGTGAAAAATATGTGTGGAAGTTGACCTTGAAAAAGGCCTACCGGCAAAGATCAAATTAACTCTGTGGGATTGGATCCATTACCAGTCACTAGATTTATATCAGACCCGTTTAAAATGTCATTACTTCCATGATTACGGGCACTTTGCAAGCGATTGTAAAAAGGCTCCATCTAAAAATGTGTCGGATGAGTAAGGGGATCAATAGCACACTCAAAAGAGGGGTGGGAACAAGAAAAAAGCAGGGACTAATAAAGATCATAGTAGTAAAGGAAAGAGTAGGACAACATCATCTGGAATCTCCTTTGAAATTCTACAAAATCATGAAGGGAATGAGGACTTATCCCCTGAAACAAATGGCCAATACCCTAAACCAGATGAGAATCAAGGAAATGAGGTGGGGGAAGATGAGAACAAAAATCATCCAAATGATGAGGAAGCAACTTCGCAAGCTCCTCAACAAGATCTGGACATGTTGCAAGATAGAGCAGAGGTTGAATCCAATATTCTTGTAGGGATTAAAACCCACACTAAAACACATTCACTAAGTTGGGTTGATGAAGGAAGCAGTCTTGAAATGGAAAGAAATAAAAAAATGCACCAAGGAAGACCACCAAAGAAATCAGTGAGATAAAGGGAGGTTGAGCAAAACAAAAAGCTTGGGAATCAATCAATGATAATGGAAATCCTCAAGGCAAAATCTTCAAAATGTGTTGTAGGGAAAAAAGAAAGTGGTGGGTTTCTCAAGTCTCCCTCCTTGAAATGATAGTTTTATCATGGAACTTAAGGGGAATGAGAGGCCCCCAAAAACTCCTTGCATTAAAAAATATGATTGGAAAGAAAAAGCCTACATTTGTATTGTTGCAGGAAACAAAACTTGAGGCTGTAATATCTATTTAATCTATAAAAAAAATCAAGAAAAACAATTTGGAATTGCACTTGATTCAAAGGGTGCATCAGGAGGAATGGGATTATTTTGGGATGACACAAAATTTAATTTAGTGGAAATTCTTAGCTCGCAGCACTAAATCATAGCCCTCTTGGATGAAAAATGTAGTGGAGAAAGAACTCCAATGGTATGTGCTTACAGGCTTGACATTTATGGAGAAAAATTGGAATTCTAGAACTCCCTAGGAAGAATAAGGGAGAATTTTGGACCTGAAAACTATGTGTTGGGAGGCGATTTCAACATAGTTTTAAAGGCAGCAAAGAAAAGAGGAGGATGCCCTGTTCAGGATCCTTTTCGAGAGAGAATGGAAGATTTAACGCTAGAGTGGGATTTGGTGGATTTTCCACCAAAGACCAGAAAATTTACCTGGTCAAACAAGTGCAGCGGAAATAGTCACATTGGTGCTCGCCTTGACCAGTTCTTGATCCACAGTTGTTGGTTGGATAAAGGGATGGAGTGCATCTCTTTTATCCTTTCACAAGGAGAGTCAGGCCATAAGCCAATCGAGGTAAATTTATCCCCTGTTGAGAACTTGGGACCAATACCTTTCAGATTCAAACTGGATTGGCTGAAAGAAGGTAGTGTTTTGGAGTTGATCGCTCAGGCCCGGAGAAGGCAGATCTCTTGTTTGCCTTCTTTTGTTTTGGAAAACAAACTGAAGGTTGTAAAAAGGGAGTTAAGGGTTTGGTTAAATTCAAAATATCAACCCCCAGGATGGAAGAGACAGGAGATGCAAAAAAAATAAGAAGTCCATCAGCAGAAAATGGAAAAACAAGTGGTAAATCTAAATCATTTAGAAGCAGAAGCGGCCCTTACAAAATAAATATTTGTTGAAGGATGAGAGGAAGAACAATTATGGAGGTTGAAATCCTAAAGTATTTGGCTAAAGGAGAGAGATAAAATCACAACATACTTCCATAAAATGGTGAAATTTAGAGAATCTCATAACAGGATTAAAGAAAATACCACGGAAGGAAAAGAAAAAATTTCTTCAGTGGAGGGCATCAAGCAAGAAGCTTTCAGACACTTTTGCAGTCTTTACCAGGAAGAAGGAGATTAGGACGAGGAGAAGGTTGCTGATTTTTTAAATCCAATTGAAGCTTCCCTCTCGAATGAATACAACCAATGGATGGTAAGAGAGGTTAGCGAAGAAGAGTTGGTCAAGTCGATTTGGGGTCTGGATCTAGATAAATCACCTTGATTTGGGGTCTGGATCTAGATAAATCACCTCGTCCCAATGGGTTCTCAGTATGCCTTTATAGGGAAATGTGGAGTCTGATAAAAAAGGATCTTCTTCGCATGGTTAATAACTCCAGATCAAAGGAAATATTAGGAGGGGGAACAAACTCCTCCTTCCTCACTCTCATTCCAAAAGAATCAAATCTAGTAAGCTTTGCCAGATTTCACCCTATTTCTTTATGCAACTCTTCATATAAGATAATCTTGAAAATTATTTCTTCTAGGCTTAAAAAAATTCTTCCCTCTTTGATCTCTGAAAATCAAGGAGGATTCATGGAGAAGAGACAAATAGTGGACAATATAATTTTAGTACAGGAGGCCATCTATTCTAGCAAGGAATCAGGAGAAGTTGGTATGGTTATAAATTGGACATGGTGAATTCCTTCGACAGAGTGAGGCACTCCTTTCTTTTCAAAACTATGAGGAAAATGGGCTTCAATGAGAAGGTTATTCATTGGATTACAGCTTGTATAAGCTCCCCTTAGATAGCCCCGTTGGTAAATGGAAGAACTGTGGGATTTTTCAAAGCAATGAGAGGCTTAAGGCAAGGTTGCCCCATGTCACCCTTGTTATACATCATCCTGGCAGAACCTTTGAGCAAAAATTTGGAAAGGGCCAGGATGGATGGAAAATTAGTTGGGTTGAGCATTGCTCGAAATGTCAAAAATATAAATCATTCTCTCTTTGTTGATGAAACCTTGTTATTGGGAGGGGCCTCTAAAATTGTTGCAGGTTGATTCCAAAAGATAATGTGTAGTTACCATGAGTTATCTGGTGGGAAGCTTAACAAGGAGAAGTGCCACATTTATGGTTGGAACAACAGTGAATAAATCCTGATTGAAATTGCAAGGGACCTTTCCTTATCGGTTTGTAACAAATGGAATTATTTTAAATACCTTGGATTTCCAATATCTTCTAGAGCAGCTCATAGTGATGATTGGGAAATCGTGATTCAGAAAAATAAATAAATAAATTCTGAATTGGGGAACACAATGAATTAACGTCACTGGGAAAGTTGTCCTCATTAAATCAGTGATTTCATCCCTCCCTCTCTACTCTAGTATGGTGCTTCTAGCTCCTAAAGGGGTTTTGAACAAAATTGGGAGACTTTTCATAAAAAATTTGTGGCAAGGAGGCAAGTCCAATGAAAATAGATTTCATCTTGTCAATTGGCAGACAATTAGGCTTCCTATCCTCTGTGGGGGCTTAGGTGTCAAGGATCCTGAATTAATGAATATAGAAATGGGTGCCAATATTATTTGGAGATTTCTCTCCCTCTTCTGAATGGTGGAAGTCATCCCTCCTTAGAAAGTACTTTCATAAAAGTTGACTCCTAAGACCTAAAAATGAAAATTGGAATGAGAAGGGTTCAAATATTTGGAAGCTCTACAAGGGAGTTTCTCCCCTGATTCTTGATCATTTAGGATGGAAAGATGGAAATGGGAAAAGGATCCAGTTGTGGAAGGATCATTTACATATGAAAGAGCTTTTGAATAAAAACCCCAAAATGCATGAATTGGAAGACTGGATTAAAGCCCATTAGCTAGTTTATATTGCCAACCTTTCAACCTGGGATGATAATGGTCATTGGAACAATTGGGTTTGTCCAGCTGTTCCAGAACATCTTTTGTCTAAATGGAGTATGATGAAACAATCTTTAAAAGGATGTGCTCCTATCAACACTAAATTGGTAGATGAAATAACTTGGACAACCTCCTCTAACCTCTCATACTCAATGAAAACAGGATATGATGTGTTGTTTCACAATTGTGGGAATTTGTCTTCTATGGGACTATGGAAGTCTATTTGGAACACTGATGGCTTTCCCAAGGTAAACATTTTTTGTTGGGAGCTTGTTCTGGGGAAAATCCTTATAGTAGAAAACTTAAAGAAAACAAAAATCCAAGGACCATCTAGATGTGTCCTGTGCAAAGAGAAGGAAGAGACAATTGATCATCTTTTCAAGATATGCAATTATGCTCTTTCTATCTGGAAGGAAATATTCAGCGAAGTAATAAATATGGACGCTTGCCCAACGTCTTGGGAAGAGATGTTTACAAGCTAGATCTAGAAAATCCCGTGGAAATGATCAAAAGACATATGTTTCACTCGGTATTGGGGTGTCTCCCTAAATATACTTGTTGGCTAATCTAGATAACTCGTAACCAGACAATTTTTCAGAATAAAGAGGTTAAATCCAGTGTCACAGCTGCCAAATCAAAACAGATATCATTTGAGGCAATTGTTGTTAAAGGATTCAACCAATAAAATCTACTCATTATTCTGTAAATACATAGGAAATGGTGCAATTTAGATCTCCCTTCCCCTCAAGTTGAGTGATGTTTGAAACCTATTTTTAGTCCTAACTTGAAGTTGTGAATGGATGACCATGAATTAAAAAATTGGAGGAAAAGAAATTGATGCTTCTCATTGTTTTTCGATGGGGAATCGAAAGGAAATTTGGGACAAGCAAGAGGAGGTGGTGTTCTTATTGATCCCAATGAAGATGAAGAAATAAAATATGCATGGGGGCTCGGGTCTCTACAAATAATGAAGTGGATTTCTTAGCTCTCTTCCAAGGCCTAAGACTAGCCAAGGAAAGAGAAACTAAAACTTTGGCAATCGTAGGCAACTCTCTCTTGGTCATACAACAACTAAACAAATCAAATCTCTGTATGGATCCTCCCGGAGACTCTCTGCAATGTCAAATCATCACTCAGTTGGAAACATTTGAAGAAACTGATTTTTTTCATGTTCTAAGAGCTCGCAATAAAATAACAGATGAAATGGAAAATGTGGGTGCAGCGCTGCCTCAAGGAAATTTGTTGGTCAATGGGAAAATTTTTGGCAACTTTCCTATTCCTTGATTATGGATGTTGTTGGTCTCTTCCTGGTGGTTCAGCGAGTGCAATTTTTATGCATGTAGCTAAGTATTGTCAGCAGGGACCTCTCCCTCATTTCTTTGTCATTGTTTTTTATTGTTGCGATGTAGTGAAGGGGGTTTGCTACCCAGCAATGAAGACTAAAGTGATTGCAGTAAAGATGTATATTTTTCCAGAAATGAAGATGGAAGTGGTTACCAGCCTCAATTTCCCTTTTTAATGAATTTCAAATATATAATTTTGGGCAGTTTTTTCTAAAGGATTTACAAACTCAATCAAAGAAGAATTATGTGGATCAGCAGAAAGGTAAGAAGAAAGAAAAGTGATGTAATAGGAACATGAATTGGAGAGGCAGCATATGAACTCTCTTGTAAAAGGTTCCAGCCTTCAATATGGATTATGTAACTATAAATCCAAATACCTTGTTTCATTGAAAAAAAAAACCATCAAAGCCACATAATAACAAGTACAAATTCTCATAGAGTACAGTAGAAAAAATAGCTCTTATTAACTTATGAAAAATCCAACCAAGTCAGGGAATTCCATGTACCACCCAACCATAGATTGAGCTAAACCAAATCTTTCTTTCAGCCAATCACCCCTATGTCATATTCCAAGCATGAATATGGGATCTCATGGGATAAACCAAGACATAAACATCCAAGGGAATCTGTATGTTAAACCACCTCCACCCTCAAACTATTGTGATCTCTCCAAAACCAGTCAAGAGATCACAAAACCAAAACAATCTTAGATGCCTCAGAATTCCTTCAATATCCCTTGAGGAAATTTCCTATCTCCACCCACTTTTCGAGGGCTTCCTGGAGAAAACCATCTACACCCCCAACCCTTGGGAATTTTCTTGAGACCACCTCTCCTAGATCCAAAACCTTCTAGCAATCTAAATCTCGACTATAAATGAATCCCATGACACCATGGCTATCCAAGAAATGGCAAGGCAAGGTTGAAACCAATTTCAAACCCGAAAAATCCCATGCCAATGAAAATAAATGAACCAAACGAATAAATGCATGACCCATGCATTCACACCTCAACTAGGAAATCACACATGCAACCTGTTACATGCAAAATCTTCCTGTTAAAGTTGTTGATCCAACCTTCTCCTTTCTTTTTGTGCTTATAATTTTCCTTTCTTTTCTTGCTTGCTTTCTTTCTCCTCTCTTCACCTTCCTTTTCTCATATTTTCCTTTATTTTCATAAATAAATGTCAATTATTGCCACTTTCCTTTTACCAATGCCTTTGCCAATTTCCGTAGCCATAAATAAACCACAAGTTATGCCCATTATAGTGCTTTTTCCAACATTCAACTTGGAATGTGTCCCATGACTTTGGTCTTATTTTTCCTTTATTAATATTTATTACATGAAATTTTAACTCGGGGTTGTTACAAATTGGTATCAATTTCAAAAGTCGCATGTGTATGTTATACTTTTTGAATTGAATTGAAAATTATTTCACGCATATTCCACACAAAATTGTTTCGATCTTGATCTACAAGGAATAATGTTAAAGCCAATGTAGTGATCGTCTATCGAAAATGGAAAATGCTACAAAATTTCCAGAGTTATAAAACACTAGCCAATGGAACGAACCCAAAAAAATAACTGACAGATCAACAGAATATAACAGTTCGCAATTGCGAAAATAAAAGTAGCACAATAATCACACCAGCAATAGATAAAGTCATGTTATTAATACAAAGAAAAGATGAAGGAATCGTATTGGTGAAAAGCATACAACGAAGAAGAGCCTATATTTTTTACCGGTGTACTATGATCTAATCGCACTAGGTGACTCCGAGCATAAGCCCTGTGATTATCAGGAGGCCCTATTCAATTATAATTTTTTGTGCTAACGATATGTTCAAATGATGCATTGTGAATGCACCAGAAATCTTATTGGATGAAAAAATGTACACTTTGATCAACTTGTTGTTAATGGTAATAACATATGCCCATATTCACAACACATAAAATTATAATCAACAAAATGAAAAATTTGGTCAATGATCGAATGCATGTAAGTTTTACAAAATTGAAAATTATTAATGATTAATAGTTTGTATCTTATTAAAAATGAAATAGTGATGTTTCTTATTTAATGTTTGTTATGTGGATCTTTTATTGGCATTATTGAATTTATTACCACAGTGAGTTTTATTTGAGGTTTATTTCTTAGCGTGGGATGGGGAGCTAAGTAAGAGAGGACTTCTCTCACTAGTCACGTGTAGATACAAGCTACTCGCTATTAGCACTAGCAACTCTAACACCAGTTGCAACAAGAGGCACACCAGTAGCACTTCCAGCTGAAACTCATATATTTTTGTTCAATCCAAAACAACTTCATGGAAAGTTATAATTGATGCGGTTGCAAGTGTGTT
This sequence comes from Pinus tabuliformis, assembly GCA_031772625.1. Lineage (NCBI taxonomy): Eukaryota > Viridiplantae > Streptophyta > Pinopsida > Pinales > Pinaceae > Pinus > Pinus tabuliformis. The sequence goes on from CM062804.1 coordinate 430,478,389, forward strand.
CCATGTGCGGAGGAGGGAGTGTGTTCCTGAGAACCGAATATTGTGTTGTTCGAAAGATGAATTTCCACACTAGTAATTTCATTATTGAAACTACAACTTTTACATTTTATTAAATTCATGAAATTAATTTTATTTTTGCTAGTTAACCATTTATTTCAAAGAATGTAAACTTATACATTCAATAAAAACTAGTGTTTAAAGTTTTTAAGCAATGTGCAAAGCTTTACATGTAAAACAATGTGTGAATATTTGCATGTAAAGCAATGTGCGAAGTTTTTCTTGTACAAATATTTTCATATATAGAAAGCTCCACAAAAGCGTAGTAAATATTTTTTAAGTTTATTTCTTAGCATGGAATGGGGAGCTAAGTAAGAGACAATTTATCTCACTAGTCACGTGTATATACAACCTACTTAACAAAAGAACCAGCACTAGTTGCACCAACAGGAGACGCATCGGCAATACTTCTAGCCGAAACTCATAGCTTTTTCTTGAATCCAATATGACTACGTGGGAGAACGAAGTATGTGCATTGTTCGGAAGACAAAATGATTTTAGATCTTAGATGGAAATTTTTTCCTTAGATGCATTATTTTTTTTTACGGATTATATGCAGGCCTATTGGCTGTGAAATAAATTTGTTATTGTTACTCTTACAAATATCCAATCAATATTTGCTTGTGCAAAGATGGCTATAATTTTACAAATTTCCACATCATATATCGTGTTGGTAATGGCATTATTGAAAGTATAGCTTTAACATTTTATTAAATTCAAGAAATTAATCATATTTTTACCAGTTAAACTTGTTGCTACTTTGAGTGCCATGAATAGGCATGGTAACACACATTTAATGACTCTGATAATAATAATAAACCAATAATAACAAAAGCAAAGCTCTGCACAAGTCTAGTAAATATTTTTACAGTTTATTACTTTCACAAATTTTTGCATTAGTAATTGCATTATTGAAACTACAGCTTTAATGTTTTATTAAATTCATGAAATTAATCATATTTTTACCTGTCAATATTTATTTCAAATCATGCAAACTTAAATATTCGTTAACACTTGGTGTTTAAATTTTTTAAACAGTGTGTGGAGATTTGCATGTAAATTAGTATGCAAAGCTTTGCTTGTATAAAGCTTTCCACAAAGTGAAATATCTGCTTAAGTGTAGTAAATATTTTTAAGGTTTATTTCTTAGCATGGAATAGGGAGCTAAGTAAGAGACAACCTCTCTTATTAGTCACATGTAGATACAAGCTACTTAGCAATAGAACCACCAACACCAACACCAGCAGGAGGCGCACCAACGCCAACAACACTTCCAGCCGAAATGCATACCTTTTTATTCAATCTAGAACGACTCCATAAAATGTTATAATAGATGTGGTTGCATGTTCTTTTCGTGGCAGGAGTTTGTGTGGGAGAATGGAGTATGTACATTGTTCGGAAGACAAAATGATTTCATATCTTAGATTCCAATTCTCACCTTAGATGTGTTATCGTTTTTGACAAATTATATGTACGCTTGTTGGCTATGAAATAAAATTGTTAATGTTACTCTTACAAATCTCCAAATAATATTTGCTTGTGTGAAGACGACTATTAATTTTACAAATTTCCACATCGTATATCGTGTCGGTAATGGAATTATTGAAACTATAACTTTAAAGTTTTATTAAATTCATGAAATTGATCATATTTTTACCAGTTAAACTTGTTTCTACATTGATTTCCATGAATAGGCAAGGTAATACACATTTAACGACTCCAATAATCAAAAAAATCAATAATCACACAAGCAGAGCTCCGCACAAGTCTAGTAAATATTTTTAAGGTTTATTACTTTTAAAAAAATTTACACTGGTGATTGTAGTATTGAAACTATAACTTTAACCTTTTATTAAATTCAGAAATTAATCATATTTTTACTAGCTAATCATGTATTTCAAAGCATGTAAACTTAAACATTCGTTAACACCTAGTGTTTAAAGTTTTTAAACAGTGTGTGGAGCTTTGCATGTAAGTTTCCTCTATATTCATGTTCTCACACATATACAACACCCTCTGCACATTCAACTCTTGTCCCGCATGATTAAACCTGCAAGATTTTTCAATGGAAAACAACTCAAAATGAAGCAATACAAGATAATTTCACTTGCAACTATTATCTTTCTCTCACTATGAAAGCACTATCCAAAGAAATGCCACATAAAATCCATACATATGTTGTATTTCTATCAAATTTTGACAATATCAAAACCTATCTCGTACAAACCCTGTCTTTCACACATCTTTCATTGCACACAAGAAAACATTAACTGAACAAACATAACCAAGACATTATGGACACATAAACTACGAACCTTATTAGCTAAATTTGCAAAAGTTTTTTTTGTAAGCTTGGTAGGACTACATCTTCATCATGTCCAACTTCTCACCCCGATCAAGAGGGATAGCACAAGATTTGAACCCAAGACTTCCAGTTCAATGAGACTTCATTTCCACGGCCATTTCCAATTGAGCTACCCCAAGCGGACAAAACTGTAAAAGTTTTAAATGAAAAATAGTTTAAAATTAATTTTGTCTCTGTGGAATAAAGCTTCATCTGCACCCTTATTCTCTTGCACATTCCCCTTTCCCTGAATAGTAAAAGCTTTGCACAAGGAAAGCCTCGCGCAAGCAAGATCCACAAAATGAAACATTGATCCGGGTCCGGGTGTGAAGAAGGACCCTTCCAAGACCTTTTACTTTCGTGATGTGTTAAAATTGCTTTTAAAAGAACATTAATGAATACATCTGCATGCTGTAAAGAAGAGGAACATAACAATCGTCAGCACATGAAAACATAATCTGTTGATAACGGAGTTCGTCCAGGAGGGACTATGTCTCCAGGCCCCGGTGTCAAGATGGTGTAGGCTGCTGCATTATGTGTTGTCAATAAAGATGGTGTACACAGAGATGATGTCTCGATCATACAAGGAAGAATGCCCTCACGCAGGAGTGGCTCTAAGAGATGTTCCACAACTAGAACTCTCAATCAAAAGACTCTTATCAGTATGACACAAAACATGCATGGTGTGCATCCCACCAACATGGCACAAAAGGGATGTCAAAGCAAAACATATGCATGACGACAGCAAGAGTATCCCAGCAAAATAAAACAAGGGATCTCAAAGCATAACATAAAGAGTTATGACAGCAAGTACATCATATGAAAGATTCTGCATAACATGAAGCAAGGAATCATGACGACATGTAATAAACAAGATCTTGCATCAACATCAATCATGGATCTGTACAACATAATGTAGAAAGAAGAAGTACATGAACACATCATATACCTCACAACCAAGGGCCATCTAAAGAAGTGGATGTCTCACTACTGAAGCTGCTCGAACCATTGCTCTCAAGGCATCGATCTCATGAAGATGGCTACTCGCACGTGAATGTGGACATCTGCACTGGCACTCAGAAAAGTGACTAGAAGAAGAAATGAGAGAATAAGAAATCTAAAGCCACCATCAGATTTGTGGCATCAAGTAGTGCTGAATCGACTATCCAAAATCCAAATTCTGAGAAGTTGAGAATTCTGGGCTCAAGGAATCTTCTAGATTCCCCCGGGATTCCTCAAAGATTTTGTTCCATGGATGGAATGTAAATCTGCAACTCACATGGAAAATCTGATCTCTCCATTGTGATCCCTACGAAAAACCATGAAAAACAAGTATAAACTTGACTATATTCTGAAATGTCAAAATTTTACCTCCTTGGGAAAATTTCATGGCTCATGGTTCCGCTCCCTGTTTTTGTTGAAATCATGGTTCCACGTGCATTCTGGAACTGACCGAAAAATGCAGACCTTTGATGAATAAATGAACAGCACCATTGTTTTCATGGCGATGAGAGGTGTAAAAACCATTTAAAACTTGTCCAATTCTGACAAAGTGAAAATTTTGCCCTCCTGCAAAAATTCATGGTTCCTGCATTAAAATATTAATTAATTCACTACCTTGAAATCCGTGCCTGAATTCTGCCTCAAAATTCGTGCCTACAGTCTCTCTCCTCCTCAAACTATGTGCAAAGGCAAAAGTTTGACTTAAATAAAATTTCATCGGCAGATTTCCCAATGGGAGTAGTTGGCACATTGGTAATATTAGGCGAATGGTTGAGGAGAGGTTGGGAGATCAAATCCCGCCTCTCCATAGATAAACCTTTTAGAACCATAATGATGCATAAATGGGGGTCGAGTCCGCATTGGGCAGCCCGCCCCTTAAACCCCACATTAATTCATATCGGCGCATATATTAATACATATATTAGCGCGAATAAATTGCAATTGGCAGTCGGCAGTTGCAAGGAGCGTTGGTGCATATATCGACGCACAATATAGGGTTTTGCCAATATCATATCGGCGATCGCATTCATCGGAAGTCGGCACGGCGTTGTTATCGGTGATCGGCAAGGCAATTGGCGCGATACATGGAGGTTGCACCGATATCAGCGATATATATTATGGATGGACCATTAGGGTGTGGGCCGGGTCCACCACCGATGGCCTGCGCCCACCCCTTAATACATCGTTTTAACCATGCGGAGGGTTCGGTGGGGGTTATTGCCGCTGATCCCTTAATGCGACTTGCGATAAGGCTATTTAAAAGGGTTCGGCGGGGTTTGTTGTCGCCGATCCCGAAACCATGTCTTCGATTGTTTTTATATAGTTATTTTTAACTATATATTAAACAACATTTTGTTATATGGTTATTTATTTAACCATTTTCCATGATTTTGTCTCTTATGCAAGTTTAGGAGACAAATGAGAAAATGCCAAGTGTCAATGGCTGATGGGTTTCCATGTGGGTCCCACCTGCTTATTGGGATGCCATGTGGCATATTATGGACCTCACTTTTCCCCTGTCATGCCAAATTTTGAAGAGCTCTATCTTTCGCATACGAGCTTGATTTGATGAGTCGTTCGCACCTCCACGATCAGGACGACAAGGTCTTCAATTTGGTCCTAGTTTGAGCACAATTCAAACATTTTGATTTTTGAGCCATCTTTGTCCTGTGTGTCTCTCTAGAGGTTCCTGGATCAATCCTCCCCACTGACGAGCTTTTAGTCCTCCAAAAGCATGAAAAATAATTTGTATCTCTAAAAATACCCTGTCCGCATCACAAGCATCCTGAAAAGGTCTCTCCTCCATCTCTTTCACCTTTGTTCTTCGGAGCCTTAAGCGACGGACCGACACCTGCTACTTCTGCAACCTACAGTACATGGTTTTGAAAATCACATGCTTTGAATAACATGACCCAACTAAAGGCCCAAACATCCCATACTTGCCATGAGTTTATAACACATACTCGGTGGTCAAGTTTACAACAAGATGGACATAATACCCCAGCTATGACAACAAGGCCAACTCATCATGGTCGCTTCAAAAAGTGATGCAAAACACATCATCACTGCAACATATGATTTACATACATAAGGCCAGACACTATTATTTTGATGAGTGATGGAAACATAACATCACTTTCATAGTTTTAACATGCAACTCAAAATACGATTCAAAACATGACCAGACATCATTGTTGCTAACCAAGTGATGGAAACACATCATCACTTTTACACTTTAAAATGCAACAAATGATTTACAAAAGAATGACCATGAAACGACAACATGTCTAGAAACCATTTCTCACTGATCAATGTGAATGGGTCACCTCCCTGAGGTGGTTTTTCTTGTCGAACAACTACTCTTCCTGGTTCACGCACCGACGCTTTGTCTTTAAGGCGTTGATCTGGATGGAGCTTCCAACAAGTGGCTCTTTGATGGCCATTTCTGTTGCAATGACTGCAGTAGGCTTTCTTCCTCCATACCTACTTAACTTGTTTTTTTTCATGTTGTTGAGAGGGTCTTTCATGCCTCATGAGTGTTGTCATTCTTTTCCAACACTTGGAAAAGGTATGGTTAAGTGAACCACAAAAGGTGCATGTTTTCCGATGCCTTAATCTTCATTCATCATTAACAACATGATCATAATCAAAATGAACATTCGAAGATCGAAAGTGATTATAGCTTCCTTTACTGTCTTTTCCCATCATTCTCTTTCCTCGACGATGTCTCAGACGACTCTGACACCTGTGAGCACTCTCCTTTAGTATATCTTGATCCTGTAAATTGATGCTTATGCACAACCTCCAAAGGTTGAGTTATGCCTTGGTTGTTAGCACCAAGCTCTTTCCCCTCGTGCCTTGTCTTTGTAAGGAGCCTCATATTTGTCCCTGTAATTGGGATCTCCAAATCTCCAATAGACATCATACTATCAAAAGATGAAATCAAAAGGAAATCAACAACTTTTACCTTCTCTTTCGATTTAGAAAGCACTGATAAGGGCTGCTCATCATCTGTTGTTGGTGGTTCGCTAACTGTCTCCACCATTCCCCAACTTCTTTCCTGACATACACAAGTCCTGCCTGACAGGGTAATTCTTCTACTTTGACGGGTTGACAATGCCTTAGCCATTAATTCCCAAGCCTTTTCCTTCATACCCCATTTTCTTCAACAGTTTGGAGCCAATTCCTGTGGTATGATTTTCAAACACAGCGAAATCATCATCAGGAAACATACATGAAGATGGAGAACTACATTTTACCTCACATGGGTCTCGCTGCAGCTTTTCCAAGGCCTCGTCCTTTGCTTGCAGCTGTAGTAGCAAGCTTTGTTTCTCCTCTTTCTCTTCATGTAAACGCATCTTCAATTCATCATTCTCTATTTGAAGATTATGTTTGTTTTGCTTCAGTTCTTCCATGGCCTCTTCTGTCGCTTTCAATTGAAACTGTAACCACTCCTTTTCCTCTATTTCTTTCTGTAGACTTTCATACACAATTTCCACTTTCTTGGAAATGTTAAGCATGGTCTCGCACCTTGCTCTTTCATCCTCTGTCATTGTTCACACTGCAATTCACATCAATGTAAATACCGCTCTGATACCACTTGATCTAGGTGCGGGTGTGAAGAAGGACCCTTTCAAGACCTTTTACTTTCGTGATGTGTTAAAATTGCTTTTAAAATAACATTAATGAATACATCTTCATGATGAAAAGAAGAGGAACATAACAATCATCAGCACATGAAAACATAAGCTTTTGATAATGGAGTTCGTCCAAGAGGGACTACGTCTCTGGGCCCCGGTGTTAAGATGGTGTAGGCTGCTGCATTATGTGTTGTCAATAAAGATGGTGTACACAAAGATGATGCCTCGATCATTCAAGGAAGAATTCCCTCACGCAGGAGTGGTTTTAGGAGATGTTCTACAACTAGAACTCTCAATCAAAAGACTCCTATCAGTATGACACAAAACATGCATGGTGCACATCCCGCCAACATGGCACAAAAGGGATGTCAAAGCAAAATACATGCATGAAGACAACATGAGTATCCCAGAAACATACAACAAGGGATCTCAAAACATAACATAAAGAGTTATGACAACAAGTACATCATATGAAATATTTTGCATAACATGAAGCAAGGAATCATGACAACATGTAATAAACAAGATCTTGCATCGACATCAATCATGGATCTGTACAACATAATGCAGAAAGAAGAAGTACATGAACACATCATATACCTCAAAACCAAGGGCCATATGAAGAAGTGGATGTCTCACTGCTGAAGCTTCTCGAACCATTGCTCTCAAGGCATCGATCTCATGAAGATGGCTGCTCGCAGGTGAATGTGGACATCTTCACTAGTAATTAGAAAAGTGACTAGAAGAATAAATGAGAGAATAAGAAATCTGAAGCCACCATCAGATTTGTGACATTGAGTAGTGCTGAATCGACTATCCAAAATCTGAATTTTGAGAAGTTGAGAATTTTGGGCTCAAGGAATCTTCTAGATTCCTCAAAGATTTTGTTCGATAGATGGACTGTAAATTTGCAACTCAGATGGCGAATCTGATCTCACCATTGCAATCCTGGCAGAAAACCATGAAAAACAAGTATACACTTGACTATATTCTGAAATGTCAAAATTTTACCTCCTTGGGAAAATTTCATGGCTCATGGTTCTACTCCCTGTTTTTGCTAAAATCATGGTTCCACATGCATTCTAGAACTGACTGAAAATTGCAGATCTCTAATGAAGAAACAAACAACGCCATTGTGTTCATGGTGATGAGAGGTGTAAAAACCATATAAAACTTGTCAAATTCTGACAAAGTGAAAATTTTTCCCTCCTGCAAAATTCATGGTTCCTGCATTAAAATATTAATTAATTCACTGCCTTGAAATCCGTGCCTACATTTTGCCTTGAAATTCGTGCCTACAGTCTCTCTCCTCCTTGAGCTACGTGCAAAGGCAAAAGTCTAAGTTTAAATAAAATTTCATCAGCGGATTTCCCAATGGGAGTAGTTGGCGCATTGGTAATATTAGGCAGATGGTTAAGGAGAGGTCGGGAGATCAAATCCCGCCTCTCCATAGATAAACCTTTTAGAACCATAATGATGCATAAAATGGGGTCAAGTCTACATTGGGCAACCCGCCCCTTAAACCCCGCATTAATCCATATCGGCGCATATATTAAGACATATAATAGCATGCATAAATTGCAATCGGCAGTCGGCAATTGCAAGGGGCGTTGGCGCATATATCGGCGCCCAATATAGGGTTTCATCGATATCATATTGTTGATCGCATTCATCAGCGGTCGGCGCGGCATTTTTATCGGTGATCAGCAAGGCAGTTGGCGCAACAGATGGAGGTTGTGCCGATATCGGCGATATATATTATGGATGGACCATTGGGGTGTGGACCGGGTCCACCACCGATGGCCCGCGCCCACCCCTTAATACATTGTTTTAACCATGCGAAGGGTTCGGCAGGGATTATTGCCACCAATCCCTTAATGCAACTTGAGATAAGGTTGTTTAAAAGGGTTTGGCGGGGTTTGTTGCCGTCGATCCTGAAACCATGTCTTCAATTGTTTTTATATAGTTATTTTTAACTATATATTAAACAACATTTTGTTATATGGTTATTTATTTAACCATTTTCCATGATTTTGTCTCTTATGCAAGTTTAGGAGACAAATGAGAAAACGCCAAGTGTCAATGGCTAATGGGATGCCATGTGGGTCCCACTTGCTTACTGGGATGCCATGTGGCATACTGTGGGCCTCACTTTTCCCCTGTCATGCCAAACTTTGAAGAGCTCTATCTTTCGCATTAAAGCTCGAGCCGTTTGCACCTCCATGATCAAGAAGACGAGGTCTTCGATCTAGTCCTAGTTTGAGCACAATCCAAACACTTTGATTTTTGAGCCATCTTTGTCCTATGTGTCTCTCTGGAGCCTCCTAGATCAAACATAATAATAATAATAGATTAACATTAACAATTTAACATTAGTTTTGTCCCTACCAAATAATGTCCCCTATGCATGCCATGTTCTCTCGCACATGTCCCATCCTCCGCACAGTGAAAGCTTTGCATAATGAAACATAATAATATCCATCTGCACATCCTTCAATCTGCAAAAATCCATAGTTCTATAAAATCACATCTCTATGCAACTGGTTTTGTTAGCAGTTAATGTGTAATAAAGTTCCCTCTCCACACAATGAAACATAATAATAATAACAAACATTAATTTCCCTACACAACCCCTATTCTCTCACAAATAATTGGTCCTAATTTCTTCCCTACCGAATAATAATAACATATTAACATTAATAGTTTAACATTAGTTTTGTCCCTGCTAAATAATGTTCCTTATGCATACCTCATTCTCCCACACATGCCCCATCCTCTGCACAGTTAAAGTTACACATGATGAAACATAATAATATTCATCCACACATCCTTCAGTCCTTAAAGATTCATAACTCTGTAAAATCACAGCTCTATGCAACTACTCTTGTTAGTAGTAGAGGTAGCGACTATGTCATCAATGCACAATACAATTACCTCTCCACACAATGCAACATAATAATAATAACAAACATCAATTTTCCTATGCACCCTCTATTCTCCCACAAGTATCCCATCCTAATTTCATCCCTACCGAATGAAGTTTCCAAATGCAACCATGTTCTCCTGCACAAGGAAAGATTTTACCATTAATTTCGTCCCTATCAAATAAATTTCCTTATGCACCCCTATTCTCCTACACATACCTCATCCTATGCATAGTAAAAGCTCTGCACAATGAAACATAATAATATTAATTTGAAATTTGTTCATACCTCGTTCTCCCTCACATACCCCATCCTCCACAAAGATTCATAGCTCTATAATATCACAACTATTGTATATTTATTCAGCGTCTCCTCTCCCCCCCCCCCCCCCCCCCCACCAAAATCCTTTGTAAAGGACCAGAAAACACATCAATTCTAGCAACATTTGGTGAAGCAATAACACACTCTCAAAGCACTCACAAAAATCACAATTCCATGCAAAGATGTTAACATTAATAATTTAACATAAATTTCCCTATGCATGCCCATTCTCTCGCAAATACCCTCGCTCTCTCATACATACCCCGTCCTCTACAAATATTCATAGCTCTATAAAATTAGAACTCTACGCAAATTCTCTCCCACTCATACCTTGTCCTCTGTGTAGTAAAAGCTCTGCACACTACTTTACATGCAAAGCTCCACTATACTCAACTTTCTAACATGATCATGTCAATTTGAAATATATAGTGTATTTGACCAGATCCCATTATTTAGCAATTTTCTAACATAATCATGCTAATTTTAAATATATAGTGTATTTGACCAGATCCCATTATTTAGCTTTACTTGTGTGGGAAAGAAATGTGTGGAGCTTTCTACACAGGGAAAGCTCCGCACACAAGAAAAATTTTGATCTATATCATTTCATATTATTAAGTTTGTGTAAGGAATGAAATAATATTGATTACTGCCTTATTCTTTGCTTCTAAAACCTGTCACAAGATCTTCGACCATGATAAGGACACCTAGTTGTCTAAAATATTTAATTAGATGAAAAAACAACCTTTTAAATGTTGAATTTTTATGACTAAGGTTTAAAATAATTTTTAAACAAAGTCCAATTCACAATGCATTTAGGAATTATAATTTAGCTGCAAGGCATTTACTACAGCACAATATTGAGCAATAAAACCTCAAATTTTGATCATGCCTAAAAATAGTATCATTGCAATGAAAAATAAGTGCTTCACAGACAAACAGAAAAGAACTCATAAGTATTTAATTTGATTTAATGTGAAGAGGGACGAGTAGTGTGTGGAACCTTTTGCACACGGAAAGCTCTACACAAGAGATATCATAATGAACCATTGTGTACGACATCAAAACATACAACAATTTGAAAAAATATTGAAATGATTTAAATACATTTTAATTGGTAAAACATTGTGATTTAATAACTAAGAGAATAGGGGTAGCAAGAGCGGAAGGGGTGATCTTTTGCCTCGACGAACAAGTGGAATTAAGATTTGTGTGGGGATTAGGAACAACAACCAATAGTAAGGTTAAGCTTCTTTTGCTTTGGAAAGTCTTAGATATTTCTCATTGAGCTTATTGTGCTTTGGAAAGGCTTAAACATTGCTCTCAGACATGGAATCAAGGAATTAAATGTCATTGGGGACTCTCTCCTGGTAATTAGAATGTTTTCATAACGTAATCACTTTTTATATATTTTGAGTCCTTCAATAATGAAGAGGAACAATCATCACATGAAAAAAATTGGAAACCTGACCCTATTACATGTCCTTCGCCAACTAAATCGGGATGTCGATGAAATGGAAAATCGTGGCTCAATCATAGGGGTGGGAAAACTCAAATTAAATGGATGGGACCTAAGTATTAATCCCATACCTTAGTTGCATTATGTTTAATCTGGAGTGCATGGCCATCAATGATGGCACTTTCAAGCATATTATGAATGGAATGATTATTAAAATGAGTGACAAGTGTGTGATGGAACAAGAAGGGTACCCTTTTGGCAGCATATTGGAGTATCGAGGTAAGTTGTTAAGATCCATGCAGAGCTTTACATGTGAGCAGAGAGGTTTTGTGGAAAACTAGTGAAATTCCCTTCTTGGGAGGATGGCATATCAACCAAGAGCTTTAATGTCGAAGAGACAAAGACATATTTCACCTTGTGCCACTGCGAATTGGCTGCTTGGTTGGTTTAATAGGTCTCTTGGGTAGGACAATGTTTTAATGGGGATGAAGATCAAAGATTTGCAAGAATTAATGGAGAGGTCCAAGAGAAATTGTGATACTTGGGAGGATGTATTATATAAGGCAACCCTTCCTCCACCAGAGGCATCTGCTTGCTTAAGCTATGAATGTATTTCGAGTAAATGTGTCCTACTGAGTGGTTTGGTGATGGCATCTTCAGGGGGGAATCCTTTGAAGGCTAACATGGATCGATGGAATAAAGCGGTTGAATTTTTATTCAAATCACTAATGGGTAGGCGCGATCTCCTCATGCGGCAGGTGGAATTGTTGGAAAAGGATTGAGCAGCCAATTAAGACCACATCAATGCGAAATTCTAGAGCGTGGAGGCGAAATTGGATTGGAAAATTATTTGAATGGAAACCTATATTATGACATCCAATTATGGGTTGACCAGCAACAGTTTGTTCGCATAGGTGCAAGAAATAATCGTCGAGCTACTTGAACCTGCTCTCTCTCAGCAACAAAAAAATACGGGCGCCAGAGATGACGGTGCAGGAATGAGAAAATGGGACAATTTCTCTAGCGAGTAAGTCAAACCTTCAAATATTGGTTAATGTTGTTTTTATGTATTGTAGGTATGTCTTGATTTTGGGTCAGTTCTACGAGTCATAGGAAAATATTAGTGTAATATTTTAGTCCACGGCACCCTAGGGGGAGAAAGTTTTTTTGTTGTTGTACTGGAACACAAAAGCAGCGAAAATCTCTAAAGCAAGTTTTGTCTTTTTGATGTAAATTGTTATGGTCATGTAATCCAGGTTTTATAATATAAAGTATCTGTCCCGTTAAAAAAAAAAAAAAAAAAAGAGAAAAACAACACATAACAGTTTGAAAAATATTTAAATGTTTTTAGATACATTTTAATTGGTAAAACGTTGTGATTTAATAATGAAACCTCAGCTTTACGTAATGATATAAAATATTTTCAAATAAAAATCAACCGATTTCCCTTTCTCTGCAAATGCGATATTATTATTCAAGCACTGACAAATACCGAAAATAAAATGTCCTCCACCAAGGAATTATGTCCCATTAGAGCTTGCACAAGCAATTGCAAATTATAAATAAGATTTCTAGAAAAATAGAAAATTATTTTTGAATTTACAAAAAATAGAAATATTCAACATTTTCATAAAATTTTGGTTAAAATTGCAAAAATATAGCAAAAAAATGAAAGTCAATACAAGTCAATGCACTTTGACCATAGGGCGAATGCTATAGTCCCTAGCAAGGAAAATACTAATAAAAGGAAAGAAAGAATAATGTATATTATTATTTTTATTATTATAAATTCTAAAATACTTTTAATTTTTTTAATCATTTTTCATAATTATGTAAAGATATTAAATTATTATCTAACCAAAAAAAATATTATAGTAACATAAAAGACATTTTTCCCCACATCTAAAAATCTTCTAATTAGCAATTTTTTTACATCTAAAAATTCATTAATTTAAAAAAAATATTTCTCACTTCTTATTGTTACACAAAAATATCGTCACCATGATTATTTGCAGTCAGTATGGGTCTATCATCACTTGTACTGTCCTCCTGAGTAAGTCTAAGACCTCAGCTCTTCAAATCAAGCTTTGGAAATGGGAGAAAGACATTAAAAATCAATGTAACTCTGGTTCCGCACTTTCTCTCATGGTCACCTGCGGTCCCGCACCTTCTCTATACAAAAGCTGCGTACCTACCCGCTCTGTCCCTAACGGTGTAGGTGCGGACCCCTGTGAAAGTCAAAAGGCACAAGTTTTATCTTAAAAAACTCACTTTGGGTTAATTCTAGAATTTTCTAGAAGGAATTTTGACGTGGATTGTTCGCTCTGAGGTGGTTCATGCATCCCAAAAGAGGAGCTAATCCCTTGACTAAAGGAGCTATCCCTTTGAAGGAGGGATTTATCCCTTTGAAGGAGGACCTAGTAACTTCCCTCCATTGCACTATAAATACAGGCATTGGGGTGAGGATTAGGGAGGTTAGAAGCTGAACATTTTGGGGGTAAATGCTGGTGAAATTAAGACTTCCTAGTTGAGCTTAAGAGGAGAGATCACATACCTTTTTGGCTTCATTGGGGAGTGAGTGAAACTTGTCAAAGTAGAGGATACTTCTTGTTGGACCCTGGGAGGAACTTGTACAGCGTCAAGGCGAAGGTTGTAAAGTTCTTCTTCTTTTGAATTAATACAATCAAACTCATTTTTCTCAACAAGTATCTTAAGTTATTTGTTTCATGGACTCCTTGACTTTCATGTTAAATATGTTTTATGCAATTGGTTTTTTCAGGGGTTAATTTAATTCATTTGCCTTGTTTTTGTTTGCAGATTCGCGAAAAGGAGTTCATTTGGATCAAAGGAGCGAGGGAATCCACAAGCTTGCGTTGGACCAAAGGTAGACCCTAAAAACACTTGTTTGCTATTGTTTATTAAAGAATATTTAGAGAAAGATAGTGTCTGGTTGGTTTGCTTGTCATTAGGTCTTCTTTATATTCTAGGAAGGTCTATCTTGTCCGCAAGATCGACTCATTCCGTGTGACAAAATGGCAACTCCGCTGCGGACTTGATTGTTTTCCTTGTTTATACTTTGACCTGAGAAACTGTATTTCTGTTTCTGTTTTTGACTTGATGATTGTGGGATTGGGTGAATTTAGTTAATTTTGAGTTAATTTTTATTTTTCATAGTTTTGGGAGAAGTACGCACCCTCTGAGTTAAGCACAGTGCGTACCTGTACGCACTTTTTCTTTGTACACAGAGCGTGAACGTACCTGTGTAAACAGGCTGCCTGCGTACCCTATCAAAAATTTGAGAAATTTTAAATTTTTCTCTTTTTTATCAGTTTAGAATTTGTTTATAGGTTTTAGCCATTGCCCAGACCTGCTTGCTCCCTGTCAAAAACTTTCCTTGGTTTAATTTCATTAGTGTTAGGGTTTTAGGTGGAATTCCTAGGAGTTTTGCTTGTTGGGCTTGTTTTTCATTTTTGGTTGTGTAGTGGCTCTGAGCTTAGAAGCTGTAGGGACCTCAGATCACATTGGTGTCTACCAGCCTTCTTATGAGTCTGACCATTTATGAAATCTCCCCTTGTTGAGGAATCCGCTTTGTGTTTTCTCATTTCAAAATTTCGAAAAACTTGTATGTGAAAGATTGGATTTTTCATTTTTAAAAAGAAAATGAAAGATTGGTTGTTTTTTGACTAATTGTGATTCTGCATAAATTAGTCCTTAGCTCACATTTAGCTAAGTAAAACATCCTCAAAAAGACACTTTGTAAGCTTTAACTTCAAATAGATTTTTCTAGTTTGTAGAACTCAAGATTAGTCATTTTCATAGTTTTGAGTGTCTTATGAAAAATATAAAAAAATCTCTTTTGGAAAAAGTTTGTTTTGTAGTGGTTGAGTGCTTTGAAAAGAAAAGGGAAATTTTTGTGAAATAACTAGTTGTCTCGTTTTGAGTGCTTTGGAAAAGAAAAAGCTCTTCTTTTAATTTGTTTAATTGAGAAATATTTGTGTTTACAAAGTATTTGCATTCTCAAACTCTTTCTTAGTTTAGAAGTTCATCGAAGAGAAAAGATTGTTTAAATCATCTTAGGTGCATCTTTTTAGTGATTTCGAGTCGAGTCTTTACACCACGAGTTTCATCTCCGCCATCTCTTGACTTAAACAACAACCACTAAAATTAACGCTTAAAATAAAATTCACCTAGTAACATTTTATTTCTAGGGCTCTGATACACCAACTTAGCTTAGGCTAGTGTCTTGGAGTAGGAGAGTAATTAACTCTCCAAAACAGTAAAAACAAACAAGTAGCTGTATCTTGTGGTAGGAAGAAATCCAATTGTTGCATTTATGGTCTGGGAAAGCTCCTCTTAAAGGAGAAGCACGAGATCGTGTCCGAACCAGTGTGGGAATCAATCCTTCCTCATTGGGAACGACACCATATTCACGTATTAAAAATGGTAAACCTCGGATTAACCATTGTCAAGGAGCCTGGGGTCACTTGTTGGTAAACCTTGGATTATGTCAAGGAGCCTTCAAGGGCATTGAGCTTGCTACTCTGCCCTTGCGTGCGTATCGGATCGTAGACTGTTCCCCCAGGTGTATTTGTCTTAGTTGGTAACCTTAGAGGCCATATTCTTTAGAATTCTTCCTAAGGTGACAGTGGTGGGAAGATCCCACTGTACCTGGAGCAGACGTCGGCTAGACTCACTTGGATTTTCTGGGGGGTTCACTTCACTCGAGACGGTTAAGTGGAGGAACTTGGTCCAATCTATTCATTAAGCAGGTTGTCGGGGTAACTGTTCCAACCGCCATTTCTGTACTGAATTCTGCGACGTTGGATTTCATCACCAACTAGTGTTTTCGGTCCGGAAAGTTACTATTTGTGTGTGTTTGATCTCTAGATTCTCTAGGCGTGTGATTCAAATTTGTTTGGTTCTTTAGAGGCTTTAGGTCTTTTTCATTGAGATATTACTTTGTTTACGTGTGAAGTAGTTAAAAGTTTTTAACTGTGGCTGAATTACCAAGACAGTCCCGTAGACTTCGGGGCCAGTCTCCTGAGTTTGTAACCGTGGCTGATTTATTGAGGAAGTCCCATAGACTTCAGGGCCAACCTCCTGAAGAAGTCCCGAGCCAACTTGAAGGCTTGAAAGTCCTCGTAACTCCTAGTGGTAGTAAAATTGGGTCACCTGAAGAAGGAGAGTCTTCATTGGTTGTAAATCCTAATTACCAAACTCTAGTGACAGGTTACGATCTGCAATCGATTTCAGTTTCTGAACTTGCTGGTAGCTTTTCATCTACTAGTGATATAGGTGAAGAACCTGAGATATCTGAACCTGTTACTCCGACATCGGGTTTTGTCTCTCCAACTTCTAGTGGTCCTGATTCACCTAGGGTAGAAAGAGTAATTACCCAAGATCTTCCTTCTGGACTTATTGCTATTGAATAACTTGCTCTGGAAGAAGAAGTAGGCATCCCTATCCCTAAAAATCAACCTGTTCTTGATCTAAGGGAACGTGAATCAATTTTTTACAGTCCGCCTAGGAGTACTACTTGGTATCTTTCTTTGACTAATTATTTGGAAAACCCACGGGTTAAGTTCTTCACCACCTCGTGCTCCTTATCATCCTAGAGGTTTTTATACTCCCGTAAATATGTCAGGTTAGTCGTCCATGTTTACTCAATCACCTGAATCTTTTTTGTACGGCGGTCCTTCTGTTCCCTCTGGGTATCAGTCACTTTCTGGTACTTTTTCGGGAGCATCTCCTCAACCCATTGAGCAAGGGTTATTAACTGGAAGCAATGGTACAAAGCCGTTGAGCGTAGAATACATTCTTATGATGTCAGGTTCTATTCCCAATTCTCAACCTCAGGGTGGCCAGTTACCGCCTGGGGGGTGATGAGCCCCAAAAATGGGCAATTATTTGGGCTCATTCAACCTCCTAATTTGACTTAATCCACCATTCTCATTAGTTTATTGCATTTTTTTATTATATTTATGCTAATAGAGTGAATTTGGTTAGTCATTATGCCAACAAGTCTAATGGGTGCTTTGTGTAGCCTTTTTGGTCAATTTGGAGACAAAATTGAAGGTCTTAATGAGCACTTGGCAGCCAAATTCGTGGGAAGACAAGGGAGAGGATTTGTAGGAAGGTGTCCCCTTCATTTATGGGCCTTTACCTCGAATTCTCCACCATCAGCTCGGAGTTCAAGGGCCACCGAATCAATCAACACAAGGGCAGCCAAGCAAGTCAAGGAGGACTGCTGTTAACTACAAGTCTTGGGCAGCCGAGTCCCTAAATTTTAGGAGTACTGTTGGGTCCTCAAATTGTATAAATAAGAAGGATTAGGGCCTCATTTTGGTTAGCCAGTGGATGTTAGCTAGTTAGCCAGTAGATAGTAGCTAGTGGTTAGTCATTTTGTAGCTGGTAGTTAGTCATTTCATAGTCTTGTTGTAGTCATTTTGAAGTTCGATTTTTAGGCAATAGATTAGTTTTGTTGTCAGCTCATTTTTCAAGTTCTCCTTGTGGACAGTTTTGATGTAACTCTTCATTTCTTGATCAATAAAGATGAATCCAGCTTTGCACCAGCTCTAAATCTCTCTTAGGAGGCTGTAGCTCTTGGGTTTGGGCCCATCTCAAGCGCCCAGTACCTCCTTTGTTTACCTTTATGTGTCTTTGCTGCATTCTTAGAATAAAATCTGCTATTTGTATTTAAATCTTGTTTTGTTATTTAGATTTCTTTTGATGGTTAAAGTAGCTTCTCATGGTTAGAATAGATTGGTAGGATAATAACAAGAAAAAGGCTACCAAACACCTTGGATCTCACCTCCCCCTCAGTGGAATCATGAGCTGGGACCAATGTGACTTTGCTGCCAACAAAAACGTTGTTTTGCTTTGCCATGCAATTCTTAGTGTTGGAATCCTCTTTTGTAGATGCTGATATTAGTAGTGTTTAAATGCTTCAGTTGATGATTTCTTAGTGGCATAAGTTAGTTCATGCATTTTATTTCGAATAAACTGATGTTCATTTCCTTTTGTTGTTGCTTAGGTCAGAATAGAGTAAAGTAACTAGGTCATAGGTTTTATAAGTGTTTGTGTGTTCAGTTTGAAATACCACTTGTAGAGTACCTATTACCCTTCCTTACCTGCACATACCCCATCCAACCTACCTGTTTCATCCTTCACCCAGAACCCTTACCTTACATTTACCTCATTCTCTTACTTTGCCATGATTCTCATCTTCTTGTGCAACATCATTTCATCCCTCCTTGAACAAATCTCACCATCTACACCTTCTCCTCAACTCCATTCCCCAAGTCCTGGACCTCTTCCCACCCCTATTTCACCTCCATACTCATTCCATCATCTTTTTCCCTCCATCCATGCTCCAAAATCCTCTTTTCAAAACATCTTGTAGAAAATTGCAGAACATCCTGTAGAACCCCTGCAGACTTCCTGTAGAAGCTCATAAACACGGTTTCTTGGCAGCCAAACTTTGTGAGACTCTCTGGAAGGGTGTTAGGGACCCCTTAGACCCTCTCTGAACCTTCCCAACCTTTCCCAAGCACAGTCAAAAATAGTTAAAAGCACATGCATGATAATTCCAACAACTTAATCAAAAATACAAAAAGATGTTTTCTTTAGATAGTGATAACTTAGACACATGCATTTTACCTTCATAGAAGTAATGACATCTCTTTCAGTAGTTTGCATGCTCTCCTTTGCGTCAGTAGGACTAGCTGGTAGAATTAGGGTTTTCTAGGGTTTGTGTTTCTTTTTGGCTTTCAGTTTCTTTTTGCAATTAGATTAGCTTCCTTCGAGTTAGCTTTCATCCATCAATTAAAAAGCTTCTTCTAAGAGCTCATAGAAGTTGGCTTAAGCTCCCAATGGACTTGTGCCAGCTGACCAAGTGACAGCTGCGGCAAGAGCTAGTACTTGTGCATACAGCACCGTCGCTTCCAAGTTTGTTACGAACTACCGGGTTGATAAAATTAAAGAAGGGAGTTCCAGGAGTTGTAGCATTATTGCTACAATACTGGAGCCCACCATCTTTTTGGCGCCGTTGCCGGGGAAGCGTCAGAGTATTGGTGATTGCCGCTTTTCTTCTATTTTCCTTTACAACCTTCTGCTAAGTAGTTTATTTCATTTCCATTATGCAATTTCGTTTCTGCAAAAGTAGATTAGCCTTTCCCGCTTTCATAGATTAGCATTTCAATTCCGCAATTTCATTTCTGCAAGCGTAGATTAGCATTTCAATTTCGCAAGCGTAGCGTAGCATTTCATTCCTGCAATTTCATTTTAGCAAAATAGATTAGTCCTTTCCTGCTTTCATTTCAATTCCACGTTTTCGTTTCAGCAAGATAGTTAGTTGCAGTTCAATCTATTTTAGTTTTGCAGGTACCAGAGAAGAAAAATATGAAAATCAACCAAAAAGATTTCCTTTCATGCCTTGTAGGAGTAGAGATAAGTTAGAAAAATGATTTCACAACACCCCCCATTGCTTCACACGGCCAACCTTCTCTCTTCTTCGATGGATGTGACTAAGAAGAACCCTTGGATGGACATCAAGGCATATTTAAAGAACCTCTAGGGGAGAAGAAGAAGAAAACATTCCTCTGGAGCAAATGGCTACAAGTAGAGATGTTGGGAGCAATACCTTGTCCAAGAATGAGTTCGCAACTCAAATGGAAGATTTCAAGAGTGATATGAGGCAGTTTCTTGCCATGCAATTGGATACCCTATGGATCCAAAAGAAGCAAGAGGAAGCCAAGAGGGCTTTGGTCATCTTTTGTCCTAGGTGCACTAGAAAGCATCCTAGGAATTAATGTCCAATGCACTCCCTAGAAGTGTGTTTTGTCTGTGAAAAATATCATCCTACGAATCAGTGCCCTTCCTTGCCTGGACTTAAAGTTGCATATCAAAGAGTTAAAGGAGCCACTGAACCACTCTATCATATGAACCAAAGGAAGCCGCCTGGACCTAAATCTTACCAGCAGGAACTGCAAGGGACACCTGAGACCTATTATGACCCCTACCAAGCCACTTTAATGCCTTCTTGGGGTCCCCCTGCTCATCCTTCCTGGTTCACACCTCCTCCTTGTTCCTTCATAGATCCATATTATGCCCAACCAGTTGCTCATTCATTTCACTCTTATGCTCAGCCACAGCCTTAGTGGAATGCACCTTATCAGGAGTGGAGGCCCCAGTACAACTCTCATCTCGCTCATTGTCCTCCACCACCTGCTCATCCACAACCATCGCCTCCTCCTCCACCAAGGCAACCCCAAATGCCTACCCAACCACAATGCCATCCATCTCCATCTCAATTTCACACCTCCACTCAACTACCCGTACCATTTCCAAAGCCATACAATGGAGTAGCTCAACCCAATTGCAAAGCTGAGGCACAACATGTGCAAATGACTCCTTTTGAGCTCAATGATGTTCACCAAAGCTCAAGAAGAGTGTTGCAAAACAGAGATTATATTGACAACATTGAAGGACCAAAGGAAAAAGAAGATTCCAAAGAGGAGATCAAAGAACCATGGGCTGCACTTGATGAAGAGAAGAGATCAGAATCAAAGATCGAGAGAGTTTCCTCATGGTTACCATCAAATCTTCCATGTATTCAAGAGAAAGATCAGCAAAAGGAGGAAGATGAGAAAGTCATGATAGAAAGTGACATGAAGAATGATCCAGATCAGCAAAAGGAGGAAGATGAGAAAGTCATGATAGAAGGTGACATGAAGAATGATCCAGATCAGCAAAAGGACCAAGGATATCAAAGCTATATTGAGACATGGTTCCAGACAGTCACTAAGTTGCAGCAGTACTCTCTTCCTCAGCTATGTTTGATCCCTTCAAAGTTAGATCATTTGGTCTCTGAGATCCGGATAGCTGTCAAAGCATGCATTTCAAGCCTCCACATCAGTTTATCTCTAATCTCGATGTGCACATGGCTCCATTGGAAGTATTCTTATACTTGAGAACGATTTTGTTTTTCAAGTAGGGTAGGGTAGAAAAAAAAGAAAAAAGAAAAAAGAGAAAAAAGAAAAAGAAAAAATGAAAAAAGAGGAAAATAGAAATCTAAGGTGAAAACCTCCTCGAAGGCGCCTTAGATTGGCTCATTGATTGAAAACCTCCATGAGGCGGTCAATGGGTTGGAAAAAAAAAGAGAAAAGAGAATAAGATCTCTGGGTGAAAACCTCCCTTGGAGGCGCCCAGGGCAGGCAATTAGGGTGAAAACCTCCATGAGGCGCCCTAGTTGTTTTTCAAAAAAGAGAAAAAGAAAAAGAAAAATAAATCTAATTTCCATTGAATAATTTCAGGTTGCAGCAATGACATTGCAGGTCAGGAGGTTCACTCAAAACAAAGACAAAGGAGTTTTTGTGCCTTCTACAGGAAGTTCTATATTTCTACAGGAAACATCCTGTAGAACCTTCAAGCGAGCCAGATTCGATCTTGGAAGGGAATCTAAGGCTTGGAATATATTGTTTAGGCCTGCAAGCACCTCTGTGTCCATCCCTCACCCTTTTCCATCATCTTTTCCACCTCGTTGTGCTTCTTCATTGTGCTTCTACAGGAAGTTCCTGTAGAAATTGTAGGAAGCTAGAAATGGATTTCAAAAAGGTGGTTTGGTGAACATGGTAGCTTCCTCAAGGGTTCAAAAGTCCTCATGCAATCTTCCAACTCCTCCTCCATCATCTCCATACCTGCATCACAGCCCAAATTCATTTTTTTTATACCATGTAACAAAAATGCAAAGTGCCTTGAAGCAAAAACACATAGAACAAAATTTGTTTTTGCCATAACATGAAAACCATGCATTCATTTGAAAAACCAGTTTATGGGGAATTTTACAAGGGTGATGGCAACACGCTTGAGCAGTTTCAGCCGATTCCGGTGCACGGTTCCCAAGAAATCAGCCTGTATCACCATCAGCCATTTTTTCGATTTCTCCATATCCATGCATCCATTTTAAAACATGTTTCATGGGGAGATGAACATGGGTGATAGTAACCTACCCAAGCAATTTCAGCCGATTCCGATGCACGATTTCCGAGAAATCGATCTCTGAAATCTTTAGCCATTTTCCATTTTTCTCGAAATCCGTGCATCCATTGATCACGATTTTGCTATGGGAGGTGCATCATGATGATAGAAACATGCTCAGCAAGTTTCAGATCGATCCGCTTTACCGTTTGGGAGAAATGGCGAAAACAAGTTCTGGTTCTGTGTCAATGCAGCAGCAGCAGCTTGAACGTGCAGATTTGAACATGGAAACAATTACATGCAGCTTAGATCTGGTCAGAGGACACCTGCACAAGGAAAAGCAATCAAAAATCATCATCCAAGCCCTCATGCAACCAAAGGATCCAAGCATGCAGCAGCAGAATATGAGCATGCAGCAGCAAAAAGCTTCACAGCAGCCATTTGACTTCAGGTACGTGACTAAAACCTATTCCTCTATTGCATGAATCTAATTCAAGAAATTCATGAACGAATGGAATGGTGAAATTAAGCCACGAATATAGGAAGGTTAACTTGACATCCAATTCTCTAGCACTCACGAGAAAATCACGCAGCATGCATGGATCAGTCATGCACGTGAGATTTAAAAAACACAGACAGTGTGGATATTCTAAACTCCAGTGCAACTAATGGTAAGTGATTACAAGCAGAGAACAAATAGTTAACCACTGCAGTTCATGATAGCATGACAGTTTGCATGGGCCAGCACACGTCTTTGCCACCTCACTCCACCAAAAATCACGCAGAAATCAATGAGCGCTCAGCTGAAATTCATAGACTGTTATTCAACTTGCACTTGCAACATGTTCAACTGAAGTATACATCCTCTGCTTCCACAATCGGCTTAACCTATCATCCTTCGCTGATTTTTTTGGCCTGTTCAAAATTCCTCCGCATACCAACATCGTGTAGAGGCGCAGAGACATCCTATAGAATCCGGCTAGCATTCTACCGGAAGACGTTTTACAGGAAAGTACAGCAGAGTCTTCCAGAGCAGAGAAGCCCAAGTTTTTCTTCATCCAGTTCGAAGCTTGAAGAAAGAGCGGGATTACTGTAAGAAATTAGTCAGTGGTGAGAACAGGTCCTGGTCAAAGTGCAAATCAAGCTCAAAGGAAACTTTACATTGGTCGTATTTCATATGACATGGCCAATGATAATATTCTAGAAGTTTTTTTTCAAATATGGAGAGATGGAAGAAGGTTCAGTTGCATATGATAAGAATACCAACAAATCTAGGTTACAAATCTAAGATACATCAGATTTCTTTATGATGGGCAATTTAAAATGCCTCTATTCTTAGAGATTTATGCATGTTTTCCGAGGCCTAGATTGTTTGGTTGTATTTGTCTTGGTTAATGTTGTATGTATTTTTCACCAACAAGGGATTTGCATTTGTGACTTTCAAGACTGTGGAGGCTACTAAGTGAGCCCGTAAGGAACCAAACAAAACCATTGATGGAAGGATTGTTACTGTGAAACTTGCAGTTGACGGTCAGAAGGACAATTTATCATCATAACCTGTAGTATCTCCACAAATGCAGACAACTTATGGAATAGACTATCCAAGCCTGAACTCATATCATAGTCCAAGGCCACAAGTACCAGCCTCTGCACCACCACCAATTTGTTTCTCAGCATATCCATCAGGCCTATCAGCATATTGATGAGCCTCGTCATTGAGTTTTTGGGAGAAAATCATGGCAATCTTGGCTAATTAAGAGCAGGAACTTGAATGAGACAAGGAGGAGAGATTATAGGAGATAGATCCTCCTCATTAAATCCTCACTCATTCAAATATTGCTTAATCAAATCACACTAGCTCAGAGTCGCAAGCAGCACAGTTCAAGGAGAAGGCACCCCCAGCCAAGCAAGAAAAATCAGAGAAAATTGGTTCAGCAGGAAGTTAGCAGACTGTTTCTATAGGAAGACAGAGAACTGTTTCTACAGGAAGTTTGGAGAAAGGGCATCAGAAGGAGAAATTGGCCGAGATATTAGCCAAGGAGGCCACCAGGGCCATCAAAGATGAGGAGAGAGATTGGTTGCTCAGAGGATGAGCAACACTTTCAGTAGGGGGGTGATGATGAGCCCCAAAAATGGGCAATTATTTGGGCTCATTCAACCTCCTAATTTGACTTAATCCACCATTCTCATTAGTTTATTGCATGTTTTTTATTATATTTATGCTAATAGAGTGAATTTGGTTAGTCATTATGCCAACAAGTCTAATGGGTGCTTTGTGTAGCCTTTTTGGTCAATTTGGAGACAAAATTGAAGGTCTTAATGAGCACTTGGCAGCCAAATTCGTGGGAAGACAAGGGAGAGGATTTGTAGGAAGGTGTCCCCTTCATTTATGGGCCCTTACCTCGAATTCTCTACCATCAGCTCGGAGTTCAAGGCCCACCGAATCAATCAACACAAGGGCAGCCAAGCAAGTCAAGGAGGACTGCTGTTAACTACAAGTCTTGGGCAGCCGAGTCCCTAAATCTTAGGAGGACTGTTGGGTCCTCAAATTGTATAAATAAGAAGGCTTAGGGCCTCATTTTGGTTAGCCAGTGGATGTTAGCTAGTTAGCCAGTAGATAGTAGCTAGTGGTTAGTCATTTTGTAGCTAGTAGTTAGTCATTTCATAGTCTTGTTGTAGTCATTTTGTAGTTTGATTTTTAGGCAATAGATTAGTTTTGCTGTCAGCTCATTTTTCAAGTTCTCCTTGTGGACAGTTTTGATGTAACTCTTCATTTCTTGATCAATAAAGATGAATCCAGCTTTGCACCAGCTCTAAATCTCTCTTAGGAGGCTGTAGCTCTTGGGTTTGGGCCCATCTCAAGCGCCCAGTACCTCCTTTGTTTACCTTTATGTGTCTTTGCTGCATTCTTAGAATAAAATCTGCTATTTGTATTTAAATCTTGCTTTGTTATTTAGATTTCTTTTGATGGTTAAAGTAGCTTCTCATGGTTAGAATAGATTGGTAGGATAATAACAAGAAAAAGGCTACCAAACACCTTGGATCTCACCTCCCCCTCAGTGGAATCATGATCTGGGACCAATGTGACTTTGCTGCCAACAAAAACGTTGTTTTGCTTTGCCATGCAATTCTTAGTGTTGGAATCCTCTTTTGTAGATGCTGATATTAGTAGTGTTTAAATGCTTCAGTTGATGATTTCTTAGTGGCATAAGTTAGTTCATGCATTTCATTTCGAATAAACTGATGTTCATTTCCTTTTGTTGTTGCTTAGGTCAGAATAGAGTAAAGTAACTAGGTCATAGGTTTTATAAGTGTTTGTGTGTTCAGTTTGAAATACCACTTGCAGAGTACCTATTACCCTTCCTTACCTGCACATACCCCATCCAACCTACCTGTTTCATCCTTCACCCAGAACCCTTACCTTACATTTACCTCATTCTCTTACTTTGCCATGATTCTCATCTTCTTGTGCAACATCATTTCATCCCTCCTTGAACAAATCTCACCATCTACACCTTCTCCTCAACTCCATTCCCCAAGTCCTGGACCTCTTCCCACCCCTATTTCACCTCCATACTCATTCCATCATCTTTTTCCCTCCATCCATGCTCCAAAATCCTCTTTTCAAAACATCTTGTAGAAAATTGCAGAACATCCTGTAGAAATCTCTGAACATCCTGTAGAACCCCTGCAGACTTCCTGTAGAAGCTCATAAACACGGTTTCTTGGCAGCCAAACTTTGTGAGACTCTCTGGAAGGGTGTTAGGGACCCCTTAGACCCTCTCTGAACCTTCCCAACCTTTCCCAAGCACAGTCAAAAATAGTTAAAAGCACATGCATGATAATTCCAACAACTTAATCAAAAATACAAAAAGATGTTTTCTTCAGATAGTGATAACTTAGACACATGCATTTTACCTTCATAGAAGTAATGACATCTCTTTCAGTAGTTTGCATGCTCTCCTTTGCGTCAGTAGGACTAGCTGGTAGAATTAGGGTTTTCTAGGGTTTGCGTTTCTTTTTGGCTTTCAGTTTCTTTTTGCAATTAGATTAGCTTCCTTCGAGTTAGCTTTCATCCATCAATTAAAAAGCTTCTTCTAAGAGCTCATAGAAGTTGGCTTAAGCTCCTAGTGGACTTGTGCCAGCTGACCAAGTGACAGCTGCGGCAAGAGCTAGTACTTGTGCATACAGCACCGTCGCTTCCAAGTTTGTTACGAACTACCAGGTTGATAAAATTAAAGAAGGGAGTTCCAGGAGTTGTAGCATTATTGCTACAATACTGGAGCCCACCAGGGGGCAACCTCAAGGTACACAATTTGCATCTGGGGGGCAACCTCAAGGACAGTATGTACCTATGGTACAGTACGTTCCTCAAGGTCAACCCCAGACTCAATATGTACCCCAAGGTCAACCCCAGTATCAATTTATCCCACAAGGTCAACCCCAGTATCAGTACGTGCCTCAAGGGTATCTACCCCAAGTTCAGTACTCGAACCAAGGTTTCCAACCACCCCAAGGCCAATCTTATGTTCAGGGAACGGGAAATGTACCTTTCAATTATCAATCCTACCCTCAACCCGGTTATGGTCCTCAATATTCCCAACCTGTTATGGGTCAGTACCCCGGAATGAACATAGTGTGGGATCCATCACAAACCCAACAGGTGTTGCAGCCAAGTGTACAGTTGTCATCCCAAACTGGACAACCCTTAGTTTCTGGTACACCCCAGCAACCAGTCCAATATAATATTCAAACTTCTGTACCTTCGGTAGTTTCTCAGTCAGGGCCTACTGTGCCTCGTACTCCATCTCAAATGACTGCTGCAACTGCCGCAACATCTGTTCAATCTACCCCACCTACTTCTGGAGTATCGACAGCTCCGATTTCTACTATTCCTGTATCTACTCCTCAGACATCTTTACCACCGTCTGGATCCACGATTCAAACTACGGTTCAGATGCCCGTAGGACAACCTGGTTTAAGTACGGTTGTCACAAGTCAACCACAATTCACCTATCAACCGTACCAGGGACAGTACCAATTCGGTCCTGTTGTCCAGCAGCCAGTTTATCAGTATCAACCGTATCCTGGGTACACTTATCAACAACCCTAGTACGGTCTGGTTAATCCTGGTTTTCCGGGAGGATACAATATCCCGAACGCGATTCCTATTCCTAGTTATCCCGGATATCCTCCTCCTGGGGCTGGTCTCATGACCCAGAGTTTTAGGGATCCTAATCAGCAGTTACCGTTTATCGCAACTTTGGACTTACGAGACTTGTCGCGCCTAACGAACGATCCCATTAATTATCTTCCGTTTTGGGCGCCAATGCCGAATAAGTTGCCCAGTGACATTCCCAAGTTCGAAGGTAAATCAGGAGAGGACCCGTCGAACCATGTGATGACTTACCACCTCTAGTGTGCATCTAACTCCATCACAGATGATTCGATCCGTCTTAGACTTTTCCAGTGCACTCTAATTGGTCTCGCGGCCAAGTGGTACATTGAGTTACCGCGAGGCACTTTCTATAATTTTAGTCAGTTAGCTACCTCGTTTTTAACTCATTTCTAGTTGCCAGTCCGATATGACAATGGCACGGAATTGTTAACTTCGTTAAAACAGTCGACATCCATGTACATTTCATATCATATTCATGAGTGGAGACGTCGACGTCGTTTAGTGAAGGTATTTATTCCGGATCAAATCTTGGCCGAGTGGTTTGTAAAATCTTTGTTGCCAAAGATCACTGAAGATGTGGCTAAAGCCGGAGTTGTTACTGAGGAGCAAGTAATTGCTCAAGCACAGTACCTTGACTTAGTTTATACTCAGTCAGGTACGTTACACGAAAAAATCCCCGATCTTCCCAAGTCAAATCAAATCGCTGCAGCTCCTTCGGGATCTCATGTCGCTGATGGTATGATTGGCACGGTTAACACTAAAGGTAAGAAGAAATCCTCCAAGAATTCTTCTCCTATTATAACCTTGCCTGATTCCCCAATAGGAGATTCTTCTGCAGAGATTTCCGCCGATATTCACGTTGTAGAGTCATCTACAGCTAAATCAAAATCTGGTGGGAAGAAGAAAGGAAAGAAGAAGAATAAAACGGACAAAAGTTCAAAGGAGAAACCTGAAAAGGCGGAATCTAATGATGAAAAGCGTAAACCTCGTTATCCATGTCTCATTTGTGATGATGAACATTTTACAAGAGACTGTCTTCATCGTGCAGAGGTTGCGAAGATCGTTAAAGGTTCCCAAACTCCTGCTGTTTTGAAGGATCCATTTCCAAGTCAAGACAGAAAAATGATAGGTTATTCCTCGAGTGCCAATGAAGAACCCATATTGATGATGTCCCATGTTAGGATTGCGACTCGATCGCAAGATTATGGTAGTAAAAGTCCTATTGATGGCAAAGAAGCAGAATCTTCTCATTCTAATCCATCAACCTCAGCTCCCGGTTCCGATACACTATAGATCGAGAAACCTAACCCGGACTTGGTAATCAAACCACTCGCCAAGGGTATACTTCGAAAGTCAGCTTTCAATCCACATGCGAGAGTGGCTCAGAACTATAACATTGCTGAGGATTTAGCTGTTTCACCCTCGGCAATGTCAGCTTTGGAAGTGCTGCAATCATGTCCAGCACAGCGTAAATTAATTTTGTCGGCTATACGAGCTGTTGACGTTCAGGACCCGAACCTAATAATTTTCGATCTAGAAAATAGTACACCGCACCTCCCTCATCAAATGGCTTTCCAGATCCCAGTGATAGTCAAAAAAAGGCCTATTCATCGGACTGTAATTGATGAGGGAGCCTCAACGTGCATTATGTCGATACAGTGTTGGAGATCGCTTGGTTCTCCTTCACTAAATCAATCCCCGACGATTCTTAAGGCCTTTGATGGCCGTGGGTTTCATCCTTTTGGCATTCTACAAGATTTGCCTATAGGGGTTGAAGGAAAAACCGTTAGTCTAGATGTGGAGGTGGTTGATGCCCCTCTAGACTACAACCTTCTCTTGGGTCGAAGTTGGTCTTATGCTATGACAGCGGTCGTTTCGTCGGTCTTTCGAGTAATAAAGTTTCCACATAATGGAAAGATCATAACAATAGACCAGCTGGCTTACTTTTCATCCGATCCAGCCTCTTCGGAGAGTATTCAGCATGTTGGTAAAATGACTATCCCATATAAGGATGTTGGAGTAGGATTAGTTAAAGATGCCGGTTTACTGGGAACTTTTCCTTTTCCTCCAATCAATGCATCATCTTCATTTGCAACTATTCATATGATCACATCAGAAACCATTATTTATGATGATCCTTGGATCGTCCCTTCTGAATCTAAGATAGACTCATTTGGTAATTCCATGCCTTTGAGTCCATATGAAATTGCCTATGAAGCCATGCAGTCTTTTGCCGACCCGGGTTCAACCGAAATTGACTTAATGAATGTGGTCCGTGAGGAATCACTTTTCACATCAACCTCGGATTTAACTACGTTTTCTGAACTTGTTCAGTCTGATGAGCAAATTCGTGAAATCCTATGTGTAGATGATTTACCATGGGAAGATCTCCATCACAGATCTTCGTTTTTACCTGAGGATGATCATTTTGAAAATGATTTCTCATCAATTTTTACAACTGAATATGTCAAGGAACCTCAGAATCCAATGGAACATCCTGATTCAGAGTTAAATTTGGGAAACATCTCTCGAACTATTCCTATTGACATTTCGGTTAAGCCTGGAATTGTTGAAAACATTCATATAGGTGCCTCGTGTACAGATGACGAAATTCAATTATATAAGGCCCTATTTCAAGAATTTTGTGACGTGTTTGCCTGGTCCTATGAGGAAATGCCAGGAATTGATCTCGCGATTGTTGTTCATGAGATCAAGACTTACCCGGACGCTAAACCCGTCCGGCAACGTTTGCGTCAGATTCACCCACGAAAAGCTGCTGCAATTAAAGCAGAAGTTGAAAAACTGTTGAAAGTAGGTTTCATTTATCCGATCCCGTTAACGGATTGGGTATCGAATATTGTTCCGGTTAACAAAAAGCAAGGAACAATAAGAATATGCATCGATTATAGGGACATTAATCGAGCCTGTCCAAAGGACAATTACCCAACTCCCTATATCGATCAAATCATTGATGATTGTGCCGGCAGCGAAATATTTTCCTTTATGGACACTTTTTCCGGATACAATCAAATCAACATTCTACCTGCCGATCAACCAAAAACGGCTTTCATTTGTCCATGGGGGACATTTTCTTATTGCAAATTGCCTTTTGGGCTTAAGAATTCCGGAGCAACTTTTCAAAGGGCGATGTCTTATGCATTTCATGACATCAAACACATTGTGCAACCGTATCTCGATGATTTGCCTGCTCACTCTTTACATCGTGCTGATCACCTTGTCCATTTATGAGCAATATTTATGAGGTGTAGGCATTATCGTATTCGGTTGAACCCACACAAATGTGTCTTCTGTATAGAAACGGGTCGATTGCTAGGATTTGTAGTTTTGAAAGCCGGCATTCACGTTGATCCCTCAAAGGTCAAGCTATCATCAAATTGCCTCCTCCTTCGAGTCTTCGCCAACTCCAAAGTTTGCAGGGGAAAGAAAACTTTTTACGACGATTCATTCCTAACTACGCCGAGGTTACAAAGGTTTTTACCCGGTTGTTGAAGAAAAACACTCAATTCTCTTGGGATGAGATAGCTCAGAAATCTTTTGATGCACTCAAACACGCGTTGACCCATGCACCGTTGTTGCATCCTCCCAACTACAACCAGGATTACTTCTTGTATCTCGCTGCCTCCCATTCCACCATAGGAATGGTCTTAGTTCAGGAAGATGAATTCGGAACGGAACATGTGATATATTACCTTAGTCGAACGTTAAATCCAACTGAGCTAAAATACTCACATGTGGATAAATTGGCATTGGCAGCCGTTCAAGCTGTCCAACATTTTCGTCACTACATTTTACTACGTAAAACTATGGTAATTTCGGATTGCAACCCTATGATCTACATTTTGACCAAGCAATTGCTAGGGGGCAAGTACTCTAAATGGATCGTTATCCTACAGGAGTTCAACTTGGAGTTTGAGAAATCTAAGTCTAAGAAATCTTTAGTTTTTGCGGAGTTAATGTGTGACTTCCCGCGTGCTGACACGGAAACTGTGGCAGAGGAGCCCATTGCGGACGAATCTTTGTTTCTAATCAGCACTTTAGATCCGTGGTATGGGGATATCATCGTCTATCTCCAGACCCAATCCTTTCGGCCAGAAATTTCAAGGTCGAAACGTCGGAAAATTCGATTCCAATCCCAACAATTCAAAATTATTGGAGATAATCTTTATCGCCGTGGGGTGGACTCTATTTTTCGACGTTGCTTAACTCACGAAGAAGCTGAAAGGGTTCTAAATGACTGTCACTCTGGAGCGTGTGGCGGTCATATGTCTAGGTATGCCACAGCCCAAAAGATATTGCGCGTTGGCTATTTCTGGCCATCCTTGTTTAAAGATTGTATTACGGCGGTCCGAAAATGCCACAACTGCCAGATTTTTTATCGTAAGATGCGCGCTCCACCTGCTCCTCTCCACCCTATAATTGTCGTTGGTCCTTTTGCCAAATGGGGTATTGACTTTATTACATGTAACCCTCACTCAGTCGGGGGGCATGCGTATATCATCCTTGCGATAGATTATTTTACTAAGTGGGCCGAGGCAATGCTAAATTCGAGGCAGACGGTAAAACAGCTGCAATTTTTGTGTTCAATCATATAATTTCTAGGTTTGGTGTCCCACAAGCGATAATCACTGATCATGGGCGTCATTTTCGAAATGTTATGATGACCGAACTTACACGCCAGCTTGGTTTACGTCACGATAGTTCAACCCCTTATTATCCACAAGCAAATGGTCTGGTTGAATCCATCAACAATGTTTTAGTTATCATGATCTGAAAAATCATTGGGATTCATCAGTCGAATTGGCACAACATGCTATTTTCAACGCTTTGGGCGTACCGAACTTCAGTAAAAACATCAACAGGGTTCACTCCTTTCCAACTAGTCTATGGTTTGGAAGCTGTGTTACCCATTGAATGCGAAATCCCGTCACTGCAAATGGCCATCGAGTTACTTCCAGCCACTTCCGAAGAGGAAAAGCGTTTGTTATACTTGGCTCAATTAGATGAGAATCGACGTGATGTTGCATTGGCGATCGAGACTCACGCAAAACGAATGAAAGCTCAGTATGATCGAAATGTGACCCCTCGAAATTTTTCGAAAGGGGATCTAGTCTTAGTTTATGATCAAGCTAATGATAAATTAGGCGCTGGAAAATTCGTTCCTATTCGCATGGTCCCTATGTTGTCAAGCGAAAGCTAGCCAAAGGGGCTTATGAATTGGTAGACTTTGATGGGGACTCTTTGGGTAAACCCAGAAATGGCCTTTACTTGAAGAGGTATTATGCTTAAAAGAATGGGGTATGGAGATTTTTAGTTAGGTTAGTTTTTCTTTCTAGCTAGTGTGTTTAGTTTAAAAAGTATGCTTAGCTTAGAGAGTGTTTTTCCGTCATTATTCCTGCTTATCTTGCTTTTACTCTTGATATTGCAGATGTCGATGCCTCTCCAAACATACATTGGATTTGCTGATGGTGCTTGTCGTAATACACAGAACATCTCTTCCGCAACTTGGGTTATCTATTCACCCTCTGACGAGTTAGTTTCTATGCATGGGGTAAGCCTCGGTCAAACAACAAACAACATTGCAGAGTATAGTGCAGTGATTGAGTTATTATCTGAATCTATTTCATTTGGGATTCAGAGTTTGAGTTGTATTACAGCTTAATAGAGTGTATGCCATTAGAAATCCAGTGTTATTAAGATTATTTTTGAGAGTGCGTCTCTTGGAATGTGAATTTGATTACATTGAATATCAGCATATTCCAAGGTCTTTAAATACATTAGCAGATGCAATTGCTTCTTGAATGTTAAATAGACATTTGCAATAATCATACATGTAAATTTAAAACCATTTCATAACATGATTTACAAGATAAGCCGGTAATAGTGATATATATATAGGAGTGTGTCAAAAAATACATTGTCCTCGATCATAGGTTGAAAAATACCTTATGATCGGCAAAAATGATAAGTACAAAAAACAAAATGTCACATGTGCCCACAATAGGCGATCATCCTATCACTGGTGATGATCTCTATAAGAAACCACTGCCTGGGCCACCTTGCAAAGGAACCTCCTAAAAGGTCCCGGGACTCCAATCACATAGCGCTGAAGTCGACGAGGAATGTCGTCTATAGTGGTCTCAGGAATATCCCCTGTCAAGCGCTCAAGATGACCCTCCAACTCAGCCAAAACCTCTGCTGATTTGTCCTGTGGGGCTGGCGCGGGTGCAACTGGTTGCCTCCTCTCGAAAGGCCGGAGAGCGTCTGGTCGTTGTGGACCCACATCTGCATTTGAAATTTTTACTATCAGTTTTGAGACGATGGAAAAATAAATAAAAAAATTAAAATAGGAAAAAGTTGAAAACGATTTTACCTGACTCGTCCCACTACTCTCCTGGTGGAAGAGCCATGTCTGGGTCACCACGAAAATCTATCCCAGCGTAAGGGAAGTCCTGAATGGAAAAGACCTGGTTTTCCAACCATTGGAAATACTCAGGTTTGAACCAAGCAACCTCTATCCTCTCGTCCAGGTGACGGGCCATGACTGCGACCCATCGCATCAGTTTGGGCTCTCGAGGAAGCCCAGCTCCAACAGTAAGGTGTTGTGGGATCAGCATAGGAACCCTCTCCAGGCCAAAACTCACAACCAAAGCCCCATAACCAAAGGTCTTTAGTCGACCGCTCTTGGCCCTGGTCAGTTGGCCTTTCACATTGGCCAGCACGGCATTGCACCAATTGAAGATGGTGCCTCGAAAGCAATCAACTGCCATACGCATCTGGGATCCGGTGGAAATATGTAATGCGGCAGCTCCGCAAAGTCTGGTGACAGTAAATGCAATCACCATGAGTTTAGGACGGGATATGGTCTTTATGTCTATCCCTTTGTCTCTAGGCTGGCTGTTGCAGTACTCTAGCCGGAGGCTATCGACAGACTGGCCACCTGGCCTAGTCCCGTGCAGAGTCAAGTCTTCGCCTCTCTTGGGCAAACCAGTCAAGAAATAAATGTCCGCCAGCTCGATTTCGAGCCGGTGGCCGCCAATGAAAAAGCACTTGTCCTGTATGCTCCATCTGTCAACCAGCCATTGTAAGAAATCCACCTGAGCCCTCATGCCAGGAATGGTCTAGAATTTGTACAGTCCGCACGCCCTCAAAGCATCAAGTGAAGGCTGATGATTCCATGCGGCAGCATCCACGTCCTCATGCTCTTGTTCATGCCAATCTAGCATGATGTACTCTCTGCATCAAGTATAAAGATTAATTAAATTGCTAGAAAACATTTTGATTGGTCCATTTTTGAGAATTTTTGGGTTCAAAACCCTTGCGGCGGGGTACGCACCCTCCGAGTTAGACACAGTGTGTGGGTCTGCACTTTGTCTACACGGAAGGTGCGGACCCCAAGCTTTTTCCCAATGGAGAAAAAGTCGGGGTCCGCGGGTCCGCAATGGTAAACCTGCGGACCCCCGCGCGCGGGTTTTGCGCCTAAAAACCCTCCCAAAAAATGAAATGAAGGACTAAAACAAAAAAATAAACGGTTGGAAATGAAGAGTAGGATGATGTGGATTACCTGGAGAAGACGGCGCTCGATTCTGACGGTTGGATTTTCCACAATCTTCACGGGAAGTTTTCTAAGCAAAAGCACTATTTTCTCACCCAAACTCAAACGGTAAAAATGAATCGACAAAGGCCCTTTTTATAAGTTTTTTGAGTAAATAAATCGCAAATTTGTTTATGTTTCACTTTGAAAAGGTATTTTGCAACGCTTTTATCTATTTCAAACAGGTATGAGTAATGTTTGTGTTTTTGTGCAGAATAAAGGATTATTCAGGCGAAATCTATCATTTTCGACAGAAAAACATGTAGAGTCATCTTTAAGCTCTTTTCTGACTCCTAAAACATGAAAAGATTGCCGAGTGTTTCTTTTAAACTCGTTAAAATGGAATTAAAAGACGGTCCACTTACAGCTCTTTTTCCGACCGTAAAAACGTGAAAAGATTGCCGGATTTTTGTCGTTTCGAATTCGATATTGGTTATAAAACGACGTGTCATTGATCGCTTTTTTACTTTTTCGGGTCAAGGGAACTAATAACGAAAAGTACTCCTTGGTCGTAAAAGATCAAGCGGTTCTCTCAAGTATTATTTTATACTTTTTCGTGCTTGGGAGACACAAATTTATGAAAAAGGTCAACCCTGGAGTCTTCTTAAGTTTTTTCAGACTCTCTAAAATTGAAAAATGCCTAGTTTCTTCTATATTGGACTCGTTAAAATTTCACAGTAAAGGACCTGTTCAATTACAAACAGGAACGAACCACTCCTTCTTAGGGTTCGAATTTAAACTAAGTTGGACTCATCCGAAGGATGAGCTTATAATCAAGCAAATGTTATCCTCCTCAAGCTTGTCAAAAATAAAGAGGTACTTGCTAGAAATGGTGGGGGAAAAGAGAGAAAAATGAATCTGTTTGTCATACTTTGTAACCACTCTTGAACACGACACTTTTATTCACCTGGGTTGGGAAATCCTTTGTCTAACAGTTGATCAAACCACATTGAAAGTCTTCAGCCGGTTTCTAGGTATTAACTTTGGGTCAATTGTCACCAAGCCATCTGTCGTGTCGTTATGTGTTCAAGAGGTCATTGCCAATAAGCCATTCATCTGCAAAATATCTGTCATCCATCTTGACCATCCCTGAGTCAGTCCTTGCAACTAAATTTCTTCAACTTGATCTATGATTTTGTGTTGTGGGCTTGCCTACGACGGATTGCTTTCTATCGACATCAGCTCATTATCTAGAAAGATGATCTAGGAATCGTCAGTACCTTGAGATCTGCATGCCTCAATGGCGGGTTTCTCGCCTTTGACGACGGTTTACATCATTGACTTTCGATCGAAGGATTCCGTGATATGTTCGACATCAACACATTTATTCACATCTCATGGATTGTACTGGGTACTTTGAGAGCCATTGACATCACTGGTGGTTTCTCTCACACTTGTTAACAGTTTACATCATTGACTGGTAATCAAGTGGTTTCTACCATGTTCGACATCAACACGTTTATTCGCATGGATAGAATCGTACTATTTCGGGAGGTAGAAATGAAGGCCCTGGATCTAGTTTCCACCATCTAGGTTGCGAGGAATTTTTGTATTCATTATATTGTGGACTATTCATAAACAGATGGCTACGTCCATACTGTGTTCACATGAGTCTATACTTGTGATGTTTTACAAGATCATTCCTACATCAGAGCAGTAGATAGTTTTCTAGTTAGTTTTGGTCTGAGTATGGGAATGCCTACCTCAGGATCTCATATATATATCTTGCATTGAATGTTTTTACAGGTTCCGACCGGGCTCTCCATAAGATGATCCTCGAAATGATAAAGTACTTCACTCTTCCTATATGATAAATGAAATCCTCATCTACTACAGACTTCGCACTTTAGGGGGCAATATGTTACACAAAAATATCATCACCATGATTATTTGCAGTCAATATGGGTCTATCATCACTTGTACTGTCCTCCTGAGTAATTCTAAGACCTCAGCTCTTCAAATCAAGCTTTGGAAATGGGAGAAAGACATTAAAAATCAATGTAACTCTGGTTCCGCACTTTCTCTCATGGTCACCTGCGGTCCCGCACCTTCTGTGTATAAAAGCTGCGTACCTACCCGCTCTGTCCCTAACGGTGTAGGTGCGGACCCCTGTGAAAGTCAAAAGGCGCAAGTTTTATGTTAAAAAACTCACTTTGGGTTAATTCTAGAGTTTTCTAGAAGGAATTTTGACGTGGATTGTTCGCTCTGAGGTGGTTCATGCATCCCAAAAGAGAAGGAGCTAATCCCTTGACTAAAGGAGCTATCCCTTTGAAGGAGGGCTTTATCCCTTTGAAGGAGGACCTAGTAACTTCCCTCCATTGCACTACAAATATAGGCATTGGGGTGAGGATTAGGGAGGTTAGAAGCTGAACATTTTGAGGATAAATGCTGGTGAAATTAAGACTTCCTAGTTGAGCTTAAGAGGAGAGATCACATAACTTTTTGGCTTCATTGGGGAGTGAGTGAAACTTGTCAAAGTAGAGGAGACTTCTTGTTGGACCCTGGGAGGAGCTTGTATAGCGTCAAGGCGAAAGTTGTAAAGTTCTTCTTCTTTTGAATTAATACAATCAAACTCATTTTTCTCAACAAGTATCTTAAGTTATTTGTTTCATCGACTCCTTGACTTTCATGTTAAATATGTTTTATGCAATTGGTTTTTCAGGTGCTATTTAATTCGTTTGCCTTGTTTGTGCTTGCAGATTCGCGAAAAGGAGCTCATTTGGATCAAAGGAGCGAGGGCATCCACAAGCTTGCGTTGGACCAAAGGTAAGCCCTAAAAACACT
The DNA here is from genome assembly GCA_031772625.1 of Pinus tabuliformis. Taxonomy (NCBI): domain Eukaryota; kingdom Viridiplantae; phylum Streptophyta; class Pinopsida; order Pinales; family Pinaceae; genus Pinus; species Pinus tabuliformis. The sequence continues at coordinate 430,516,689 of CM062804.1, forward strand.
TGTTTGCTATTGTTTATTAAAGCATATTTAGAGAAAGATAATGTCTGGTTGGTTTGCTTGTCATTAGGTCTTCTTTAGATTCTAGGAAGGTCTATCTTGTCCGCAAGATCGACTCATTCCGTGCGACACTTATATATCTACATTTAAAAATTCTTAGCTAGTAACTCTAAGTGGCATGGTTTTTCCTAAATAAAAAATAGTAACCAAAACTAATTGCCTCCCACTAATTTAACAACTAAATTATAATAAATTTTCCACTATAATTAAAAAAATCTACATTTACAAATCCACTAATTTAAAAAATCATTTCCCATTTAAAATTTTAATATTAAAAATAACATAATTATCACAAACTTTTACTTCATAATTATTATTAACTTGATAATCATGTCACTCACACTTGAAAAAATGGTAAATGTATTGAATGAGAAAAATTTCAATTATCATAAATGGAGTCCTTTATGACTCCAATTATATATAATGAGAAATAATCCAAAGAAATATAAACGTTAACTTTTGATAACACAATTATCAATGTTTTATCTTGGTCTTTTATATTATATAAAAGAAAATTTTATATTTATATATATAATAGAAAAATAATCAGAAAAAACGTTAACGTAACTTTTTTTTTTCTCTAAACATAGAGAAAGAAACATAACAAACATTATTTACAAATAATTATATTAAATAGTGAATTTTTAATTCCAATTAAACAATATTTTAAATTCCCTATTAGTTTATTTTTTATTTTTGCTTTTAGATTACATTAAATTATCATTATTAAATGTTTGGTAAAATTATAGTTATTAATTATATTTATTCTTAAGTTCGGTGCAGTAGTCCAAGTGGAGTAGTAGACAGTTGGAGCGTTCGTGGCCTAATAAAAGTGGGATCTTGAGACTCTTTGAGCTCTTCGAAGATTAAAATTTGATCTATTACGGATATTGGAGTAGAAGACAGCTTTAGCAAAGGGGGCTACTTGATACTCCAAAAAGTCCAATGACTCTGATTTTAGAGTCTTTCACAAATCGAGCGTAGGTGGCTACACAAATTTTAGCATACCCCAGACTATATATTGGGTGTGACTTCCTGCTATACCTGTGGGTACAACTTGATTCCATCGTCAGACACAACTCATTCATGGAACCCGTAAAGCAACATAGAATCCAATTTTATGATTGTGACTACCCACAGCTTAAAGCATGATGTTAGAATGTCAAGACTAAATTTCAGCTTGACCCTTCCTAACTGAGGTTGCCACATTATGAGCTAAAAATAATGTGGTCCCGAGGGGAGCTTACCATGACACCCAACCACACGGCTGTCCAAATGAGTTAAACTGTACGGGTCTTCCATCAAGCTGTAGTATACAGATTTAGGTAAATGCTCAGTTAAAGGAAGACTCTAGAATGACCAAATTATATTATACCTTTAAAAAATATAAATTGGTCATTCTAGAGTATTCCTTTAACCTTCGTAGTTTAGTTGGAGTTCGGTGTAAATTTAATACAAGTGGGATTTTTCAACAAAGCGTCCCACAAGAAGAGATTTTCTTCGACATTTAGGATTGTGACTTCCTGATGGAAACTTTAACACATGATGTTATAATGTCAAGGATACATATCAGCTTGACCCTTCCAAACTGAGGTTGCCACATTATAAGCATATGAAAAATAATGTGGTCCCGAGGGGAGCTGACCATGACACCAAACCACACGGCTGTCCAAAATGAGTTAAGTGGATTTTTCCGTCGGTTAACCGACGGAAAAATTACCCTGTCTTAAGTATGAGCTTTTCAAGTTGTGACCTGCCCATACCCTGCCCTTTGTCCTTTATAAATTAAAATGGCCGGCTTCAACAATCTGAAATACCCTAAAGGCTGCTAAAAACGGGTGATGACAAAATTGGAATTGATTGATTAGTTTTTTATATTAATTTTATTTATTAAATAAATTAATAAAATATTTTATTGAAATTTTATATTATAATATATCTATATAATTTTGTTTTTAAATTTTGATATATTTATTAAATAAATTAATATCAATCTCTAAAATAAAGAGTGTAATGGTTTATAGTTGTAGTTTTTGACTTTCAAGATCATTAAGTATTTATAATAACATGATCACAAACTAGAGAAGTTGACATTAAGAATAGATTAACAAATTCAAAGTTAAGGATTTTGGGTCTATGTATGCATGTTTGAATCTAAGGATGGGCAAAGATGGAAGAGAACCAAAGGTTGTTCATCAAGGTTAATGTTGAGATTATTATAATTACTTTCTTTTTATTATTAGGTTTCCTCTTTCATGCTTCAGTTTCCACTGCTTGACCACTCCATTGAATCATCGATCCCCTAATTTTGTGATTAATTTCCAAGGTCCTTACATTGCTCATGAGTTCTCCCAAGCCAACTTCTTCATTTGTAGATCCATGACTAGCCTTGCTTCAATTATGGACCCATATTAAGGTTATGTGGTAAACAATTGCTATGTTAGGAATCCTTTCAAACCCTACCAATTGTAGGTCGCCCTTAGGAGATTTGAGCTAGTAAACATCGAAAGTAACAAAATCCTTTAGTGTGTGATCATATGTTTTTGTAAATAGGTCTTGTAGATGAGCTGATAATTTGTTGGTGAGTTAAACAAAGTCCCGACCATTCAAAATTGAAACTCAAAAGCAAAAAAATGTTTGGTTTAGGGTTTTAGATGTGGGTTGTTGTTGTGGGGAAAAATGCCTATGCAGGACGATCCTATCCACCTAAGGTGTGACAGCGCCTTAGCAACAAACGAATACAGCTATCATGATTTCTTCCTTTATGAAATGGGAAATAGGGGAGATCGGTAGACTTACCGTTGTCTTCCGGTTGTCCCTCGATCTAGATCCTCTTCTCTTTGGGTGTCCACAGCTACTTGTCTCCTCGCTTGCTCAAGAGAATAGCTACTTGAATCCCACGAGATCACAAGAGAACAGCTACCTGTGACAAGAGAACAGCTACTTGCGACAAGAGAAGAACACAACACAAAGGCAAATATACATATTCATAAATGATTCAGGATTAGAAACAAATCAAATACACTAATGCAATTATACAAAATACACCAGCATATAGGAAAGAATCAAGATAGCTTTATTGATTGATAACAAGGTTCAGGAAGAGATACAACCCATAGGGCTCCAATCCAGCATCTCCTTCCCAGCAGAATGGAATTCCTTCTTCAGCTCCCTTCAAAGCATTAAGCACCCAATGTTTCCAGTCACAAACCAACAGCAATTCTTTGCAATAACAAAATTCCAGCCTCTAGATCTCATGGAGGAGAGATCTATATATAGTTATTTTGGAGAGAGGATGAGTCAGCTTGAGATCTGACTAGTGTCCTCTCCCTCTCTCAGTTCTTGAGTCCACTTGGAGGTTCTTGCTTCCACTTGGAGATTTGGAACCTCTTACTCATCACCAGTCGAATTCCCTGAGGCAAGTGTCATTTTGGAAGCTTCCTGAGCATTGACACATTGAGGAATGAGCCTGCCACTTGTCCAAACTCGCTCAGCGCAGGTAGCCTTTGTTGGAGTTGACATTCAGCGCAGATGCTCAATGGAGCAGTTGACATGATCCAGAATTGGCTTTTTTTTTAGTGTTTTCAGGTGGAGAACTTCTGTGAATTGCTGTGGTTAGTTTGCCTTGTTCCTCTAGGGGTAGGAACAACATGTTTTAGGGACTTTGGATCCCTTAGATTATGGACATTTCATGCTCCATGCTGTAAGGCACAAAAATGTCTATAACAGTTGCCCCCTAAAGTATGAGGTCGTTTATCGGGTGAAATGCTTTATCCAGGAGGGTCCGAAGTTCATCCATCTGCTGGGAGGAGACCTGTAATAAAATACAATACAATACATTATGATTCATACTGCTTTCATGATCTAGCTGAGGCGGGCATTCCCATGCTCAGCTTTATAAATTCATTTTTGTACATAGAACAGACGATCGTCTGATGGTAGACTGATAATTTTGGCGAAATTATCATCCTTTGAGTAGGATGATCATCTGCTGCAATGATGTACATGTCAAATGTCTTTATCTTTCCTGAATATATATCGCAGCCCGGATGGATGAAACTAGATCCGGGGTCTTCAAACTCGTTCGATCTTCACTCTAAGTACAAGTTTATCCATGTGAGAATTGCACTGAAGTCGAACATGGAAAGACATCGCTTGATTACCGGTCAATGATGTAAACCGTTAACAAGCGCGAGAGGAATCACCGATAATGATAATGACCCTCAAGGTACTGCAGTAAAATTCATGTGGTGTGAATAAAGGACTTGGCGTCGAACACCACGCAAAATCTTCTGGTCGAAGGTCATTGATGTATACCTGTCGCCGGAAGTGAGAAACTTGCCATTGAGGCATGCAAGCTTCAAAGTACTGACGGGGTTGTTCCTAGATCAACTTCTTGGATAATGAGTTGATGTCGACAAGAAGCGATCCATCACAGGAGGGCCTTAATGAATCCCACATCAGTGACACGGAATGGAGCTAATGATTTTAATGGAGGTGAAAGCGATCTGTGACATATGATTCAGGGTGGCGGTCATGAATGGATGAAGGATAATGTATGGCAGTGGATGGGACCCGGTTGACTCTTTCTGAACGACTTCTCTTGAACATATGGCGACACTGATGCGATGGATCGGTAGCATTACCCCAAATATGGATGGTATGGCGAGACCATGGTGATGTGACCGGTGAATGAAACAACCCAACCCGATTGTGGTACGGAGGAAAAGTGTCATGTTCAAGAGCGACCTACTACCATCAAAGTTTTCTTGATTTTTTCCCAATTTTTCCCCAGTCATTGCTGACCAGTACCTCTTTATTTTTGTCAAGCTTGAGGAGGATAACATATGCTTGTTCTATAACCTGCCCTTCGGGCAAGCCCATCGCTATGTTTTAACGAGCCTAGCGATAATGAAACTCGTTCTCGTCTAAAGACAAGTTTGTCGCTATTTAATAATTTTAACGAGTCTAACGACAAGGATAACTCGGTCCTTTTCATTTTTAGAGAGTCTGAAAAGGTACATAAAGTTAACTCCAAAATTCCTTTTTCGTCATCTAATCCCTTAAGTCCGAAAAAGTATAAAACAATACAGAAGGGATGAGTTTTCGATATCTTTAACGAGCCAAACAAAACAAGCGCTCGATCTTTTTGTGCAATAATCCCTCAGGTCCAAAAAGATTAAAATCTAGAGGAGGGATGGCTCTTCCTGTCCTTTAACGAGCTGGAAGGCCAAAACTCGGCAATCTTTTCATATTTTACGAGTCAATTGAAAAGAGCTTAAAGAAGACTCGTCTTTTGAGGAACGAGTGATAAACAGGGATAGCAGCAGATTCCAGGTACAGGTTGGAATTTTCCAATCACGGCAGCGTCACAAGGATGGCTAGGTGAAATCACTCTTCGCAGCTGTTCCTCAAAATGGGTAAACAATCATATGGAGGTGAACGATCGGCCAAATGAAAAGTGGAGGTGGCAGGTGCAAACACGACCAAGGCTTTAACGGCTGATGATATTACATTCACAGTGGTTATTTACCGGGGTAGGTTCATTTTTTAGTTAAAAATGAGCTTAAACACTGAAGGAAACTCTGCTCACTACTTATATTTATTTTTTAATGAGCATGAAGACCGCGTTAAAACTGCTCAGATCTTGCGTTTATTTTTTAACGAGCATGAACTTTATGCTAAAACTGCTCGATATATAGTCAAATTTTGATTTTTACCATAACTAGCTTTTATCTTTTCAAGGATAGTACTGCATTCTCAATTGCTGCATCAAACTTAGTTAGAAATGAATAACATTTGCATGAAAATGAGATTATCACCCTAATATTTCGCTTTGAACTTCGTAAAAAGCCATTAAAAGGTGTTTTTACCTCTCATTTTACCATTTCATTTGAACTTGGTTTGTTGGAGCTCTGGAGGTGCCTCTTCTCCCTTGATTTTCACCAGCTGATTCTGGGAGATTCTGCGGACGATTTTCAGTGTCGTTTGGACCAGGTAGGAGCTAAACCCTAGCTCTTTCTTTTCATGGTTTCCTTTTTCAATTCTGTGCATGTTTTCCTGTTCCCATGAGCCCCTGGGGTTTTGCTAGGGCGCTCTGCCATCAGCGCAGGCAGTCCATTCGAAACCTGCGCTGAATGTCAAGCTGCCTTAAGGAAGTTTGACCTTCAACGCAGGTAGGACACTTGCCAACTGTGTTGATCTCAGAAAAGAAGTTCTATGCACAGTTTTTTGATGAAATTTTGCCAGTTTTTCATCAAATCCAGGAACTTACTCTTCCTCTTGTTTGTTTTGCAGGGATCTTTGAGCAAAATGTCCCTTACATGGCGAGAACGAGAACATGAAGAGGAGGACATGATTGCCCTCCATGACCCTGTCACGGTGAACGTGCTGTGGAACTGTGGCCTGCTGAAGTTCTTCCGTATCTCTAGTATGAGAGCACAGATCTCTTTACTGCAGTATATGCTTGATGCTTGGGACCCTATTAACCAAGTATTCTAGATTAGGGGAAAATCCATCCCCTTGACCATAGTAGACATTTACATGTTGACTGGGTTGTCAAGGTGGGGTGCCCCCATTTCTTTGTCAGGTTCGGCCCGGGGGAATGACTCCATGAGAGATTATGTCCGCCAGTATTGCAGGGAAGGTTCCCAGCCGAGCAGAGACGGCAAGGTTGTTATCCGTGAGATCACTGACAGGTCTCTCAGGTCCATTCTGTATACCATTGGTAGGATGGCCGGTAGCGCATCTCTACATGTTGCCAACAGATCTTATGTGCAGCACGCCTTGGAGTGTCTCCAACCGAAAGTATTCAACTGGTGTGATGCAGTACTTGTTCAGATGAAAAGTCAATTGACCAAGGTAAAGGACGGGAAGCTGAAGAACTTTGGGTATGGTTCTATTCTGACTGCCTTTGCCTTGGAGAAAATACCACTGATGCAGCCTCAGTATATCGCACTCGACTTGCCTTCTCCTACCGAGCCACGCATGCAGAGATGGGTTGATCACATGTCTAGGCATGCTGGTCAATCTCAGATTACTTTCACTGATACCTTCTTCAGGTGGTTCGAGCGCCAGGAGATGGTCTATTCCGAGTACCCATATGTTGGCATGGATTTCCGAGGCGATCCGGATTTGGTGTTACCGGATGGCGAACAGTGGGGCGCTATTGGTAAAATCTTCGACCATATTACTGTTTACTGTTCTTATTTATAATGTCCTTGTGCTTTATTCTATCAAGACTTTAATCAAACTCATGTGTGCATGCAGATGTTGGTCCTGTTCGTCCAGCAGCTCGCCCGAAAGCGCCAGTTGCTGCCCCAGCAGGGGAGACTGCTAGGAGGGTTATTCTCCACGACCTTGATGTGGCAGAGACTCTTACAGCTGTGCAGGAGCAGGTTGAGAGTCTTACTCTCGGCATTCCTGATGTGAGGATTGATGAGTTACCTTTACAGTTGCAGCGACATACTACTGGTGTGCCTAGACGATGGACTCGTCTCTTGCGCATGATTGCACAGGTCGTGACGTGCTATCATGAGCACCACTAGGCTAGGGTGCCCCCTAGCATTTTTGAGTTTTTGGGTCATATGACCGATTTTGTCTTGGTTACAGAACATTATGTATGAACGATAAACAGCTTATATATATTTTGATTTTCGAGTTTTATTGTGGTTGAGTTATATGATCCATATGTACAATCATTGATGATGTGTCTCTTTTTATAAATGTCGCAAATGTCTATCTAACACATAATTTGCTAATGAGTCGGTTAATGTGTTTAAGTTTCTGGAAATATGCTGGTATTGAATTGAATCAAATTGTCTTTCCAAAATTTTAACCCTTAGGAACATGCGATAAATAGCTGGATTGCGAACGGAATATATACCATTGAGTTGTAGTATTACGAGTTGCGAGTCTAGCCTGACAATTAGTCGGCGTATACCATGGTTGATGGCATCAGAGAGTAGTTCTATCAACGTGATATACTCAGCGATGTTATTCGTTGATTGCCCAATACACACACCTCTGAAACTTACTAACTCGCCGCTTGGATCAAAAATGGCTCAGGCTGTGGAGGATAGGTTCTGCGAACTACGACTCGCTCCGTCGGCATATCCAACACATGTCTCCAGAAGGTTTGACATCTGCAACAAATGAAAAAGGTGGATCACTCAACCAGAACAAATACTTTAGCGAAAACAAAATACAACAAAAGCATGCAGGTCACTATTTAAGCATAGTAACGCTTGAGGTACAACCCGTTGCAGGGTTGCGCCAGTGGAATTTCGTCATAATCCATTAACTCGTAGGCTCCTTTTGCTAACACTCGTTTAACAATATAGGGGCCCATCCATAAGGAATTAAATTTACCTGCTCCCAATTTATCGGATTCTTGGTCATAAAGCAAGACCAAATCACCTTCTGAGAAGACACGGGGTTTGACATTTTTGTCGAACTGCGCCTTGACTCATTTCTTATGGGATTCGTTAGCCAAAGCGGCATCATGACGGGTTTCATCCAATTGGATTAATTCCAAGAAACGAGCCTCTTCTTCTGAAGTTCCGGGGAGGAGATCAATTGCGAGTTTAAGCGACGAAATTTCGCACTGGATTGGCAAGACTGCTTCCAGGCCATACACCAGTTGGAAAGGTGTGAACCCGGTCGCGTTCTTTACTGACATTCGGTAAGCCCACAAGGCTGAGTACAGGATTAGGTGCCACCTTCTTTTATGAACCCCGATCATCCTTTGCAACATACGCTTCAGGACCTTGTTGATTGCTTCAACTTGTTCGTTGGCTTGCGGATAATACGGGGTAGAGCTGTCGTGAGATAGCCCTAGCTTGGCAGCTAATTCGACCATCATGTGATTGCGAAAATGCGATCCATGATCTGTAACTATAGCCTGTGGTACGCCGAACCTGGTGACTACATGATTGAAAAAGAAAAGGGCAGCTGTTTCACCAGTGTTATCCAATGTAGGCATCGCCTCGGCCCATTTGGTAAAATAGTCAACAGCGACTATAATATACCCATGCCACCCAGTCGACGTGGGGTTATATTGCATGAAATCGATGCCCCATTTGGCGAAAGGCCCAACAGCAACTATTGGTTGTAAAGGTGCGGGTGGTCTTCTGGTTTTGCTATCAAAAATTTGACAAGCATGGCAACTTCTGACTGCAATTATGCAATCTTAGAACATGGTTGGCCAGAAGTATCCTGCTCGTAAGATTTTTTGTGCTGTTGCATATCCAGATTGATGCCCCCCACACGCGCCTGAATGACACTCATTCAGGGCTTTTTCGGCCTCCTCATGGGTAAGGCACCTTCTCAGAACTGTATCGATACCACGACGGTAAAGCGTATCACCGACGATCATGTAGTCTTTGGCTTGGTATCGTATACGTTTCTGTTCAGAGAGAGAGGTGTTAGGCCTGAACCTTTGGGTTTGGAGATAAACTATGATATCTCCATACCACTCATCACTTGTAGATATCATAAACAAATTCTCATCCACGATTGATTCTTCGGATGTTTCATCGTTGGACGACGATGGGAGGTCGCATAATAATTCTGCGAAAACTAGAGCTTTCTTTGATTTGGATTTTACAAATTCCAGATCAAACTCTTGAAGGATCGCTATCCATTTTGAATATTTTCCACCCAGCAACTGTCGCGACAGTATATAAGTCATGGGGTTGCAATCTGACAAAATGGTAGTTTTCCGAAAGAGGACATAATGTCGAAATCTTTGAATCGCTTGAACAGCTGCAAGCGCTAGTTTTTCAACATAAGAATATTTAATTTCTGTATCATTTAAGTTTTTACTTAAATAATATATAGGATGTTCAATCCCATCGACTTCTTGAACTAAAACCATCGCAATGGTCGTATCCGCTGCAGCCAGATACAGGTTAAAATCTCTTTGATAGTCTGGGGCATACATTAATGATGTTTTTACTAGAGAATCTTTCAGAGCATCAAAGGAAGCTTGCGCTACCTGATCCCAGAAAAAAGGTACATCCTTTTTCAAAAGACGAGTGTAACCTTTAGCAAGTTCTGCGTAATTTGGAATGAACCTCCTCAGAAAGTTTGCTTTCCCTTGGAGTTTCTGAATCTGAAGCAAATTTGAAGGTGGAGGCAAATTAATGATTGCCTGAACCTTGCAAGGGTCGAGACGAATCCCATCCTTAGAGACTACAAAGCCAAGTAAACGACCAGAACCGACGCAAAACACACATTTGTGCGGATTGAGTCTTATCTTGTAGTGTCGGCAACGTAGAAATATCGCTCTTAAATGCTGCGGATGATCAGTCCGCTTTCGCGAATGAGCCGGAAGGTCGTCGAGATAAGGTTGAACGATGTTCTTTATGTCATGGAAGGCATAATTCATTGCCCTCTGAAACGTCGCCCCTGCGTTCTTTAAACCAAAGGGTAATTTTCGATAAGCGAATGTGCCTCACGGACAAATAAATGCAGTCTTTGACTGGTCCTGTGGGCGGATATTTATTTGATTATACCCGGAAAATCCATCCATAAATGAAAAGATTTCACATCCGGCGCATTCATCAATTATCTGGTCGATGAAGGGTGTAGGGTAGTTGTCCTTTGGACAAGCTTGGTTTACATCCCTATAATCGACACACACTCTGATTGTCCCTTGTTTCTTCATAACAGGGACAATATTCGATACCCAATCGGTTAGAGGAACCGGGTAGATGAAATCAGCATGGAGGAGCTTTTCAACTTCTGCTTTAATGGCAGCGGCTTTCTTGGGGTGCACCTGCCGAAGCCGTTGTCTTACTGGTTTGACATCAGGATACATTTTAATTTCATGTTCAACGATACTCGAGTCTATGCCTGGCATTTCATCATATGACCAAGCAAAGACATCTCTGAATTCGCGAAAAAGAGCGTTATATATTTCCAGTTCTGAAGGGGAACAATCTTTGCCGACATAAATATTCTCTACAACATTTGTTTTAGTCGAGATATTTATGGCTATAGTCTCTTCAATATTGGATAAGTTTCGCTCGGAATCCACCGTATTTACAGTATTTGATAGGAATTCAAAAACTGAAGGGTGGTAAAGGTCATGTTGAGTATCTTCTTCATATTCCGGAAGAAGGGAACGATGGTGGTAATCATTCCACGGTGCCCCCTCAATCAACATTGATTGTAGAATTCCTTCGTCAATCCCATGTACTTTCAACCAAGGATCTAATGGGGTACCATATTCTCTAGACCTATCTACCCAAACGCTTGACGAGCGTTGATTTGGGTTCGCCTCCCATGCCCGAAACATTGATTGCTACAATATTTCTATAGGGCTTGGGGGCAAAACCATTGCATGATCCATGTCGACATCGTCTTTTGCGACCTTCATGGAAGATATCATGTTGCAGGTTGCTACTAACGCTATATTTCCTATGTATATAGGAGGTGGAAGCGCGAAAGTTCCCATCATTGTGGGGTCTTTCAGTAGACCTACTCCGATATCTTGAAGCGAATGGTTGCTCTCATGGATCATGGGAATGCTTCCTGTAACTTGTGAACCATTAGGGAGGAAGTTCTGTTGGTCGACGACCGTAATCCCTCCTTCAAATGGGAATGCGATCTTCCTAAAATAAGTCGATACAACAGCTGCCATGGCATAGATCCATGGTCTACCCAGTAGGATGTTGTAGTCAAGATTCCCATCGATGACTTCAACATCTATTTCTACTGTTTTTCCTCCCAGTTCAACCTTCAAGTTATTAAGGATACCGTACGGGGTATAAGTCCTTCCGTCGAAAGCTTTTAATGTCTTCGAAGATCGCGACAGGGCTGGAGATCCCAAAGTTTTCCAGCAACTCATCGACATAATACATGTAGATGCCCCCTCATCAATAATTGTTCGATGAACAGTTTTGTTGAGGGCTTTCACTTGAATAAGGAAAGCTAGTTGAGCCGGTAACTGAGGATCGTATCCTTTGTGATCAAAGGATACAAGATTGGAATCCTTAGGATCAACCCCACCAATAGCCGATAACAAAGCCTACCTTTGGGATGGGCAATTTTTTAGTACCTCAAGAGTCGACATAGCGGATGGCGATTGGGCCAAATCTTCCACTATGTTATAATGTTGCGCCACCCTGGCGCGAGGATTAAATGTCGACTTGTGTACTACTCCCTTTGGCGGTTTTATTGTTAATTCAGGAATGATGGGCGGTACAACTTCTGTCGAAGTTGTTGTCGAACTACTTGGTTGATCTTTACCTTTGTCGTTCGACAGCTGCGGATTCCCGTAATGTTTATTCCTTGTCGAAATCAAAGCATCATTCTGCTGTTTTGAAACCGACAACATAAGCACTTGCGACAGGGAAGCATTTCCACTATCAACCAGATTTTGACCTGGGTTGGGAAATGGATCAGTTAACACAGCTGAGGTTTGCGAACTTTTAAAGAACCTCTTCAACTCAGCTTTGAATGGACAATTCTTTGTATAATGATCCTCCTCATCACATATTTGACATGGATAAATTTGTTTCCCTTTCCCAGGAGGGTTTGAAGAAGTTTTTCCAGGAGATGACTCACCCTGTTTCTTCTTCTTCCCTTTGTTTTGCTTCTTCTTGCTTCCTGGTTGATTGGTTTCTTTGCCTCTATCTGCTGATACGGCATTTACTTCCGAAGCAAGAATTTCTTCTTTTGCATTTTGATCCGAATTCTTACGGGCTTTCTTAGACGAAGCCTTTATCGATTTCGTGTTTGCCATGCCAATCACGCCATCACCGGCATGAGAGTCACTATTGGATTTAGGAGGAGGAGGAATTGAAAATTCCGGTCTAGGGGTGTCGGGTATTTTGTCGTAGAGCATGCCAGACTGAGTATAAACTAAGTCTAGATATTGTGCACGAGCAATAACTTGCTCCTCTGTTACGACTCCCCCCTTTGCCACATCTTCCGTTATAGCCGGAAGTAAAGACTTTATAAACCATTCAGCTAACAGCTGATCGGGAACGTATGTTTTCACCATCCTACGTCGACGACGCCACTCATGTATATGATCATATATATGAGTGGCAGTTGTCTGTTTGAAGTTGGTTAATATTTCGGTTCCCGTTTCATACCTTATCGGTAATTGAAAATGGGTTAAGAAAGTCGTGGCTAGGGAGCTAAAATTGTCGAACGAGGCTCTAGGTAATTCAATATACCATTTTGCCGCTGGACCCGTTAACGTCCTCTGGAAAAGGCGAAGCCTTATCGAATCATCATTTAGGGTGTTCGATGAACACCACAGTTGAAAAGTCATCACGTGATTCGATGGGTCTTCACCTGAATTTCCATTGAATTTAGGAATGTCAGATGGAATTTTGTGAGGAATCGCTGGCCACCAAGGGGCGTAAGAAATTGGATCGTTCGTTAATCGGTGTAAATCCGGTAATTCTAAAGTTGCCACGAATGGTAACTGTTGATTCAGGTTAGGTGAGGCGTACCCAGGATACGATGGAATCGCCTGAGCGGTAGGCCTTTACATACCAGCATAATGTAATTGATGTTGGTATGACTGATACGGTTGGTGGACCTGACCACTGTGAAGCGGTTGGTTTTGACCGTTTTGAATATACGGTTGTCCACTATTCGCAAAGATCTGCTGCTCAGAACCTTGGTACACTTGCTGGAATTGTGGTTGTTGGTATTGCACCAGCCATGGTTGTGAAGCCATGTTCTGCAGTGCTATACTAACCGACGGACCAAGATGTGGGGTAATTGTACCCGTTTGGACCTGTGTCGCCCCACCAGTTGGTGATTGTGGTTGTGTCACAGGGTCAAAGGGCTGTTGCATTACAACCTGAGAAATCTGAGGTTGACACACAACAGGCATCGTTTGAACTTGTGACACTGTTACAATAGCTGGCGTCGTTGGGATGTTCGACACAGGTACACATTGTTGCATAGAATACACAACTCTTGGCTATTGGGTCAGCATAGGTACCCAACCACTTGTCGTAACTCCAGTATAACCTGAATACGGTTGAGAACTGCCGTATGGATATCCTCCCGGAGGGGGTAATGAAAGGGCATATTGCCCCCCATACGGTAGCAATCCGGAACTCAAGGGGATTGTTTGCCCTTGGGCACTGGATGGCCCAAATTGACCTCCATAGGGATCAATTTGTCGAGTCTCAGCATAAGAATTACCGGATATTATTCCGGAGGAACAAACTGGAACAGACCACACTGTCGAAATAGTCCCTGGGTGGACTCCTTCTAGCGTTTGCGAGCTAGTTGGGACAGATGGTACACCTGCAAACATCGTCGGAGTGACAGCAGGGAGTTCTGTTGTCACCATATCATTTGATACAGTCCTAGATGTCGACGGTTGCTCAGACATTTTGAGTCTATCCAATAAATTTCCTAACGATTCTACAGGAACTCCCACTGGTGATGGACTAACTTCTGATGTAGAAGGAAAAAGAGTGACCCCTACTCCAAAATGGGTTGGATTACTTGCTTGCGGATCCTCTACAATTTCCTCTATCGCAATCAAACCAGGTGGAAGAGGAAGACCGTCAGGTCCGTAAAATATTTCTGGTGCCGAAGAAGGGGTTGTTTCGACAGCGACAGTTGTTTGAGGAACAAGGCTCTCTGGACCGGTTACAGATGGAACTGGTTCAGTAACACAAGTACTTGTTCTCAGACTAGGATCAGTGTTACTGTCCCTCTGTGGCTGTTGAACTTCTTCAATAGAGGCAGGGTTTCCAGAAACGTTTGGAGTAACCAGAATCTCAGATGTTGTCGGAACACTTGTTCTAACTTTGATAGGAGATTTCGAACCGGTTAAACGAGTTCGCTTTGTCCGTACTGTTTTCGATTCCGGAGACAAAGACGGTTGACTCGTAAGCCTCCGCGAACGACGGGGTTTCAATTGACTTTCTTCCACGATTGCGGGTTACTCGATCAACTAAAATACAAAAAGGGGAAAGTTTGTTTCCGAATTGAATGAATTTTATTAGACGCTTTAGACACAACTTGCTTTTTCACTTTTAAAGAGTCGAGAAAAAGCTAAAGATGACTCTAGTCTCCTTCGATGTTTTAACGAGCCCGAAGTGACAAATGCTCGGATGGACTTTTTCTGTTATAGAGTCTGAAAAAGGCCAAAAGAAACTGCTCTGGAGATCTAGGCAGAGGGTGTGCCAAACTTTTCGCAAAACCGCAGAATACTTTTTAAGGTATGGGCGGTCGATCTTCATGAATGTTGTGTTCACTGCATTGCGATCAGTAGGGCGGCCGGCACGGCTTCCTAAGGATAAAGGATATATGCCTATAGGGGTCTCCCAATATATACGCGACGGTACGTGGGAGCACAATCCGTACTAGCGCTATCGTCCCTCAGGAGGAATCACCCACCTTCCACGAGATCGACAGTCACTAGGCTTAACGACACCGGAACACGTCTCTAGCCTAGACCTCTATGTTGTGCATTATGTTGCAAAGCGTTGTTAGGTTCATTCAGTTTATTTTAAGTTGATCTTTTTTAGAAGTTTGTCTTTCAGGATCACCACGAGATGTATGGTACAATTCCTAAATGCAGTCTAAGATGATAAGCAAGCTTTATTATCTTTTCAACTTTGAAAATCCTAGCTACTAAGGGAAAAGAAAGACACTATCTTTTCTCAAAGAGCAATCAGCACACTCTAATGCACTCTTTCCTAAATCAATCATGCAAACTTATCAAAATGCAAATGCACAATGCAGGTGTTTGTTTTCCACTTTCTTAGTATAGATGCCTACAAAGAAAGCTTTTTGTACAACTTTGAATTTGCTTTTAAATGACAGATACAAACAAGTTTACTTTTTCGAAATCAACAAGGGTAGAAGAGATTACAATCACTTTGCGACTTTCGAAATGAATACTTGTTTCGACACTTAAAAGAGACAAACTCAAACCAATAAGCAAAAGCAAATGATAATCAACTGTAAACAGCCAATGAACTCTCTCCTAAGATCACAGTCAATCAAATCTGAATCAAAGGCTACAGGATGATTATTTCACT
Organism: Pinus tabuliformis; assembly: GCA_031772625.1. Lineage (NCBI taxonomy): Eukaryota > Viridiplantae > Streptophyta > Pinopsida > Pinales > Pinaceae > Pinus > Pinus tabuliformis. The sequence continues at coordinate 430,532,780 of CM062804.1, forward strand.
CATGCAAAGGAAAACTGTAAATGACGTAAAAACACATAAAAACACTCACAGTCTTTTTGTACAAAAGGAGGCGGAATCTAAGCAAAGAAAAGGAGTTATCAGACTGGTACCTATGCTGGTTAAAGGCTGCAAAAAACAGAGATCAAAACAGGGCAACAGAGATCAGAGAACCCCAGCTGCACAAGGCTAAACTGGTTCAGCGCAAGTCCAACACTGTGGGTTTGACATTCAGCGCAGGTAGCCTTCACGGGACCTGCGTTGAAATGCAAACTGCCTTCACAGTGTCTGCGCTGAAGGAGAAACTCTCGTTTCCCCTGGGTTCTGGGTCACAAAATGCTCAAAAATCAACTGTTTCAGGCCAAATCAGAAACACAAGCAAGGTATAATCAGAGGGATGCTTTGAGAGGGTACTAAATACTATCACAAAGGATCATCAAGTCATTTGTGAGTCCATTGTTCAGATCATAGACAAAATCCAGTGAAGGATCAAGGCAGCAACAGTCTACTTTGCAGAAGCAGTTCGATTGTTGCTGTTGAGTCTATGAAGCAAACAATGATGTAAACACAAATAAAATGACTAAAGCAATCTCCCCAGCGGAGTCGCCAATTTGTTGTGGGGAAAAATGCCTATGCAGGACGATCCTATCCACCTAAGGTGTGACAGCGCCTTAGCAACAAACGAATACAGCTATCATGATTTCTTCCTTTATGAAATGGGAAAGAGGGGAGATCGGTAGACTTACCGTTGTCTTCTGGTTGTCCCTCGATCTAGATCCTCTTCTCTTTGGGTGTCCACAGCTACTTGTCTCCTCGCTTGCTCAAGAGAACGGCTACTTGAATCCCACGAGATCACAAGAGAACAGCTACCTGTGACAAGAGAACAGCTACTTGCGACAAGAGAAGAACACAACACAAAGGCAAATATACATATTCATAAATGATTCAGGATTAGAAACAAATCAAATACACTAATGCAATTATACAAAATACACCAGCATATAGGAAAGAATCAAGATAGCTTTATTGATTGATAACAAGGTTGAGGAAGAGATACAACCCATAGGGCTCCAATCCAGCATCTCCTTCCCAGCAGAATGGAATTCCTTCTTCAGCTCCCTTCAAAGCATTAAGCACCCAATGTTTCCAGTCACAAACCAACAGCAATTCTTTGCAATAACAAAATTCCAGCCTCTAGATCTCATGGAGGAGAGATCTATATATAGTTATTTTGGAGAGAGGATGAGTCAGCTTGAGATCTGACTAGTGTCCTCTCCCTCTCTCAGTTCTTGAGTCCACTTGGAGGTTCTTGCTTCCACTTGGAGATTTGGAACCTCTTACTCATCACCAGTCGAATTCCCTGAGGCAAGTGTCATTTTGGAAGCTTCCTGAGCATTGACACATTGAGGAATGGGCCTGCCACTTGTCCAAACTCACTCAGCGCAGGTAGCCTTTGTTGGAGTTGACATTCAGTGCAGATGCTCAGTGGAGCAGTTGACATGATCCAGAATTGGCTTGTTTTTTAGTGTTTTCAGGTGGAGAACTTCTGTGAATTGATGTGGTTAGTTTGCCTTGTTCCTCTAGGGGTAGGAACAACATGTTTTAGGGACTTTGGATCCCTTAGATTATGGACATTTCATGCTCCATGCTGTAAGGCACAAAAATGTCTATAACAGTTGTGTTGCCACCTAAGATGTACACCTAAGTGCGGGAAACGTTTCTAACCCCACAAGGTATAATATTCAAGGCACAACCCTCAGAGTAGGAGTTGTCACCTAATCCCTACTCATTTTATTTAAGCTCTCTCCTAGATAATCTAAGCGAGGTAGTCCCTAAGGATAGTTAGAAAGGGAAAACTTGTTGCAACAACAAGCCTAGGAGACTAAGGGCAAGGCAATTATTTATCTAAGCATCTTGATTAAAAAATTATTTAGCAAGTTTGACTACTAAAAGAGAAATGTAAATATTTAAGAAACAATCTCAATAAGATCAATAAGACAATGACTAGATTAACAATGATAAACCAGTGCCTTATAACAATGCTTAATAGAGATTCAACACTTGCAAAATATAATAATATTTCAAGTCACAAGATAAATAATGTTGCAAGACAAGTATTAGTATAGGAAATGGCACAATATTAAAAGATGAGCAGAAAATATAACTTGCAAGAATGAAAGAAACTTGTACTTTGCTTTTAAAGAGATGCTCAAATAAAAGTAACAGTATCAATGGGCAATGAGCAAGGAAATTAAATGACAATACAAGAGCAGTAATATAGTATTGCAAGTAGAGATAGAGTGCTCACAAAATAACAATATGCCAAGTTAGACAAAGCCAGATAGATGAATGCAAATTAAGCAAGGTGGAATGCAAAATCTAACTCTAGAATGCAAATATTGATGCAAGATTTCAATGGAATACAATGATAACAATGTTGTTTCAAGGAAAGTAAATTGCCAATAAACTTGTAATCACAAAGTAGATAAATACTTCAAAGCACAAGATTACCAGCTAATGACAATAATCAATGAAACAATAGAAATACTCACATAAATAATGATGATTAGAATGTTAGGAACAATTACTCAAATACCATTTAAATGTGCTAATTAGGTGTGTTCTTTACTTATTTAGACAGTTGAAATAAGCAAGAAATTTAAATGATGAAAGCACAAATTTAGGATGGCAGATGAGATTGCTAACTAAACAATTAGGAAACACTACCAAATCTAAAACACAAATGAGCTTAAGACAGTAGATACTCAACTTGTAATTCAGACCAAAATAGCTCAAAATCAAAAAATGAAAAGATGTAAAATGAGATCTAGAAAGCAATACTAAGGAAACTGATCTAAAGATCAAGTTAGTAATAGCAAGACTAAAGAATCAGATCTAAAACTAATGCAAGAAGAAAAAAATTAAGACACACACAAGAGATTCCTCCTAAAAGAGGAGACAAGGATGCCAAGGGGTGAGGACCCCAAGCTCCCTCAAAAAAGAAAAGATGAATCTTTTATTGAAATGTTACAGAGAAGTCCTTCTTGTGACAGTGAGTGAGAGGACTTTAGAACTTTTTGGAGAAGGCTTACAAAACCAAAATGCCTTCTTAAGAAAATTACAAGCTTTTTTTAAGATGTTACAAGAGAGACCCTTTGACACAAAGAAGGGCTCTTTTCAGACTTAAGTAGATTTACAATGATAAGAGGATTTAAAATAACTTTTCTCCTCAAGCAATAATGTTGATCCAATTACAATCACAACTTCAAAACACCCCAAGACAAGTAGGTCAACCTTAAATCACTGCCTCCAAACTTTGATGAACTGATAACCAATTTACTCACTGCTTAGAAAACCAAGACCTCTGCAAAATCTGAATTTCAAACTCATAAAATAGATGAGTTTTCTGCAACAACAATGGCTTGAAGTTCAGTGAATGGTTCTCCTCAGTTCACTGCCCCAAATAGATGAAATGACTGTCAAAAAGACCTATTGCTTTGGCAATGTAGAGGCAGCAAGGGCCCTCAGCCTAGATGATTTAGATGCAAGTGACTGAGGCAAGTATTGAACTTGTGGCAAGAGGGGAATAAGCCTCCCAAAGAGACTTTCCTAGCCCTGTCAAGCAAACAAAATATTAGACCAACAAAGTTTATGCCAAAAACAAATGATAAACCCTTTTCTAGGAAAAAGAAAGGCTAGAAAATTTGACAGAATTTGTATAATTAATTGTGGATTTTCTGAGACTTAAATTCTAAAAAAAATTATGTGATAGCTTTGAAGTAAATTTGTTTCAAAACAGAGAGGGATTGCAGCCCTCCTTCAAGCCCACAACTCAGAGGAAAGAAGCTTCCCAACCCTTGCAGTTTTTCCTCAAAATTTCATACCAAAATCCAATTTTCAAAATACCAAATCCTAGCCAAATTTTTGATGAGGAAAAACCCTTCAAAATTCAATGATTACTTTTGCAAAATTCCAATGATTAAATACATAAAATCTGAAACAAGAAAAGAACCTAAATAGTAAAAACCCTTCAAGGTTAGCGACTAATCTAACAAGAGAAATCTAACTGTTGAGTCACAAAATGAGTATCAAGGCTGGAAAATCAAAGCCCAAGCTAGATTTGCAAACAAAAATTTTGAGAAATAAATTTGAAGAAATTATTTACAAAATTTCTGAAATGGAAACCCTTGTCAAAATTTAAAATTTTGATATTTGAAAGGGGATCAAATCCTAGCAGCTACTCTTAAAATTTATTCGATGAAATTCAAACCCTTGGAAATTTGGGCTCAAAACTTCTAATGAATCCTTGCCAAATGAAGGTTACAAATTGTTGCAAAAAAACCAGATTAATGAAATAAGCTTGAGAACCCCTTTGAGAAATGGAATGGTCAAGCAGTAGCAACTGACGCACGAAAGAGGAAACCTAGTAATAAAGAGAAAATAATTGTAATAATCTCAACATTAACCATGATGAACAACCTTTGGTTCTCTTCAATATTTGCCCATCCTTAGACTCAAACATGCATACATAGACCCAAAATCCTTAACTTTGAATTTGTTAATGTATTCTTAGAGTCAACTTCTCTGCTTTGTGACCATGTTATTATAAAAAATTGTGGCTTGAGTCCAATTGAAAATTTTCTGGGCAACCACAATTTTTTTTATTTCTCCTTGATCTATTGGGTGAATCACCTTAAAAAATAAAACCCTTATCCCTCCTATTTAGAATCTGCAAAGTCAACAAAACAAAAACCAAAATATACAGAAATTTACTAAATCTATACCAAGAAAAATTATTTACAAATCTACAAGGACTATCCTGAAGAATATGAGTCCAACCCCATTCTTCAAATAACAAGTAATAGCTCTAGATAGCAGATATTATTTAAGCACAATGATTTAAAAAGAGATAAATGAGATAAATAAAAAAATTCTCTAGCTAAGGTCTAGAAACCCTGCAACAAATTTGTCAGATAAATCCTTCAAGTGAAATAAAGTGGATTTTCCCACTTCCTCACTCAAGAGTTGGTTAACTTAAGCAAAATCATCCCCTCATGCTTGAGATCTAATTCAATTAGATGTTTTCTACACAACTCAGAAAAATTGTGTTAGCTTTAGATGAGACATGAAAAATATAATGGAAGAAAATTCTTGCAACTTAAACAAAGGCACACTAGCCACTTCCAATCCTAAAATATTTTCTAGATCTAATTACTAGTGTAAGATAATTATACACTAGTAATTCAATGTAAGCAAATGAAATAACAAATAAAAACAGCAACAGAAAATTAAGCTAAGGAATTCAGTACCATATCCATAGAGAAGAGCCACAATATTTCACCCCAAAGACCTGTGTATTATTATTTCAAACTAGAGAAAGCTTTCAGACCAGAAATCCAGAGCACAACATCAAGAGATGTTACAATGCGGAGCATATGCTTCCTTACATAGAAAAAATGAGAGCTCTAGGGACTCTTCCAAGTGAAAAACAATTAGTTCCATGAAGGTGCACAAATTTGACTTGATCTTGGCTGATTAAATGCTTGATCCATGTCAAAATAATATCCACCATTGGTTGCTTGAGAAAAATTCGAATTCCTTAATGATGCCTCTTTCTTGGTCCAAAAAATATTTTTTTCTGTAATTTTTGCCTCGAAAAGTCCCCATTCTCTTAATGAACTTGGACCATAAATTCGATTTTCATTAAAAAATCAAATTTTCTAGGAATTAATTCCTTTTTTCTAGGTCAAAAATATTTTCTTGAATATTTTCTTGTTTGATTTGTGGAGATTCCCTTCTTGGAAAGTGCGCATTCCTTTTTTTAATATTTTTCACTTGGAAAGAATTTATTTTTATCTCATTTTTATTTTCCGTCCAACTTCCAGCTAATTATTTAACCACTTTTTTGTCAGAAAACCAAAAATAAATCAAAATTAACTCATTTTCTGACTCAGGATTTTAATTCATTTTTTCTATAAAAATTAATTAATTGGTACTAAAGGGTGTTAATAATTTTTTCCATCCTTGAATATTTAATCCATGTTGTCTAAATATGAGGGACAATGCACCAAAATATAAAGACTCTACTAAGAACATGTTGATGGGTCAAAATGTACTGCCAACATCTAAGGGATCTCCCCAGTGTGAAGTCCCAATTAGACCTCACACTGTTTAGGATAGGAGCCCCATCCGGTACGTGGGCCCGGCTGCCACCGTGAATGTTTTTGCTCTTGGTTATCAAATGAGAAGATGTAAGAGTGGGACAAGAATGAAATGTTCAGGTAGTGAAACAAAATCAACCCAAGATTTACCAATTGCAGAAAGAGGTACAAACAAGTCTCAGCAACAATAAGAAGAGATATACCATGAGAGGGATTAGTGAGCTTAAACCTCATTAAACATAATAAACAGGAACATGCCAGAAGTCAATTGCAAATTAGTTCACAATAGGTAACCGACATGGAAAGGAACAAGTAAACACAAATTTGAAAGTGAAACATACATGAAACCACTATGTATCAATCCATAACATATTGTTTATATGAAAGCACACATACAAATATGGTGAAGTACTAGACAGCTAATACAACCACCGTGAATAAGCATGGGAATCAATGCCAAAGATAAAGAACATCTTATTAATATCACTACAACTTCAAATACATATCATGCAATTGGTCAAAACCCAATAGTGGAACATGGGCTGTTCATACCATTTCCCGATGCCAAAACCCTAGCCGCACTGTAAATCCACTCTATTGGCTTCCAAGAGTTAAGTGGCTCTAACTCTCAATCATAAATCAGTTATCTATCTTGGCCTCAACTCAAGTGTTAAAGTCCCCCTGATAATGAGGCATGGGGGGGGACATTTATAGAGATGAGGTGATTGTTCACCTACTGTGACCCTTGGCCTTCCCTTCTTCCCTTTCGACTACCCTCATGAATCTCGAGATTACCCACTTCTTTCTCAAGCCAAAATTATTGTTACATGCCCACATCAATCCTAACATAGTGGCTGATATAATGGTGGGTGATATTTTCATTAAGATGAAGGAGAGAGAGGGAAGGTTGTAGAGTGTTATTGGAAACCCTAGAATGTTTGTTTCCCATGTGTCGAAATGATGTGGATTCTTGGTCCTAGAACTGGCCTGCTCTCTTGCCACTATGCTTTGCACACATTCCTCAATCTTCTAGTGATGCGCCTTCTAGTTTATTGAAAAGTTCTTGGAACTTGGAAGGGATCATTTGGCCTGCTGAAAGGAAACCCTAGTTATGCACACTCCATGAGAAACTATAATCCCTTCATGTGGACCGACATTTTGTTCCCTTCCTTGTACCTACAAGCAAATAACATTGGCCAAACGTAATTTCAATCAAAATGATAATGGAAATACAACTATCTAATTGAAAGAATGACATTCATAAATAATTAATTTAGACCCCTGTGTAGTCAATTCTTGTGCCACAATATTATTGTTGCATGTGGCCTTGGAGGGCCCTCTTGGAATTCCTCAGATATATTTCCATTTACGGGCTTACTCTCATCCATCTTCTGATATTGTGTTTCTAACACGGCCATCATATTTTAGGAGCTTGAGTGGATCTGATTTCCATATCATCAAAAACCCTAATTTATCTATCTATGTCCATCCTTGATCCTTTCCTTTCACCGTAATAAAATGACGTGAATCACACGCATTTACAGACAAAGAAATACCTTAAAACATAATGAATTGATTGTCAAAAAAACCATTAATTTGGACCCCTGTATAGTCCTTTTTTTATCAAAGAGGGTGGCTTTTAGAGGGTATTCTTACACTTCTTTAATCAATATTTTGTCCATGGTCCCACTATGGAGCGAGCGTTGAATGTAGCTTCACTTCTTTGCAGAGCCAAGGGAAAAATAACTTATTTGATCGTTTCCCATTCCCAAACTTGTTAGCTTGCACACTTTTATGCATTAGACACGTTGAAAGAGGAGGTCGCATTAGTCGCATAGTCGCATTATGATGGAGTTAGCCTGGTTGTTACTATGTGACTTAGTGGCTTGGGTAGAGATCCCATAGTCACACTACAATGAGGGTCGCATGCCTTTGCTACCTGTGGAGTGTGATGTTGCGACCTTGGTGGAGGTGTAGTCTACTAAAGGTTGCCTAGTCGCAACGTAGTGCAGGTCGCATTTTTCTTTTGGTGGCTTCCATGGCTCCCCAGCGTGACTTTGCAACTGGTCGCACTGGAATGATATCACACCTTATCTTCTGCATGCCTTAAGGCCCTATAATGCGACTTCTGTGACTTGGGAAGGATCGCAATCAAATGATGTGACTTTGGTGAGTCGCATAGTCGTTGCACTCTGTGGGTCACATTTTAGAGTGCATGACTAGGGTTCCCCTTGCGACTTCGTACTCTTGATGAGAATCTCGGGTCATGTTTCTCAGTTGCTTTTCTTGGGATGAAAGAATATGTGATGAATGTTTACCTACTTGTTTCTACCATGGACAATAATCTATTGAGTGACACTGACACCACTGTGGCCTTCGTAGCTGATGGGGCTATGCTTTCAATTGGCAGTTATCGGAGACAATGGCGATGATGGTCCCGGGGAAAGCAACTTGGTCTCGCTTGTACACCAATTCTTGCAAGTTTGATGTGCCCACCTACTGCAAAATGGTGATCTTAGTATGATGCAGATGGAGTCTCAGATGTGTGATTTCGCCAAGTTCAGTTTTGAATTGAATTTTAAAACTGTTGTTCTTGCAACACAAAATTTGAAACTCTCTAGAAGGATTCCCTTGATGCACATGGTTGTAAAGAAATGCATGTGTAACAATCCCTCGTATAAATTGAAACATTGTCCTATAGCTTTATGACTCTTGTAAGGTTGTGTTGTCACCTTTGATAGAGTTGGCTCAACTTGCAATGAAACATATTGCGCCAGCGATGGTCTTCTTACTCCATTTAGACACGAGCTCATTACACAATGTGAAGCTGCATGATGGTCTTCCTCTGCATATATTCTGATTCTATGATTTGATTACATCTTATCGCACCTAATTTCGATACTTGAAATCGTCTTTCTCTTTATCATTCTCTCGGAATGATTGTTTACAAGGCCCTTTTCTTTTGAAAGTTTGTAAAGTGAAATCATGGTGTTGTACGCAACTAGCTACAATGCAACCCTTCATGTCCCTTTAACGCCTTCCGTTATAGTAAGTTACTGATGTGATATGCGGTCTTGGATGGTTTAAATATATAAATCTCGGTCCTCCGTTGTTCGACGTGAATTTAACCTATCCTCTCAACAAATACAATCGATGATCCTTGTGCCATTTGTGCTAGGTGTGTTGGTCTCATTCGCGTATACTTCAACCAAGATGCTAGCGCTATGAGTAGGTCGAAACCTCACATTATTCTGATATTAAATCCTTGATGGTGCCATATGTGCCTTGCGCATAGTTTGAGTGTGGGTCGGTCATTACGATGGCACCATATGTGCTTTAAGAGGGCTCTGGACAAAGATGATGTCTCCAGTGTGAGGTTACCATAAAGAAAAAAAAAGGCATGTCTCCATAGTGCAACTGCAGGGTAGAACTCCTTTAAACTTGTTTGGAGGTATTCATAACTGACTTTTCTTTATTCTCGTAACATAACTAACACATCCCTAATGGCATACATTCGTTAAGATATAGTCCTCATCCATATAGGAGTTGTGACCTTTTGACTATGCCTTGGTACAAAATAGGAGGTGTTGTCTCACTTTCCCTACATAGAACAATGATACATGTGTTAACTGCATGATATATATATAATAATAATGCTTCACCACTCACCAAAAACTAAAGCTTAGGGTGCATCAATGCATGCCCAATGCTCTTTCGAAAATTTCAATCTTTGGCTTTTTTTCCTCTTACATAAGTTTTTCTAGCTCTGAGCACATGCATTAACCTATCATCCAAGGTGGTGTTAACATGTCAAGGGAGCTTCCTGTAATGATGAAAATCCAATGGGATGTGATTTTAATGGAAGTGCATGCATGCGGCCATAAGGGCGAGGTTGAAATATGAAGGTGACTCTCATCCTGACTAGTTAGTGTTTCAAGGATGTGCATGATGAGGACAACGATACACCAACCCTAACGAGATTGGAAGGAATGAGGGTGACGGTGAGGCAAAGTCATTGACAAAAGAATTCCTGTAAACCTTAACACTTATTGATGTGATCATGCTTCAATGTGAGATGATAAGGGTGAAGATGATAAGCATCCTTGAGAGCTAGTATTAATTTAAAATGGGGTTAGGCCCGCAATCACATAGCTTTAGAGTTACCAGGATGCAAGGCAAATACATAATTCTTGTAAACCTAATGCACATGCTGAGGTGAAGGATTTGCCAAGAACCTAGGGAGCATGTTCTGAAATGAATCTCACCATGATGACATGTAATGTTGATGAGGATGCACCCCTAGAGGCATGTGAATTATGTAACAACGGGAAGGGGATCACTCCTTTGACAATCTATTGTTTCTCCCAAACCCTAATATTATCAATTGTAAATGAAAGCAAAATTAATTGCATGCTTGTCCAAATATAGGGCATCTACTGATCGTGATGCATATCATGCAAAGGTGAGTTTAAAAATCATGGGAGACTCTTAACACTTCACTGGAGCTATTGACCTTCAAAACCCTAAGGCGATCCTAAGGCCTATGTCTGAGATAAAACATGATTTGCGATGCAATGTATGAAACGTGAGGTAGAGGATGATCAACCTGATGACTCTGAAAAGAGGAGCTTCTGTCAGGTGTAATTGTGATCCCTAAGGATTCAAATGCAAAAACCCTAATCTCAGGAACCCTAGTTTGAAGTTGTTCATAGACTTCGTCAAGGGCATGAGGACCTCACATAACCGTCAGTGGAAGTTGAAGTGCCTCATCATCCTGACCAATCTCTGAACCTTCAAACGACATGCCATCAAACGTCAATAGCAGTGCAAGGTTTTTAGATGGATATATATGGTTATCACTGGTTGTGACCGAACGACTATCAATGAAAATATTGTGGATTGGATCCGATGTCTAAATATTGATAGATTGGCAGATCGACATATCAGATTCTTTAGATTCCCGAGAATTAACTGAATCAACCAAAAGAGTCTCAAGCAAAGGGGAGGTCGGGTGATTGAAAACTTCCCATATAGGAGACTTTAAGACATCATCTGATTGTGTATGTTGACAGACTGTATTGGCTCAAAAACAATAAAAAAGATTTGAGACAATGGCCAGAGCACTGCATTCAGCAAACAAATTAAGGTATAGAGGTTGATGCACATTAGTTGAAAGGTGATGGAAATATTTTCTCATAGAGACATCGCTCAAATCATAGGATTTCCAAGATGAGATCGCATCCAACAAGATGATGTTGAGAGGAGTGTGATGTGCAGAAACCCTAATTTGACTTGGTTCAAGGGTCTCATCAGGAACGTGAGAACCTAACATAACCATCAGCGGAAGCTGAAGTGCCTCAACTTCCTGATGAGTCCCCAAAAATTCAAAAGGTGGATCATCAAATTCTGGTGGCTTCGTAGGATCAACAAATGGATACGTAGGATAATCACCAGAGGCGTGAGTGAATGTATTTTCGATATAATGAGAATCGTTGAAACCACCAGTTTGATCAAGTTGGGTATCTGGCACATAAGGCTCTTCTTGGATTGAGAGTGAAGAGGGATTAATGAGAGAACCAGCTTGAGCTGGGTGAGATGCAAGGCCCTCTTCTTCACTTGTTAAATATTGCGGGTTGAAAAGATCAGGCATAAGAGATTCAAGGTCCACCTCCCTTAACTGTGAAACATCACCCCCATGTACATGATTACAATCAACACAAGCAAGACAAATATGTGCATGATCTAAAGGAACCACTGTTGTAGTAGACCCATGGATTAAATCACTGTAGAATGGAGGCATGGGTTCAGATGAAGGGGCACCAATCAAACCCAGACTCACATCTTGCCCATTTATGTTCTCCAAAGGGGAATATGGATTTGCAGGCATGATGTGGTCTGTGGATTTGATGGGATAGTCAACTTTACCTGAGACAAGATCAAAGCCATCATGGACAGGTGAACGAGATCTAGGAATATAGTGAGACATATGTTGAATGGACTCGATCTGGGTTCCACCAGCAAGAAGAAATGTTATATAATTTTCATATTCAAGATCAAAAGGATGTATGAGGGATTTAGAGCCAAGACCATAAAATCCATTTCCCAAAAAGCACTTTTCATCGTTTGAACCATTTACGGCCAAAATATTATTATGTACCAAGTCATGAGGATGATGAGAAATCCCACAAGCAGTAATCTCTTCCTCGGAGGCTTGAGTTTGTTATGGATTCAGAGAGATAGGAAAAACAAGATTAGGGATAGAGCCTAGACACTTTGTAATCTGCAAATTATGATGATACTCATGCGAAATAGGATTTGTTTCTAATTGAAAATGTTGCAAAGAAACGAGAACCAATCATTGAAAATTTATATTCAAATACACCCATTTGACATCTCTTTCAGGAAATTCAAAACAAAGATGCACAAATCTAAAAGAAAAATCCTCTAAAGATTCTTCAGGTTTCATCCTAAGCTCATTTATCCTCATTAACACATCTTGAAAATCGTACCTATGAAATGCTTGTTGGAGCTTACCGATGAGTTGCTCGAACGAATGAATGGATGTCGTTGGCAACGTGTGGCACCATTGCTTGGTGCGACCTTCAAGGGTGAGGGAGAAGAGCACACAAGCAAAATCTTCATCATCGATCTCAAAAGATTCACAAAACTCAAGGAAATCAGAAATGTGCTCGATTATGGATGTTCCATCCTCACCATCAAACTTTAACTGAGACAAGTGATGGAGCTACTCCTCGGGGATTGAAAATTGAAAAATGGACAAACCAGATAAACACCCTGGGAGAAAAATTCAGGTCGGAGCCATTTACATATATGAGACTAAACTGCAAGCTCCAAGGGCTCAACTTGTCATTTTTCCCTCCTTCTAGTACCAATTTTTTGATGGGTCAAAATGTGCTACCAACAACTAAGGGGTCTCCTCGGTATGAAATCCCAATTAGACCTCACAATGTTTGGGATGGGAGCCCCATTTGCTACGTGCACCCAATTACCACCATGAATTTTTATGCTCTTGGTTATCAAATGAAAAGATGTCAGAGTGGGACAAGAATGAAATCCTCAGGCAACAAAACAAAATCGACCCAAGATTTACCAATTGCAGAAAGAGGTACAAACAAGTCTAAACAAAAATAAGAAGAGATATACCATGAGAGGGATTAGTGAGCTAAAACCCCATTAGACATAATAAAAAGGCACATGTCAGAAGTCAATTGCAAAGTCATTCACAATAGGTCACCGACATGGCAAGGAACAAGTAAACACGGATTCGAAAGTGAGACATACATGCAACCACTATGTATCAGTCCATAACGTATTGCGTATATGAAAGCACACATACAAATATGGTGAAGTACCAGACAACTAATACAACCACCATAAATAAGCATGGGAATCAGTGCCGAAGATAAATAACATCTTATTAATATCACTGAAACTTCAAATACATATCGTGAAAATGGTCAAAACCCAATAGTGGAACATGGATTGTTCGTATCATTGCCTGATGCCAAAACCCTAGCCCCACTGTAAATCCACTCTACTGCCTACCAAGCGTTGAGTGGCTCTAGCTCTCAAGCATAAATCAACTATCTATATTGGCCTCAACTCAACCACTAAAGTCCCCCTGATAATGAGGCCTGAGGGAACATTTATAGATATGAGGTGATTGTTCACCTACCGTGGCCCTTGGCCTTCCCTTTTGCCCTTTTGACTACCCTCATGACTCTTGAGTTCACCCGCTTCTTTCTCAAGCCAAAATGATTTTTACATGCCCACATCAGTCCTAACATAGTGACTGATATAATGGTGGGTGATATTGGCATTAAGATGAAGGAGAGAGAGGGAAGGATGTAGAGGGTTATTGGAAACCCTAAAATGTTTGTTGCTCATATGTCGAAATGATGTGGGTGCTTGGTCTTGGAACCGGCCTTATTTCTTGCCACTATGGTTTGCTCACATTCCTCAATCTTCTGGTGATGTGCCTTCTAGTTTATTGAAAGGTTCTTAGAACTTGGAAGGGAGCATCTAGCTTGCTGAAAGGAAACCCTAGTTATGCAAACTCCATGAGAAACCCTAATCCCTTCGAGTGGACCAACATTTTGTTCCCTTCCTTCTACCTGCAGGAAAATGACATTGGCCAAACATAATTTCAATCAAAATGATAATGGAAATACAACCATCTAATTGAAAGAATGGAATTCATAAATAATGAATTTAGACCCCTTTGTGGTCAATTGTTGTTCCACAGTATTATTACTGCATGTGGCCTTGGAGGGCCCTCTTGGACTTCCTTAGATATATTTCCATTTATGGGCTTGCTCTCATCCATCTTCTAATGTTGTGTTTCTGACATGGCCATCATATTTTAGGAGCTTGAGTGGATCTGGTTCCATATCGTCAAGAACCCTAATTTCTCTACCTACGTCCATCCTTGCTCCTTTCCTTTCACCTGTAATAAAACAACGTGAATCACACGCATTTACAGATAAAGAAATATCTTAAAACATAATGAATTGATTGTCATCAAAACCATTAATTTGGACCCCTGTATAGTCCTTTTTTGTTATCAGAGAGGGTGGCTTTTATAGGGTCTTCTCGCACTTCTTTAATCAATATTTTGTCCATGGGCCCACTATGGAGCGAGTGTTGAATGTAGCTTCACTACTTAACAAAGCCAAGGGCACAATAGCTTCTTTGATCGTTTCCCATTCCCAAATTTGTTAGCTTGCGCCCTTTTATGCATTATACGCGTTGAAAAAGGAGGTCACATTAGTCGCATAGCCACATTATGATGGAGTTGGCCTGGTTACAACTATGTGAATTAGCGACCTGGGTAGAGGTTGCGCCGTCAAACTGCAATGAGGGTCGTGTGCCTTTGCTACCTGTGGAGTGTGATGTTGCGACTTTGGTGGAGGTGTGGTCTACTAGAGGTCACCCGGTTGCAACATAGTGTAGGTTGTGTTTTTATTTTGGTGGCTTCCACGTCTCCACGATGCGGCTTTGCCACTAGTCACACTCGAATGAAATCACACCTTATCTTATGCCTGCCCTGAGGCCCTGTAGTGTGACTTTTGTGACCTGGGAAGGATCGCAATCAAATGATGTGACTTTGGTGAGTCGCATAGTCACTGCACTCTGTGGGTCACGTTTTAGAGTGCATGACTAGGGTTCCCCTTGCGACTTCATGCTCTAGATGAGAAGCTCGGGTCACGTTTCTCAGTTGCTTTGCTTAGGACGAAGTAATATGTGATGATTGTTTACATGCTTATTTCTACCACAAACAACAATCCATTGAGTTACAATGACACCATCGTGGCCTTCGTAGTTGATGGGGCTATGTTTTCAATTGGAATTTATTAAAGACAATGGCGACGATGGTCTCAGGGATGCCAACTTGGTCTTGCTTGTCCACCAATTCCTGCAAGTTTGATGTGCTCACCTACTGCAGAATGGTGATCTTAGAATGATGCAGATGGAGTCTCAGATGCGTGATTTCGCCAAGTTAAGTTTCAGATTGAATTTTAAAATTATTGTTCTTGCAACACAGAATCTGAAACTCTCTAGAAGGATTCCCTCGACGCACATGGTTGTAAAGAAACGCATGTGTAACAATCCCTCTAGTAAATCAAAAAATTGTCCTATAGCTTTGTGACTCTTGTAAGACTGCATTATCACCTTTGATAGAGTCGGCTCACCTTGCAATGAAACATATCATGCCAATGATGGTCTGCTTACTCCATTTACACACGAGCTCATTACACGACTTGAAGCTACATGATGGTCTTCCTCCGCATATATTCTGATTCTATGATTTGAGTAAATCATATCGCACCTGAGTTCGATACTTGAAACTGTCTTCCTCACTGTCATTCTCTCAGAATGATTGTTTACAAGTCCCTTTTCTTTTTAAAGGTTGTAATATGAAATCATGGCACCGTACGCGATTAATTACAACACAACCCTTCAAGTCCCTTTAATGCCTTCCATTATTGAAAGTTATTGATGCGACATGTGGTCTTGGATGGTTTAAATAGATAAATCTCGGTGCTCCGTCATTCGACCCAAATTTAACTTGTCCTCTCGAGAAAAGCAATTGATGATCCTTGTGCCAGTTGTGCTAGGTGTGTTGGTCTCATTAGCGTATACTTCAACCGATCTACCAATGCTATGAGTAGTTGAAAACCTCACATTATTCCGACGTTAAACACTTGATGGTGCCATTTGAGCCTTCCTCATATTTTTAGTGTGGGTCAGCCATTATGATGGCACCGTATGTGCTTTAAGAGGGTTTTGGACAAAGGTGATGTCTCCAGCGTGAGACTACGATAGAGAATAAAAGGGCATGTCTCTATAGTGAAACTACAGGGTAGCACTCCTTTATTCTTAAATGACTTTACTTTATTATCATAACATCACTAACACATCCCCAATGGAAAACATTGGTGCCGATTATCAAAATATTGCTTCACATATCTGGCGTTAAGATATAGTCCTCGGGCATATAAGAGTTGTGACCTTTTGACTATGCCTTGGTATAAAATATGAAGTGTTGTCTCACTTGCCCTACATAGCACAATGATACATGTGTTAACTGCATAATATATATATAATAATAATGCTTCACCACTCACCCGAAACTAAAGCCTATGGTGCATCAATGCATGCCTAATGCTCTTTCGAAAATGTCATGCTTTGGCTTTTGGTCCTCTTACATAAGTTTGTCTAGCTCTGAGCATGTGCATTAACCTATCATCCAAGGTGGTGTTAACATGTTAGGGGAGGTTCCTGAAATGATGCAAAGCCAGTGGGATATGATGCTAATGGAAGTGCATGCATGGGACCATAAGGGCGAGGTTGAAATATGAAGGTGACTCTCATCCTAACTAGTTAGGGTTTCAAGGATGTGCATGATGAGGACAACGATACACCAATCCTAATGAGTTTAGAAGGAATGAGGGTGATGGTGAGGCAAATTCATCAACAAAAGTATTCTCGTAAACCCTAACGCTTATTGATGTGATCGTGCTTCAAGATGAGATGATAAGGGTGAATATGATAAGCATTCTAGAGAGTGAGGATTAATTTAAAATATGGTTAGGCCCGAAATCACGTACCTTTAGAGTTACGAGGACGCAAGGCAAATACATAATTCTCGTAAACCCTAATTCCCATGTTGAGGTGAAGGATGTTGATCACTTTAATTGCTTATTGAATTAAACAACAAAGTGTGACATTAATTGTCAACCCAGGGAAGTCTTGTTATTTCAAAGGCAACTATGTACTATATGTACTCAATTTTAAAAGAAACAGAAGTTATAGTACAAACAAATCATGCCTTAAATTAACAAATTGAAGCTCCACTCTGCATTACAGCAATTACACTCTGCTGCAGATAGCTATTAGACAAACGCTTAATTTCACGCAAAGAAATGGAAAGAATCAATCTGCAAAAGAAAACAATGGCTGTGTTGTAACAAAGAGTCAGGACCCTATCCCCGGAGCGGGAATCTCCAGCACCTGCCTCTGATTAACTTAGCTTTCCAATTCACTCTGTAACTTAATCACCGGTGAAACACTCATACAACAATTAATTGGGAAAGAAACAGAGTTTCAGCAAAGGTATTATAAACAATGTTCAGCAAAAAGTACTGTTAACAAGGCATGAATAAATGACACACTTAACACGCTGCAGAAATGTAATTGGTGAATCTTGTGATGAAGGTGGGCCCTGTCCTTCTCACAAGATTCCCCAGGAAACAAGAACTAGAAAAAGATGTTCAGAACAAAACTTTATTCATCCATCAATATGCCATATTACAAAAAGAGTTCCAATCCTATTCCTTTAGCTAAGCCTTTTCCATAGTCTGTTCATCCCCTTCTAATGTAGATGTCTCCTCTTTATAAAGAGGAGACATCTATTACAAAAGATTTACATTGTTTTAACCCATTATACAAAAGTAGGGAAATCAATTCTCTGTCAACGAAATGCTATTACAGGAATGTTGTCTTTAGATATAAGAGTTACATCCAGTGTAACAGCTTCCTCGGTGATCAGTTTTGGTTCCTTTGCTGCTATCAAATTTAGAATGCGAATCTCAATTGTTTTAGCATCACGATTCGCGTCTCGTTTTTGTTGTTTTAGCATCTGCAAAAATAGTCTTCCAAGTTGTTTCAGCATCACAGACTGCACATCATCCTTTAACTGTTTAGCACTTAATAATTCAAATATTAACTATGAAGATGTCGTGATTATATGCTAAATAATTAAACGTATAGTGATGAGAAGAATCATTACATACCTTTGAGATAATTGGGTTAAAATACTAACAAAGGCTTTTAAATATAAGTTTGAAAGGGATGGTATCATAGCAAAATATATGGTCAAAAAGGGACAATATGAGGTCCTAACATCCCCCCCAACTGAAGCAGTTGCATGTCCCCATGCAACATCTACTCTGAGTCTGAATCAGAATACTGGGATGTACAGTGCAAATTACTTATTCAGTAAATATAAAAGGTGTTATTAGTCGAATCTCTGAAACCCTGGACACTATGTAATCTTTGCCATGCTGCAAGCTCCTCCTTTTTGGACACCTTGAAGTAGGCCTTATATTGTTGTACTGGCAACCAGAGAAGGGGGAAATGAAAATGATAACCCAACCATTTGTTACCACACCGCTGAACACATTTAACATAATTAGGCACTCGTGAAATTGCTGCATGAAGATTGAGAGGGTTAAAAGGATGGTATTCCCTTCTCTCCTTAGGGCAATGTTCCCAGAACAAATTGTTTGCCTGCATGGCAAGAGATCCTTTCTTCTTGATATACTGTTGACATTCTTCTAACACTGCTACCTGTAATTCCCTAATATGCTCAATCATTCCTGGTTCTTTTATAACCCTATGATGTTCAGTAATGAAAATAGCAGCATTTTGTGGTTCAGCTCGGATCCACAGAATGCGATTTTCTTTGTTATGTTTTGGTGAAAGAAAAGTGTTTTTCCACGTGAGCTGATTGGCCATAAAAGAGACCAAGGCTCTAATCTGAATGTCACCAGCCACAGGAATCAAATTAAACTTTCTATCTTCTGGCATGGCCTCATTATGGAGATAAAGTTCACATAATAGATTATGTTCACTGACTGACGTCGCTGCAAAAGTTTCAATAAACTGCTGGGGTGTAGACACTTCATGAGGTCGTCCATCTCTGACTGCTTTTATCTGAAGGAATGCTAGGCGTTCTGCTAGGAACACGGAATAATTAAAAGATGGTTTCCTAGTAGCCAGAAGTCTTTGAACTAATTCAAAGATAAGAGACAATCTAGTTTTTAACTTTTTATTTTCCTTCTGTTGTGCATGGAACTGTTCCAAGACTTCCCAATTTCTATATGCATGATTCTGCCATACTGATTTTTGTGCCTGAAATGCCCTTTCTTGCGACAAGGCATACTCTTTCTTCCATATATCGTTGAGTTCTTGAATGCTTAAAGTTTGAGTAAAGACAATCTCTGCACAAAGAGGCTCAGTCTAGGTAAATACCGTCTCTGCAGACTTTGGTGCAGGATTCTCAGCTTTAACAACTAGGGTAGGCCGGGGTACTTGCGGTTTCTCTTCTTATTCAGAAATATTTGAAGGCCATGTTGGTTCTTGTGTAACAGCAGGGTGTTCCTTTTTAACTACAACAGGAGTAACTGCCGGAGTAGGTCCAGACAATGGAACTTCGACTACCTTATAACCATCTCGAGAATAGAGGTCACCACATTGGCTTCACATGTATTCCTCATACCGATCCTTATCTGAACTTTTCTCCGCTGCAGATGCTACCTAAGCTAAAGTATACAGATTAAGTTCTCTTTCATAAGCTTCCCTCGCTATTATTAACTCCTGCTTATAAGCCTCAATCTCGGCTTTCAGAAACTCATTCTCCTGTTGAAGGGAAGCTATCGTGACAGGGCCTTCTGTAGCAGTTGCAGTCTCTGTGGCTGGTTCAAGTGGATGGGAGGATGGTTGTTTGGTGGCAGCTTCATTATTTATTTCTCCAGCAGGTGGTTCTTGTGTGACAACTGCTGGGCCATCGGCTAGTTTTGTAACAGCTATATCCTCCTGAACATGCAAATTCTGCATATCGAGCAACTGAGTGGCTAGTTCTTCCGTAGCAGCAGTATCCTGGGTATCTACACTTTTCTCGTTGGCAGGTGGCTCTTGTGTATCAGCTGTTGAGTCAGTAACAGCTAGGTCTTGCTCTATTTCCTGATCATGGTCATCAGCAGGTGGTTCTTGTGTGACACTTGCTGAGACAGTGGCTGATTCAGCTGTATGTTGATTACCCGTTTCCTGTTTATCAGCAGGTGGTTCTTGTGTAACACCTGCTGAATCAGTAGCTGCTATGTCCTGATGTGTTTCCAAATCATGATCGTCAGCAGGTGGTTCTTGTGTAACACCTGCTGGACTAGTAGCTGGTTCTTGTGGGACAGCTACCTTTTGGTCATCTAACTTTTGCTCCTCAACACCTGTTGAGTGAGTAGCTGGTTCTTGTGGGGCAGCTACTTCTTGGTCATCTATCTTTTGTTCCTCAGCAGGTGTTGAGTCAGTAGCTGGTTCTTGTGGGACAGCTACTTCTAGGTTGTCTATTTTTAGCTCCTCAGCAGGTGGTTCTTGTGTAACACCTGTTGAGTCGGTAGTTGGTTCTTGTGTAACAGCTACATGTTGTACATCGTCCTGGGTGTCTACTTTTGATAAGTTAGCAGCTGGTTCTTTTGGAATAGCTACGTCTTCTAAAAGGAATGATGTCACAAAATCCTGGACGTTGCCTGAGAAATTTTAGCAGTTTCTTGAGGGTTTGATGTTGTTGGTTGAGGGATTACAGCAGCTTCCTGGGGTGGGTTGTTAAGGGGGGGAGGGTTCTGCAGGGCAAAGCCCCTCAGGATTAAGAGTTGAACCAGGCGATGGTGAGTAATGGAAAGGAGTGGGTACTTTGCATCCTTGGAATAATGTGACATATTCTTTAGACACCCAGGAAGATAGTACGGCATATTTAATAAACGACCATGTCTTAAATGATTCAACAACACAAAGTCATGCTGGTACACTACCTGGTAACGTCCTTCGCAGGTAAGATAGTGCTTGACAAACTCTGCAACCTTTGGCCATGGAGGTGGTAATGAACGCAGTGCAACACCTCTGCCTTTAGGTTCGACCCGCTCCCCAGGTAGAAGAAAATCTTGTTGTGCGTTCAGAATTATGTGTTTACGGCTGAACCAGCGGATGCCATTGGCTGGTAATCCTGAAACATGTGTTATATCCTCCTCTGTTACAGGAATTCGCACTCCCTGAACAGTAGAATAATATTCCTTTAAATTAAGTGCGAATTCCAGGACTTGCTGAGAATCAAATTCCTGGAGTCTCCGGAAGTAATCCACCCAGCCCGCTTGCAGAAAAATTTGATATGCTTCTGGGTAAAGTTCCAATAGAGCCATTGAACCAGGTTCATTTCGGACAGCATTACCTCCCATAGTTACTGGTTTGGTAAAATGCACAATACAGAGCCGAGTTACCGCAGCCGAGACAGAGTAAGATATTGCAAATGGGGTTATGACATAATAAAACAGAGACGGGGTGACGAGACTCGATCGTGTTAAAAAAACGATGGTGATTGGCATATCGGGTAATGATTGCAAAACTTTGATATTCCCCCCAACTGCGGCTAAAATGATAAGTTTTGAGTGTACGGCGATTTCGGCAATCATATCATAATATTCTCATTAACTATAGTTTAATATTTACACATAAACACGCATACCTCACATTTTACCTTCGATTGTTGTGGTGAAAGTATATTTTCGTCGTTTAGTGGATCACCAATGGTTATTGGAAAGGGTTATAAGATATGGGGATATTTATATAAAAGGCTTTCTCTATTCACAGGAGGTAATGGCGAAGGAACTCAATTATCAGGATGAATGGCTGATTCTCTGAAAATGGAAAATGTTATGTATTGATTGTTTTTTAGAGAAGTTGATGCCTCAATTACGGGAAAAATGGGAAAATTGACGCTTTTTTGGAAAAATGGGAAAAAGTCAGTGTTTCGACAATGGAGAAATCAGTGTATCAGCAATGGAGAGAATGAGGAAAAATTGGTGTTTTAGCAACGGGGAAAATGGGGAAAAATTGGTGTTTCAGCAACGGGGAAAATGGGAAAAATTGGTGTTTCAGCAACAGCAGAAACTGGTGTTTCAGCAACGGCCGAAACTGGTGTTTCAGCAACAGGAAAAGAGATGTTGCTGTTAAAGAGAATAGGAAAATGTTGCTGATGGATAATGAATTGGAATGGAATGGCCATGTTTCCCAAACTGAAACCTGATCCTGCTTGAAATGCAATTATTCCTTCAACTAGCCTCCAAATTAAGACCTGCAACATAAATTGTAATATGGCAGCCCTTGACAGGGATTATTAGTTAAGTAATCTAATCTAATACTAATACAAAAATAATGCATAGATTAAGTGCAATGAGGGGCAAGAGGCTCCCCCAAAAAGATGTAGTGTGAATCTTCCATGCAAGTGGCCTTAAAATCCTCCTTAGAAATTGGTTGCTGGTACGAACAAAGCCAATACCCATTTACTAGCAATGGAGTTCTACAACCATTAATTGTTAGGAGCCTTACTGTTCCATTGGGAAAAACAGTATCTATTTCGTAAGGTCCCAGCCACCTTGTTCGTAGTTTTCCTTGAAAATTTTCAAACCTAGAATCATATAGTAAAGCCCAATTACCTTTTTGGAACTGCTTATGTTTAATAGTTTTGTCATGCCACCTGGCAATTTGCTGCTGAATCGTAGTTGTTTGATGGATGGCATCCAACCCTTTTTCATCCAATTCCTGCAGCTGCTGCAACCTAGCTGTCTTTGCATCAGTCAAATCAAGGTTAACAGCTAAAGCAGTTCTTAAAGTTTTAATTTCAAATTCCACAGGGAAAACAACACTTTTATCGTAAACCAATTCATAGGGTGAAAAACCTGTAGTGTTCCTCCAAGTAGTTCTATAAGCCCATAATGCCTCAGACAG
Source organism: Pinus tabuliformis (assembly GCA_031772625.1). Taxonomy (NCBI): domain Eukaryota; kingdom Viridiplantae; phylum Streptophyta; class Pinopsida; order Pinales; family Pinaceae; genus Pinus; species Pinus tabuliformis. Next base: position 430,556,017 of record CM062804.1, read on the forward strand.
TCTTTGAGACCAATCTTTCATATTCTCCTTCACAGTTTTTGTTAAAATAGCTTCTATGACTTTATTTCTACTTTCCACCTGACCATTAGCTTGGGGGTGGTAAGGTGTAGTCATTTTATGATTGATATGATATTTTTGAAGCATATCTTTGAAACCATGTGAATTGAAAGGAGGTCCTCCATCTATGACTAATTCTCTAGGCACCCCAAATCTAACAAAGATTTCTTCAAATAAAAAGGTTAAGACAAATTCTTCATTAGCTTTGATTAGTGCCTTAGCTTCCACCCATTTAGTCATATAATATGTACAAACCAATATATAAACTCTTTGGTTGGATGGAGGGTTGATGGGCCCTACAAAATCTAGAGCCCATCTTTCAAAGGGTTCAAGTATTACCTGAGGTTTCAGTGGCATTTCATCTCTGTGGTTGGGTTGGCCCATTCTTTGACAGCTGTCGCGGGCCCTAACATATTTCTTTTCATCCTTGAAAAGTGAGGGCCAATAATAACCCATCCTGAGAATTTTATGTGCTGTTCTCTTATCAGCGAAATTCCCACCACAAGGGCCATCATGAAAAGCCTTCAATATGTCATAAACCTCATCTTCTCTAATGCATCTTCGGATCTCCTAATCAAGTTCTATATGAAAAAGACACCCATTTATCCAGTTGTACCTAGCACTTTGTTGAATGATCCTTCTTTTCTCCCTATGTGATAGGTGTGATGGTAACTTCCCTGCAACCAAATAAATGGAAATGTCTACATACCATGGCGAGTGAGCAGATACTGCAAACAAATATTCATCAGGAAAGGAATCATCTACTGGAGTATTATCATCAGTTTTTATCCGAGAAAGGAAATCAGAAACTACATTTTCTTTACTTGGTCGATCCACAATTGTAATATCAAATTCTTGTAGTAACAATAACCACCTGGTAACTTGAGCATTTGTAACAGATTTATTCATTAAATACTTGATAGCTGAGTGGTCAGTATGAACAAAAGTAGGATAACCAGTAATATAATGTCGAAATTTATTAATAGCATAAATAACTGCTAAAAATTATTTCTCGGTAATTGTGTAATTAAGTTCAGTAGGGGTCATATTCTTACTAATGAAGTAGATAGCATAAGGAAGATTGTTTTCTTCTTGACCCAAGACAGCTCCAATTGCAGTATCCGAAGCATCAGAGGATATGTGAAAGGGAAGTGCCCAATCAGGTCCCCTCAGAATAGGAGCTGTAGACAACTGATGCTTAAGTTCATCAAATGCTTTCTGACAGGATTCAGTCCACTTAAATTCAGCATTTTTCATAAGTACACAAACAAAGGAGAAGTTATTTTAGAGAAATTTTTGATAAATCTTTTGTAATATCCAGCATGTCCTAAAAAGCTTCTTATATCAGTTTGTGTTTTAGGAATAGGAAGGGTCTGAATTACCTGTACTTTGGATGGATCCACCTGAATCCCAAGGAATGAAATGAAGTGCCCTAGTACAATTCCTTCGTTCATCATCATATGACATTTTTCAGTACTCAAGGAAAGATTAGCTTGTATGCATCGTTTGAGTACTTTCCCAAGGTTTTGTAGCGCAAATTCAAAAGTCACACCATAGAGAGTGAAATCATCCATAAATATCTCCAAAGAATCATTAAGCATATTAGAAAAAATTCCTATTACTGCTCTTTGAAACGTTGTTGGAGCATTACATAGTCCAAATGGGAGAAATCTATAGGCAAAATTCCCCAAGGACTAGTAAAAGTGGTCTTGTCCTGATCTTGAGGTGCAATTCTGATTTGATTATATCCACTAAACCCATCTAAAAAGGAAAAGAATTTCTTCCCTGACAAACTATCCAACACCTTATCAATAAAGGGCAAGGGGAAATGATCTTTTTGGGTGGCTTTGTTTAAATCTCTATAATCCACACACATTCTCCATTTCCCGTTTTTATTAGGCACTATCACCAATAGAGAAACCCATTCACTGTCAGATATGGGATATATAAACCCTACATCAAGCAACTTTTGAAGTTCTTCCTTAACAATTTCCCTCAAGTTGGGATTCATTCGTCGCTGGGGTTGACAAATTGGTCGGGCTCCCTCCTTAATATAGATACGATGAGTACATAATTCATGAGAGATCCCCTTCATGTCTATGTAATTCCATGTGAATGCTTCCTTGTTTTCACGGAGCAACTTCATTAGCTGTTGTGTTTCAGCATCTGATAAATTGGGGTTTATGTTCAATGTTTTGCCAGGTTCAATTTCTATTGTTATGCTTTTAGAGGAGATAACAGTTAATGTTTGAGGTAAATCTTCAGATTTAAGCTTTTGCTGCATTTCAGGATCTAGAATTGCAGTTAACTGATTATGTGCTTCAGAAGTAACTGAGGAAGGTTCATAAATAAAATTACTAATTACTTCGTTTTCTGTGGTATCTTTAAGAGTTAAGGCTTGTCCAATGGTCAAGATGGGTTGAGTATCATTATCCTCATAGTCTAACCATACAGAATCATCATTATTAATCATAGGTGTAGCATGAGGGTACATCGTAAGCTGCTTAGTTTCACAACCATTAGAAATTGTCATTGAACCAGATCTACAGCTGATAAAAGCATCTGCTGTTGCCAGCCAGGGTCTCCCCAAAATCAGAGGATGCCCCCCCAACTTTGCTTTAGTCTGTAACACCACAAAGTCAGCTGGGTAATTTCAGGATTCAACTAAAATGATCAGGTCTTCAATAACCCCCTCTGGTTTGATTGTGGAACGATCAGCTAATTCTAGGATAGTTGGTATTTCTCTAATTACATTTTTCAATTGTAACAGCTGTGCAGTTTCAAGGGTCATGATGTTTATAGCAACACCTAGGTCTACCAGAACTCGCAAAACAAGAGTTTTTCCAACCTGCACTGTGACCGTAGGATGACCAGGATCACCATATTTTACAGGAGGGACTTTTCCTGACATTAAAGCAGCTAGATCTCCCATCACATGAACTGTAAGGAGATCTTTAGCCTTCCTACCAGGTCTCTTGATGCAAATGTCTCTAACGGTTCTGGCATAGATTGGTACATCTTTAAGTGCTTGTAAAAGTGGAATTTTAACATACAGATTCTGCAATTCCCCTAAAAGGTTAAAAGCAGGCGGCTCAGGCGTCTTAGTGAGAGCCAAGCGCTCAGGGAACGGTGGTTCTGTTGTTTCAGTAGTTCCATTAGAAGATGGCTTGACTGTTTCAGCAGTTTTATTAGAGGGTGGGTTGACTGTTTCAGCATCCTTATTAGATGATTTACTTTGTTCTGCTTCTTCTTTATCAGAGTCTGAAGAGGTAATATCATCTATAATTGGCTCGACTACTCTCCTAGATCGTAAATGAATATCGTTACATTACATAGGAGATGTAGGCAGGTTCTGAATGTCGATAACTTGCATAGCTTTATTGTTATTAGGGTTAGGGTTCGGTTGTACAGGCAGTTGAGGCTTCATGGTCTGATTATTCGGCAGGGTACCTAACGAAAGAGAAAGTTGTTGCTGGAACTGAGGACATTGATTTGTGAATGGAGTCTGTTGAGCTCTCCAGTCTGGGTTCCATTGGTTAAAATAGGATTGTTGTAGAAGCCAGGGAGTCCACATTATAGGGTCTACAAAGGGAGGGTTTGTTTGTTGCATGGGTGGGAAATTCATTTGATTAAAGGGTGGGTATTGCATTTGGTTAAAGGGCAGGTAATTTGCTTGATTAAACAAAGGATAATTATTCCAACTATTAAATGGCATACTAGAATTCATACCTTGTCCTCGTGGTTGCCATTGCCTCCTTTGTGTCAACAGATAAACTGCTTCAGCTTCTTCCTCCGTTGGTTGTAACGTTGCCTTTATCCCTGGTAAAGAGGGGCATTGTTGAGTTTCGTGGTCCTTTTCACAAATGGTACATATTGGCACCTTGTCCAGTGGGCATTCCCTCAATGGATGTTTTTCCCTGCATTTGGATCAGAAGATTGCCAAAGCAGCTTCTGCCTCTGCCTACTTCTTTTTAACCTGCAAGGTATCAATCTGTGAAGCAAAAGAACTTAACATTTCAGTCTTGAATTCCTCGAGTAGATTACCTATTTCAGCCCTTGTTGCTCCACCACTAGCTGATTTTTGGACCCTTGAATAAGTACTATCCCTGCTCTTTGATTTATTTGCAGCTCCTCTTAAAAACCTCTTGCAGAGGTTAACAATTTCATCATACGATTCTTTGGATATATCTCCTTTACCAAGCATATTTAACATATCTAAACAATCATCCCTTACCCCTTTCAATAATATTGTTTTGAGAATATCTTTACTTACATCAGGGTGCTCAGATCTCTGCAGATTATACTGGAGTCTTTCCACAAAGTCCTCCAGATTTTCATCCTCCTCCTGAACCATCTTGAATAATTCCTCCCTTTTTTCTCTCGTTCGGCAATAGTCTTGGTATTTAGCCAGAAATTTCTCCCGCATCTGATCCCATGTTGTGATCACATGACCCCCCAAGCTCATAAACCATCTTAGTGCATTTCCTTTTAATGTTGCTGGAACAACTTCAATTTCTGAGCAGTATTAACATAATCATAGCTTCTACATAATATATCAAATTCGAAAAGAAACTCCTCAGGGTCTTTAGAGGATAAACCATGGAAATTGGGTAATGCTGAAAGTGGGTAATGCTGAAAGTGGGTAATGCTGAAAGTGGGATATTCTTCATAGGAGTTGTTCCTCTGGGGAGTTCCCCAATAGGGAATTCCATGGTGGAGAGAGAATTCTCTCCCCTTCCTTCTCCTCTATGACCTCCACCGAAGAGTCCTTCATTGTTATCCTCCATTGGTTGTTTTCCTGATGCGCTTGCTCAGTCTTCAGTGTTTTCTGTTGGACTCTCAATGTCCTGAACTGGTTCCTCAACTTCAGTATCTTCTATTGGTTCTTCAATATTTTCTACTGGTCCTTCGACTTCCTCCACTGGTTCCTCAGTGTATTCTGTTGTTTCTATAATCCATTCAGGTCCCACTACTTCCTCCGTTTGATGGTCTGTTTGGAAAGAGTGTTGGGTCTGTGGCCTTCGAGAGCTTAACCTCTGGGATGTCTTAGCTTTTGAAATAATATCATCGATGAAAGTTTTTCTTCCTCCTCTTTCTTTGCCCTTGCCACCTGTAGGATTAGTTTTCTTGCGTCTTCTCATGCATTCTGCATATCTACAAAAAAATCATTAGTACTTTTAAAATCTATAATTTCCTTCCCCGGCAACGGCGCCAAAATGTTGTTCACTTTAATTGCTTATTGAATTAAACAACAAAGTGCGACATTAATTGTCAACCCAGGGAAGTCTTGTTATTTCAAAGGCAACTGCGTACTATATGTACTCAATTTTAAAAGCAACAGAAGTTATAGTACAAACAAATCACGCCTTAAATTAACAAACTGAAGCTCCACTCTGCATTATAGCAATTACACTCTGCTGCAGATAGCTATCAGAAAAATGCTTAATTTCACACAAAGAAATGGAAAGAATCAATCTGCAAAAGAAAACAATGGCTGTGCTGTAACAGAGAGTCAGGACCCTATCCCCGGAGCGGGAATCTCCAGCACCTGCCTCTGATTAACTTAGCTTGCCAATTCACTCTGTAACTTAATCACTGGTGAAACACTCATACAACAATTAATTGGGAAAGAAACAGAGTTTCAGCAAAGGTATTATAAACAATGTTCAGCAAACAGTACTGTTAACAAGGCATGAATAAAAGACACACTTAACACACTGCAGAAATGTAATGGGTGAATCTTGTGATGAAGGTGGGCCCTGTCCTTCTCACAAGATTCCCCAGGAAACAAGAACTAGAAAAAGATGTTCAGAACAAAACTTTATTCATCCATCAATATGTCATATTACAAAAAGAGTTCCAGTCCTATTCCTTCAGCTAAGCCTTTTCCACAGTCTGTTCACCCCCTTCTAATGTAGATGTCTCCTCTTTATAAAGAGGAGACATCTATTACAAAAGATTTACATTGTTTTAACCCATTATACAAAAATAGGGAAATCAATTCCCTGTCAACGAAATGTTGTTACAGTAATGTTGTCTTTAGATATAAGTGTTACATCCAGTGTAACAGCTTCCTCGGTGATCAGTTCTGGTTCCTTTGCTGCTGTCAAATTTAGAACGCGAATCTCAACTGTTTCAGCATCACGATTCGCGTGCCATTTCTGCTGTTTCAGCAACTGCAAAAATAGTCTTCCAGGTTGTTTCAGCATCACAGACTGCACATCATCCTTTAACTGTTTAGCACTTAATAATTCAAAGATTAACTATGAAGATGTCGTGATTATATGCTAAATAATTAAACGTATAGTGATGAGAAGAATCATTACATACCTTTGAGATAATTGGGTTAAAATACTAACAAAGGCTTTTAAATATAAGTTTGAAAGGGATGGTATCATAGCAAAATATATGGTCAAAAAGGGACAATATGAGGTCCTAACAAAGGATCTAACAAGAACCTAGGGAGAATGTTCTGAAATGACTTTCACCATGATCCCATGCAATGTTGATGAGGATGCACCCCTAGAGGCATGCGAAGTATGTAACAATAGGAAGGGGATCACTCCTTTGACAATCTAGAGTTTCTCCCAAACCTTAATATTATCAATCGTAAATGAAAGCCAAATTGAATGAACGCCTGTCCAAATATAGGGCATCTACTTATCGTGATACATATCATGCAAAGGTGAGTTTCAAAATCAAGGGAGACTCTTAACGCTTCACTGGAGCTATTGACCTTCAAAACCCTAAGGCGATCCTAAGCCCTATGTTTGAGATAAAACATGATGTGCGGATGCAATGTATGAAACATGAGAGGGTGTGTCAACAAGGTTTTCTAGTAAGGGTCATGGGGAGAGTAATCGGTTGAAGGCCTTATCAAAACCCTAGTAGCCTGGGGGCAAGAACTAGGGTACCCAAAATTTTGGATATGCCCAAAAACTTGGGTGGTGTTGTAGCGGCTACAATAGAACACTAGGACTCACCTAAGACCTTGACGATAAATTCCACCCTAGCTTTGGGGTGAACCTGGAGGGAAAAACTTTGTCGATCATTCATGTTTAGAAACATGGATAATGAGTGAGACGAAAAATCTCCTAGGATGAAATTCGTCGCCAAAATAATAGGTTTACCTTGGTTATTACATAATTAAATGATCATACTATTCATTTACAATAAACTTGCAGAATTTGGGTTTACAATTTTGATGAATTGACGAATGATGATGATGAATTCTGGATATTTGACTGCTCAAACATGATGGAATTCCTTTGCAAAAATGTGTACTGCTATAGGGTAGTTGACATGAAGTGGTCAACAGGTTGAAAAGGGTTTTTAAGCATTTAAGGTTGGGAGCAAAGAAAAATCACTTAAAGGGAATTTGGACTTTGCAATTTTCATAGTGCAACAAGATAGTCTTGAATAGATGATCTTCTGAAGTTGTCTAGTAGGGAGGTTATCACAATGAGGCTGCAAATGGGTTATTATGCCTTATCTTTCCTAGACCACACCCACTATTTGAGTATGAATATTGTTATTTTTTTTTATTTTGATGCAATGAAGTTTGTAAAAATTTTAGATCATCCTTCTTCATCATTGTTTTCTGTTTATTCATGTGTTTCTCCTTCTAGACATGATTTTTATGTTTTGAGGAAGTGGTCATAGTGGATTCAAAAGGGGTTATGATGATGAAGGGATAGAAGTAAACCACTTTGGTGACTCACGGTCCATTAAGTTTATTTTGTAGAAATCTTCAATGCAACAATTCAAAACACGTAGTTGAGGGGGTGACTTTGGTGTCAAAGGGAGAGGAGGTGGCCACTTTAGTACTTAAGCAAGCGATTGCGATAACAAAGGAGGCATAGTTTGTTGTGTTAGAGGTAGAGGGATTCAAGATGGAGCAAAGGTTGTGACTACACCCCATTGACACAAAGGAGTTTTCACTGCTAAGGAAAAGGAAGATGCACTTGTTATCAAAAATAGCATTACAAAATAAAATGACTGTATAGAAAAAAAGCTCAACATGCGCATATATTATATTCTTAAGTTTTTTACTTTTTTTTATTTAGTTTATTGTTTAATTCGATTCTATTATCGAATATTCAAGCTTTCCTCCCTCCTAGTCTTACCCTTTTTATAATACAATATCTTCTAAATAATTATAAAAAATAAAAAACTTAAATTTCTGTTACATTAAGATTAATTTAAATTACATTGTTTTATAATTTAGAAATAAATAAATAAAAATAAAGCTTAGTCTTGGAGTATGCCCTAAAATTACTTCTGCTTGGTTAAGAGCTCGTCTTCCTCGGATGTAAGGAAACAGGTTAACAGTCGAAGACCCAAAGGCATATGAAAAGAGTGAAAGCCTGCCACCGTGTAGACCACCAGCGGGTAATTACAGGTGGTGTGGTTTTCCTTGAATAATAGTAATCAGAAACCTACATTTGCGGATAACAACCAGTGATGAACATCCCAACTGTTAATTTGACAACTAAGTTATGATAGATTTTCTCATCATTTAGCCTTGAGGGTTAGCTCAATTGGTCGAGTTCTTGTAACTAAGGCACCTCGCTAATAGAAAGAAACAAAGTTAATTCTCCTCGACACCCATAGAATTAGGCTCTGCTAATAAACCGACTGGATGTGATCCCTTCGAATAAATATGCCCAAATATTTTCTAAAAAATATAAAATATAAAATCTCACTCTTTAAACCAACTTTTATATCCAACTTTAATTACTTTTATTATATATGTTAATACCAGTTAACTAATGCTAGCATTAGTTCACATTTTCGAAATATGAACGAACCATATAAGCGATTATCCAAGGTTTTGGCCTCCCCGCCTCGAGAAGAGGCTAAATAAGATGATAGTTTAATTCTATTGGTCCTGGTAAATTAATACAGAATTTTTATACGTTGCAATAAGCTAAGCGAGTAAAAACTTTAGGTTAGATGTGATAAGGATTAATGCTGTCGAACCATCACCGATTACTAAAGTCCCGTCGCAGGGACTAAAAAATAGTCTTGAACTTTGTTGGGTTGCGAAAACTCGGATTGCATTGTTATATCTAGGTGTTGCATTACTAATATTACTTGATGTATTTAACATTGTTGGTTTGGTAAGTTTAATAGTGTAATTTTTGTTATTGTTTTTTATTAGATATTTAAGACTAAAACAATATTTAAGTGATATTAGTGTTTTGGTATTTTTAAGGTATTTATATTCTTGGATCTGTATGTTTATTGGTGCAATCACTTTTATTGGTATATGTATATGAATTTTTAAACATGTTTAATTATATGTATATGAATTTTAAAACATGTGATATTTGAAATTTTATTTATTTTAATTAATTTAACTAACTAAACCAATTCTAAATTCAATGCGTAGATATGCAAGTTTATATTTTCATTTGATCTCTATGTATATATTATATTTTAAAAAATTATTGTTTTTTCATAAATATATAAGAAATATTATTGAAAGATTTGGTGGTATTTGTTTATATAAGATATGAATAGATTATAAATTTTTGGAATGTATATATTTTTATTATTTCTGTAGATGTATTTTTAAGGTTTATATTTTATTATTTATGTGAGGTTTGTTCGTTTTTTTTTATGGATAAGTTATGATTCTATGGATATATAATTGAAAATTTTTTGTGTTTTTATATTAGGATTTAAATGGTTTTTGTTGTAGATTTTGTGGTTTGGTAAATTTAGTTTTCATGTTGTTTATTTATTTAATTAATATTGTGTGTGTAATTGAGATATTGTACAAAAGTGGATATTTCTAGGTAAGACATGTTATTTTGCAATAGCAGATAGTTTTATGTAAGACATGTTTCTTGCAATAACATTGTATCTATTATTAGCATTTGCACCAGATGTTACAAAGAAAACGTTGTAAGGCTGTAGAAAAGGAACCAGTAGCTTGAAGTGTCTTGTAAAATTGATGTAATCTCTACACAACATTATAATGTTTCAAAATGATATATTTACAATGTCCAATATCATTAAATCAACATGCATTACCATGAAAAAGAACAATATAAAGACCTGGAAAATAGGCTTTTGATCACCCTATGAGGACACAAATCAGAATGTTGAAGGTACTTTCCTTGGACACAACTTTTGAAGTGCTCCCATGGTGCTAGATAATATCAAATTTTGGGACCTTTAGTTCATAAATGATCCCAATCAAAGTAGTAGGTGCAAAAGGGAGGCTCAAAAAAATATACAAGTTGAAACAAATACCAAAATTGACTAAATATTGTCATACCAACAACAATAGTGATGTTGTCATGCTTAAACCTGGATGACAACTTAATTGAGACATTCTGACCACCTGCATCTAAAATACCAGAAGCTAAAATTGCACCCATCTTGCTCATGGTGTCTTCATGCTTGTCAAGAATGATCTTCTCAAGTTGATGCCTGAAGTATGAAATAAAAATGATGTCAGGGTGATAAAAAGATCTATTGCGGCAAAACCTGGAGTTTGAATGCAATATAATAGCACCATCAGTCTCTATAGGATATAATTCTACCTTTAAATGCCAACATTTAGAAGTTATTATTTCAATTGGAAACTTTGCATTAAAAATTAACAATAGAAGTGCAACTACAATGGAAACAATGAACATTTGTTTGCTAAATAAAAGCTTACAACATTGTATAATAGCATACCTGAAGCTACCTACCACGAGGTTCATGTGCCTCATTTGTTTGCACAGAACCATAACCATGGCTATAAGGGCACCTTGATGAACAAAATCTACCACATTTGATGTTAATGGTTCCAGCAGCAAAATGGCCTCACTTAATGTTGTGTTTGTACAATAGACCCACTACCAAGGCTGCTCCATATCTGACATGTGGATTATATGACTCAGACAACAAAGAAATTATTCGTGGGGTCTGTTAAATTTGCAGAGTTTGATTTAGCACCAGCATAAAGGACCAAGAGAGCATACACTGACCCCTTGATATTATTCTTAAAATATTGAGCCAAATGCTCCATTAAGTTGTAGCACAAAAGTTATAACAAATCAAGTCTAAAATTGATTTAATATGAAAACATGGTACACTGTAAGATAACAGATACCCTGCTCAGGTTCGAAGTATAAAACAAATCCAAGTGTTAGCACCGCAGTCTTCTCACATCATCACTAACATCGGAAACAATGAAGTGCAACAGACGACGAATGGATTTGTTATTGGATGTGCCCCTGTATGGGAGGGCCAGAGCATAAATCCCACCATAGCATAGAATTAGATCCTAATAATGAGAAATTTTCTCTATAAATGTATAAACCTCTTCTCATCTTCCATAGACAATTAATGATATTTCAAGGGCCAGATCTCTGTACCCAATTGTTTACAAGTAGACATATTAAAATTTGGTGGAAAGTTTCAGTGATTGATGCTTTTTCTTGTGGGTTAATATAAATTTTTCTTGAACTTGGAAAACGTTGTTACTGCGCTGCTGAAACCTAGATCAAAATCGCCTAGCACGCAGCTGCCCCTCAATGGCCTCCTGCTGCTGAGGCCCTAGACCAAATGGATCCTCCAGAGGATGGAGATCCGTTACCATATCGTCAACAAGAAATGGAAGAACCTACAAAAGCCTTCACTTCCCTCATCTCTGCAATGGGTCCTCCCAAAAATCGACCGTCAGTAACCAATTTTGTTAAAAGATTGGAAGACATCCCTGAAATCTCCCTCCCTCCTGTTCTCCCACGTAGAGCAGCGCTATCCCTTGTTGAACGTGGATTAGTTGGGCAGTTTACTGGATTATGGCCTTCACCCAAGACAGTTTAGAAATGGGTTGAAAGGAACTGGACTGCATCGATCAATGGGAAAATATCAATGAGATTATGTGGAAGAGGATACTACACCTTTCACTTTGAAACCAAGGAGGATCGAGATCTGATATTCACGGCCCATACTTCATGGACATAAGAGGACTGTATTTAAATAGATGGACACCAGACTTCGATCCGGAAATGGATGTGCCCAGTGTTGTTCCAGTATGGGTAAGGCTACCACACCTCCCTCTTCATTGCTGGGGAGATGATTCAGTAAAGGCCATCGGAAATGATGTTGGAAAATACATAGATAGATGCGAACCAAAGGAGAACATGCATGCATGCGCCAGAATATGCGTAGAAGTGGACCTAGGGGAAGGGATTTCGGAGGCAGTCAAGATCAAAGTGGACCAATGGACCCACATTCAATAACTGGATTACGAGCAAATTCCTTTAAAATGAAAGGTATGTCACGAATACAGCCATTTTGCTAATAGATGTCCCCAAAAAAAAAATGAAAATGAAAATGTAAAAGATTCAAAAAACAAATGGGAGCAGGCTAAACGGAAGAAATCACCCAATAAATAGCCCCGCCCCCCCTCCTCATCGCAGCCCCTTGTCCCCTCTGACCCTCTCCCTCCATCTCCAAAAGAAAACATCCCCTCTTCCCTCATTAGCCTAAACCCATTTGGCCATTGGAAGATCCCACAGCCCCTCCTTCCCCCAGATCCCCTCCCCAACCTCATAACTCCCCCTTATCTCCTCCTCATACAAACATCTGTTCCCCACGTCCCCCATCAGTTGATAGAATTATAACAAGAAATCAGTCAAAGAAATCCATTAAAACCTTTGAACATCAAAAAAAGCAGGAAGGAAGTCCAACAAAGAGCTGAGGGACGAAGTTGCAGCAAAGGAGATGGCTCTAGGCACGCAACAACCAATGGATTCTTTTTTTGGAAAAAAATCTGGAAACAATGACAAAAACCAACAAAGAGGGAAAGGTCTCATGCATCATCCAAAAAATAAGTAATGATTGTGATCTCCTAGAACTGTCACGGATTGGGATTATCCTTTAAAGAAAACGCCGCAAGGGACATTTTAGTAAAAGAGACCCCAGACATTTGTATGATTCGGGAGACCAAAACAAACAGTCAAGAAACTAGAGAAGAAAAAAAAAAATTATGAAAGGGCAGCAATACAGGCTATAGGAGCCTTAGGAGGAATCTGCACAATATGGAAAAAAGGAGACTGGGAAATGATACAACAAAAAAATGAACAACATTGGATCCAAATAGATTTAAAACAAACAAGCACAAAGGAGCAATACAGTTTCATCAATATATATGCACCCAATCACTACAGGGAACAAGAGCAATTATGGAACACCTTAAAGGAAACTCTAAATGAAATACAAAATGGGAAAATAATCCTTGGAGGGGACCTAAATTTGGTTAGAAATATAGAAGAGAAGTTTGGAGGGATATATCATGCATACTAATCCAGGGATGCTTTGGAAACAATAATGGAGCATCACAAACTAATGGATATCCCCCCAAACAATGGAAAATATACTTGAGCAACAAGAGAGTGGGCAAAAATAATATAAAGGAAAGGCTGGATAGAATATTGATCCAAGAAAACATTGTAGCAGGTTACAGCTCAATAAAATCTAAAATTATTCACACCACGGCCTCTGATCACAAGCCAGTGGCAATAATTTTGGGCAAAATGGAAAATCAAGGACCTTTATGATTTAAATACAGCCCAATATGGGACAGCAATGAAGAATTTAGGAATCAAATCACAGAAGCATGGGCACCAAGAATCACAGGATCACCCCAATATGTTTGGGAAACAAAATTAAAAAATTGAGAATTAGGCTCAAGGAATGGGCACGAGCAAATGAAATCAAAAAAAAAAAAAACAGAGCTACAAAATAAAATGGACATCATGCAAACTGAAAAAGAAAATAAAGAGGAGGACAAACAAGATTATTTAAGAGAGAAGGAGATTTTTTGGGAAATATACAGGGAAAATAGGAAAGAGGAAGAAGAGGCAAGACTGAAATCTAGAAGCCTTTGGCTTAATGCAGGGGATAAAAATTCAGCCTTCTTCCACAACACCATGAAAATAAGAAGAGCAAGAAATCAGATAGACAAATTCAAGTTGACGGACAAGAGGTCAAAGGAGCAGAGGAGCTGAAAAAAGCAGCTCACAATCACTTCAAAAACCTCCTCACAGCGAGTGAAGATGCAATAGATTATGAAAGCTTCCTTCAGCACACCAAAAAAAAAAAGAGAAAAATTCATAAATATGCAAAGAGATATCAGAAGGGGAAGTAGTTGCAGCCATCTGGAGCCTTCATCCAAACAAGGCCTCAGGGCTAGATGGTTTCACAATAGCTTTTTACAGGCAACATTGGAACATAATAAGAAAGGATTTTTTAAGAATAGTGAAAAATGTCTTCAAAAAAAAAATAGGAAGCAACACAAAATCCTCTTATCTAGCTCTAGTCCCAAAAGAATCCAATCCTTCCACCTTCAACAGATTTCACCCCATTTCCCTTTGCAGTTCCTCCTACAAGATTATTACCAAAAATATTTCCAATAGAATCAAGTTCTACTGGCAATAGTATCAGAAAACCAGGGAGGTTTTGTTCCTAGCAAGAAAATCATTGATAATGTAATTATTGTACAGGAAGCCGTCCACACCAGCATGCAAAGGAAGGATAAAGGAATCATTATTAAATTAGATATGGCAAACGCATTTGACAGGGTTGGCCTTCCATATCTAATGGCAGTGCTCAAAAAACTTGGATTCTCACAAGACATAATAGAGGTCATCCAAGCTTGCAACTCAACCCCATGGATTGCACCTCTCATAAAAGGAAGAAGAAGTGAATTCTTTTAGGGCTCCAGAGGTCTCAGACAAGGATGCCCACTCTCCCCTTTTCTCTATATTATAATGGCCAAAACTCTAAGCAGAGCCTTAGAAAAACAAACAAGAGAAAGAAATATTACTAGTCTTCGAATAGCGAGAGGAGTAAAGACCATAAACCACTCCCTGTTTGCGGATGACACCCTATTACTAGGAGGGGCCACAACAATAATTGCAAGAAGATTCAAAAGAGTTCTTGATGATTTTATTCAGGTTTCAAGGGGGCTCTTAAACAACTCAAAATACAGAATATATGGATGGAACACTCCTCCCAGAATCATGCAAAGGATTTCACAAATCCTAGAAATCCCCATTCAGGAAAAATGGACTCATTTCTTCTATTTGGGGCTCCCCATCTCTAAAGAAAATATGAAGGCAAAATTATGGACCAAACAGATTGAAAAAATGAAAAATAAAATTCAAAGCTGGGGGATGATGTGGCTAAATATGGCAGGCAGGGTGATCCTAATAAAAGCACTACTTGCAGCACTCCCAATCTATCAGTATGCAATAATTTTGGCACCAGCAAGTGCACACAAACAAATGGAGCTAATTCTAAGAAGCTTTCTATGGCAAGGAGGGAAACAAGAGAATAAAAAATTCAGTTTGGTTAGGTGGGAACAAGTAATATTACCCTATGAACAAGGAGGCTTATCAATAAGGTTACCTGGCCTCATGAATGTTACTCTGGGAATGAAAATAATATGGAGAATGATAACAGGAAATGAGAGTTGGTGGAAAAAAACTCTCGCCACAAAATACATGGATAAATCTAGAATAAATCTATTGAGCGAAAATGTCCCTATAAGGTCGTGCACACAAGTCTGGAAACTTATGAAAAAGACAATCCCTTTATTCAAAAAATATATATCTAAAATCCCAGGCAATGGGAAATCGATCTCGATTTAGGAGGATAGAATTATGGGGGAAGAGCCTTTAAAAAATCATTTGGAACTTGAGGGCATTAAAAAATGGATGACAAAAAGAGGCCTCAACACTCTTCACTCAATATCTGTTTGGAACTAGCGAGAATGGCAAGAATGGAAAAATATAATAACTCCTCCAAATTTGAAAGGGCAATGGGTCAAATTAAGGCAGTACCTTAAAGGAGCAACGCCCACAAGCACTGAGGAAGAAGATGATTTTCTTTGGGACCCAAGTGTAGGAAGATACACAATCAAAACTGGTTATAAAGTCCTACAAGATCATCCAAATCAACATGATTGGGGCTTTTGGAAGACAATATGGAAATATAAAAGCTTACCTAAGATAAAAATATTCATGTGGACACTCTTAAAAGGAAAGATCCTAACTAGTGAAAACTTAAAAAAGAATGTTTCCATGGTCCTTCTAGATGTTCAATGTGCTTAGAGGCAGAAGAGACCATCCAACATTTATTCCAGGAATGCATGTTAGCTAAAGAGTGTTGGAAACAGCTCTCAAGTTCTCTTGAAATCAACTTAAATTTCGCAAATCCCTTTCTGGAATTTTTCCCAGCCTGGGAGAAGGCTTGCCCTACTCAACAAAGAATAAAGTGACAATTCAGAGGTTCTGGAAATGCATCTCATCAGTCCTGTGTTGGCAAATATGGTTGACAAGAAACGAAAGTATTTTCAAAAACTAGACCCCAAGAATAGGGAAAATTATTTCCAAAACTTGGGGCTTAACTTCTGAAATCCTAAATGCAAAAGGAATAGCAGCAATGGACTACAACATCCTCCAACAAGAAGAGAAAGACTGGTTCAATAAATCCATAACAAAAAACAATGGACAAACAGGAAACAAGAAAAAAACCTCAGGTCGGAGTTGGAAAATTAGACTAAGAGAAGAAGAATTTGCAATTTGGAAAAAAAACAAAAAAGACATTGTCTTTTCTTCGATGTGGCATCAAAAAATAATGCCGGGAAAGCAGGGGTAGGAGGAATCATACTTGATCCTTATGGGAAAGCAATAGTTACATATTAATGGGGCCTCAGAGAAGCTTCAAACAATAAAGTTGAAGCTTACAGTTTGCTAATGGGGACAACAATAATAAAAAAAAGAATGATTCGAGACCCAATTGTAATAGGATATTCAGCTATTATAATAGAGGCAATGGCTAGAGATAAAAATCCCAACAATGTATCCATAAACAAAATATATAAGAGGATCAGAAAGAATTTAGAAGGCTCAGGAGTTGTGACATTTAAACATGTTCTGAGAACTCACAATCAACTGGCAGATCAATGTGCAAATCAAGCAGTCAAAAGAGCAGAAGGAATCACACGGGAGAATGAAGAGATATACCACACCTCAATTCCATAAGTTCAAACCGTATGTCATGAAGCAAGAATTTAATCAAATAAGAAACAGTGAACATTCCCAAAAAACTTTCAAAAGGACAGCAAGGAATCAACAGGAAGATATCCCTGCAGGAGAAATCAAATGGAAATCATGGGATATCAAAGGAAAAATCAGGGGGAAATCAGAATCATCATTTAGTCTGAAAAGAAAGGACGATTGCGATCCAACTCCCATGAAATACACAACAAAACATCTCATCAGGGATAAGCATCGTAGCAATCCATCTCCCTTAAAGCTTAATTCGGACTGCACTAAACTTTGCTGTGTCAATCTTAGACAAATTCGCCCCCTTTGGCTACTTCACATCACCTCTGCAATCCCTCTTGCAAATACGCCCCCTCTGAGCCTCCATCCAACTCCTTCCCCTCGCATCTGGCACCATATTAATCCTCATCCGGAGGCTAACATCAGACAGCAAACAAGCAGGCTCTCAAAAAGCTCAGTGCATCATCACCAACTTCGCCCTTCCTCTCTCTATTACGCCCTCACCAATATTTTAACCACAGTCAGTAGTAGACTCATCATAGGCTTGCCAATCGACAGCCTACATAACCTCTCTCGATCCTCCATCCAAACACATCTGAGTTCCCTTTTCCATAGCTCTCAATTAGTTATCCTCCTCTCTGGTTTTTATATATCTCCACAGGAAGAGCAGTATTTAACATCTTCAACAGACAACATAATCCCTCATTTCAACATAACAGCGTGCAGTTATAGTAGCAAAAGGACCTCTTCAGGCAACAGAAGGCACAGGATCATCAACAGCAAAAGGAATAGCAAACATTTCAAAAAGCCAGAGAAGGAAGTGAATCAAATGGAATTCAATCCTATAGAAAAAGCCACAAGGAACGATGCATGTGCAACATGCAAAGCGAATAAATTCATGATCAGCAAACTCCAAGAATCGTTGAAAGACCTCAGGGTTGAAATGAGAAATGAGTATAGTTATCAAAAGAGAAGCATGGAAATTCAGAAAGCAAAGATCATGGCTCTTAAAAACAAATGTGTGCATTTAGAGGAGGCAGTGGCATATATCAAATCTACCACCATGAGCCAAGAAGGTGAAAACTCTGTCCATTATGGCAAGAAGAAGCAACCCTCTCAGGAACAGTCAGTGCATAAACCATGAAAAACAACAAGCAAATTAATGTTATGTAAATTTATTTTACTTGCAGGTCAATATGTAAGACAGTACACTAGGATAGATATAGGAACTTATAAAATTTTGGATTTCAAGCACAGGAGAAGGGATTGCATTCCCAGTACACTCAAAATGCTTGATTATCATTATCGTCGAACGTAATAGGAGCTTCTCCACCTCATCTTTTGGTAATATATCCACTATCCAATCTTGTTAAAATATATATATATATATAAGGTGGAAAGTTTCAACTTGAGTAGAATTAGTCAAGGAAAATTAAATCTTCGAATGATATTTTCACATGAAATACTTTTCAAAGTTCAAACGTAAGTAACCAACAATACCTGATAATTTTTTCATGTCGAGTACCATGTGCATATGCAAGCATCTCACTGGCCTTTTCACTCGCAGTCCCTTGTGCAGGAGATTCTACATCCATAACAGAGTTTGCCTACCCATCTTTTGCTCTCTTCACAGATTGCTTAATTGCATGAGCAATCTTTAATTTAGGCTTTCGTGTTTCACTCAATTTCATAGCACTTTCTTCTGAGGCCAGTTTCTTCCTGGTGAGATAAGCATGTACATCATGAGAAAAGCCAGGTTTATAGGAGAACAATAACCCACACAAAGGCTTCCCTTCAATATGTGATTCAATAGTGTATCCATAATGAAACACATCAGTTATTTTTACTTCAAATATCTTCTCTTCAACGGGCTTGAAAGTGTACATAGAAGGTTTGTCTTGACCAGCAGGAATGTTAGTTGGTGGGGTTGTGGACAAGATGTTTCTAGGCTTCACATCAAGCTTAGGTGTATCTCTCTCCTTCTCAGGATCATTTGAAGATCCCTTGTCCAAATTAAGTTAACGATAGAAGTGTAACTACAATGGAAAATAACCAACCTGAAACGAGATGATAGTTTTGTCAGAAATGCCTCGCTTTTGGCCATGAGGCATAGGAACCTGAACCTGTGAATTAAGTGGAATTACCTGTGCCAAAACACCAATAGCACAATAATGTTAACATTTTTAACCTTCGCATAGCTAGAAATGTACATGGGAAAATGAAATTGAAAACAGGACTGAATATGAGTACATGGGTAACATTCGTCAATCTAAAACGCAGTGCAAGACCAGCCTGTGAACAGAAAGAAAGATAAAATTTTGTGAATCATTAGGAAGCTCACGGACAGAAAAAAATAAAGATCTGGTTAGCCTTATACCATGGTGGAATGAAGCTTACTGTAATGGTGCAGCGATGATGAGCGCCTCCTTTATGGGGTTTCAAAAATTGGGGATCGTCATGTCTGTGGTAAAGGCCAATCTGCACACAGAGTTCCTGGGGTGAAAATCGAATAGTGTAGTCAAATAAGAACAATAAGGCGAATTTAAAAATGAGAAAAACTAGTAAGGGCTTACCCGCTATTTTTCAAATGGGTTTTCTCAGCATGTATGCAGTCATTCCTTTCATGTGTTATACTACTACTATTATCTTTTCTTCATGTTTTTTATAGTATTCCCTATAGGTCATGGTATATAGATGCATGGTTTGAATGTGTGCAAGAGTTCTTGCTACGAAAAGTGAAGTTTCTTCATGACTACAAAGGACATGTTGACAATTATATCTTCTCTCTTCTCCCTGGAGTATCTTATTCACATGCTAAATATACTCCAGGTCTCTACTTTTTTCACTGGTTTTGAAGGGTATACATGCTCTCTCCTCAACGTTTTATTTTGATTCTAACTTTGGGTATATTCTTGTGTAAGCAGGAGGGCTTCTTTACACAATGTCTGATAGAAATTTGCAATATGTTACATCTTCTTCCTTCTTGCTCTTCACTTATGCTAAATACCTGAGCTCCTCCAAACAAGTAGTAACTTGTGGGTCAATGACTTTTAGTCCAAAGAGACTAAGAACTATTGAAAAATGCGAGGTATAGATTCATAGAAACCCACTAATTAATTTTTCTAACCTTTTAATCTAGTTATTGGTATATGGGATCTTATTCAATCCCGTGTTTTTGTTTTTTCAATGAAGGTTGGTTACACATTGGGGGATAACCCTCTCAAGATGTCATACATCGTTAGATATGGTTCCCACTATACAAAACGTATTCATCACAAAGGCTCTTCTCTTCCCTGCAAGGAAAATCATCCTCAGCCCATTAAATGCAACGCAAGATTCCAATCTCTGTACAGTAATGCACCCAATCCAACTTCTTGGTGGGAGTTGTCATGGGAGGCCCAAACAGCATGGATCGATTTCTTGATGACCGAATTTATTACAAGAAAATTATACTATAGAGAGCTATCAACACTCCAAGCACCCGAAGTCCAACTTCCATGGAGCTTCCCATAACTATAGAGATGCTCTCTCCAAAGCCATACTTTTCTATGAACGCCAGTGCTCGGACAAGCTCCCTGACAGTCAACGTATGACTTGGAGAATAGACTTTACTTCATTAGATGGGTTTTCTCAACATGTATGCAGTCATTCCTTTCATGTGTTATACTACTATTGTCATCTTTTCTTCATGTTTTTTATAGTATTCCCTATAGGCCATGGTATATAGATGCATACATGCTTAAGTTTTAACAAGTTATTTGGTTTATTGGATTTTCTTAGTGCCAATTAAAAGAAGAAAGCATTATATATTCGTCCTATAAATCTTCAGGGGAAAGATTACATATAATTTCAGTAATGCTTTGGAGTTTTGGTGTTTGGAATTGATTTGCATTAGTCCCACTTGTGTTTTGTTCTATCCTTAATATTCTCAATGTGGATAAGTGTTTGTATTATTATTTTCCTTAGAAATAGGACCAGGTTGAACTAGAACTTATTTTTTAGTAAGGAGCCAAAGAGATTCAAAAACTCAAGTTGGGTGTTTATAGACAATTGGTTTTATTTCAGTTCTCATTGTTGTAGAGTTTTTTTTTTCATGCATTGGACTGTGAAATCTAACATTCAAAAGAGACATCTTGCTTGTACTTCCTTGGACTTCCCTATAGTGTTATTAACAAGTCAATTCCTGTGAAGATCATGAAATTTGCAATGCACCTAATCCCAACATCTTGGTGGGAACTATGGTGGGAGGCTCGAACAACATGGATCAATTTCCTCATGACCAAAATTATTATGAGCAAATTATATTGTAGAGAGTTATCAACACTCCAAGCACCCAAAGCCCAAGTTCCATGGAGCTTCCCATAACTATAGAGATGCTCTCTCCAAAGCCATACTTTTCTATGAAGGCCAACGCTCAGGCAAGCTCCCTGGCAGTCAACGTATGACTTGGAGAAGAGACTCTGCTCTGTCAAATGGGTTTTCTCAGCATGTATGCAGTCATTCCTTTCATGTGTTATACTACTACTGTCATCTTTTCTTCATGTTTTTTATAGTATTCCCTATAGGCCATGGTATATAGATGCATACATGCTTAAGTTTTAACAAGTTCTTTGGTTTATTGGATTTTCTTAGTGCCAGTTAAAAGAAGAAAGTATTCTATCTTCATCCCATAAATCTTCAGGGGAAAGATTCCATTTCATTTCAGTAATGCTTTGGAGTTTTGGTGTTTGGAATTGATTTGCATTAGTCCCACCCGTGTTGTGTTCTATCCTTAATATTTGCAATGTGGATAAGTGTTTGTATTCTTCTTTGCCTTAGAAATTGGACCAGGTTGAACTATAACTTATTTTTTAGTAAGAAGCTAAAGAGATTCAAAAACTAGAGCTGGTTGTTTATAGACAGCTGGTTTTATTTCAGTTCTCATTGTTGTAGAGTTTGTTTTTTCATGCTTTGGACAGTGAGATCTAACATTCAGAAGAGACATATTGCTTGTACTTCATTGGACTTCCCTATAGTGTTCTTAGCAAGTCAATTACTATGAAGATCATGAAATTTGCAATGCACCCTGTTGTAGCTCCCAGAGACAGCCTTGGATTGCTTACAAGACTAGTGCCTAGACACATCTAGATTTGTGTGTCTCAAATGATTTGCAGGAAACTGGAGACATCACTTATGTGCTATAGATACATATATTTATAAGAAGTGGGTTGGTTCATTTATCCAAAGAAATAAGACATGGATTTATAGTACTTCTTCATAGGTTCAGATCTCAGAAATATGCAATAAAATAATGGAGAACGAGTATTTCAAGGGCTTACAGCTTAATAAGTTTTTGTAGGGAAGATGAGGGAGGACAAAGAGAGGAGCAACCCATCACATAGAGCATGAGCCTTCAAGACTTCTATACTTAACACATAGAGCTTGAGGCATTAAGGATTTCTATACTTATTTGAGTTACAAGCAGAAATAATGGATGAGAGAGGAGTTGAATGCTATGATTCATGTCTTGTGGATTTAAAGATATGATTTCAATAGTCCACACAGTTATATGTATCAACAATATTCAAACAAGTGAATATCTGATATAATTACAGGCACTTGCATTCACATATCAATACAAATAAATCTATGAGGAAGCTTGAAATATTTCTAGCAGCTATAATTGCATGAATATAGAGAAGAAATATGAACACAAAATGGGTTTTAACAGAGGGAACACATATTGTAATTCTTGAAGAGGGAATCACCACCATTCCCTTGATATTCTGATAAATCTGTGTTACAAAGAGATACAGTCTGAAATAGCATACAGTGTTTTCTATAGAATTTCTAAACCTTTTCTAAGTCTTTCTTTCCCCTATTTATCTGGAGAGGGGAGCAAGAACATTCATTACAACAAAAATATCTATGGTCTAGATTCAATTGTTGGGTCGACTAGCTGTATCAGTCATAAATGGTTCTGTGGCCCAAAAATATTACAAAATTAAATGCCTCCTTGGAAGGAAAGCATATTGGAGGACATCAAAATAAATATCAGTCAAAGAGAAGCATTAAATTGTCTTAGTGCCCATCTTGGTAATAGCTTCTGTTACAAATTGCAGTTGGCTCACTGTATGGCCTCTTGTGCTGCTCAACTGGCTCCCATCACTTCCACTTTTACTACTCGAAGGCCTTCCTCTATGCAGTAGGGGTGGGGTCAACTGTAAGTGCCCGTATTTACGGTCCTTTGCTGTGTAGAGGGATGGGGCTCCATGCTGAGCCATTAGTCTTCCTGAGTCTTGTGTACTGCTCCATTCAAGTCTTTAGATGCCAGCCCATCTGCCCATTAAAACTCTGCTAGACACTAATAGAGCTTTGAAAAGATTGGTGTCGTGTATTATGATGTAATAAGGATGACCTTTGAGCACGGGCTTTTAACATAGGAACACCGTGAAACAGGCGAGCCCAACTGCCCTTTAATCCCTTATGCTTTCAACCCCTTTGTGATTCTTCCTTCATGTGATTGGGGGCTCGAACCAAGCGCTTAGCCCTTCGGGCGTTAAGGCTTTCAACTGATTCTCGGGGGCCTTTACCTTTATAATCTTGAAAGTCCGTTGATAGCCCGTTACACCACATCGGCAGATATCCCGAACAAGAAAACCTTATGAAATATGACCTATTAAATATCGCATCTCGTGTCCTTCTTCTTTGTTACTCGGAATCCCGCATCTCGGTGCTGAATGCAATTTTCCTTAACTTTCTCTCCTAGGCAGCTGCGATAGCTGATATGTGGGATGACTTCATCATTTCCACGCGTCACCCTGTGAGTGGTGACATGTGTCACCCGGAAATGGCCCCATAAGACACCTGAAAACGTTGAAATTGAGTGACACATGTCATCTGCCATGTCAAAATCTGTACTGCCACGTGTCCTCCGTATTGCCACGTCATCTACCCTATCAGCTCTGAGGAACAATCATATGCCCCCACGTGGCCCCCTGAAGGAGAGAGAAAAAGACCTGCCAGGCCCTATTTTCACTGGAATTTCCTTTGTTAATGAGTTTTGGCCCTCCCTGGCAATTTTACACTAAATCACAATATTGCAAACCCACAAGGTTTTTGGGGAGGTAGCCCCTCTGTTCCTACGATCGCCGATAATGCGGGATTACAGGATGCAGGATTGCCCATCGCCGATATGTCGTATGGCTACATGGAGGAGAGAGAAAGGGGTGGCCCTGCCTTGGTTTTACCATGTTTTTCCTTTGTATTTGGTTTTCGACCTCCCGACGCTTTAACACTAAGACCCAGATTTATCGGTGATTCCCCCCCCCCCCCCGAAATTCCTTAAGGATGGCCCATTGGTATTACGGGGGCCATGTGGGATGCGGGTTATGGGATTGTTGTGACCACAGGACTTCGGGGTAGCGGATATGCAGGATTCACTATGTTTGGGGCCCCCGGCCTCCGATAAACAGTACCGCCACATGGATAAGAGAGAAAGGGCCCGTTCGTCCCTGTCTTTGCATGCATTTCCTTTGTAAAATGAAATCAGCCCCTTGCTCACTATTAACACTATCGGAGTATCCCCCCCCCTGCAATTCCTTAAGAATGACGCATTGGTATTGCAGGGTCCATGCGGGACTATGGGATGCGGATTTTCCCGCCGCCAATCGTCGATAAGCCTATGAACTCTCGGGGCCTGACAATATGTCTGATAAGTTGGGAGGGACTGCGGGGCTGCCGATATGTGGGATAGCGATAAGTAGGGATTATTGTGCCCGGCGCCCACGATATGTGATATTTTCCCTCATACTTAGTCAGTTTCTTGGTTTTCAAGGCTTTCTTAGAGTGATCTTCAACATGCTTTAACTTCCGATCCAGAAGTCCATTCTTGGACTTCTATTTACCATTGGAAATCTCTTTCCGAGCACTAGGAAATGGAGAGGGTTTGATTAAGATCTGATATATTCTATGGCCTGGGAAAGTGGCTCCAAACTTCACTGCTCTTAGGCAACCTTGACCAATTGAAACCCACAATGCAGTGAGTGACAACATTGGATCCAACTGGGGACAGTGCCTTGTTGGAAAGGTGTTGAGCACCTGCAGACCAGTGGCCTTTCCTTCCATTGGGCATGGAGTCATTCTTAAACAAAATATAATTCTGTGAAAAAGGAATTTTTTTATAATAAGCTGAAAAGTTCAAATAACAATTTCAACACACACACCGGATATTTACAATGAGCAAGAGATATATATCTCTAATTTTGAAAATAAAATTTTAGGAACTAACCATTTACAGGAAGTTCCAGTTAACCATCCAATTTTTCAAGCATGTAGTGTTATTTCCCCTTTCTTCTACAATCTTGAAGGGGCCGAACCATAGCGGATCAAATTTCCCATGTTTTCCTTTGTCTTCTTGTCGGACATCCCACCTGAGAACTAAATCTGCTTACTAAAGAGCTTTCTCCTTAGCCTTCTTTTCGAACAGAGATTTTATCCTTTGTTGGTAATTTGACAATTTGGTCCCCACCTGCTCTCTGTTATCGTGAAGCTCCACAAGCTAATTTATCCTTATATCAAGGCACTTGGCTCTTCCTCAGCTTCTTGTAGCAACTTAGCTACTAGCATTTCTAATTGGATCGGGAAGACAGCAGCCTTGGCATATGCTAGCTCAAAAGGTGATTTCCCAGTGGATCGTTTGGGCGTTACACGGTTAGCCCACAGAGAAAACTTCAGTTGGGAGTCCTTGCTCCTTTGGTTTTCAGTGATGGTCTTCCTTAGAACCCTCACCACAGTTTTATTATAAGACTCATCCAAGCCATTCCTTTGAGGATAGTATGTAGTGGAGTCTCCAATAATGATATTGAATTTATGATAGAAGTTGGTGAACTTGGCAGATTTGAAGACCTATGCATTATCAATGATGATTTTAAAAGGACACCCAAAGCGGGATGGTATATTCTCTTCCATGAATTTTATCACCACTGAGTGAGTAGCATTTCTAGTTGGGATAGCGTCTACCCACTTGGTGAAATAGTCAGTGGTTGTTAAAATCCATTTGTGTTGGACATTGGATGGTGGGTTTATTTCTCTAATGAATTCCAGTCCCCACTGTTGAAAAGGCTCCTTTATGTGCACAAGAATCAGGGGGAGAGGATCAAACTTCTATCTTTCAGCAGACAATTGGCATTTCTGGTATGACACAACCTTAGAATAAACATCTCCAAACATTGTGGGCCAATATAATCCTACCTTGGGGATTTTATGTGTTGTTGTCTTCCAACTGTAGTTTCCTCCACATACTCCCCCGTGGAAATCCTCAATCATTTCATGGGTTTCTCCCTCAACCAAACATAGCATTAATACCCCCACCGGGTCGTTCCAGTAGAACAGTCCATTGAATATAATGTATTTTTGTGCCCATAATATCAGACTCTAGTATTTAGATCTATCCAGTCCCAATGGGCATCTTAGGAATAAGAGGTAATGAACAATGTTCTTATACCTGGGCAATCCCTCATATTTGGCATATATATTTTGCTCAGTTGTTTTAACTCTGCTCTGGTGATCCTATGGTCTGCCTTCCTCTATGATCAGGCTTATCCCTAGAGCTTGGTAGTTGGATTCAGATAAAATCTTGGCCAACCCCTGGCCTTTGATGAGCTTGGTAGGCTTTATTTCTAGCTCATATTCTTGTATTTTAGTTATCCACTTGCCCCTCTTTCATTCGTTGTCTCCTTGCACCGGGATGTCCTTGACTGCAGTCGTTGGGACAAACATTGTGATTCCTAGTTGCAGCACATACATATGGAATGACTTCAGTGCATAGGCTTGTTTCTCCAATATATTGTATTTCAGCTCAACATCCCTTAGGACTTGGTTGAAAAAGGCAATGGGCTGCTCATAACCTTCTTTATTTTTCTGTAATAGCATAGCAACGATAGTATGTGGAGAGGTGAAACAAAATATGTAGAAAGGCATTGAATAGTCGGGGCTAACTAGTATTGGGGCCTTAACCAAAGCTTCTTTGGTTCTATTGAAAGAATCACGGGGGACAAAACTCCACTTGACTTCATTCTCCTTCTTGAGCATGTTTGTAATACCTTTGACTATCTCAGCATAGTTAGGTATGAATTGCCTTAAGAAATTTATCCTCCCCAAAAAGGCTTGGACTTCTTTCTTGTTTCTGGGCAAGGGAATATGGCTGATGGATTTGACTCATTCAGGATCAATCTTTACTCCTTCCTATGCTACTATGTGTCCAAGCAGCTTCCCCTCACTCAGGGTAAACTGAGATTTCTTAGGATTCAGAGAGAGACCATACCTTCTGCACTTCTCGAAGGTGAGCTTTAAATGGAGGATATGCTCTTCATTAGTCTTAGAAAAGACTGTGATGTCGTCTAAGTAGACTACCACGAATTTGTCTTGCTCGCCTACGAAAGCTATGTCCATAGCTCTTTGAAATGTGGCCCTTGCATTTATCAACCTGAATGGCATGCAGGTGTACATGAATGTTCCCCATGGGGTGGTGAAAGCAGTCTTTTTCTGGTCCTCGAGGTGGATTGCAACTTGGTTATATCTGGAGAATCCGTCCATCATGGACATTCTGGCTACACCCACTACCTTCTACAATATATTATCCATCTTGGGCAGAGGGTAGTTATCTTTTAGAGACGCCCTGTTTAGATTCTGAAAGTCCACACATAGCCTTATCTCTCCGTTCTTTTTCCGAACAAGGACCAAATTGGCTACCCACTCAGAGTATCTTAAAGGTATTATGATCTTGGCCTGCAATAGCTTCCTTACCTCCTTTTCAATGGAGGGGAGTAAGAGTGAATTTATTTATCTGAGTTTCTGTTTGCAGGGCTTTATCCCACTCTTCAAGGGAATATTATGTTGAATGATATTAGTATCAAATGATTTCGAATCATCATAAGAACAAGCAAATACATCTTTGTAAGTTTTGAATAGATCTAAATACCTTTGTTTGTATTGCAAGGGTATTTCTTTGGACAACCTAATCGTTTGGGGTTCCTCCTCTGATCCAATGTTGCAGTCTTCTACTTTCCCATCCTTCTTTGTGGCCATTTGTTTGGAAGCTATTTCATCTTTATTAAATAGTCTTTCTAGTGGAACAAGTCCACGAGGGATGGTGTTCCCTTTTAGTTGCAAAACTTTTTGCCCAGCCACTGTGTCTTTCCACGAAGTGGCTTCTTGGTTTTTTTCTTCTTCTTCTTGATCGATGGTGGAGTGGGTGAACTCCCCAACCACTTCTATGAATATTTTCACCTGATCATCATCTTCGAATACCTACTAGTGTTTGACATTATCAGGTATTGAACACATGTGTCTGACTTCTCTCATATCTGAGGAGTGGATTGTGTGGGGGCATGAAAGTGCTTGTAGCTACCGCAAGAGAGTTGGCCATTCTATTTTCTTCCATAGGTAGAAACTGAATGTTAAAGTCCTGGAAGAAATTGTCGATTAAGTCCCACACTTCATTTCGGTATGTCCTTAACCTAGGATGTTTGGCTTGGCATTGGTCTTGGATCTGCCTTACGACTAGCTCAGAGTCTCCATAAACCGATAGACATTCAATGTTCATATTTCTTTCCGTTTGTAACCCAAGGAGAAATTTTTCGTACTCTGCCACATTGTTAGTCGCCTCAAATTCGAGCTTGAATGAGAGGGGTATCATGATGCCTTTCGAAGATACGAACAATATTCTAACTCCATTTCCCTCTTTTGAGTTTGCTCCGTCGAAGTACAATTTCCATACTTCATTTTCATTTAACTGTTGGTATTTCAACTCCCTTGTTAGGTGTACCGATGCTTCTTCTAAGAGGTTCTGATCTTCTTCTAAGAATAGGCAGGAGAGGTTGCTTTATTTTCCATGAGTTGGGGAGTTTTTTGAGCCTTTAGCTGGGGTCATGGTTTTCACAAACCTAGATTCTTTGTACAACCTCCTTTGCTCACCTCCAAAAGTGGGAATGGTGGCATAAGTCAGATCTAGCTTGATAGAGCCACCCACCTTGGAACCCCAAGATATGGATAGGATAATTCCAAAACGAGGAGGTATATAATCCACCACTATATCCATTACCACACTTTTCACCAGGATCTAAGCCAGGTTTACCACCAGATCCTTTATCATGTACAAGAATTTGACTCTCTTAGCATCAAAGGAGTGCAGGTCCTTGTATGGTTTGATGATGTCCAAACCTAGTTGTTCAATTACTGACAATGGCATGAGGTTGTGTGAGGCCCGGGAATCCAACATGCAATTATGCAACAAAAGATCATGGATCACCAAAGTCACATAGAAAGGTGCAGTAGAAGGGTCCAACTCTTCCACATGCGACTCGAAAACAACCATGGGCCTCTCCTCTTGGAGGTTCAAACTATCCTGGGTTGGTGCTGAGGTGACTAGATGCATGAATTGAGACACTTGGGCTTTGTAATTAGGCTGCTTTAGAAGCTCAGTCAGAGGAACAAGAATTTTTACCTTTTCCAACTCCTTCTGGAGATTGAATGTGGGTTGGGCCTTTTCTATATCTCCTGGCTTTGTTCTTTCTCCCTTCCCATTGGCAGTTTTAGGTAGAATAGATGCCTCCTTGTATGTGTGTCCCTTAGGACCATTTCTTTCCTTATCTGCAGATACTCTTGTCTTGGGTGGGTCAAGATGGAGCTTACCTTTCCCTTTGTTTGGTGCGGGAGTAGAAACTTGGGGAGCATTTCCTTCTTATTGCTTTGGTTCGCTTAACCTCTTCTTTGAAGATATTAGATTATACTTACGTTGGGAATGTGTTTGATGAACTCTGCAAATTGTTTGCAATAATAATCCATATCTTCCTCATCTTTTGTTGCTTCTCTATGGGGCCTCCTGGTGATCCATATTCTCATGTTCTTCCCTGGCAATGGCGTCAAAAGATGTTGTGGCTCCCAGAGACGGCCTTGGATTGCTTACAAGACCAGTGCCTAGGCACATCTATATTTGTGTGTCTCAAATGATTTACAGGAAACTGGAGACATCACTTCTATGCTACAGATACATATATTTATAGGAAATGGGTTGGTTCATTTATCCAAAGAAATAAGACATGGATTTCTAGTACTTCTTCACAGGTTCAGATCTCAAAAATATGCAATAAAATAATGGAGAACGAATATTTCAAGGGCTTGCAGCTTAATAATATTTTGCAAGGTAGATGAGAGAGGACCAATAGAAGGAGCAACCCATCACATAGAGCATAAGGCTTCAATACTTCTACACTTAAAACATAGAGCTTGAGGCATTAAGGATTTCTATACTTATTTGAGTTATGATTCATGTGTTGCAGATTTAAAGATATGATTTCAATAGTCCACACAGGTATATGCTGTTGGCATTATGACACAGGTTTGGTGCTATGACACAGGTGTTGTCCTTAATGGCAACTCACTCAGATGACAGATCACAGTTCAGGCTCTCAAAATGAAGGAAAAAGAGATATATGCAGGTCCTCTTAACCAAGTTGCGTATACATGCGGGATCTCCGATCAAAAGGCGTGTATATGTATGCACACACTTTCATGCAAGGAAAATCTCGTACATGTGGGAACATTTATTTTTTGGTCCATGGTATTTAGTCCTTCGTATTTGGACCTATGGTTTTGGACCATGGTAACTCGTCCGAAGTGTTGAACCCAAGTATTGGGTCCATGGTATTGATTCTCTATGGTTTTGGACCATGGTATTGAGTAAGGCCTAAGACTATAAAAGGGGGAAGAGATCATTAGGCAATGGTATTCACTCAAGCATTGAATATCTTATGAAGAGCAAGATCTATAATACTGGTCATTGGGTTATGGTGCATAGTTGGATCTGAACCAAGGAGGAACCTGAGTCCTAGAAGAAGGATAAGTTCTATTGATGGGTCAAGATCTTAAGGCTTGAATAGTAGTATCTTTGTGTGATTTTGATCTGTTATATTTGGCGCATGACTTGATCTATAAATCTGATAATCTAGGTATAATTGATGTCTGAAAAAGTGAAAAGGGTAAATTATCTTTTATAGATCTATACGTAGGTTCGGCATAGCAGAGGTGCGTATACACGCTGGTTCAGTAAGTCAAAACAACATATACGCAGGTTGACCTTAATGCAGAAGCGTATGCACGTAGTTTATACATACTAAAGTAGCGTACATCTCATAAAATATGTTTTAGCTACTTCTGTTTATTGCTGCAGTGTTCTGGGTTCAGGATTGGTTTCTGGTTATTGTTAATGTATTCTGGTTACAACATTCAGAGAAGTAATTGTTTGATTTAGTTTTGATTAAAGAAAATGAGATTGGTTGATGCAGATGTATTTGATGTTTTGTTATTGATGGATCCAATCCGAAAATTTATGAAACGTGGTCCCTGGAAGAAAAGAGAAGGTTGTAGCCTTCTGTAGGTCAACACCTACGTACTAGTACATCAACTAGTACAAGAGCTTAGGGGGTAGTAGCTCCCTTCCAGGAGAAGCTGGAAAATGAGAGAAGGTTGTAGCCTTCAGCAAGTAGAAGCCTGCGTACTGGTATAAGACTGCACCAGTACAGAACCATTGTAAAAAGAAGTTTCTTTCTAAAAGAAGATAGAGACGAATTGCAGCAAGTGGTTTTCACCCACATTGGGTTTCCACCTTATATCTTGTGTTCTTGTGTGTGACTGTCTGCTCTGTTTTACTGTATCTGGTTGTTGTTTATATAGTTTTGATGCATAGATTAATGATCAATATCTGAAGAATAAATTAAATTATCAGTCTGCAAGTTATACGCTAGTTTCCTTAATTACAGTTGCGTATATACGTAGTTTTCACTAACTGAAGTAGCGTATACAAATCTGATTATAGAATGAAAAATATTTGACTTAATAATACTGATTCACCCCCCCTCTCAGTATTATTTCCAACAATTGGTATTGGATCCGGTCCTTTCAGAAGAAGCTTGATCGCTTGAAGGAAGATCTATCATCATGAGCAACTACAAAAAAGAGGCATCGATCAGGCCACCAATGTTTGATGGGAGCAACTTCGTCTATTGGAAGGTAAGAATCACAACCTATCTTCAATCTCTTGGTATAGAAGTTTGGGATATCGTGGAAGCAGGAAACACATTTCCATCAGCAACTCCTACAGATACAACTGGTAAGAAGCACTATGAAACAAATGCAAAGGCTATCAATACTCTATTAGGGAGTTTATCTCAATCAGAATCGTCAAGAATATGCAACTCAAAAACACAAAAGAACTATGGGACAAGATCGTTCTGAGCTATGAAGGAGACAATCAGGTAAAACGTGCAAAACTACAAACTCTCATAATTCAATATGAAAATTTCAGAATGCACAATGATGAAAGTGTGGCTAATTATTTCTTACATATAGATGAGATTGTTAATCATATGAAAAACTTGGGTGAAGAGATAAAAGAAGTTACTTTGGTTGAAAAGGTTCTGAGATCTTTGTCTTCTAAGTTTGAATCAAAAGTTTTTTCCATAGAAGAAAAGTAGAATCTACAGAGTATTACCATGTCACAGCTACACGGAATCCTAACTGCTTTCGAAATGAGAAAAGGGCGGCCATCATACAGGAGAGAAGCCGCATTCAAAGCTTCAGGAAAAGGAGAATACAATGAGTCAGGGCATACATCAAAAGGAGAGGAAGAATCAAACTTTGTCAAGAACCTTCAACGGGGTTCTGGAAGATTCAGAGGTAAGCTACCTTTCAAATGCTTTTCTTGTGGAAGATTCGGTCACTATGCAGCCAAATGCCCTCATAAAGATAAGCCTGATAAAGGTAAGGAACCAGTTAGATGGAACAAAAAACAGAGTGTAAGTAAGAAGAGCTATTATACACATGAAGACAGTGATGGATTTTCGATTAGTGGTGAAGATGAACAATGTAATGACTATAGACTTTTGATGGCTTTTGAAGATGATGATTTCTTGGATGCTATAAATGAAGATGATCTCTATGAAGAAATTTCTAAACTTAAAATTTGTTTAGAAGAAAAGAGTATGATCATAGATACTCTGACATTCCAACTTGCCGAAAGGGAAAAACACAATGAAAAGTTAGAATGTGAAATTGTGTGACTTAGAAAAGATATTGAGAAAACAAAAGCTCTTAATCTTAGATTTTCTAAAGGATCTAAAAATTTAGATGAGATTATCAAGGTGCAGCGTTCTCCTCTAATCAAGACAGGTCTTGGATATACTGAAGAAGCATCTCAAGCACAGAAGCCATCCACCTCCAAAAGTTATCTTGATGCAACAAGGAGAAGTGAACAGGTTGACAATCGACAGCAAAGGCATAAAGCAGATCACCTGGTAAATCAGGGTCAATCTGCTTCAAGGATGAACAGAGATCTCCAGGTAAATCAGGGTCAATCTACTTCAAGGATGAACAAAGATCACCAAGTAAATCGGGGGCAATATACTTCAAGGATGAACAAAAGCTACAACCAACCGCAGGTAAATCATTCTCAATTTGCATCAAGAATGAATGCCTATGGAAACTACAATCACTTGGATGGTAGGTTTGATAATCACAAGAATTTCTTCAATGGCCAATGTTTCTCTTGTCATAAGTTTGGACACAAAGCTGCTCAATGTGTTGCCTACAAGACCATCATGACTAGAGAAGCACAAAAACAAAGAAGTATGACTGGGATCATGAAAAGGACCTACAATAACTTTTCTGCCTTGAAAATGAAATAGAATGTTCTATTTGTAACAACTTCGTTCATGAAGATTCTGAATGCAGGAGTAGGTTTCGGCAAACAACTCATAAGGAGAAAGCTTCATTGAGTCCCAAAACATGGAGAAAGAAA
Source organism: Pinus tabuliformis (assembly GCA_031772625.1). NCBI lineage: Eukaryota > Viridiplantae > Streptophyta > Pinopsida > Pinales > Pinaceae > Pinus > Pinus tabuliformis. The sequence goes on from CM062804.1 coordinate 430,589,989, forward strand.
GAACTGCAACCAGAAAGATGTGGTATAGCCTTATATGTGGAAGGATAGGAAAATCAATGGTACATCAACAGTGGATGCTCAAAACATATGACAGGTGATAAAGAAAAACTTCAATCATATAGTGCCTTAGAAAGGAAAGGAAGGTCTCATTTGGAAATGACACCCCTACACTCATAAAAGGTAAAGGTTCTGTTATTTTGAAAGAAAAAGTCAAAGCTGGAAATGTTATGTATGTTGTGGTTTAAAGCATAATCTATTGAGTGTTAGCCAAATGTGTGATCAAGGAAATGAGGTAATATTTCGATCAAATGGATGTATTGTTCATGAGCTTGATACAGGAGAAACAGTGATCAAAGGCATAAGAACTCCAAATAATTTATACATACTTAAGGGAGGACAACAACAATGCTATCTAAGCAAGAATGATGAACACTGGCTATGGCAGAGAAGGTTGGGGCATCTAAGCTTCTCTCAGATAAGGAAAGCATGCAAATATCAGGTGGTTCATGATCTCCCTGACATCAGAATTCCAGACAATACAATATGCAAATCATGTCAGTTTGGTAAGCAAACCAGAACTAATTTCCCTGAGAAGGAAGGATCAGCTAGTAAGCCACTTGAACTTGTCCATACTAATTTATGTGGTCAATCAAGGAAAAACTCACCTCGAGGAGAAGAATACTTCATATTTTTCATTGACGACTTTTCCAGGATGGGTTGGATAGGACTTCTGAAGCATAAAGATGAAGCCTTCGAAAAGTTAAAAGCATTCAAAGCCTTGGTTAAAAACGAATCAGATCACAGAATCAAATGCCTCAGGTCCGATAGAGGAGGGGAATTTACCTCGGATGAATTTTTCGATTTTTGTGAAGAACATGGAATAAGAAGGGAATTCTCTACTGCAAGGACTCCTCAACAAAATGTAGTAGTGGAAAGGATGAACAGAATGGTTCAACAAATGGCTCGTGCTATGCTTGATGAGTCTGGAACTCCTGCAACCTTCTGGGGTGAAGCTGCATTTGCTGCCGTTACTATTCTCAACAAAACAAACGTTCGGGTAAACAACACTCAAACTCCTCATGAACTTTGGTATGGTAAGACTCCTACGGTTAAATACTTCAAAATTTTTGGAAGAAAATGTTACATCAAAAGGACTGATGAAAACCTTTGCAAGTTTAACCTAGAGTAGATGAAGGCATTCTCCTTGGTTACTATTCTCAAAGTAAAGGATATAAGTGTTACAATAAAAGACTCGGAAAAATTGTTGAAAGTATTGATGTAGTGGTCGATGAAGCAGGAAACAATCCAAGGTAGGTAAAATCCGAAGATTTCGAAGATGATGAGAACTATCCTTGAACATCAAATCAGACTAATGATGAAGAAGAAACCTATGAGGCACCAGAAGAATAGATAAGGTAGAAGAAAAGACTCCATCCAGATACGTCCAGAAGAATCATCTAGAGACTCAAATTTTGGGGCAGAAAGAGGCAGGTGTACAAACAAGAAGAACTATTTCAGAAGCTTCAAGCTATCTAGCATTGCTCTCCTCCATTGAACCACGAAATGTAAGTGAAGCATGCAAAGATGAATGTTGGGTCAAGGCCATGAATGAAGAACTTGAGCAGATTGAAAAGAATAACACTTGGGAGTTGGTTCCTAGACCAAATGATAAGAATGTCATAGGGACAAAATGGATATTCAAAAACAAACTGAATGAAAATGGAGATGTTATTAGAAACAAGGCCATACTTGTTTGTAAAGGGTATGCTCAACAAGAAGGCATAGACTTTGAAGAAACTTTTGCACCAGTTGCTAGACTTGACGCCATAAGAATGTTTCTTGCTCTTTCTAGCTTTCAGGAGTTCAAAGTATATCAAATGGATGTGAAATCTGCTTTTCTAAATGGAGACTTAGAAGAAGAAGTGTACATTGAGCAACTAGATGGATTCATCCTTGGGAATGATCCAAAACTTGTATGCAAACCCTAAAAGGCTCTCTATGGCCTTAAACAGGCTCCAAGGGCTTGGTATTATCGTTTGGATAAGTATCTCCATCAACAAGGTTTTCAAAAGGATCAACAGATAGCAATCTATATATAAAAATTGATAATGATAAATTGTTAATACTTGTTGTGTATGTTGATGATATCATCTTTGGTAGCAATGAAGAATCCATGAGTCAAAACTTCGTTTTGGTGATGCAGAAAGAATTTGAAATGTCCTTACTTGGTGAGCTCACATATTTTCTTGGTTTACAAGTCCAACAAAACAAAGACAGTATCTTTCTATCACAAACCAAGTACCTCAAGCAGATCTTGAAGAAATATGGGATGGAGGATTTGAAACCAGTATGTACCCCTATGGTAACAGGATGCAGCCTCAACGCAAATGATGAATCAGCAGCAGTGCATCAACCAACCTATAGATCAATGATTGGAAGTCTACTCTATCTAATAAGTACCCGACCAGGCATCATGCATGCAGTTGGAATAGTCGGAAGATTTCAGGCAAATCCAAAGGAAACTCATCTTCAGGCAGTCAAAAGAATTTTCAAGTATCTTCAAGGAACTAAAAATTATGGCTTATGATATCCTAGAGATACAGATCTCGCACTTCATGCATATACAGATGCAGATTGGGCAGGAAGCGTGGATGACAGAAAAAGCACTAGTGGTGGCACATTCTTTATGGGTTCCAGACTAGTATCTTGGTTCAACAAGAAACAAAGCTCAATTGCATTATCTACAACTGAAGCAGAATATGTCGCTGTTGCATCTTGCTACACACAACTCCTTTGGATGATGCAAACATTGCAAGACATTCAAATCACTTGTACTCCACCTATCTCCATTTTTTGTGATAATACAAGTGCAATCAGTATTTCAAAGAATCCAGTCATGCATTCAAAGACCAAGCACATACCTATCAAATATAATTTTCTCTGGGAACAAGTGCTTGAACAAAAGGTAAAATTGGAGTATGTTCCCTCCAAGGAACAGGTTGCTGATATATTCACCAAACCACTGCCTAGGGAGACATTTGAATACCTCAAACAGAAGCTGGGAGTAGTTGATGCATCATCTTGCTGTTGAAATTATATGTTTCAAAGAACAGTGGTTGTACGCGAGTTTCATGAAGTGTATCCGCGTACATACGCAGGTGTCTGTGGACACAGTCGCATATATTATGGTTTGAAGACAAACAGTGGGGCCAGACTCAGGATGAAAAGAGTCTGATATGGGTCTGACAAAGACCATCTGGCACAGGTTCAGGGGGAGAATATAATTCTAATAATGCATTGTTGGCATTATCTTAGAAGATCTTGGTTCAATTTCACAGCTGTTTTATTTTTAGGTGGAACAGGTGCAGAGGGAGATTATGGTTTCCGGTCTGAATGATGATTGACAAATGTTGTTGATGTTAGTTGCTGATGACTACCATAGCCTTGTCTTAAATATTTAGTCTCTATGTCATGTATTTCTTTTATTATCAAGGTCATGTAACGGCCTATGTTGGTTTCCCCACTATGCCTGGGATGGATGATGTAATGTTCTTGTTTTATCATGTGTTAACTTTTGGCGTATCCCCACTTGGTTGGGCGAATGAGTGAATCCACACTTGGTTGGGAGATGGATGTATGTATGAGTCTTTGGTGATAGGAAGGTCATTTATGATGTATAGAGTCATGTTTCTTCTTGTAGAACATCTTCTTGCAGACCTTGCCTACAGTCAGGGGGAGCATGGACAGCACAGCAGAGCAGAGATTTCAGCATGTACTCAGGGGGATCATAACCCTTTGCCCTTGATGACAAAGGGGGAGAATGACTTTGAGTGACTTGGGGTTGCCATCAAGTCCAAAGGGGGAGATTGTTGGCATTATGACACAGGTTTGGCGCTATGACACAGGTGTTGTCCTTGATGGCAACTCACTCAGATGACAGATCACAGTTCAGGCTCTTAGAATGAAGGAAAAAGAGATATGCGTAAGTTCCTCTTAACCAAGTCACATATGCACGCAGGATCACCGATCAAAAGGCATGTATACATATGCACGCACTTTCATGCAAGGAAAAGCACGTACATGTGGGAAAACTTATTTTTTGGTCCATGGTATTTAGTCCTTGGTATTTGGACCTATGGTTTTGGACCATGGTATCTCGTCCGAAGTGTTGAACCCAGGTATTGGGTCCATGGTATTGATTCTCTATGGTTTTATACCATGGTATTGAGTTAGGCCTAAGACTATTAAAGGGGGAAGAGATCATTAGGCAAAGGTATTCACTCAAACATTGAATATCTTATGAAGAGCAAGATCTAGAATATTGGTCATTGGGTTATGGTGCATAGCTGGATTTGAACCAAGGAGGAACCTGAGCGCTAGAAGAAGGATAAGTTCTATTGATGGGTCAAGATCTTAAGGCTTGAATAGTAGTATCTTTGTGTGATTTTGATCTGTTATATTTAGCGCATGACTTGATCTATAAATCTGATAATCTGGGTATAACTTATGTCTGAAAAAGTGAAAAGGGTAAATTATCTTTTATAGATCTATACACAGGTTCGGCACATCAGAGGCACGTATACACGCTGGTTCAGTAAGTCAAAACGGCGTATACGTAGGTTGACCTTAATACAGAAGCATATGCACACAGTTTATACATACTAAAGTAGTGTACGTCTCATAAAATATGTTTTAGCTACTTCTATTTATTTTTGCAGTGTTCTGGGTTGAGGATTGGTTTCTGGTTACTATTAATGTATTCTGGTTACAACATTCAGAGAAGTAATTGTTTGATTCAGTTTTGATTGAAGCAAAGGAGATTGGTTGATGCAGATGTATTTGATGTTTTTTTTATTGATGGATCCAGTCTGAAAATTTATGAAACGTGGTCCCTGGAAGAAAAGAGAAGGTTGTAGCCTTCTGTAGGTCAGCACCTACGTACTAGTACATCAGCTAGTACAAGAGCTTAGGGGGTAGTAGCTCCCTTCCAGGAGAAGCTGGAAAACGAGAGAAGGTTGCAGCCTTCTGCAGGTAGAAGCCTGCGTACTGGTATAAGACTGCACCAGTACAAAACCATTGTAAAAAGAAGTTTCTTTTTAAAAGAAGATAGAGACGAATTGTAGCAGGTGGTTTTCACCCACATTGGGTTTCCACCTTATATCTTGTGTTCTTGTGTGTGACTGTCTGCTCTATTTTACTGTACCTGGTTGTTGTTTATATAGTTCTGATGCACAGATTAATGATCAATATCTGAAGAATAAATTAAATTATCAGTCTGCAAGTTATACGCTAGTTTCCTTAATTACAGTTGCGTATATACGCAGTTTTCACTAACTGAAGTAGCATATACAAATCTGATTGTGGAATGAAAAATATTTGACTTAATAATACTGATTCACCCCCCCCCCCCCCCTCTCAGTATTATTTCCAACATATGCATCAATAGTATTGAGACAAGTGCATCTGTAATATAATTATAGGCACTTGCATTCACATATCAATACAAATAAATCTATGAGGAATCTTGAAATATTTCTAGCACCTATAATTGCATGATTACAGAGAAGAAATGTGAACACAAAATGGGTTTTAACAGAGGGAACACATACTGTAATTCTTGAAGAGGGAATCACCACCATTCCCTTGATATTCTGATAAATCTATGTTATAAAGAGATACAGTCTGAAATAGCATGTAGTGTTTTCTATAGAATTACTGAACCTTTTCTAAGTCTTGCTTTCCCCTATTTATCTAGAGAGGGGAGCAATAACATTCATTACAGAAAAAATATCTATGGTCTAGATTCAGTTGTCGGGTCGACTAGCTGTATTAGTCATAAACTTCTCTGTGGCCAAAAATATTACAGAATTAAATGTGGCCTTGGAAGGAAAGCAGATTGGAGGACATTAAAATAAATATAAGTCAAAGAGAAGCATCAAACTATCTTAGTGCCCATCCCGGTAATAGCTTCTGTTATAGATTGTAGTTGGCTCACTGTATGGCCTCTCGTGCTACTCATCTGGCTCCCATCACTTCTGCTTTTACTACTCGAAGGCCTTCCTCTATGGAGTAGGGGTTGGGTCAACTGTAAGTGCCCGTATTTTTGGTCCTTTTTTGTGTAGAGGAATGGGGCTCCATGCAGAGCCATTAATCTTTCTGAGTCTCGTGTACTGCTCCATTGTTGTGCCATGCTCCATTTAAGTCTTTACCTACCGGCCCATCTGCCCATTAAAACTCTGCTAGACACTACCGGAGCTTTGAAAATCTTGGTGTCATGTATTATGATGTAATAAGGATGACCTTTGGGCACGAGCTTTTAACACAGGAACACCATGAAATAGGTGAGCACGACTGCACTTTAATCCCTTACTCTTTCAACCCCTTTGTGCTTCTTCCTTCATGTGATCGTGGGCTTGAACTAAGCACTTAGCCCTTCAAGCACTAAGGGTTTCAACTGCTGCTCGGGACCTTTTCCTTTATAATCTTGAAAAGCATTTGATAGCCCCTTACACCACATCGACCGATATCCCGGACATGAAAACCTTATGAAATATTACCTATGAAATATCACATTCGGGGTCCTTTTTCTTTGTTACTCGGAATCCCGCATCTCGGCGCTGAGTGCACTTTTCCTTAAGTTTCTCCCCTAGGTAGATGCGATCGCCGATATGCGGGATGATGTCATCATTTCCATGCATCACCTTGTGAGTGGTGACACGTGTCACCTAGAAATGGCCCCATAAGACTCCTAAAAATGTTGAAACTGAGTGACATGTGTCATTTGCCACATCAGCGTCTGTACTGCGACATCATTTATGACGTTAGCTGCCCTGTCAGCTCTGAGGACCAATCGTATTTCACCACGCGGCCCCCCGTAGGAGAGAGAAAAAGGCTTGCCTGATCCTGTTTTCACAGGCATTTCCTTTGTAAATGAGTTTTAGCCCTCCCCGATGATTTTGCACTAAATCGCAATATCACGACCCTGCAAGGTTTTTTGGGAGGTAGACCCTTTGTTCCTGTGGTCGCTGATAATGCGAGATTATGGGATGTGGGATTGCCCATCGCCGATATGTTGTACTGCCATGTGGAGGAGAGAGAAATGGGTGGCCATGCCTTGGTTTTACCGTGCTTTTCCTTTGTATTTGGTTTTCGACCTCCCGATGCTTTAACACTAAGACCCAGATTTATTTTCAATTCCCCCCTCTCGCCCTTGCAATTCCTTAATGATGGTCCATTAGTATGGCAAGGGCCATGCAGGATTCAGAATGCGGGACTACGGGGTAGCCGAGATGCTGATTCACTATGCCTGGGGCCCTTAACCTCCAATAAACAATACCGCCACTTGGAGGAGAGAGAAAGGGCCCACCCGTCCCTGTCTTTGTGTGTATTTCCTTTGTAAAATGAAATTGTCCCCTCCCTCGCTATTAACACTATCGAAGTATTCCCCCCCCCCCCCCGGAAATTCCTTAAGAATGGCCCATTGGTATTGCAGGGGCCATGTGGGACTGCGGGATGCAGGATTTTCCCACCGTCGATTGCCGATAAGCCTATGAACTCCCGGGGCCCGCCGATATGTCCGATAAGCTGATGTGTGGGACTGCGGGCTATCAATATGCGAGATTGCGATGTGTGGGGCTTATTGTGAACCAGGCCCCCGATATGTGATATTTTCCCTCATACCTAGTCATTTTCTTTATTTTCAAGGCTTTCCAAGTGTGATCTTTAACATGCTCTAACTTCCGATCCAGAAGTCCATTCTTGGACTTCTATATACCGTTGGAAAGCTCTTTATGAGCACTAGGTAATGGAGAGGGCCTGATTATGAGATATTTTATGGCCTAGGAAAGTGGCTCCAAACTTCACTTCTCTTAGGCAATCTTGACCAATTGAAACCCACAATGCAATGTGTGACAACACACCCAATCCCAACATCTTGGTGGGAGTTGTGTTGGGAGGCTTGAACAACATGGATCGATTTCTTGATGATTGAAATGATTACAAGAAATTTATACTATAGAGAGTTATCAACACTCCAAGCACCCAAAGCCCAATTTCCATGGAGCTTCCCATAATTATAGAGATGCTCTCTCCAAATCCATACTTTTCTATGAAGGTTGATGCTCAAGCAAGCTCCCTGGCAGTCAACATATGACTTGGAGAAGAGACTTTACTCTGTCAGATGGGTTTTCTCAGCATGTATGCAATCATTTCTTCCTTGTGTTATACTACTATTGTTACCTTTTCTTCATGTTTTTTATAGTATTCCATATCGGCCATGGTATATAGATTCATGGTTTGAATGTGTGCAAAATTTCTTCGAATTAAGTAGAATTAGTTAAGGAAAAATAAACCTTCGAATGATATTTTCACATGAAAGACTTTTCAAAGTTTCAACGTAAGTAACCAACAGTACCTGATAAGACTTTCATGTTGAGTACCATGTGGATATGCAAGCATCTCAATGGCCTTTCTCTCGCAACCCCTTGTGTAGGATATTCTACACCCATCCAGAGTTTTCTTGCCCATCTTCTGCTCTATTCACAGATTGCTTAATTGCACAAGCAATCTTTAATTTAGGCTTTCATGTTTCACTCGATTTCATAGCGCTTGCTTCTAAGGCCAGTTGCTTCATGGTGATATAAGAATGTACATCATGAGAAAAGCTAGGTTTATAAGAGAACAATAACCCATGCCAAGGAAAAAAGAAATATACATATAAGATAGGGGTTCTTGCCCCAAAATCGAAGCCCTGTTCGGCGTCGGTGTGGCCAATCGTGGCCCTCACACCATCGTAAATACCATTTGGTCATAATGGACTCTTTCCATAGAGAATGAAAAGTAAATAAGGACGAATTTTTTTCAATCAACACAAGGATGCTTCACAAGTCGTAGAGGTGGGTTGCACAAGAGGTGAGGGCAAACAACCAACCTAAAACGAGATGATAGTTTTGTCAGAAATGCATCGCTTTTGGCCATGAGGCATAGGAACATGAACCTGTGAATTAATTGGCATTGACTGTGCCAAAACCCAATAGCACAATCATGTTAGCATTTTCGCCCTCTACACAACGAGAAATGTACATGGGAAAATGAAATTGAAAATAGGGTTGAATATGAGTACATGGGTAACATACACACATATAAGGCAAGGGTTCATGCCCCAAAATCGAAGCCTTGTTCGGCATTTGTGTGGCGAATCGTGGCCCTCACACCATGGTAAATACCATCTAGGCATAATGGACCCCTTCCATAGAGAATGCAGAGTAAATAAGCACAGATTTTTTTCAATCAACACAAGCACACTTAACAAGTCTCAAAAGTGGGTCGCACAAGAGGTGAGGACAAACAACCAACCTGAAACGAGATGATAGTTTTGTCAGAAAATCCTCGCTCTTGGACATGAGACATAGGAACTTGAACCTGTGAATTAAGTGGCATTACCTATGCCAAAACCCCAATAACACAATCATGTTAGTATTTTTAACCTCTGCACAACGAGAAATGTACATGGGAAAATGAAATTGAAAACACGACTAAATATGAGTACATGGGTAACATTCGCCGAGCTAAAATGCGGTGCAAGGCCAACCTGTTAGCCTTACACCATGGAGGAATGAAGCTTACTATAATGGTGTGGCGATGATGAGTGCCTCCTTGATGGGGTTTCAAAAATTGGGGATCGCCATGGCTGTGGTAAAGGTCGACCTGCACACAGAGTTCCCAGGATGAAAATCGAATAGGGTAGTCGAATAAGAACATCTTTGCCCACTATGTGGAGAAAATCGGTGAAGCTCTTGTGCCCAAATTCTTTGCCCACTGTGTGGAGAAAAATGGTGGACACCATCAGGCTAGGGTTACACCTCCCCGTCGAGCAGCAAAATACCACCAATTTGGTTAACATTAGCGAGTTGAGAGGTTAGCAAATCTTATTCAGTTGAAATGGTAGCAATCCGATGGTACACTTTTCTCCAATCGACTAACACTCAGATCTGACGGTGTTACCGAGTATAGTGTCTATGCAGAGCTACTAATCCCACTAAGGCTGGTAGCTACCTTAGAAACAGACAAATTAAAACTACTTTCGTTTTCCTTTATGAGAGATAGATGAGAGAAGAATAAAGGAGACCAACCTCTATCTTGCGCTTGGTTCCTTGTTCGATTCCTCTCCCTTCTAATAGATCTTTTTCTACTCGCTTCCTTCTCCACCCAGCTTCACAAGATACCTGTAGAATCAAAGTAGCATAATACTATCCAAGAACATATATCTATTATCATAAACAATATAGGATCAGATGTACATTGACCACACAAATGCATAAAACAATAATCATACAAACATGTGGAGGAAAACTTGAATAGCTTTATTGATAATCAAGAAAGAGCCAAGAGAATTACAACCAATTGTTCTGACCCAGCATCATCCTCTTAGCAATTAAGCCCTTCTTCACCTCATGACAAGCTTAGATCACCCAACACTATGATATTGCACCAAGAAACCAGCAGCACTTCCTTACAAGATACAAAATTCCAGCCTCTGGATCTCTGGGATGAGGGATCCATATATAGATGTTTGCAAGGGGGGTGAGTCAGCTTTTGAGATTTGATTAGTGTCTTCTCTCTGATAGTTCTTGATTCCACTTGGAGATTGATGATCTCTTACTCATCCCTGGTCGAATTCAGAGAGGCAAGTGTCACAGGAGAAGTTTATGGAAGATTCCATGCTCCTCCACCTTGCAGATTGACCCTGCCATTTGTCCCTTCTCGCCCATCGCACCCCATAGAAGGGATTTTTGACATGCATCACACCTACTGTGTGTATTTAGGTGGGATGCAACGCACTTTGCCTATGGAGCAGGTGAAATGGTCCAGTTTTGACCAGTTCTGAGTAGTTTTTCATGGAGAACTTCTGGGAGAAGATGTAATCAGTTGACCTTGTTCTTTTAGGGGTCGGAACAACACTTTTAGGGACTTAAGAGCCCTTGGTTTATTGACATTTATGATTGGGGTTGCAGTGCCCAAAAATGTCTATAACAGTTGCCCCCTAAAGCATGAGGTCGTTAATTTGTCGATGTCGGGTGAAATGCTTTATCATGAGGATCTGAAGTTCTTTCAAGCTGGAAGGAGACCTGTAATAAGATACAATACAATACATTATCTTCATAATATTTTCATGATCTAGCTGAGGTGGGCATTCCCATGCTCAGCTTTATAAATTCATTTTTTATGTACATGAGACAGACAATCGTCTGAGTGTAGACTGATGATTCTGGTAGAGCCATCATCCCTTAGATTGGATGATTATCTGTGCAGCAATGATGTACATTTGATGTCTTTATTTTCCTGAATATATATCGCAGCCCGGATGGATGAAACTAGATCCGGGGTCTTCAATCTCGTTCAATCTTCACTCAAAGTACAAGTCGATCCATGTGAGAGATGTTCTGGAGTCGAACATGGAAAGACATCGCCTGATTACCAGCCAATGATGTAAGTTGTTAACAGGCGCGAGAGGAATCACTGATAATGATGATGACCCTCAAGGTACTGCAGTGCAATTTACGTGGTGTGAATAAAGGACTTGGCGTCGAACACCACGCAAAATCTTTCGGTCGAAGGCCATTGATGTAAACCTGTCGCCGGAAGTGAGAAACTTGCCATTGAGGCATGCAAGCTTCAAAGTACTGAAAGGGTTGTTCCTAGATCGACTTCTTGGATAATGAGCTGATGTCGACAAGAAGTGATCCGTCATAGGAGGGCCTTAGTGAATCCCACATCAATGACACGAAACGGAGCAAATGATTTTAATGGAGGTGAAAACGATCTGGTGATATAAGGTTCAGGGTGGCGGTCATGAAAGAATGGAGCGTAAATGTATTGCAGTGGGTGAGACACAGGTGAATTCTCTGAGTGACTTCTCTTGAACATATCGGCGACACTGACATGATGGATTGGTAGCATTAACCCCAAATGTGGATGGTGTGATGGAACCATGGTGATGTGACCAGTGAATGGAACAACCCAACCCGACTCGGATGCGGAATGAAAGTGTCATGTTCAAGAGCGACTTGCTACCAACAAAGTTTCTTCAAGTTTTCTTCCCAATTTTTCCCCAGTCATTGCTGACCAATACCTCTTTATTTTTTTCAAGCTTGAGGAGGATAACATATGCTTGTTCTATAATTTTCTCTTCGGGCAAACCCATCGCTATGTTTTAACGAGCCTAGCAATAGTGAAACTCGTTCCTGTCTGTTATGGACAAGTTTGTCGCTATTAGGTTTTAACGAGTTTAACGACAAAGATAACTCGGTACTTTTCAATTTTAGAGAGTCTGAAAAGGGACGTAAAGGAAACTCCAAAAATCCTTTTTCGTCATCTAATCCCTTAAGTCCAAAAAAGTATAAAATAATACAGAAGGGATGAATTTTCGGTACTTTTAACGAGCCGAACAAAACAAGCGCTCGATCTTTTTTTGTAATAATCCCTCAGGTCCAAAAAGATTAAAATCTAAAGGAGGGATAGCACTTCCGGTCACTTTAACGAGCTGGAGAGGCCAATGGCTCGGCAATCTTTTCATATTTTACGAGTCAGTTGAAAAGAGCTTTAAGGAGACTCGTCTTTGAGGAACGAGCGATAAATTAGGGTAGCAGCTGATTCCAAGTAAGGTTTGGAATTTTCCAATCACGGCAGTGTTACAAGGATGGCTAACAGGATCACTCTTCGCAGCTATTCCTCAAAAGGGGTAAACAATCAAGTGGAGGTGAATGATCGGCCAATACAGAGTGGAGGTGATGATGAGAACACGACCAAGGCTTCAAAGGCTGAAGTACTACATTCACGATGGTTATTTACCGGAAATTGGTTCATTTTTTATTTTAAAATGAGCTTAAACGCTGGGGGAAACACTTGCTCATTGCTTATGTTTATTTTTTAACAAGCTTGAAGTCCGCGTTAAAACTGCTCGATCCAGTCGTATAATAAGGATGTCTCATCTAAGATGCCATTTTTGTGGAGCTTGCACCTTACAAAGCTTTGCTCCGGATCCTTTCTTTATGCAAGTTAGGAAACGACCAATCCTATGAGTTTAAAGGCTTAGAGGACCTACAAATTCAAAAAATAAATGGTCGCTCTTCGCTTGCATGCCAAAAGGTTTGCATGCCCCCAGGTATAGTGAAATAGAGTTTTGAGGTTACCCCTCAATTTGCAGACAAAACATTTGTTTCATTAGGAAAGGCCTACCTCTTTCAGGTTACCAAAGATTGTTCTATCTGTGTTACAAACAAAACACTTCTTCGGCGATGTCTACCAAAATAGACAAAGGTGAGTGGCGCAGATGCCTCCACTCACATAACTTTGACAAGGGAATCTTATTCTAGCCTAATCCCCATTTTCCTAAACGGACGGGTGTGTCAGACTAGTCATATATCCTTCGCGGAAACCTACCCTATACCCGAAGTTTTCCTGCCGAAGCAGACCAGGGTGCATGCCCCTTGGGTTTCAGTCATATCCTCCGAATCACTCGCGCTCATCAGGAGGACGGACTGGGGATTGATGAGACATTCCTTGCATGAAAAGACCATTCAGGGTTGGTATATGACTATTTGCTATGTGTGAACCGGGAAATGAAAGCTGGTCTACGAGCTTGACCACTCTTTCTTCGTGCGGAAAACACATTACTCTAAAGAGTGAGGAGACAATGGCTCCCATGCAATAAATATATTCTCTTCCAAGGAGTAGATTATAATACAGGGGTCCTTGGACTACCATTACGTTCATGTGAACGGTTTTCCCTCTCAATGTTATGGGCACATCGGGAAGGATCCCTAACGGTCGACTGGTTCCTTTGTCAAAGCCTGTTAGATTTCTCATTTCAGGCAAAAGCGATGGCGAACCAAGCACTTTCCAAGCAGTTGAGGAAATGATACTCACAGAAGCCCCTTCATCTGTGATGGTGCTGGCCATGACCATTATATATACTTGAGAAATGATTCGAAATGGTACACTAGCCGATAAACGGGGTCTGCCTAGTAGATTCCAGTCAAAGGAAACAACCAGGTTGCTTGGAGGTGGGACCGAATAGACGGCCATATATGACTCTAACGAACTTCCTTCCTGCGGTAAAGGAATGGGTAGATTTCCCCCATGTTCATCGGAGTCTGTGCTTACGAAAAGAATTTGGACGGTGTCATCCTTGTTCTCTTCGGTGACTGTATCATCTGAAGATGGAACCTCTGAAGGCAACACCGGGTCAACTACCGCCTCGACCTTTTGACTTTCGTCTGGTGTGGATTCAGATGGTTTATCTTCAATGATAGATGCTTCGGCCGACCACAAGGGCGTGTCCGCTGGATTTTCAACTAGTGACGGACTCGGCAAGAGTTTCTTATATCCAGGATGAAGCCGTAACGGTGAAACCGGGCGGTCGTCCAAAACTCTTTTAGCCTCATCTAAGAAGGGACAACGGTGTATGGCGTGATCGCCTTCACACAGTTTACAAGGAAATTTACATTTTCCTTTTTGTCCAGGGGCTTCACTTTCACTAGTTGATGGTGTACTTTCAACATGATCACCAGAGGTTGACGACACCGGATTGTGAAAACGAGGAGACCAGTCCCTTAAGATCCGAGGGATGCAAGAACAATCTCGATGATAGTGGTCTCCTTTGCAAATGACACATGGGGATTTAGGCCTGGTCGGTGCAGTGTGTGGATTTTCACTAGACGATGCTTGGTTGCCCCTTTTCGCCTTTGGCTCCTTCTTCTTCTTCTCTTTCTTCTTCATTTCCTTCTTCTTCTCAGGTACTTGATTTTTGGCTTTACTAGCTTCATCAAGCGAAGAGGAAGGAGGAGAGGAAGAATTGGACGAAGCAGAGGGTTGGGGGGTAACTCCGGAATCGTTTAGTTGCTGACTTGATTGTTCAGGAATCGCGGTGTTCTGAACGACAGAGGTTGAGAAGAGCCATACGGGCAAACCAATTGTCAATCCTGGAAGCGACAATGTGGCCATATGGGGTGCACCAACATCTCCCCAAGAGGAGAAGGGACTAGGATTTCCTCCAAGGGGAACTCCTTGGTTGGTGGACTCCATTTTCCTCAACCTAAGACCAACATAGCAAAGGTGATAATTATTCCATATAAAATAGATTTTGGACGCTTTGACACAGCTTGTTTTTTCAATTTTTAATAGTCGAGAAAAAAGAAAAGATGACTCTAGTCGCCTTCGATTTTTAATGAGCCTGAAGTGACAAGTGCTCAGATGGACCTTTTCCGTTAAGGAGTCTGAAAAGGAACGAAAGGGACTGCTCTGGAAATCTAGACAGAGGGATTTCCAAACCAATCGCAAAACTGCAGAATACTTTTTATGGTACGGCAATCAATCTTCCCGAATGTTGTGTTCAGTGCATTGCGATCGATAGGGCGGCAGACACGGCTTCCTATGGATAAAGGATTAAGCCTATTGTGGTCTCCCAAAATATACTCGACAATACGTGGGAGCACAAGTCCGTACTAGCACTTATCATCTCAAAGTGGAGGAATCACCCAACCAATAGTGAAAACAACAGTTACCAGGCTTTACGATGCCAGAATACGTCTCTAGCCTATACTTCTAGATGTTGTGCGTTAGGTTCCAAAGCATTTTTAGATTCATTAAATTTATTTTATAGTTGATCTTGCTTAAGAAATTTTCCTTTCAGGTTCACCGCGTGATGTAGATGTACAATTCCTAAAATGCAATCTAAGATGATAAACAGTCGTTTAGTCTTCTTTTTGCAAATGAAAATCCTAGCTACTAAGGAAAGAGAGATGGCGTTCTTTCAACAAAGAGCAAAGAGCACACACTATATGCACTGTCCTAAATCAAACCGACAAACATTCTAAATGCAAATGCACATGCATGTATTTGTTTTCAGCCTTCTTAATGTGTAAATGATAAAAAGAAAGCTAAGCGCAAATCTGAATTATTTTTCAAAGCGACAATTACTAACAAGTTTCTTTTCAAGACAAAATGAGGACAATGACAACACTTTGCGATTTGGAATTGAAAACTTGCTTTCGACACTAGAAAGCCTACTAATTCAGATCAAATACAATAGTAACAGTATAATCAACTATCAAGAACAATCAGATTCTCTTCTATGACTGAAAACGACACTTGCGACACTTTCAAATCAAGAAACGACAGTACAATTACGCTACTTCTTTGTAAAGGAGAACTGAAAATGACTCAAAAAATACATAAAAACATTTACAGTTCTTTGCACAATGGAGGCGGAATAACAGCAAGGAAAGGGGTTTCAAACAGAGGTGTACTGACTACAGGCAGCAAAACTCCTTAATAGAGCTGAAAAGAATGAACACAGAAACCAAAATTTAGGAACAAGGCCTTGTCTGATCAGCGCACCTGTAACACAGTGAAACTGAAATGCAACGCACCTACTACACTCGGGAAGTGCGCTGCATTTGAAGTTCACAGAACAGACAGTGCACTGGACCAGGGACGAGACTTTGATTGGGTTCCGAGTCACAGTTTGCAGTTCAGTTCAGGGATTTAGGCCGAGCAAGTGGTAATTAGTAAATCAATCACAGGGGTAGATCTAAGGAGGTTACTAGAGCCACCACGAGGGCAATTAGAAAGCTTGTAAATCAATTGTTTAATTCATAAACAAAACCCGGAGATTGACTGAAGCAGCGTTGATCTACTTTTCACTTGCATAGCAAATGCAGTTCGAAGGCTAGATGGCTTGACTTCAGGCTCTGTCTGTAAGTTTATAAAGTAAACAAATGTAGATGAACAAAACAATCTACTCGTTCCCCAGCCGAGTCGCCATTTTGTTACCGGGAATAGTGTCTATGCAGAGCTGCTAATCCCACTAAGGCTGGTAGCTACCTTAGAAACAAACAAATTAAAACTACTTTCGTTTTCCTTTACAATAGATAGATGAGAGAAGAATAAAGGAGACCAACCTCTATCTTGCACTTGGTTCCTTGTTCGATTCCTCTCCCTTCTGATAGATCTTTTGCTACTCGCTTCCTTGTCCACCCAGCTTCATAGGGTACCTGTAGAATCAAAGCAACATAATACTATCCAAGAAGATAGATCTATTATCATAAACAATATAGGATCAGATGTACATTGACCACACAAATGCATAAAACAATAATCATACAAACATGTAGAGGAAAACTTGAATAGCTTTATTGATAATCAAGAAAGAGCCAAGAGAATTACAACCAATTGTTCTGACCCAGCATCATCCTCTCAGCAAGTAAGCCCTTCTTCACCTCATGACAAGCTAGATCACCCAACACTATGATATTGCACCAAGAAACCAACAGCACTTCCTTACAAGATACGAAATTCCAGCCTCTGGATCTCTGGGATGAGGGATCCATATATAGATGTTTGCAAGGGGGGTGAGTCAGCTTTTGAGATTTGATTAGTGTCTTCTCTCTGATAGTTCTTGATTCCACTTGGAGATTGATGATCTCTTACTCATCCCTGGTCGAATTCAGAGAGGCAAGTGTCACAGGAGAAGTTTCTGGAAGATTCCATGCTCCTCCACCTTGCGGATTGACCCTGCCATTTGTCCCTTCTCACCCATCGCACCCCATAGAAGGGCTTTTTGACATGCATCGCACCTACTGTGTGTGTTTAGGTGGGATGCAACGCACTTTGCCTATGGAGCAGGTGAAATGGTCCAGTTTTGACCAGTACTGAGTAGTTTTTCATGGAGAACTTCTGGGAGAAGATGTAATCAGTTGACCTTGTTCTTTTAGGGGTTGGAACAACACTTTTAGGGACTTAGGAGCCCTTAGTTTATTGACATTTATGATTGGGGTTGCAGTGCCCAAAAATGTCTATAACAGACGGTACACTATTCTCCAATCACCTAACACTCAGATCTGACGGTACACTATTCTCCAATCACCTAACACTCAGATCTGACGGTGTAGACAGATGTAGAGCGGAAACTAGGGGAGTTTTTCTCAGAAGAGAATGCCTTACGGCATAATTTTTTTTTAATATATTTGATCGCCTTTTCTAATAATATAGTTAAATTACTTTCACAGGATGTAGCATTATTATTGGGTTATCTTCATATATGATTTCCTGCATGGTATT
The DNA here is from genome assembly GCA_031772625.1 of Pinus tabuliformis. Classification (NCBI taxonomy): domain Eukaryota; kingdom Viridiplantae; phylum Streptophyta; class Pinopsida; order Pinales; family Pinaceae; genus Pinus; species Pinus tabuliformis. Next base: position 430,608,109 of record CM062804.1, read on the forward strand.
TAATAAAATAGTGATTTATAAGTTTATATTATAATTGAGATGTATGATTGTTTTATTTCTTTTTATAACTATTTTATATAATAAAATAATCATGTTTTAATATTTTTAAGATTATGTTGTATTTGAGATTTATAATTATTTTATTTCTTTTTATAACTATTTTTTATATAATAAAATAATCATGTTTTAAAATTATGTTGTATTTAAGATTTATAGTTGTTTTATTAATCTTTGTATATATAGCTTTTCATTTTAAGATGTCCTATCTAAATTGTAAGTTCTTTAGATGTCTAAATTGTAAGTTCTTTAGGCTAATTTTACTTGTTATGACTTTGAAGGTATATATATATAGATAATTATATGTTTTGGTTTTTGTATTATATTACTAAGCATATTTAAATTTAATAATAAAACTATAAATATCTTAGAATTTGCATCATAGATGTTGATATATCATATAAATAAATGTGAACCTATTTACATGTTATTCTCTTAGAGGCTATCTTTACTATATCAAATATCAGACAACTAACCTTTAATTATTATAACAATTTATGCATTTGTTATTTATTTTATTGTTTGTATATAAAATATCAAACAACTTGCTTTTAGTTGTTATGATAATATATGCATTTGTTATTTATTTTCTTGCTAGACTCTTCTTTTTAAATATTTTTTTTATATTTAATTTTTAATTTTCTTAACTTTCTTTGGTTGGATCCATGTACACATGGTGGTATTAGTTTTAAAAAATGATGCTTATTTTGTACTATGTGTCTAGTGCCTTATCTTATACTTTTGAAGTAAATCTAGTAATCATGCCTTTATTTCTCTTTTTCAATGTTTATTCCTTATTGCATGCAAATTATATTTAATCTACATGACCAATTGAGGCGATGTTTTCCAAATAATTAAGAAGTTGTAAAAGAGGCAATTTAAATGTTTTTCCAAATAATTAAGAAGTTGTAAAAGAGGCAATTTAAGTTAATTGAGCAAGTGTTATTGCAACCTTTTAAGAGAGAGCATGCTTGTGTTGTAAGTGAGTATAGCGTGCCTAAGAAACGTAAGACAATAGATGACGTGGCCTGAAGGATTTTATGGCCCAATGTAAGAAGCAGATTCCTTTTCTCGAGATGCAAAACATCATCCTAGATCACTTTCACTGGTGGTTTTCCCTTTCTCTTCTCTCTTTGACCATGGGTCCCAATGGACATAGGGAGGGAGTAGAAAGGTAGATGTGGTTTATATTATAAAGAAATGGACATGTATTCTCTTTTTTCTACATTCTACATGAACTTATTTTTATCTATTTGAAGGTTGGTCCCAAAGTCATATTCATCAATAAAAATTTGATTTAATTATTTGTAGGCATTGAGTTAGAAATGCTTTAAAAATTAACAATTTACATTTTGTGTTTGGCTACATTAATTCTTTCTACCTTAGTTGTCACACTTCTTACCTATAGTTGTTTTGGATGTTTTTAAAATCTTTATAATTTTACATATAATAGTTGATAAGTGTATACCAAAATGGTTTTTTTTAAATGTATATATGGTCATGGTCTAATGAATGATTCTCCAAAGAAATTGAAGTTTAGTTCTTTGCTTGATAGTGAAGCTTTGTTCTCTAGTTGGTATCTTGTTTAGCTTGAGTAAGCATATGTTCATGTTGTTTAGGCTAAGCAAGTTTGCATGTTTAAAGGAGGTGAGAATATTGTTAAACTATTTAGAAAATATGTTCAATGTTTGAAATATCCTATTTTCTAAATGTCCACAATCAAGTGAAAATACACCTAGATATTAACATACTTGCACTAAAGTCAGTGTTTAGTCCTATAAGGACATGCTTGTAAGATGAGTATAAGCATTATGTTTTATGAGTAATCAAATAAGGAGAAGCCTTTAAGATGGGTGGGGGTCCTCAATCTCATTATCATATTGCCACTTGATATTTTTATTGGTTTGTCGAGTAACATAAACAGAGAGTCTCAAGTGCATTGTTTGATTGGAAAATCAATTTATAGTGTCATTTCTATCTTAAGTTGCATTTATAGTCCATTTCTAATATGAAGGTAATTACACTACTTTTATTACAACTTTGGTGTGCTAGAAGTTAATTGCACTTGTGAATATTATTTTCCAGGTGCTTCTAGTCTCGATCATGCTTAGATTTTCGTAGTCGTCATGTTACAAGGGACCTATCTCAATTTGATGTTAAATAGACCCATTGATCCAATGGGTGAGTTAGTGTTGCTTCCTTATTTTCCATATTTTTTGTTGTCACAATGATTCATTTCTCTTTTTATTGAATTCTTAAATATGACATGTAATTGTCACTAAGCAATAAGTTTAAGGGCAATGTCCATTTTGCTATCCCCATATTTTATATAGTTGAAATTACTTTTTATTCTTATTGTTTCCTCTTAGTATGAATTTTAGGCAATGGAGTTTCAACATTTCATCATCATTACCATTACATTTTTCCATACAACCATACACAAGAAACACTTAAAGAATTTATTGCCATTGACAAGTGGTTGCTAGGGTAAACCGCATGTCTTGATTACAAATCCTAATACTAAGGGGATCAAGAGAGTTGAAGATGTAACCTCCCCTATTTTTTTCTTTTGGTGGGGGGGAGCGCAACTCATGTGTTGGAACATGACCATCTAGGTTAACCCCCAGGGCTAAATTATCATCACCATATTTATAAAACATATTTCTTTATCTTTTTTTAAATGGAATTGGGTATAATTTTGTATTGCAAAAGAGATTTAGCTAAAACAATCAATGTGGAAATACAAATTGTTCACATTCCATTGACAAAAAGATAAATATCCATTGGGTTGTGTTATATTCTTTCCATGACTAGCCTACCTAGTAAACCGGGGGGTTAGGAGCACCCCCTTCGTTGCGCTGATTGCGTAGCAAGGAGGTCACAGGGGGTTTGAGGGGGGCAGCTAGCACCCCTCTACAGGGTCCAGGGCAGCGCCTCGGGGAAAAAAAAATTGGACCCTATATTAGGTGGGGCGAACCTACCTATGGTTTTCGCCCATGGTTTTTAGCGCGATGGTTTTTGGTCCATGGTATTGGATGCTTTGGCATGTATATATATGTATTGTAACATTGAAAGGAACATAATGAAAAATCAAGCTGGTAGTCCCGGTTTTGGGATCCAGGAGAAAATATCTGTGTATATGTGTTTTATGTGTTATGCTCTCGCATTGTTTATTTTCTATGTTTTAGAATTCGCATGTAGGTAATTTTTGTACGAGGTTAAAACCTACATTTGGTATCAGAGCTGTTTTGGCTTCAAGGAGATGCCTTTGTTGTTGAGGGGTTTCGCTCGGGCCTGTGGTAGACCCTGTTTAGTGGGAGATCTGCGGGATCGATTCTGGTGGTGAAAGAAGATCGCGAGCAGTGGAAAGATAGAGATCGATAAATTTAATGGTCAGAGTTTTGAGTTGTGGAAACTTAAGATGGAGGATCTGTTGGTGGATAAAGATCAGTGGATCATGGTAGATCCGGGTACTAAACCAACGGGAGTGTCCGATGAAGAATGGAAGAAGTTGGATCGGAAGGCAAAGAGCACAATACGATTGTGTATCTCAGATTCAGTATTGTTGAATGTATCAGGGGAAGCTACGGCGAAGGCTTTGTGGGAAAAGTTAGGGACTTTGTACCAATATAAGTCTCTGGTGAATAAATTGTTCCTACGGAAAAATTTGTATAACCTAAGGATGAAAGATGGAGACTCAGTGACAGAGCATTTGAATGCATTTAATACTGTGGTAAGTCAATTATTATCTGTTGATATTAAAATTTCAGATGAAGATAAGTGCATCAATTTGTTGTGTTCTCTACCAGATTCGTGGGATAGTCTGGTTATTGCAATAGGTAGCAATGCAACTGCCTTGTAGTTTGATGAAATAGTCTCATCCTTGCTGACAGAGGAGATGAGACAGAAAAATATGGAGAGCTAGAATGGTGATGCCTTGTCTGTACGAGGACGGTCCCAGAACAGAAACAAAAGTAAGTCATCGAGTGGGAGATCTAAATCTCCAGGAAAACCTGTAAAGGTGTGCTGGAAATGTGGAATGGAAGGGCACTACAAAAGGGACTGTAAATCTAAATCTCTTGTCAAAGGAAAGGGATCTGATGATGCTCCTTTTGTAGAGGCGAAAACCACCTCAGATGAAGGTGGGGATGTGTACTTGGATTCTTCAAGTACACATGTAGATCATGAGGCATGGTTGATTGACTCAGGTGCATCCTTTCACTTCACTCCCCATATATAGTGGTTCTGCGAGTATGAGCAATATGATGGTGGTGATGTCTTCTTGGGGGATGACAGGAAGGGTAAACTCGTTGGTCGCAGAAAATTTAAGTTGAATTTTCAAGGTGGAAGGATTAGAACACTTTCGGGTGTTCTGCATATTCCTGCATTGGCTAGAAATCCAATTTTTGTAAGAAAGTTAGATGATGCAGGTGTAAAAACAGTGTTTGAGAAAGATACCTGCAAGATGGTTCGGGGAGCACTGGTATTGATGTGGGTAGTTCGAATTGGAACTCAATACAAGCTACAAGGTAGCACTGTTGTTGATGGGTGCAACAGTTCTGTGGTTCCTGAAAGTGGAGTAGAAAATCTAGTGGTCTCTGGAGAAAATACCATGCTATGGCATCAAAGGCTTGGACATATTGGAGAGAAGGGCCTTTGAATACTTCATGGTAAAGATATGGTAGAAGGTATGACTAATAACTCTGTGGATTTTGATTTCTTTGAAAATTGTGTATATGGGAAGCAGAATCGGGTGAGTTTCCCCTCTGGTGGTGAGAGGTGAAACAGAAATTAGAGCTTGTGCACAGTGATGTGTTTGGACTTGTGAAGGTTCCATCGTTGGATAAGTCTATGTACTATGTATCATTTAGAGATGGCTTCTCAAGGAATACATGGATATATTTCCTTAAGAAGAAATCAGAAGTCTTCGACAGGTTTAAAGAATTGAAGGCTCTGGTGGAAAACCAAACAAATAAGAAGATAAAGGTGACAAGGACAAATAATGGTGGAGAGTTTTGCAAGAAGGAATTTGAAGAATTCTATAAGAAGTGTGGTATAGCATGGCAGAAGGCTACTCCATACACACCTGAGAAAAATGGAGTTGCAAAAAGAATGAACAAGACGTTGGTGGAAAGGGCAAGAAGCATGCTCAGTGGTGCCGGGTTAAGACAGGAATTCTGGGCAGAGGCAGTGGAGACTGCATGTTACCTAGTCAACAGAACACCTTCATCAGTGTTGGAGTATAAGACTCCGCAAGAGGTATGGATTGGTAAGAAACCCTCTCTTTCACATCTGAGGGTATTTGGATGTGATGCATATGTACATGTTCCAAAGGAGAAAAGAACCAAGTTGGATAGTAAATCTGAAAAGTGCATCTTCATTGGGTATAAGGATGGTTTAAAGGGTTATAAACTTTGGAACCCAGTAACAAGGAAGGTTGTGTACAACCGAGATGTGGTATTCAGAGAAGTGAAAGATGTTATTAAACATGAAATCCAACCAAAGGAAGCTGAGAAGATAGATTTTGAGCTAAATGAGGAAGAATTAGACTCTACAGAAGAAGAGGAATTAGAAGATGAACATCCACAAACTCCGGTTGTGAGAAGATTAGTTCAAGAAAAAAGGAAGCCAAAAAGGTATATTCCATCTGATTCTGTTCAAATTTTTCCTTATCTATTACTGATGATGATCCCAGAACTGTGAAGGAAGCAGTAGATTCAGAGGATGGAAAACTCTCAAAAGAGGCCATGGTTGATGAAATGGCATCTTTGCACAAAAATGAGGCTTGGGATCTGGTGGAGTTTCCGGCTGGAAAGAAACCCATTGGTAGCAAATGGGTGTTCAAGAAGAAGATGAATGTAGAAGGAAAGGTGGAGAAATACAAAGCTCGGTTGGTAGCAAAAAGTTATTCCTAAGTGTCGGGAATTGATTTTGGTGATATTTTTTCTCTTGATGCCAAGGTAGCTTCTATTAGATTACTTTCATCTGTTGTTGCTGCTTTTGATTTTGAGGTAGAAGAGATGGATGTGAAGACATGTTATGAAACCAGCTCAAGAAAAGATAGAAAAGATAGATCAACGCTTTAGAATTTAGCCTCTTCGAGGGGGAAACCTCCTTTACATTACATAAATGAAAAATTCTTGGATGATTCAAATGACAAAAGCTCCTTTCTATATATACGAGTCTAAGGAGTCACAATATAATCCAACCGACCTAACAATAATAATATAAATCCACAAAAATAACAATAGAGGGATTCTATGGGGCACAGTAATAACAATATGGGGGCAATAGGGGCACAACAATATTAATAAGGGGTATAACTACAATAGTAATGGGGTAAACACTAGTATTATGGGGACCCAACATGCCCCTCTCCTTCAAAAAAGTGTTGTCCTCAACGCTTGAGTAGTTCTGGATACTTCTGCATAAAATTCTCATCCTCCCATGTGGAATCTTCAGCGGATAAGTTCTTCCACTTGATAAGATACTCTGAAATTGATTGATTTCGTAGCTGTCGAGTTCTTGTTTCTGTGACTGCTTCCGGTTCCAATATAATTTTTCCTTCCTCGTCAAGTTCTGGAAATATTGTTTGAACTGGGAGCTTGTCGCCTATAACCTTCTTTAAACATGAAACATGGAAAACTGCGTGCAATCGAGAAGCTGCAGGAAGCTCCAATTTGTATGCCATAGTACCAATCTTTTGCAACACCTTGTACGGACCATAATACTTTGGTGATAATTTATTATCCTTCTTAGCTTGCTTGAGGGACATTTGCTTATATGGTTGTAGCCGTAGGAATACCCAATCACCTACATCAAAACTTCTTTCACTGCGATGTTGATCTACCTGTTGTTTCATTCTATTTTGTGCCAACACGAGGTTATCCTTTAAGAGTTGGAGGACTTGTTGTTGATGTTCGATGTGATGTTCCACTGCCTGAACCTTAGAATTTTCTCTTAAATATGATGTGATGGATGGTGGTTGATACCCATAAAGTGCCATAAATGGGGTCATTTTTGTTGTTGTATGGAAGGAAGTGTTATACCACCATTCAGCCAGAGGCAACCATTTGACCCATTGTGTCTTTTTATCAGATACAAAGCAACGAAGATATCCTTCCAAACATTTGTTTACTATCTCAGTTTGCCAATCAGATTGAGGATGATAAGATGAGCTATGAGCTAACTGAGTACCAAGACAAGAAAATAATTTTGTCCAAAAATTTCCAGTGAAAATGGGATCTCTGTCACTTACAATAATCTTTGGGTTTCCATGTAGTTTTTGAATTGTTTCCATAAATGCAGTAGAAACTGTACTGGCTTTAAATGGATGTGATAATGCACAAAAGTGTGCATACTTGGTAAGTCTGTCAACTACCACCATGATGACACTCTTTCCCTCAGACTTGGGTAAACCTGTGATAAAATCCATTGAAACCTCCTCCCAACGTTGGCTTGGAATGGATAAAGGTTGTAATAGACCCGGTGTCTTAATTGTTTCAACTTTATTTTGTTGGCAAACCAAACATTCCGCCACAAACTTTTGAATATCTGATTTAAGGCCATCCCAAAAAAATTCCTTCTTAACCCTGTGGTAAGTTTTTAAAAATCCTGAGTGCCCTCCTAAGGGAGAAGTGTGCAATTCCATAAGAATCTTTTTTTTTAGCTGGGAATTCTTACAGAGGTATAAGCGATCTTTGTACCATAACGAATCATTTTGCAAGCTAAATGTATCAGACGTACTGGAATCTTGTTGTAACTTTCGAATAAGTGCCCACACTTCTTCGTCATTCTTCCATTCCTCCCTTGCTTCGTTTATCCAATCTGGTTGGATAATAGAAATGGCACACAACAATGCTTCCACATCCTCATCCTTTCTTGAGAGTGCATCTGCCACCACATTTTGCTTCCCTTTTTTGTAGATGATTTCAAAGTCATAACCCAACATCTTTGTGACCCACTTTTGTTGCTCTTCAGAGGATAATCTTTGTTCTAAAAAGTATTTAAGGCTATCATGATCCGTTTTTACCTTGAAGTGTCTTCCCATTAGGTAGGGTCGCCATTTCTTAAGTGCATGGAGTATTGCCAACATTTCCTTCTCATAAATAGCTTTGCTTAAAAACTTTCCCTTGATTGGACGACTTTCAAAAGCAATGGGTCTTTCATCTTGCATTAGAACAGCACCAATTCCATTTCCTGAAGCATCACATTCCACAATAAAGGTTTTTGTGAAGTCCGGTGTAGCTAAGACCGGTGCTTGGCACATTGCCTCTTTAAGATGTTCAAAGGCCTTTGTTGCTTCCGGAGTCCATGAAAATGCATCTTTCTTCAATAATGTTGTTAGAGGTGCTGCTATTCTCCCATAATTCTTAACAAACTTGCGATAATACCCTGTCAACCCGAGAAATCCTCGCAGATGCTTTATGGATGTGGGGATTTTCCATTCCTTAATGGCTTTAATTTTGCTAGGGTCTACCTTAACTCCTTCATGAGATACAATATGACCCAGATATCCCACCTCCTGGACTCCAAAGAAACATTTGGATCTTTTTGCATATAATTGTTTCTCCTCCAATAGTTGTAGCACCCTGTCAACATGTTCAACATGATCCTTCCAAGACTTGTTGTAGATTAGTATATCATCAAAAAATACTAACACAAATTTTCTAAGGAATGGTTTGAAAATTGAATTCATCAAACCTTGAAATGTTGAAGGTGCATTGGTAAGGCCAAAAGGCATGACCAAAAATTCATAATGACCCTCATGAGTTCTAAATGCTGTTTTCGGAATGTCTTCAATCTTCATTCTGATTTGATGATATCCTGAACGAAGATCCAACTTGGTGAAGTAAATTGATCCATGCAATTCATCCAGTAATTCATCAATGACAGGAATGGGGAACTTATCTTTAATAGTGAGCTTGTTGAGCTCCCTATAATCCGGACACATGCGCCATGATCCATCCTTCTTGTGCACCAATACTACTGGAGCAGAGAAAGAACTTTGACTCGGTTGAATTATACCAGCCTCTAGCATTTCTGCAACCATACGTTCAATTTCACACTTTTGGACATAGGGATATCTGTACGGCCTGATGTTTGGAGGAACACTTCCTGGAATCAGATGAATAGCATGATCATGATCACGCATAGGTGGGAGACCTTTGGGAGTCTCAAATACCTTGGAATGATTGTCCAGGACTTTTTGGAGATCTGGAGAAATAGATGATTCCGATGTGGAAACATCTAGCGAACATAATTGTGCAATTACACCTCTTTGTTCCTTTTTTAGAAGCTTTGTCATACCATTAGAGCTGATTATCTTTCCTGGTTTCCCTGCAATACCCCTTAATTCAACTTCCTTTCCTTCCGTAGAAAATTTGATGAAAAGTTCTTGAAAATTAAAAGCTATTGTACCCAAGGATTGTAGCCATTGGACTCCTAGTACAACATCAGCACCTCCCATTGGAATGGAAAGCATTGGGCTAGTCAATACATATTCTCCCATGGATAGCTTGATATTATGGCACTTTCCAGAGCAATTTATTGTTCCTCCATTTGCAATCATCACTTGACACTCTGGTGCTGGATATAGGAAGCAATTCAATTCTTTTGCTACCTTACAATGAATAAAATTGTGGGTGCTTCCTGAATCAATCAACACTATTACCTTTTTCTTCTTGATTTGTCCTTCTATCTTGATGGTTTGAGGAGTGGTAATTCCTGCCAATGCATTACAAGATATGGTCGGATTTATTTGTTTTTCATCTAGGCTTTGTTCCTGGAGTATATCCTCTTCTTTTGACCTTTCTTGCTCCTTTTCTTCTTCCTCTTCACAATCTATGTAGAATAATTTCTTCTCAGCACACTTATGACCTTTAGTGTATTTGCTATCACAACTGTAACAAAGCCCTTTTGCTCTTTTTTCTTCCAATTGTTGTGGTGTCAACCTTATAGGTTGTGGAAGACTAGGGGCAACAACACTTCCGTCTTTATAGTTGTGAGTGGTATGCTTCCTGGTTGCCATAATTTTGCTTTCCATTTTTCTTGCTAACCTGAATGCCTTCTCTAATGAATCAGGTTCCCAAAGGCGAACATCATGTTGGATATTATCCTTTAAAGACCCTATGAACACATCAATCCTATGCTCCTCTGGAATATCTTTTACCCTTATGTTCAATTTTTGGAACTCCTCAATGTGCTCCATTATTGAACCCTTTTGTTTGAGACTTATCAATTGGCTAAAAAAAGTGTTGCTTTTTGTATCCTCATAATGTGCTATCAATTCTTCCGTAAAAATTGCCCAAGTGATAAATTGTTTACGAGAGCAAAGCCATTGATACCATACAAATTGATTTGGTTCCAAATATAAAGTTGCCATACGTACCTTTTGTGTGTTTTGCACATTATTGAGATCGAAGAATTGCTCCATCTGTAATATCCATGTTGCGGGATCCTTGCCATCAAACTTCCTCATATCAATTTTTGGAATATGGTGGGTCTTCGATCCAACATTAAAGTCTATGGAATCATGATTAACATTTCTTTTGTTCTCATCATGAGTTTCCTTTACTACCCTTTCACCATTAGTGACCCTTTCTCGTAGCAACTTCTTCAATTCTTCCATGTCTGTCTTCAAATCTATCTTCAAATCTTCCATCTTAGCTTCTACGCTTTCTTTAAACCATCCATCTTAGCTTCTACATCTTTCTTTAAACCATCCATCTTAGATTCTGTTCCTTTTTGTGCAAGTGACACTTGTTGCACTTGGTCTCGTAATTTTGCTATATCATGTTGCATTTCTTCCTCTTCTTAATGAGTCATGCTAGAGCTTTCAGGTTGCTTACTAGGTGTTTTCATTTTCTTTCCTCGGGGCATCAATTACCGATAATAATGCTTTACTATGCCCTTTGAATTCCTTCAAACCAAGCTTACGCAAAAATTTTAAAAAAAACTACACACCTTTTTTCACTTTGTAGAAGCCTGATATTGAATCTGATGTTTCTCTGTAATTTCGAATCATCTAGTTCTAAAATTGTGATCTGTAGTAACCTTTTGTGTCCTCTTTCCAATGCCACTAGTCTGATCCAAATTGGATTCTCCAAGAAATAGTTATGCACAATCTCCCGCAGTGACCTGATTGTAGACTAGTTCAGTAGAGCGAACTTGTATGAAGTGCCACGTGTCACTGTTTCGACCTTTGACTCTGAAAAATATATACAAGAAAACTACAGTCCGTCCTCTTTCTGTACCTTCTTGTGAAATTTCAATCCGATGCTTAGAAAGAAAGTTATGATGATTTTCCCCAGGTCACCTGTTTGGAATGTAATTCAGGAGTCTGCAAAAAGACCAACTTCCTCAGATCATATCTCCCCAAAAATAGCACGAAAAGCTCTGAAATTCGGACCCAAGGTTCAGCACGATTTCTTCTCAAATGGGTTTTTTTTGCAACTTCTGAAACGTCACAGAAAAAAAGTTATAGCGAAAATTCCACGATGACCTGTTTGGAGCAGCGAAACCCTAGAATCCAAAGCTCTGATACCAAATGTTATGAAACCAGCTCAAGAAAAGATAGATCAACGCCTTAGAATTCAGCCTCTTCGAGGGCGCAACCTCCTTTACATTACATAAATGAACAATTCTTGGATGATTCAAATGACAAAATCTCCTTTCCTAATAAATATGATACATTATAGAGTCACAATAAACATCCAATGCCAAGACCATAAAATATATATAGGAGTCTAAGGAGTCACAATATAATCCAGCCGACCTAACAATAATAATATAAAGCCACAAAAATAACAATAGAGGGATTCTATGGGGCACAGTAATAACAATATGGGGGCAATAGGGGCACAACAATATTAATAAGGGGTATAACTACAATAATAATGGGGTAAACACTAGTATTATGGGGACCCAACAAGACAACATTTCTTCATGGGGATATGGAAGAGGAGATCTACATGAAGCAACCTGAAGGCTTTGCAGTGAAGGGTAAGAAAGAACTGGTATACAAGCTAAAAAAGTCTTTGTATGGGTTGAAACAGTCACCAAGGATGTGGTATCATAAATTTGATACATTTATACGGGGACTTGGCTTCACCAGAAGCAAAGAAGATCACTATGTGTATTTTAAATTAATTGGTGATCGTGTTATTTATCTGGTCTTGTATGTGGATGATATGTTGCTAGTTGGAAATGAAAAATAAATTATCTAGGATTTGAAGACCCAATTGTCCTCCAAATTCGGCATGAAAGATCATGGTGCTACAAACTATATTTTGGGCATGGAAATTAAAAGAGATTGGGCAAAGAGGAAGCTCTGGTTAAACCAAAGGAAGTATGTTGAGACAATACTGCAAAGGTTTAATATGCAGGATAGTAAAACGGTGAAGGTTCCTATTCTTGTAGGTGTGAAGTTATCTACTGAACAGTGTTCCAAGACACAAGAAGAGGAAGAGTACATGTCCCGTGTTCCATATGCAAGTGCAGTCGGTAGCCTGATGTATGAGATGGTCTGTACTAGACCAGACATTGCACATGTAGTGGAAGTATTGAGCAGGTTTATGTCAAAACCAAGGAAGGAGAATTGGACAACAGTGAAGCGGGTTTTTAGGTATTTGCGTGACACTAGTGACTATGGTTTGTGCTACCAAGGAAGACCAGGATTGGACAAAGTTTTGGATATTCGTGGCTTTGTTGATGCAAACTGGGCTAGAGATCTGGATCATAGAAGATCTACAAGTGGGTATGTGTTTAACCTATTTGGAGGTGCAGTCAGTTGGATGAGTAAGAAACAATCTATAGTGGCACTATCAACTACATAGGTAGAATACATGGTAGCCACTCATGCAAGTAAGGAAGCAGTTTGGTTCTAGAGATTGTGTTCAAGTATGGGGTTAGTACAGGGAGCTATAAGAATAGACTGTGATAGCCAAAGTGAAATTTTCTTAGCAAAGAACCCTGCTTACCATTCAAAGACAAAGCATATTGATGTTCAGTATCACTTTGTGAGGGATATGATAGAAGACAAAAATGTGTTGTTGGTAAAGGTGGACACTTTGAAGAATACTGCAAATGCATTGACAAAATCTGTGAGCTCTGAGAAGTTCTCTTGGTGTAGAGAAACAATGAGTGTTACAAGGTTGGATAAATGACTAAGCTCTCATGTGGCCCCCTATGGAAAGAAAAAAACAAGTGGGAGAATGTTGGGTTATGTTATATTCTTTCCATGACTAGCCCACCTAGTAAACTAGGGGTTAGAGGGGGGGGGGGGGAGCCCCCTCTTCATTGCGTTGATTACGTACCAGGGGGGTCACAGGGGATCTGAGGGGGGCGGTTAGCCCCCCTCTATGGGGTCTGAGGCAGTGCCCCGGGGAAATTTTATTTTGGACCCTATATTAGGTGGGTCGAACCTACCTTTTTGGGCGCAATGGTTTTCGGTCCATGGTATTGGATGCTTCAGCATGTATATATATATATATATATATATATATATATATATATATATATATATATATATATATATATGTAACATTGAAAGGAACATAATGAAAAATCAAGCTGGTAGTCCCGGTTTTGGGATCCGGGGGAAAATTTCTATGTATATGTGTTTTATGTGTTATGCTCTCGCATTGTTTATTTTCTGTATTTTAGAATTCGTATGTAGGTAATTTGTGTTCTGTGGTTAAAACCTACAACAATTACTTTTTATTCTTATTGTTTCCTCTTAGTATGAATTTCAGGCAATGGAGTTTCAACATTTCATCATCATTACCATTACATTTTTCCATACAACCATACATAAGAAACACTTAAAGAATTTATTGTCATTGACAAGTGGTAGCTAGGGTAAACCGCATGTCTTGATTACAAATCCTAATACTAAGGGGATCAAGAGAGTTGAATATGTAACCTCCCCTATTTTTTTCTTTGGGGTGGTGGAGCGCAACTCATGTTTGGAACATGACCATCTGGGTTAACCCCAAGGGCTAAATTATCATCACCATATTTATAAAACATATTTCTTTATCTTTTTTTAAATAGAATTGGGTATAATTTTGTATTGCAAAAGAGCTTTAGCTAAAACGATCAATGTGGAAATACAAATTGTTCACATTCCATTGACAAAAATATAAATAACCAAGTTCAAAGTGTTCTTTAAGACCTTATTTAATCATAATTTGAATGCTCTTGGAATGTGTATTGCCTTACATGTGACAATAATAAAACCACCCTACAATGGATAATAGAAAATAAAATACTAATATTTTTACCTCTTAGCATTTCTAACTTGGACACCCATGTATACACATATGCCTTGATTGCCTTCATTTATTCATTGCATGAGCATCTTATCATCACCTAAACATTCTTTACATGTGAGCTCCCACTCTGTTAAACTTTTGCACTTCTATAGAAGGTTTGAGAGGGTGAATCTTGTACTTTGTCGTAGATGAAGGTGGGAGAATGAGACTAGAGGCTTGTGTGGTAGACCTAGATGAGCAACATGTAGAGAGATCATAGATTTTAGAGACCCCAATTGGGATTCAAGTTGTAGATATTATAATGAGTGTACTAAATTAATGTTAAATGTCCCTTATAGATAGCAACTAGGATGTGGTCTCCATGGCAAAATCATCACAAAATTTATCGTCAATCCTCTACCTACATTCCCTTTTTTAATGCATTTGTTTGCATATAAAACTAGAGTTGGTGACAACACATTGGATCTCCACAATCTCTTTTCCACACCTTTTTTGACCTTTTCAAGTTTCCTTAAAGTCATAAAGTACATGATGCATATTTCTGCATTGATAATGCCCCATTGTCTCTTTGTGAATTACCCCAAAAATTTCAAAAAACATGAGTTAACAAGTACAATGAAACATCATTAGTAGTAGAGTCAACCAACAAATCACAAACCTCAAGAAGATATGCTTGAAAACTAATACAAAGATCCAAATCCTACAGACATAGCATAGAGATGATATATAACCCAAAATCCAATGGAATAAACCTATTAGTGCCAAGGAGATCCTTCACCACCCATCCAAGATCAAATTGCAGGTTTCCTTAAATGACTCTCCCCACACTAAAGCTCCAAAAATAAAATGTGATGATAGGTTATAAAACCATGCTATTGTCTAGCATTGCCTTTGAATTTAACACACACAAATGAGGTATTGCCCATCCATTGAATAATTAATAAGCATGTATGTCATTGAATTGGAATACTAATGAGGGTGATAGATAAAGTACCTACCTTTCTCATCAAGGCATTAAAGTGTGCAAGCCATGAACCTTTTCATCTCCATATATTGCATCAATAAATTTGAAGGTAGGGGTGTTTTGATTGAGGTAGCCTTAACTAATCTCATATGCCATTTGCTTAGGCTAAAGCCAATGTTGGCTTTAACATTTAGTTTTATAGATACGTGATAACAATAAATAGAAGAAAAATGCTACATCAACCTAATGATGCTTTGAATGAGGCGATGTAAACAACTTTCTTTTAGTGGTGATTATACCAAGAGATGCTTTGTAGCCCATTGTGAGAGAAATATTGTGGTGAAGTGTTAGATAAAAGATAAAAATGATAATACATCATATTAGCTCAATTAAAAAATAATATAAAGTAAATTGTAATAAACTAATAATAATAAAATAATAAGTTAGCACAATTATGAACCCATTATACACACTAAAAAAATTCTTGTAAATCAAATCAAGCAAGTGAAACATATTCATAAAGACATACTAGAAAACAAAAAACACTTTTTATTATATAAATTTAATATATATTGAAAAATATATAAGTTCATTAATAAAAATAAAAAATCATATAAAAAACCTTCAACAGAAACGATGAATCAAATGGTAATAAATCTCATCATTGGTACGCAAAATTTGTAGGTTGATGCTCTATTTAAAATTAGGGTTGCAAGAAAAATGTAAACATTGAGACTCATTCAATTAATTTTTTACTAGGAATTTAAAACTTGAATATGAGTTGATTTAAACTTTCTACCATGAGTTTAAAGAAACCTTATGAAGAAAATTAAACTATGTTAAATTTAATTTAAACTCTTAGTGGAGAGTTTTTGTGAAAAACTCGTTGAAAGTTTAATAAATTTTGAATCACCATTTTGTTTTAATTTTCAAACAAAAGGAAGTTCATAATGCAAATGTATATGCTTACAATGAGTACAAACCCTTAGTGTACTTGTAGCATTATGTGTTTTTTTTTTCATGAGAATTATCTTTATATTCCATATGAGTAATATACATGTTTTGGCCATCAAGGGACTGCTCAACAACAAAGCTCGAAGCCATTACAAAAAAGTTGATATTGTCACTTGTCGGAATTAAACGTAGGTGGGGAGGATAAAAATCATCTCTCCCAACAACTCAAGATAAACCCAATTGACCACAAGAATTTATTATGTCAAGTATATATTAAGAATTTTATAATAAACTATGCACATACATGATTCAAATCACACTATAGAAATTGATGATTTTTATTATTGATTGAAGATAATATACATAATTCAAAATTTGAATGATAGCTAAGAATTTCATATTTGCATTTTATTGATTTGAACATCTTTCCATAATTTTAATAGTTATATTGATAAATATACATGAAAGGATCATTTAATGGAATATGTTTGTGTAGCCCAATGAAACCAGTTGGCTAATTATGTTTAGAAGATAGTATATCCTTGAGAGGATCCTACAGTAACATCTCATTGCATATATCTATCTATTATGCTAGCCATTACTACAATGTATAATAAGGAACAATCATACTTCAATTAACAATATTTGGAAGGATCCCTTGAATTTCGCCCAACAACTATGTTCAAATTTGAAACATATGTGAACACGTGTCTATTTCATGCATGCCTTATTGGTCATCTAGGAGGTAAATAAGAAAAAAAATAAGAACAAATCTTACACATATTAAGGAAATTGAGGTGTTTATATGTTTTCGTTTGATTTAGTTGGAGAATTCTATGTGTACATGTCATGTAAATAATATTAATAATTGAAAATGGAGATAGTAATATAATTAAAAGTATGAATTGCGTTATGAAACCAGCTCAAGAAAAAGATGGAAAAGATAGATCAACGCCTTAGAATTTAGCCTCTTCGAGGGGGCAACCTCCTTTACATTACATAAATGAACAATTCTTCGATGATTCAAATGACAAAACCTCCTTTCTATATATAGGAGTCTAAGGAGTCACAATATAACCCAGCCGACCTAACAATAATAATATAAAGCCACAAAAATAACAACAGAGGGATTCTATGGGGCACAGTAATAACAATATGGGGACAATAGGGGCACAACAATATTAATAAGGGGTAAAACTACAATAGTAATGGGGTAATCACTAGTATTATAAGGACCCAACATGCCCCTCTCCTTCAAAAAAGTGTTGTCCTCAACGCTTGAGTAGTTCTGGATGCTTCTGTATAAAATTCTCATCCTCCCATGTGGAATCTTCAGCGGATAAGTTCTTCCACTTGATAAGATACTCGAAATTGATCGATTTCGTAGCTATCGAGTTCTTGTTTTTGTGAATGCTTTCGGTTCCAATATAATTTTTCCTTCCTTGTCAAGTTCTGGAAATATTGTTTGAATTGGGAGCTTGTCGCCTATAACCTTCTTTAAACATGAAACATGGAAAACTGGGTGCAATCGAGAAGCTGCAGGAAGCTCCAATTTGTATGCCATAGTACCAATCTTTTGCAACACCTTATACGGACCATAATACTTTGGTGATAATTTATTATCCTTCTTAGCTTGCTTGAGGGACACCTACATCAAAACTTCTTTCGCTGCGATGTTGATTTGCCTGTTGTTTCATTCTATTACGTGCCAACACGAGGTTATCCTTTAAGAGTTGGAGGACTTGTTGTTGATGTTTGATGTGATGTTCCACTGCTTGAACCTTAGAATTTTCTCTTAAATATGATGTGATGGATGGTGGCTGATACCCATAAAGTGCCATAAATGGGGTCATTTTTGTTACTGTATGGAAGGAGTTGTTATACCACCATTTAGCCAGAGGCAACCATTTGACCCATTGTGTCTGTTTATCATATACAAAGCAACGAAGATATCCTTCCAAACATTTGTTTACTATCTCAGTTTGCCCATCATATTGAGGATGATAAGATGAGCTATGAGCTAACTGAGTACCAAGACAAGAAAATAATTCTGTCCAAAAATTTCCAGTGAAAATGGGATCTCTGTCACTTACAATAATCTTTGGGTTTCCATGTAGCTTTTGAATTGTTTCCATAAATGCAGTAGAAACTGTACTGGCTTTAAATGGATGTGATAATGCACAAAAGTGTGCATACTTGGTAAGTCTGTCAACTACCACCATGATGACACTCTTTCCCTCAGACTTGGGTAAACCTGTGATAAAATCCATTGAAACCTCCTCCCAATGTTGTCTTGGAATGGATAAAGGTTGTAATAGACCCGGTGTCTTAATTGTTTCAACTTTATTTTGTTGGCAAACCAAACATTCCGCCACAAACTTTTGAATATCTGATTTAAGGCCATCCCAAAAAAATTCCTTCTTAACCTTGTGGTAAGTTTTTAAAAATCCTGAGTGCCCTCCTAAGGGAGAAGTGTGCAATTCCATAAGAATCTTTTGTTTTAGCTGGGAATTCTTACAGAGGTATAAGCGATCTTTGTACCATAACAAATCATTTTGCCAGCTAAATGTATCAGACGTACTAGAATCTTGTTGTAACTTTCGAATAAGTGCCCACACTTCTTCGTCATTCTTCCATTCCTCCCTTGCTTCGTTTATCCAATCTGGTTGGATAATAGAAATGGCGCACAACAATGCTTCCACATCCTCATCCTTTCTTGAGAGTGCATCTGCCACCACATTTTGCTTCCCTTTTTGTAGATGATTTCAAAGTCATAACCCAACATCTTTGTGACCCACTTTTGTTGCTCTTCAGAGGATAATCTTTGTTCTAAAAAGTATTTAAGGCTATCATGATCCGTTTTTACCTTGAAGTGTCTTCCCATTAGGTAGGGTCGCCATTTCTTAAGTGCATGGAGTATTGCCAACATTTCCTTCTCATAAATAGCTTTGCTTAAAAACTTTCCCTTGATTGGACGACTTTCAAAAGCAATGGGTCTTTCATCTTGCATTAGAACAGCACCAATTCCATTTCCTGAAGCATCACATTCCACAATAAAGGTTTTTGTGAAGTCCGGTGTAGCTAAGACCGGTGCTTGGCACATTGCCTCTTTAAGATGTTCAAAGGCCTTTGTTGCTTCCGGAGTCCATGAAAATGCATCTTTCTTCAATAATGTTGTTAGAGGTGCTGCTATTCTCCCATAATTCTTAACAAACTTGCGATAATACCCTGTCAACCCGAGAAATCCTCGCAGATGCTTTATGGATGTGGGGATTTTCCATTCCTTAATGGCTTTAATTTTGCTAGGGTCTACCTTAACTCCTTCATGAGATACAATGTGACCCAGATATTCCACCTCCTGGACTCCAAAGAAACATTTTGATCTTTTTGCATATAATTGTTTCTCCTCCAATAGTTGTAGCACCCTGTCAACATGTTCAACATGATCCTTCCAAGACTTGTTGTAGATTAGTATATCATCAAAAAATACTAACACAAATTTTCTAAGGAATGGTTTGAAAATTGAATTCATCAAACCTTGAAATGTTGAAGGTGCATTGGTAAGGCCAAAAGGCATGACCAAAAATTCATAATGACCCTCATGAGTTCTAAATGTTGTTTTTGGAATGTCTTCAGTCTTCATTCTGATTTGATGATATCCTGAATGAAGATCCAACTTGGTGAAGTAAATTGATCCATGCAATTCATCCAGTAATTCATCAATGATAGGAATGGGAAACTTATCTTTAATAGTGAGCTTGTTGAGCTCCCTATAATCTGGACACATGCGCCATGATCCATCCTTCTTGTGCACCAATACTACTGGAGCAGAGAAAGAACTTTGACTCGGTTGAATTATACCAGCCTCTAGCATTTCTGCAACCATACGTTCAATTTCACTCTTTTGGGCATAGGTATATCTGTACGGCATGATGTTTGGAGGAACACTTCCTGGAATCAGATGAATAGCATGATCATGATCACGAATAGGTGGGAGACCTTTGGGAGTCTCAAATACTTTGGAATGATTGTCCAAGACTTTTTGGAGATCTAGAGAAATAGATGATTCCAATGTGGAAACATCTAGCGAACATAATTGTGCAATTACACCTCTTTGTTCCTTTTTTAGAAGCTTTGTCATACCGTTAGAGCTGATTATCTTTCCCGGTTTCCCTGCAATACCCCTTAATTCAACTTCCTTTCCTTCCACAGAAAATTTCATGAAAAGTTCTTGAAAATTAAAAGCTATTGTACCCAAGGATTGTAGCCATTGGACTCCTAGTACAACATCAGCACCTCCCATTGGAATGGAAAGCATTGGGCTAGTCAATACATATTCTCCCATGGATAGCTTGATATTATGGCACTTTCTAGAGCAATTTATTGTTCCTCCATTTGCAACCATCACTTGACACTCTGGTGCTGGATATAAGAAGCAATTCAATTCTTTTGCTACCTTACAATGAATAAAATTGTGGGTACTTCCTGAATCAATCAACACTATTACCTTTTTCTTCTTGATTTGTCCTTCTATCTTGATGGTTTGAGGAGTGGTAATTCCCGCCAATGCATTACAAGATATGGTCAGATTCATTTCTTCTTTATCTAGGCTTTGTTCCTGGAGTATATCCTCTTCTTTTGACCTTTCTTGCTCCTTTTCTTCTTCCTCTTCACAATCTATGTAGAATAATTTCTTCTCAGCACACTTATGACCTTTAGTGTATTTGCTATCACAACTATAACAAAGCCCTTTTGCTCTTTTTTCTTCCAATTGTTGTAGTGTCAACCTTATAGGTTGTGGAAGACTATGGGCAACAACACTTCCTTCTTTATAGTTGTGAGTGGTATGCTTCCTGGTTGCCATAATTTTGCTTTCCATTTTTCTTGCTAACCTGAATGCCTTCTCTAATGAATCAGGTTCCCAAAGGAGAACATCATGTTGAATATTATCCTTTAAAGTCCCTATGAACACATCAATCCTATGCTCCTCTGGAATATTTTTTACCCTTATGTTCAATTTTTGGAACTCCTCAATGTGCTCCATTATTGAACCCTTTTGTTTGAGACTTATCAATTGGCTAAAAAAATTGTTGCTTTTTGTATCCTCATAATGTGCTGTCAATTCTTCCGTAAAAATTTCCCAAGTGATAATTTGTTTACGAGAGCAAAGCCATTTATACCATACAAACTGATTTGGTTCCAAATATAAAGTTGCAATACGTACCTTTTGTGTGTTTTGCACATTATTGAGATCGAAAAATTGCTCCATCTGTAATATCCATGTTGCGGGATCCTTGCCATCAAACTTCCTCATATCGATTTTTGGAATATGGTGGGTCTTCGATCCCACATTAGAGTCTATGAAATCATGATTAACATTTCTTTTGTTCGCATCATGAGTTTCCTTTACTACCTTTTCACCATTAGTAAGTATTTCTTGTAGAAAATTTGTCAAATCTGTTTTCAAATCTGCCATGTCTCTCTTCAAATCTATCTTCAAATCGTCCATCTTAGCTTCCATGCCCTTTATCTTAGCTTCTATTAGCTTTTGTGAGAGTGACATTTGTTGCACCTGGTCTTGTAATTTTGATATATCATGTAGCATTTCTTCCTCTTCTTCATGAGTCATGCTAGAGCTTTCAGGTTGCTTACTAGGTGTTTGCATTTTCTTTCCTCAGGGCATCAGTTACTGATAATAATGCTCTACTAAGCCCTTTGAATTCCTTCAAAATAAATTTTCAAACCAAGCTTAAGCAAAAATTTAAAAAAATCTACACACCTTTTTTCACTTGCTAGGAGCTTGATATTGCCTCTGATGTATCTCTGTACTTTCGAATCATCTAGTTCTGAAATTGTGTCTTGTAGTAGCCCTCTGTGTCCTCTTTCCAATGCCACCAGTGTGATCCAAATTGGATTCTCCAAGGAAGAGTTATGCGAAATCTCCCACAGTGACCTGATTATAGACTAGTTCAGTAGAGCAAACTTGTACGACGTGCCACGAGTCACTGTTTCGACCTTTGGCACTAAAAAATATATGCAAGAAACTACATTCTATCCTCTTTCTGTACCTTCTTATGAAATTTCAACCCGATACTCAGAGAGAAAGTTATGACGATTTTCCCCAGGTCACCTGTTTGGAATGTAATTCAGGAGTCTGCAAAAATACCAACTTCCTCAGATCATATCTCCGTAAATATAGCACAAAAAGCTCTAAAATTAGGACCTTAGATTCAGCGCGATGTGCTCTCAAATGGGTTTTTTTTTAGCTTCTGAAACATCGCATGAAAAAGTTATAGTGAAAATGCCACGATGACTTGTTTGGAGCAGCGAAACCCTAGAATCCAAAGCTCTGATACCAAATGTTATGAAACCAGCTCAAGAAAAAGATAGAAAAGATAGACCAACGCCTTAGAATTTAGCCTCTTCGAGGGGGCAACCTCCTTTACATTACATAAATGAACAATTCTTCGATGATTCAAATGAAAAAACCTCCTTTCTATATATAGGAGTCTAAGGAGTCACAATATAACTGAGCCGACCTAACAATAATAATATAAAGCCACAAAAATAACAATAGAGGGATTCTATGGGGCACAGTAATAACAATATGGGGACAATAGGGGCACAACAATATTAATAAGGGATACAACTACAATAGTAATGGGGTAATCACTAGTATTATAGGGACCCAACAAATTGACATATAAATTGAAAGATAAATTAAAATTGGCATGTACTGTGAAATTAACTCAGCAATTTCAATGTAGATGCATTGATAGAGTACTCCAATGAGTAATAAGTGACACCTTTGTATGCAAACTACACAATGGAGTCTGACTTCTGACAAAAGGAATCATAATTAGAAAAATTTCATTGTCTTATGAACATAATCCACCAACTAGATTCACTCGACTACACAAATTAACAAAACTACAATAAACACATAGAAAGAGTGAAAGGAAATATGAACACTATTTGCATTCATAATCCTATCAAAGCCCGTGAAAGTTAGTTAGTCTATTAACATATAAAAAATCATTTTAAGATTTATAAGAATAATATCATCATGTTGGTAGACATAGACATATAATTCAAAGAATATTTATAATTTTATCAAAACTTGACTTCAATGGACATGCATTGATTTCAACATACATTTTTCATCATTTCTAGATCAATGTGTCTAGAAATTAACATGTACATTGAAATCAATGCTTTAAAAAATGAATAGAAGTAGAAATAGACATGTACACTAAAAGCAATGCATTAGTTTCTTTGTACATGTATAGATTTGATATTGAGATACTAGAACATTTCAATATTGATTACCTTGAAATCAACTCATTGAGTTCAATTTACAAGCATTCGTAGAGTACTCCAATGATGAATAAGTGACACCTTTGTATGCAAACCACAGAATGAAGTCTAAATTTTGACAAGAGGAATCATAATAAGAAAAATGCCATTGTCTTATGAACATAATCCAACAACCAGATTCACTAGGTTTCACAAATTAGCAACATTGCAATAACCACATAGAGAAAGTGAAAAGGAAGACGAACACCTCTTGCAGTTACAGTCCTATCAAAGTCCATGAATACCAATTAGTTTATTAGTGTCTAAAAATATCATTTAACATTTGTAAGAATAATATCATCATGTTAGTAGACATAGATGTGCAAGTCAGCGAACCTTTCTAATTTTAAGAAAACTTGATTTCAATGGAAATGCATTGATTTCAGTGTACATTTTTCATCATGTCTAGATCAATGCATCTAGAAATTGACATGTGCACTGAAATCAATGCATTAAAAACTGAATATAAATTGACATTGCATAGAAATAGAAATTGACATGTATATTGAAATTAGTACATTGAATTTGATTTTGGTGTACATGTATTGATTTGTTATTAAGAGATTTGAACCATTCAATATTGAGAGTATCTTGAAATCAACTCATTGATTTCATTGTACATGCATTAACAGAGGACTCTGATGAGGAATAAGTGACACCTTTGTGTTCAAACCACAAGATGGATTTCGAAATATGATAAGAGGAATCATAATTAGAAAAATGCCATTGTCTTATGAACATAATCCACCAACTGGATTCATTAGGTTGCACAAATCAACAATATTGCAATAGAAACATAAAGAGAGTGAAAAAGAAGATGAACACCGTTTGTAGTCACAATCCTATCAAAGCCTAAGAATACCAATTAGCCCATTAATTTTTGAAAGTATCATTTAATATTTGTAAGAATAATATTGTTATATAAATATACATATACATGCATGTTAGATAATCTTTATAATTCTAAGAAAACTTTATCTAGTGGACATGCATTACTTTCAGTGCACATTTTTCATCATTTCTAAACCAATGCATCTAGAAATTGACATGTACATTGAAACTAATGCATTAAAAATTGAATAGAAATAGAAATAGAAATTGACATGAATAGAAACAAAAATAGAAATTGATATGTACCCTAAAATCAATGCATTGATTTTCAATATACATGTATTTATTTCTATGTACATTTTTCATCATTTCTAGATGAAAATTTCTTAATAATGCTTTTAAATAGTACTCTCTATGTTCTCAACAAACTAAAAAAACTAAGTAAATTTCAAATGGTTAGATTCATCTTGGACATATACATATACACAATGTTGATCATCTACAAATTGTTACTAAAAACTGAGAAAATATTATTATATTGATCCTTCTCAACAATACTCTAATATTTTCAACCATTTAAGGAAAGTGAGTAAATTTCAAATGATCATATGCATATCATACATATACATATACATACTTCTAATCATATACAAATCATGTCACTATGCTAAAAACTGAATAAAATAGAATGACATTGGTCCTTCTCCATAATACCCTCTATACTTTCAACAAATTGAGAAACGTGAGTAAATTTCAAATGGTCATATTAATCTTAAACACATACATATGCATAATGTTGATCATCTATAAATTTTGTGTGAATACCCACGACTGAAATTGGTCTAGCCCCATCTTAACCCTAGATTTATCAAGCACCGAGGGGGATAAAATTTCTTGAGGTGCAAACCTTTCCTCAAGTTATGCACTATAAAAGAGGTTTACACCTCAAGAAATTTAATCCCTCTCAAAGCTCAATAAATTCAAAAGAGTCTTTAATGATTGTTAACGTGTTGATTTCTTTGATTTACCAAATTAATTCCTTAGTAAGCTACTAATGCCTCCACCTAGTTATAGGTGGATCATCCTAGAACTTGGAAAAAATATAATTCTTCTTTTCCCTTGGGGTTGAAGGTTACCCCGTTCACATTACCATCTCTAATAATTTTGTTTTAATTTTTTTTCTCCATAGAAAAAGATTGCAATTTATTTAGCATATAACAAAATTAGATTCTTCATATGCTTTCCAACATTGTGTGATTCCTTCATAGACATCCATTATATAAACAAAACATTTTAGCCGAAAATAAAGTACATTTAATAACAAGTATCACATACTATCATTGGGCAATGACCTCAATCGTTTCATTTCTACCTTTCTTCTTTCTAGCCTTTAACTAACCCACTATAGGAATTCTTGCATCAACCACTTGCATATCATTTGTGGGAGGAACCATCTCCTTATCATATTTTAAGCTTTTGAACCCATGAGATATTTTTATCCCTATTATTGGATTTTCATTAACAACTAGCTTTCCAACAAAGTAAACTCTCGAGTTCATTACTTCTTCTTAGATATTTGATAACTAATTTATATCTTCATTCTTTTCTAGTATTTTCCCATTGCCACTACTTTCTACCTCTTATGAAGGCAAATCATTTTTATTTTAATATTCTTTATCATATGAAATTGGTAGCTCATATCGCTACCAACTTTTAGAGTTGGACACATGTTTATTTTTACTCTTTGAATATGTTCTTGCTTGAGAACAAGGTTCGTGGAGTTGATTTATTTGGTGCTAGACATGACATATAAATGTTGTATTTTCAAATCTAACACTTAAGTCCATTGAAATTTGTGTTGTTTAAGATGCATCCTATCTAGAGGACCTTTACTAAGATCTATCTCCACATAGATTTGAGGACAAGTAATTGTAAGTAATTGTATTTGCTCAAAATCTTTCGTTAGGAATAGGCCCAATGAATTTCCTTTATCTCTAAGTGTTAAAGGACGCCAAAATGAAAGCAACATATTTTGAGATGAACCCAAATTGGAATTTAGATACAATCTAGTGGAGGGGTCTAATTCTAAGACCCATGAGATAATAAATATATTCATTCTTCCTTAAAACCATTGCCCCTCCTAAAAGACTTCTTAATTATCATCTTGATTATAAAAGTGTACTAGAAAAAGAAACTTTAGAACATAAATATACCTCGTAACTTTTGGTCTAGTTGGAATAAATTCGTTGACACTAATTTGTTGCATGTGGATGAAAATCGTTAAAATGAGATACTAGTGTAACTAATTTATATAAAGAAAGGTAATCATTGACCTCTAAATAAGATATATCTAGAGTTAGCACCTCATTTTATTTCTCCACTATATATGGACTTGGCATTAAGGAGGCTAAACTAAATGAGGAGGTGTCTTAGATCATACTACATCCTTAAATGAAATTTGTTTTGGAGAAGAGGATAGTCTTGCCTCCATCGCTCCCCCATGCAATTGTAGAGCTAAGATTAGCATTGGTCCTTTTCATATATGATATTCAACTAGTTGAGAGAGATCCTCTAATTATTTCCCTTCATAAATGAGATGTTGTTGTGTAATTTTAATCCATTAATTGTCCTCCAGTTTGTACTTAATATCTACCACATAATTTGAATCATTAACCCACTACAATATAGTTTCCCATGAAGAGATTAGACCATAATTTGGTAACTAACAGAGTTTTAGGCCTCTCTACCTTCAATGCAATATAGTGTGTCTTGGGAACCTTGGTTTCTAATAGCTGAGCATACCCCTCTTGATTATATACTTCACACTAATATATAGAACCCATAATTAGGTTACATGTTGTACTCTTGATTGGAGGAGAAAAACCATCTAAGTATTTATTCTTAGACAAAGCACTCAAAAATGAATAAAAGGATCTTACATTCCAATGCTTCTAAATCTCATCTAAACATAAACATATAAAATCTCTAAAAACATGCAATTGATGTTTCATGGAATATTTAAATCCACATAAGGAATAGATTAAATAACATATCATTCATCCCAAATTAGAACAATACCCTTGATATATTCAAAATTAATCACCTACCCAATCCAATAGAAACTTCAAAAATCTAAAGTTGCATTGATATTATATCTTAGCATAGTTGAAAAGGCTATATGAACGAAAATAATGTCAATGGTGGCTAGGGTTCTAAAGGCTTCCTCCCTCTAAGATCACTTAAAAATGGAGAATCGATAATATGTTGAAGTGATCCGGGAAGACCAAGATCAAATCTTCCAGCTACCACTATAACACCAAGTATATATCCAGATTAATAAGATGTAATAGTACATATTATTATTACATCTTATTAATATGGATATATACTTGGTAATAGTACATATTACTATTACATCTTATTAATATGGATATATACTTGGTGTTATAGTATTACACATTACTATTACATCTTATTAATATGGATATATACTTGGTGTTATAGTATTACATATTGCTATTACATCTTATTAATATGGATATATACTTGGTGTTATAGTGGTAGTTGGAAGATTTGATCTTGGGTCTTTCGAGATCACTCCAACATATTATCGAGTCTCCATGGTTTTAAAAAAATGACATAAAAGGTAAATATAAGCCCCACACACTCCTTATTTGGTAAATATTTTAGTTGTTTTTATGAGAAGCTTGTTTGGTAGATATTTTAGTTTTTTTTTTATGAGAAGTTTTAAACTTTACACCATATTAATATAAAATACATTTTTTTTAATTTTTTTTTATTTATTTGATTTTTTTTAATTTATCTGATTTTTTTCTAAGTAAGCTTTTGATCCAGTAGAACATACTTACATAAAATATATTCAAGAAAGCATTGAATCAGACTGAGCCTAGTGATGGCAAAGACTCAGATACATTGGTTGGTGTCAAAATTTAGAAGAGAAACTTGAAGGACCATATCAACGTCAAAACAACATCTATGTGCGTTGATCCTAAACTTACTTGAATACCTACGCTTCGAAGGGATCATCATTAATGATTGGAATAGGTTCGTAGTAATTTGGTTCCTCCCAAGGCTGAGTAGGAGCAGACTTAGGTGCGTTGGTTTCTTCTTGAGATATGACAAGGACCTCGCTACTACGTGTGACGGACCTCGTTGTTGTGTGCTATTGAGAGATGCCATTGTATTGAATGCCTAGTGTAGTTGTAATAGGGAAGGTCAAACTGGAGCATCGTCATTCCCTCACAGTTAATTCCTCATGCATGAAATTTAATACCTCAGGATTGTGTGTCACTCGCATCTGGGGGAAATTTAATTAAAGTTATTCTTAAATTTTACATATAGTGTATTTATGCACCAAAGGGGGTAGCTTGATTGGCAATTGCCATGAAATGAAGTCTTTGTGAAAGCAGGTGGTTCGATGTGCAAATCTCCCCTAAAGAGCCATGTGTGGGGCTGTGTATGTGTTCACTTAAAGGTATAGTGGTAGTGGTCGGAATCGACCTCGTGTCATGTGAGTACGAGACTAGTCCAATTGTTGATTCCTCTCTCTCTCTCTCTCTTTCTGAGACTGAGAGAGAGAGGGAGAGAGAGAGAGGAATAGACAATTGGACTGGGCTTGTACTCCCATATATGACAGTTGGATTGAATTCTATATATGACCTTCATAATTACTTCCAATTTAATATAATTTTAAGTTCACAGCTAAGTTGGGGGGTATGAAACCCCTTGTTTATGGGATAAGGGATCACTATTCATGCAACGAATTGACTACCAAAATTTACCGAGGTGTACATAACTCTACCTTGCTTTGGATTTGATATTATAACCTCTTACGAGGAAATACATGTTTTTAACCATTAGAATCACTCAAAGAAACATATTATTATTACATTTATAATATTTTTTTAAAGAATGTTTTCCAAATTCATGAATTTCATTCTTAGTAAATCCATGGATGTGAATTTTTATTCCCAAAGAAAAAACCATAATTTTTATTAAGGAATAAAAATTACATTAAGTATGTGCAAATATGCACTAAAAAAAGGTTTATTTAGCCATCATCCAAAAAATATACATAACCATATGGTTGGTATGTAACTAGTCCTTAGAAAAGAACCATAAAAGGCAATTTGTTTAACACACTCCTCCCACAATTACCCATTTTCACTAGCCTGTCGGGGTAAACATGAGCTGAGGGCTACTATGACATGACTCAAACTCCTAAATACAATTAAGGAAGCAGAATCGACAAAATGGAACCTTATTGATCTTCCTCAGGAACTAGAGGACACCCAGGAGCCAAACAACCACTCCCAATGCCCAAACCCTGAGTTGGAATGTTTTTTAGTGACCTAGGCTCCCAACCACATGCATGACAAGGCCTCCATGTGGTTGAGGGCCTCCAACCACATGCATAAGCCTACTAGGGTGTTGTTATGACACAAATTCCTCAATTCAGAGGGTGCGGTCCCAGATTCTGAGCCTAAATTCTAGGTCAGACTCTAGACCACTACCCAGAACTCAATGAGACCTTCTAGAATGATAAATAACATCAGGATAAAACCATTCATGCCAAACTTGATCAAATACTTTACCTAACCAGGCCTAACCATGACATTCATTTCATTAAAAATATTGATAACTTGTAAACTACAGGCCATGAATGTATATTTGAACATAAGGGTATGATACTTATGTAAGAATCATCAAGAAGGTCTAATGCCCTCTCATAATAGTTGCAATCACATTTGTTAGCTCATGAAATCATTAACCATTAATCAACAAATCAAACATATCAAGATCCATAGCTAAAACCTATTATGGAACCATGTGTATAACCAACATATAGCCAAAATAATAACCATGATAGAATAATCGTCAAATCCACACAATAACAAGTACAAGTACTGATGAAATACAAGAGAAAAATAAATATTATTAACATATGCAAAAGCCAACCAAGTCGGGGACTTCCACTTACCACCCTACCATATATTGAGCTGAACCAAATCTTTCTTTCAATCAATCACCCATGTGCCATATTCCAAGCATGAATGTGGGACTTAAGACAAAAAAATAATGATGGCTTCCTGGAGATTAAACCACCTCCATCCTCATGCTACCACGATCCCTCCAAGGGTGAAAACAAAATCAAGGTTGGGGCACCCCATGTGATCTCTTGACCCTTGCTACCCTTACACCCCAACATGTGACCCAGGGTTGCCCCTTCTCATCCCCTACTACATTCACCATATTTTTCACATGCCACCACCTTTTGAAGGATGTACCTTGAATATTGTCCCCTTTAGAAGTAGAAACCACCTAATAGGATACTTGGTTAACCCCACTTGGAGTTTATGAGGCATTGTCACATCTTGAAGCCCATTATGGAAGGGTAGGCCATTATGAAGTCCCCACCTGTGGTCCATGATTATGTAAGCTCATTTACTCAATTTCTCTAATGACTTGTTATATTGTAAGGCTAGGGTACACATTGGACCTTATGCAGGATTGCATATGGTTTCCATTTGGGGTTTGGTCTACCTATATAAAGTCCTAATCCTCTAGAGGGCTACATTGGCACATGTAGGGTGAGCGTTGAGATCCATGGGCCTCCACAATAGCGGATTTCACTTCATGGATCCCCACATCCATTCAGAGATTGCTCGTGGTTCACTTATTGGACGAGGAGAATGCACCTGATCCATCATGCCCAGCCTGCCCTAGATCTACACCGTACACTTGGCAAATGATCCAGGACTTGCATGATGATGTGGCATCACCTACACCATCATCCTAGCCCTTGTGAGCAATCTACAAGCATCTTCTATTTGTTTAGAGACCCATGAGGACACTTGTGTACCCCCACATGTTAGTTGGAGCACCATAGGTTATTACAAGGGGCCAACCCCTTGTCCACTGCTTTTGAGGGTCCTATTCTTCATTGTGGCACCAATGGACCTCATTAGACCTCTTAGAGGGCCCTACAATATGCATAGATTATTATTTGACCTCTTGAGAGGCTTACTTTTTCATTTATGAGCTATTTTGGTGGACTTGTCACCAAAAGTTGTATTATTAGAACATTATTTTATTTTTGGGGCTTATGTATGCCAAGGAGACTAATTCAAAATCCTAATTTGTGTATAAATACAAGTGAGATGAGTTCATTTCTCATCGTCACTTTGGATTGGATCTCTCTCTTCTTTAGAGAATTTCACACTTTTTTTGGAGGATGAATTGGAGCATTTATGGATGAATTTTGATGTATGGTTATTGGTCTATCTTCCCTTGGAGCTTCACTATTGTCATTTTTGAATGGTTGGATATACTCTACTACATGTAAGTACGAAATTTTGATGTTATTCTTGTTATTTTTGTCATATATGCTGGATTGGGATTTTCGTTATTTTAGGGCTAATTTTTGCATGCAAATTATTACTTAATATTGTGGGATTATCTCTATTATAATGTTCTCTCCATGTATGGACCATGTAGTGTGAGTGAAATCTCCTAGGGGTAAAATCAGACCCTGATAATCCATTCCTCTTGTGCATTTGAAGTATAAAAGTTGCAAGATTGCTTTGATTTGACCTAGAGGGTTTGGAAAGTAATTTTGAGGCCTCCTTGACTGGGAACCAAGAAATATTACACATAATCAACATAGACTCCATTATCCCAAGGATTAAGGCACTGATCTACCAAGGGTGATCACCAAAACTCTTATTATTTCACCCTCTCCCAAGTCTAGCCACATTGGGGTGCCTAGGGCATCAATTTCCTGACAAGCTAGCCACTGAAAAAATTTGATCTCCTAGGGTCTCCTACGCTACCCTTTCCTCCAGCCCTCAAAATTTGAAGATTCTGATGGTGGAATTGAGAGAAAAGCCAAGCCCTAGCTCCAAAACCAAAACTTTCCCTGTCATCCCCAAGGCTAGCACTTCCCAAGGTCAAACCAACATCTTTGAGTAATTACATTTTTTTTATCCTTTCTCTACCTTGCCTAGGGTAAGAATATCATTGGTTGCTACTTTCCTTCCTCATATCCTAGACTGGGTCCACTTGGCCCCATGTGGTCCCACTCCTTTAAAATACCATTCTTCAAGAACCATCCGGATACCAATTCTAACAAGGATTTTAGGGATTGGGAAACTCCTTCACACGTCTTATCCCATAAACCTAACCCTCAAGTCCCCTCTTCATTTCCCTAGATTACCTAGTACCTTGCTTACAAAGCAAGCAATCTTTATCCTTCAAATTATGGGAAAGGGTTATTTGGGTCACTCATATCCATTGACTTATCCTTTATTAGTGACTCCACACATACCGAGTCTCCTCCCATCGCTAAAATTATATAAATAGAAGGGATCCTTAGCTGAGGTGATAGTGGGCTAAGACTCCATTTGTTGCCCTTAGCCTAGCATTCCCCTTTTAGGGATTTCCCTTTGTTCCCCTGCTAGTTTGAGAAGTAACAGTGCCCAAAGTGTTTCCACTACAATTTAACTTGCTTGGTTCTAGAGCATGAGTTGTTTTAGTTGCAATATGCACTAAGGTTTCAGCTGGAATTCTCCTTTTGGCTCCACCTGCAATATAGGTCAATCAACCACATGATCAACATCCTTCACATATATTTTAACTAATGAAACATGGAATACATCATGTAATTTCACTAAAGAGGTAGTGCAAGTCTGTATGCCACTGGTCCAATCCTCTCAAATATCTAAAAAGGCCTGCAATACCAAGGTGCCAACTTGGCACATGATCCAATCCTCAAGGAGCTCCTCTTGGGCTTGATTCACAAGTACACATGCTCCTAAACCTGAAAATCCTTAAATTCCCTATGTTGATCTGCATAACTCTTATGTCTATCTTGTGTTGCCTTTAGATTCTTCTTGATAACTTGCATTTCTTGTTCCATCTCTGCCAACATGTTTAGTCCTATCAGTACCTTGTTCACTAGATCACTCTAGTTGATGGTAGTATTACAACTATGCCCATAAAGTGCCTCAAACAGACTCATCCTCAGTGAATCCTGATACCTATTTTTATAAGTGAACTCAACTAGTGGTAGATACTCCTCCCACCTCCTCTTGTTGGTGCATCACATACATTCTAAACATGTCCTCCAGAATCATGTTGACCCTCTCTCCCTATATATCTGTCTGCGGATGAAAGGTTGTACTGAAGACCCACTCTGTATCCAAACCTGCAAATAACTCCTTCCAAAACTTGGAAGTGAACTTGGCATATCTGTCAGATACAATCTTCTTCAGAATACCATGCAATCTCATTGTCTCTTCTATAAAGTCTTGATCTACCTCACTAGTTGAATAAGTAGACTTAACTACTATGAAATGAGCTACCTTGGTCAACATGTCAACCACAACCATGATGGAATCATGTTGTCTAGATGTTCTCGGAAAACTTGTGATGAAATCTATGTAAATGGCCTCCCATTTCCACTTTGGAATCAGAATCGACTGCAATAGACCACATGGATGCTTGCACTCTACTTTTACCTGTTTACAATACAAACACTTAGCGATGAACTCATCTATCTCTTTCTTCAGATTTGGCTAATAGTAGAACTTATTCACAACTATTAGAGCCTTTTGATATCCCGAATGACCTGAATATGGCTTAACATGAAATTCCCTCAAGATAAGCTTCTTGAGTTCACTGTTTTCTGACACATAGATCCTATCCCTAAATCTCACCAAACCATCTGTCGTGATATGATAATCCACATATAATCACCTGTACCCTATTATTGTTACCTATGCCTAAGCTCCTTATACCTGCTCATAGATGCTATGTTATTTATCTACACTCTTATGCTAAGAGCATCTACAACCCTGTTCTCCTTACCCTTGATGTACATGATCTCGAAGTCAAACTCACTGAGCGTGGCCAACCACCTAGCTTTCCTGGCATTCAGATTAGGTTGTTCAAAAAAGTATCTCAACCCACTATAATCACTCATCAATACAAACCTCCTTCCAAGAAGATAGTGCATCCACATCTTCAATGCATGAATTATCATTGTCAACTCAAGATCATGCGTCACATAGTTCCACTTGTGCTAATTTAGTTTCCTTGACTCCTAGCATACTACTTGTCCCTCCCGCATCAAGACTCCACCAAGTCCTCTCTTGTAAGCATTTGTACATACCACAAACTCTTTATCTGGATTTTCAATCTTTAGAACTTGAGCATTTATAAGCAATTGCTTCAATTGCTCAAAACTAGTTGCACATTCCTATGTCCATTCAAATTTCTTTCCTTTTCTCTGAAATGTTGTAATAGGATAGGCAATCCGTGAGAAGTTCCTGATGAACATCTTATAGTAACATACTAACCCCATGAATGATCTGACCTCATCCACATTTCTAGGACTTTCCCATTCCATGATAGCTCTAATCTTTTATGGATCCACTATTATGCCTTCCTTGGAAACAACATGTCCCAAGTAATGTACCTCTGTCTGAAAGAAGCTTCACTTACTAAGCTTGGCATACAACTGATGCTTTCTTAGCAATCTCAATATTGTTGCTAAGTGCTCAGCATGCTCTTCCTCATTCTTATAATATATCAATATATCATCAATGAATACAATCACAAATTGGTCCAGATAAGGACGCAACACACTATTCATCAAACATATGAAATTAGTTGGAGCATTAGTCAAACCAAATGGAACCACAACAAACTCATAATGTTGATACCTGGTTCAGAAAGTAGTCTTGTAGATGTCCTCTTCTTTGATGTGTACTTGATGATATCATGATCTCAAATCAATCTTTGAGAACACTTCTACTCCCTTCAGTTGATCAAATAATTCATCGATCCTCGACAACGTATACTTGTTCTTGATGGTTACCTTGTTTAGCTGCATGTAATGAATACACAACCTGAGAGTACCATCCTTCTTCTTCACGGACAACATTAGTGCACCCCAAGGCGAAACACTTGGCCTAATGTATCCCTTGTCAAGCATTTCCTTCAACTACAACTTCAATTCCATTAGCTCTGGAGTGCTCATCCTGTATGGTGCCTTTGATGCTAGTGTTATTCCTGGTAGTAGCTCAATAGAAAATCCCACTTCCCTGTGAGGTGGAAACTCTAAAATTTTTGCGGAAAATACACCTTGAAACTACTACAAAACTAGGTACCTCTTCAAGACTTCTGTATCCTTAACATCCTTATCTTTATCTATGGAAATATGCACTATGAACAATACACACCCTTTCCTGCAACTGTGCTTTGCCTATTGTTGACGGTGCTAGACTTGCCAACATGTCAGGGGATCTCCCCGGTAAGAAGTTCCAATTAGACCTCAAACCATTTGGTGTAGGAGTCCTAGCAGTGGGTAGTACGGTATTGCCTTGACCGCGGTTTCGCATAAAGGCAAGTAGGATATCCCTGTTGGAAGCAAGGGTGTGACATATGTAGCAAGTCAAGGAAGGTGCATGAGAGGTTCTAACACATAGAGGGTGAGGTGAGTGCGCCCCTTGGAAACCTGTGAAAGCACAGAGTTAAGAAGGGAACACACGAGCAAAGATGCATCACAACATGGAAGGCAAGTAAGCTAGAAATCCAAAGTGATGGTTAAACCAACAACACATTTCAGTAAGATTCATACATACATATACAAAAAATAGCTACACATGCATGCGTAAGCAAACAGATACATATATCATTTAGAGTAAACAAGATAGCTGAAATACAATACGACATATGCATGAAATGTGATGGCTATGTTGTATTAAGAAGTGTAAGTTCCAGCCATACAATACATCCATGACCAACCACTAGTTCCGACAGTGTCGCCTACTCCTCCAAAGAGATATACTAGCTCTTCACAGTGGAGAAGCCAAGGCTCGTTATAATACTGTCCGAGGTTTCTCTAAGTTACTCCTATCAGAAGCTTGGCTGACCAAAATCCTTTACAATGAGTTATGAGGGACTATTTATAGAAAAGGGTGGGGTGGCCCTTGACATTCCCCTTTGTGACAGTTCATCTACCCTCATGACTCTTCATCTACTCTATGACTGTTACATCCAACTATCGACACTTGAACTTACACTTGATAAGACATTACATACAATCTGCACATGTACCCATGTGAGACAAAATAGGCTTGAGCAATCCATGCAAGACATCACTATGACTTGGACAACTGTGGGAAGACCAGCTCTTCGACATCCTCATGGTGGTCGACAGTAGCGAACTAATGCCAAGCTTGGTAGTCCGCGATGGTGTCTGTGTACTCTAAGGTGACATCTTTCTGGAAACGAACTCTTGCCTCCATAGCATCTGGGTATAATGCTTGGGCTCCTCTGTCCAACTCATCTAATAACATGCGCATCATTGTCTTACATGCGGCCGGACCAACAATATACTGGGTCATGGTGTCTGCACTTATCACCAAGTCTGGGCTGGTGGATATGCGCATCAACTCGTCAAAGTACGAGTCAAGCTCCAATCAGACCTGCACCTTTGTCTTTGCCTGGGTGAGTGTCCCAATAGATGGGATCACATGTGCGTGCACAACAACATCCATACTCCTAAATACCCGTGCATGGGAAGCCTGTAGGCTAGTGATGAGCTGTGGGATGTCTTCATAGTTCCAAATCTGACTCCAAATGCATGCCTTCAGCTCGACCTCTCTAGGCTTCATCATCTTGGGCAAGTGTAACGGGGCTCCCTTGTACCTCATTGTCAATGTTTGCATGTAATCAACAGCAGCATGCACGTTCGACAAGATACGTGCTCTCCTCGCACACCATTACTACTAACCATTGAGATGGACAACTGCCTTATGCACAGTACCAAACTTGGAATACAAGGCCCACATGACTTTGTTAAGGGACAATACTTCATCCAGTATTGCCTTCTTCAAATCTGCTCGGGTGGATGTTGTAACCACCTCTCCTCCATGCTTGGTCGTTTGTAACTCCTTAGCCATTCGCTCGTTCTCTCCTATCAGGAAGCGAACACTCGAGTTAGTGGATTCGGCATATTCTCTGGTAACATTGGCCAATGTTGCTAGATGTTTGCACACATCAGACATGATCACTCGTTCCTCAAACTGTGCAGGAGATGTATGATCATCTAGAGTCGACACTTTGTGAGATTGCAAAACTCTATGTTTGGATTCATCGAATGAGATGTTGTGCATATCTCCCTCCAGATTGTCTCCAAGGATCTCAGTGTCTCCTAGGTCACTTGGGACTTTCTATGCTTCCGAATCCGGTGAAGTTGGTGGGTCAACCTCTTGGTGGTGAGGCATGAGGTCAATTTCTTGCTCTAAATCCTATTGCTCCATGTCCGCATTCATCTTCTCAAGTGCTTGTTCAATCTCTTGAGCAAATTCTTGCTCCTGCGACTACTCACCCTGCCTGCTTCGTGCCAGCTATTCAGATGAGTTGACTACCAGTACGGGCGTAGTTTCATCTATCTATACATGTTGCACCGCCTGTTGTACCTGTTCTTGTTGCGTTTCTTTCTCTTGTCTACGCAGCTCATGTTCCTTCCGGAGTTGCTCCTTCAACTCATGCAACTCCTTCTCTGGTTCCTCCATTTTCCTTCTCTATACCTTTGCGCATTCCTCTTGTCGCATTGTTGCCTCTTCGCCTCTATTTCCAAAGCTACTTTCTGCACAAGTGGCCCTACTCAAAACTTGTAGCTTTGTTCCTTCTCCATGTTATCGACAATCTTTCTCTTGCCTTTGTCGCGCGCCAGTATGTTTACCTCTGTTGTTGTTGTTGTTGGTGCTCTCCTGGATGCTGCTTCGTTAACCATTCCACAACGATTTCGATCGGTTCATTGGGCTTGGATAAGTTGTAACAATATCTCCATGGGCCTTCCTCCACCCAATGACATGCCCCGTGGATCCACTGAAACTGTACTCTCGTGCAGTGATCTTTTACTAAACAATGCGGGTCATATAGATTGTAGCTTCGGGTGTCGAATGGATATTTCTTGATCTCCTCTACTTCAACAACCACACGCTTGAAACTCCATATCTCATATAACCCGATCCACAACGGAAGAGCAGGCCAAGGTTCCTTCTTCTTCTGGTGCAACCTAGCTGACAATCCTGCAGAGATGTGGTATGATATTTCCTGCGTGATGAGCTTATCCAAGGCAAACTTTGGTAGAACATGCGGAGGCTTTTCCACGTTGTACATATGTACGAAGGTGTCGGACGGTGAGGCATACCAATCTGCTATATCGATTAGTTCCTCCATTGTTGCCTTCGACAGGCATGGTGGATCCTGTTAAAATAAAATCTTTTACACCGGGGTGACAAAATAATCAGACAGTTGTGTGATAAATCCTCTGACGCTGCATTTGGAAAACATTTTACAATAAGTGTTCACAAAGGTCTCCACCGATGTCCATGCCCACTTCAAGCTCGGGAACTCCTAACGGACACATATTGCATCCAAGATGTAAGAGGACATGTAGATTTATGCTTGCTGACCTTTGGGTGGCTATCGATCTCTTGTTACTTGTTCATTCCATTGAAATATGGCAACAAGAATATTCCAATTTAATTTGTCCTTGAATTAAATTGTCAATTAAAATCGAATTTAGTCTTAACAGCTACTTGGAAATAATTGATTAATTCATTTTGAATTAATTAGTTGGGGAAATTCAAGTTAGAAGTCTTTCTGAAGTCATGCAAGAGTTATCCCTTAAATTAAGGAGATAAGATTGAGTTATATTTGAGTTGTAATTAGTTAACTCAGTTTACTGAGTTAAGTCCAGTTAAATTAGTTCCAAACTGTTTGAGGAACTAATAGAGAGTTAGAATTTAGTTAATGCATGCATGCACTCAACTAGTGTACTCCAGTTAACTGAAGATTCCCTCATCAGAAACTCATGCATGTCTATTCTGATAAAGACCCAGTTGAGATTAAAGTCAAGGACAGTGTACTATCAGTTGCATGTGTTTTATTATAAAGAAAACTCATGCATGCAGTCAAGAATCATTCCTTGAGGATTGCGCAGTTCTGACAGTGTGTGAGATCAGAGTGTTCCACTTGGTTGAAGGTGAATCATACCAGAGGAATAGCGCAAGGAAATAGGAGCTTGGAGGGCAGAGGAGGAGGCTTGAGAGAAGCCAGGATTGCCAGTGAGCATCTGTGAGGATTGTACTGAGAGCTGGCTAGCTGTGAGAGTTAAGGATTTATATAATTCCTATGTATTTCCACCTTGCATGATAATACAGATAGTGGGGTTTTTAGCTGAGGCTTTCCCCAAAGTATTTTCATGTGTATTGTGCATTGATTCTTCTTCTTCTGGTTATATTGTTCAGCTCAATCTTTAAGCTTCCGCAAATTGATAGTAGAATTAGGTTATAGTATTTTTCTTTGATTTATATTGCATTATCGGGTTAACCTACCTACAGGTTTTCTACATGGTATCAAAGCTATGAACAGTATACTGAGAAGAGAATTCGAAGTTTAAAGTTCAGGGTTGCAGGTGCAAATCGAATTCTTATCATACTTCAAGGTTGGCCAATGGCGTTCTATGGCTTGCGATTCGAGTATGCCTTGGAAGGTATCTTGAATTACATAGCGTAGAAAGATAGAATGGAGGCTGTATTCGAAGACAATGGCTTGAAGGAATTCATTGATCAAGAAATCCCAAAGCCAGCTTCAACTAATGCACAAGAGTTGGCTGAGTGGAAGAAGTGTGTGGCGAAGGCGAGACAGATCATCCTTGAGGGAGTTCGAGACCATATTATCTCGAGTCTCCATGGGAAGGATACTC
This sequence comes from Pinus tabuliformis, assembly GCA_031772625.1. Classification (NCBI taxonomy): domain Eukaryota; kingdom Viridiplantae; phylum Streptophyta; class Pinopsida; order Pinales; family Pinaceae; genus Pinus; species Pinus tabuliformis. The sequence goes on from CM062804.1 coordinate 430,648,352, forward strand.
CATTTTCAATGTGGAAGACATTGAAGGACCTCTACCAGAACAGTAGCAACCAAAGGAAATTGGCGCTCAAGGATAAGCTTCGAAGAATCAATATGGAGAAGGGAGATACTATTTTCACATATCTAAACAAGCTCACCACCTGCAGAGATGAGCCTGGAAATGTGGGAATAACCACTGTCGATGATGATATGGTGAGCCTCGCTCTCCTTGGCCTTCTAAAGAGTTGGAATAGCTACCAGGACTCTCTGAATGGAAGGGAGAAATTGCTGGATTGGGAACGACTGTGGTCGGATCTTATGCAGGAGGAGATCAGGAGGAGCACACGAGATGGTTCTTCATCCAAAGATGGTGATGAAGAAAATCTAGCCTTAGCAAGTAAGGCAAGGAAAAGGAATGGGAAGGCTTCCCATTCCAAATCGAATTCTTCTCATGGAGGGAAGAAGGGTGACATGTCTAGAGTGAGATGCTTTAATTGTCACCAGATGGGACATTATGTGACTAATTTCCCATCGAAGAAGTCCAAGAAATGATCCTAGAAAGGATCGGAAGGTGAGGCATTAGCCTCTTAGTTCGAAATGGAATTTACCCTCATGGCATGCATGGTGTCATCGATGATGGGTTGTGTCTGGTATCTTGACAGTGGAGCCTCATTCCACATGACCGGTGATAAAATTTTATTCGGTGCCTTGGAGGAGAAAGACCTCAAGATGTGCATAAATATGGGTGACGACGGAAGGTATAGTGTTTCAAGAGTGAGCACGGTTGCTTTTCAGAGGGAGCATGGAGCTCCTATCACCTTGACAGATGTGAAGTGTGTACTTGGACTGAAGAAGAATTTGGTATCGGTCACAATGTTGGAGGAAAAAGGCTAGGATGTTGTCTTCAGTAAAGGAAAGGTGTTCCTAAGACACATAGCCACGAGTCAAACTAAGAGGATAGGGATTCGGGTGAAGAATATCTATAAACTAGAGGTAGATGATTGTGCAGCATTAAGTACGAAAGTAGAATTGGTGCAAAGCCAAGACATTGGCGAGTTGTTGCACGGGTGGTTGGGCCATTTGCATCATGGGGCTTTGCAGATAATGCAACAGATATCTACAGGACTTGCCAAAGGTAAACTTGAGCAAGTTGACACATGCAAAGGTTGTATCTTGGGAAAGTACACCAAGTCTTCCTTTCATGATAGAGACAATCGAGAAAAGGCTATCTTAGAGCAAGTTCATACTGATGTGTGTGGACCATTCTCGACAACATCCACAGCGAAGAAAAGGTATTTTGTCATTTTGATTAAATTATGATTATTCTCGTAAACGTTGGATTTATTTCATGTAGAAGAAGGACCAAACCTTCACAAAGTTTTGTGAGTTCAAAGCTTTGGCTGAGAAAGAGTCAGGGAAGAAGATCAAGGCCTTAAGAAGCGACAATGGTGGAGAATATGTCTCTCAAGAGCTTAAGGACTTCTGTGCAGCAGAAGGAATTAAATGGGAGTTGACAGCACCTCATAACCCACAGCAGAATGGGGTGTCCGAGAGGAAGAACAGAACTATTGTAGGGGTAGCACGAGAAATGTTTCATGACCAAGGCCTACCACTTCACTTGTGTGTTGAGGCATGCAACACAGCGGTCTATTGCAGAATAGAAGCCCGCATCGCATACTTGGGATGAAGACACCAGAGGAAGCTTTCTCTGGTAAGAGACCAGATGTGGGTCACTTCAGGATCTTTGGCTCATCAGTATATTGCCATGTGACAAAGGATATAGAAGAAGCTTGAGCCGACAGTAGAGTTGGGGATACTTATGGGGTACATTGATACACCTCACAACTATCGGGTGTAATTGCCTACTAGTCGGAGGACAGCGGTTCGCAGAGATATCAAGTTTGATGAGCAAAAGGCCATGCGAGTTTCCCTTGAGAGGGAGCTGCAACTACAGGTTGTGGAGGAACTATTGGTTCCTAAGGAGGAGGAGCCTCAGACTGATGCGGAGCAGCCACATGCAGAGGTTCCAGGAGTGGAGACATCCACTCAAGTAGAGTCTTCCAGAGATGGACGGAAGCGCACAAAAGAAGCTGACAAATTGTTGGAGGATGCGAGAGAGAATGTGGGAGCACCATCTTCTTAGCACAGACAGAGGAGGTCACCTGAGAGGTACACTAGATACATGGCCCTTGCTAGGGAATGTGTTGAGATCGAGCCATCTTCCTTTGAGGAAGTAGTGCAGCAACCGATTTGGGTTGATACTATGGTGGAGGAGTATGACTCCATAGTTTGTAACAGTGTTTGGGATGTGGTTCCGAGACCGGAGAACAAGTCAGTTGTGAGTTCCCATTGGCTTTACAAGGTAAAGCAAGCTACTGATGGTAGTGTGGAGAAGCATAAGGCAAGATTTGTTTCCCGTGGCTTTTCACAGGTTGAGGGGATTGACTATGATGAGACTTTTGCTCATGTCGCAAGGTACTCATCTATCATATCTATATTGGCACTATCAGCACAGATGGGTTGGAAGATCCATCAAATGGATGTGAAGACTGCATTCCTCAATGGCGAGATTGGCGAAGAGGTGTACATAGAGTAGCCGAAAGGTATTGAGACATTTGATCATGAGTTTCATGTGTGCCAACTCAAGAGAGCGTTGTATGGGCTGAAGCAAGCACCTCGTGCTTGGTACACCAGGATAGACAACTACTTCATCGGGTTGGGCTTCACAAAGAGTGAAGTGGATGCAAACCTGTACAACATCGTGGTGAAAGGTAAGTTGTTGATCATCGTACTTTATGTTAATGATCTCATATTGACTGGTGATGATTAGTTGATCGTTTCTTGCAAGGAGGACCTTGCAAGAGAATTCAAAATGAAAGACATGGGTCTCATGCATTACTTCCTTGGCATGGAAGTGTGCAGAAGGATGGAGAGTTGTTTATGTCTCAGGGTAAGTAAGCCAACGAGATACTCAGGAGATTCCACATGGAGAAGTGCAAGCCCATGCAGACTCCTCTAGCTGGTAACTGGAGGAAGGAGGATGCTACTTCAGGAGAAGTAGTGGAGGCTACTGTGTACATGCAGCTTGTGGGTTCACTGATGTACTTAGTGAACACATGACCAGATTTGTGCTATGCGGTGAACCAACCGAGTCAAGCGATGGTTCAGCCTACCAAGATGTTTTGGAAGGTGGAAAAGCATGTATTGAGATACCTAAGAGGCACATCTCAATATGCATTATGGTACAGACGGACAGAGGGAGTGAAGCTATAGGGCTTCACTGATGCAGATTGGGCAGGGAGTCCATCAGATCAGAAGAGCACATCAAGAGGGCTTTTCAACCTTGGGTCAGCAACAATTTCTTAGTATAGCAGGAAGCAAAGGTCAGGTGCACTCAGCTCAGCAGAGGCAAAATACATGGCTACAAGTCAGGCATCATGTGAGGCCATCTAGATGCGGAAAATCCTAGTTGGTTTGCTTGATTAGAGGATGGATCCAACTGTGATCTATTGTGATAATCAGAGTTGTATCAAAGTCTCTAAGAATCCAATATTTCATGATAGGTCCAAGCACATCGACATCCGGTATCGTCATCTCAGAGACTGTGTAGCAAGGAGGATCATGTTCCTGCAGTATATTTCGATAGAGGAGTAAGATGCTGACATTTTAACAAAGGCATTGTCAAAGTGTAAATTCGAGTTCCATAGAGACAGGATCGAGGTGGCAGATAATCCATTTCTTGTTCAGAGGGAGTGTTGAAATATGGCAACAAGAATATTCTAATTTAATTTGTCCTTGAATTAAATTATGAATTAAAATCGAATTTAGTCTTAACAGTTACTTGGAAATAATTGATTAATTCATTTTGAATTAATTAGTTGGAGAAATTCAAGTTAGAAGTCTTTCTGAAGTCATGCAAGAGTTATCCCTTAAATTAAGGAGATAAGATTGAATTATATTTGAGTTGTAATTAGTTAATTCAGTTTACTGAGTCAAGTCCAGTTGAATTAGTTCCAAACTGTTTGAGGAAATAATAGAGAGTTAACAGTCAGTTGATGCATGCATGCACTCAACTAGTGTACTACAGTTAATTGAAGATTCCCTCATCAGAAACTCATGCATGCAATCAAGAATCATTCCTTGAGGATTGCACAGTTCTAACAGTGTGTGAGATCAGAGTGTTCCACTTGGTTGAAGGTGAATCATCCCAGAGGAACAGCACAAGGAAATAGGAGCTTGGAGGGCAGAGGAGAAGACTTGAGAGAAGCCAGGATTGCCTGTGAGCATCTGTGAGGATTGTACTGAGAGCTAGCTAGTTGTGAGAGCTAAGGCTTTGTATAATTCCTATGTATTTCCACCTTGTATGATAATACAGATAGTGGGGTTTTTAGCTGAAGCTTTCCCCAAAGTATTTTCATGTGTATTGTGCATTGATTCTTCTTCTTCTGGTTATATTGTTCAGCTCGATCTTTAATCTTCTGCAAATTGATAGTAGAAGTAGGTTACAGTATTCTTCTTTGATTTATATTTCATTGTCGGGTTAACCTACATATAGATTTTTTACACCTTCAACCGGTGAGCAAACATGTAGGACCAGTTGCATGCTTTGCCTTCACTGGTCAGTAGGTCTAACGCGATCACCCAACTCTCTAGGAAGGTTTCCGTGCTCTCTTGGCCATACAAGTGACATGCAAAGATGACAAAGTATTGATACGCCTTCCGCAATATCTTTATCTTGTAGATATGGTTGGGTGTCATCCTAAATTTGGCCGACTCCCTCACCTAGTTCTTCAAGATGTCTCTGGAGTTGGCATTGTTGTTAGGTATGCTAAAGGGTGTCTCCATGGTGACCACGGGCTTCGACATATTTTTACATCTGTTCATAATCCTGTGCCTTGAAGGTAGAAATCTCCGTCCCACTAACACTGGTCAATGTCATCGTTTCGGGATCAGTGTGCGAGACGATCCAATGTATCATATTCATGCATGGGAACACGGGATACCTGCATGCAATCTGGTACAAGCCAGACTTGTGAATGTTCACATAGACTTGACAGTCTTCAAGATCTTCCCCAAATGTGCCTGCAAATACATCACTGACCTCTTACCATTTCAATTTGATGTCCTTGTCTACAATCAGCTTGGTGTCTTCATAGATCGGCAGACTTGTAGACACTCGCTCAACTACCGCTCCAATTGCACTTTCGTCAGTGTCCTTTGATCCTGCTCTCTTGGAGGCCATTGATCCTAAACTATTGAGAGGTAGATGAACACCTACTAGACCTGGAGACATAGCGACATACATGGCAAGAAATCTGTCAGCTAAAACCAAAGCAAACTTAAGGAACGACATGCAACACACCTGGGGATTGACTGACAAGGATTGTGCAATTTTTCTTGGGAGGTCGGGAGACTGGCTGTCAAAACTGCGCAAAAGGAATTCAGGGCTACTGGGAGGCTGGCTAGTTGCTGGAATTGTACAATGCGTAATCTAGATTGGCCTGCTAGTTGTTGGGATTGCACAATGCGCAATTCCAACTTGCAAGGGCTGTAGGGCCAATGACTGCATTGCATAATTTTCTGGGCCAATAGTCACTGCCTCTCAGAATTGCGCAATGCAAGACTGGGGGAGAATCACTGGGTAGAAATGCACATTTTCTGGGAGGAAGGTATAGCCTTCCTCTGATGATTGCGCAATGATGTCTTGGTGAGGCAGAATTCGGGCTAAGGCTTCCCAGACCTGTCGACGGGAAACTGAAAGAAAATGTGAAGGTGAATGCATGGCGATACTGAGTGTAAGCAAGAGTGAATGATTGTGCATGCAAACAGTGAATGCAAGATTCAGAAAACGGAACAACATGCATGTGTGTGAAGCGAGTCACCGAATCGGCGACCATTCGTGCAAAACAGTGTCATGCATGCGACAACAGTGAGATGCTAACGAAAACTGAAACAATGCTAGTACAAGCTAATATGCATGCAAACAACAACAAGCGTTCATAGAAATCAAGCAAACAACACTCACACAAGCCAAAACACAAAAAGTGACAGAAATGCTGCAAAAGACAAGTTAAGCCGACTTACCCGAAAATAGCTGAGCTGGATGTGTCAAAGACTCCTGGATGTGTTATGGGATGTCAAAGCTCCAAGATCGATTTGAACAAGTGAGCTCTAAAGCGTCGAATAAATAAGTTTGATGCTCATGATGTGCATGCCACAAATCTAGGAAAAAGTGACACTTGGAGGAATAATTCTAAAACGATCTTTGCATGCAACCTCCAACTACTAAAAATAGATCCCTAAAATCTAGGGATTCTTTTTGCATGTTGCTTTTTGCTATTTCAAGAAAAAGCAACCCATGCATGCAAGTCATTTTTTCTCAGTCCCGAGTGGAACCGGTCAACCCGATAGGACATGCAACAACCTGCCTGACTAAGGGTAACTTTTGCACAGTTTCTGGGAGTAAGTTGGGCTGGCTACCCAGATGGATTGCGCAATTTCTAGGCTGAGAAACTGAATGTTGCCCAAGATTGCACAATTTCTGTGCTGAGCAGTCCTGTTGGGCCAAATTGCACAATTTTTCCAGGGAAGGTTGATAGGCAAACTTGCGCAATTCCTGAGGCCAGCAGGCTGCCAGACAGGATTGCACAATTTCTAGAGGGAAGGTTTGTTCCCCTCCAGAATTGCGCAATTTCTTGAGGGAGCTGGTCATCCTGCAACTGGACTAAGTCTAGAGAAACAACCTATGAGGGGAGTGAAATAGGTCATCATGCACAGGCTGTCATCCTGCTAGAAAACCACTCAAGATTGTGCACTTGACGGTGCAAGACATGCTACTAAGGATGGTTGGTAGGGAGGCTCCAAACGAATCTAAGGCAAAATTTTGGAGGGTGGTTGTAGCTGCTACAACACTTGGCAACACACTGGTAGAACTCCAGTTCTCTAAATGGACCTTGTTCATGAAAAGCAAGTCTAACACCTCCAAAAGTATTGCTCAGTTCTTTGTTCATCTTGGTTTTCACACTTGCTTGATTGTAAGATGTAGCATCTGCCAAGATCTTGGTCGGTCGACACACATTCCAATCCAAGCCAACATAGTTGTTTCGATTAGGGATGAGGGTATATTGGTGCACAAGTAGTATAGTCGTCAGAGTCTTAGTTTCATCTCTGGTGTTGCTCCGCTGACAGCAGGCTTGGACAGTACCCCGACAAAGTCATGCAGGAACACAAGCATCGCTCCGCTTCCAGCGAGCCTGGTCAATACCCCGGCAGAGTTACTTGCATCACCTCTCTGCGTAGGAAGCCTTTCTCTTCTTTTGCCTTATTCATTTTTCATTTTTTCAAAAAAAAATCACTTTTCATTTTTTTCATTTTCATTTTAATGACATGTGCATAGCACTTATTCATTTTAGAGGTAGAAGAGGGATCCCGACTTATTGAGAGCAGAAGAGGTTGTTCCTTCAGATAAGTAGTTTATATATACCTCTCACTGATTGCTAAGGTTTTCCCCCTCGCTTTACTCTACTTGACTGAGCTGCCAAGGGTTAACCCAAAAAAAACCGACTAGAGTAGGTGATACTAGTTAATGTGCAAGTGTTGTGTTTTCACCAAGGTTCACTTTGAACAATATGTATTTTCCATTGGCGTATCATAGACTGAAGATAACAAGTTCTTCATACAGAGGCAGGACGATAGATAACCAAGTAGTGGTAGCTACACAAGGCCTCTTGTACTTTACCCATCTTGATTCAAGAGTCACACACAATTTCATGCGAAACTAACCTATGAGCGTGAAACAAGTAAACAAACACAAAACAAAGCAAAAGCAGGAGAAACTGCGAAAGAAAAGTGGAAAGCAAACAAGCAAACAAACAAACAAACATGCAAAGCAAGTAATAAAAAAGCATGCAAGCAAACAAATGAAAATCAAACACTACTCCTACTCTTAAGCTAACGGTGCATGGGCCTAATCACATGAAGTGATATTTCCAATGCAGCCACCCACGCATTGGTTGACCCATGTTGGTGAAGGCATGGTCTGCGAGCAACCCAGTTGTGCGAACCAACAAACATGAAAGATATAACAATAAATACAGACACACTCCATGTTCAAAAGTGTCCACGGGACATAAATGAGTGCAAGTGCATGACATACAATCTGTGGACTTGTCATGGTGTTGTGCGACATTACGTGCAGTCGTGACACATATGCATACTCTTGATTGTGACATGCAAGCAAATGAAAGAAACAAAGACAACTTGTTTCATGCACGTGTGCTTGTAATGTAAGATTCCTCCAATGCATGAGTGATGGGATCCTGTAGGTCGAGTGGAGGAAGTATGATCTGTGTGTGAGATTGATCTTCAATGCATACCGATGAGTGATGAGGAGCCTTGGGTGTTTCAAAAATTTCCTAATCGGAAGTGAAACAAACCTCAGGACAGTGAGGGCTTGACATAACCATCAACTTGGGTTGAAGTGCCTCGATAGTCTGGGGGGTTTCAACTTCATCGACAGATAGATCATCTTAAATAAGTGTATTTGAAAATTCAACTACGATAGAATCATTATTCATGATCGAATACGAGAGTAAATAGATCACGATAGCTACGATCAACAAAATCAATGATTTCATCGGCATCCTCATGGTCTGATGAATCAAATAGAGGGGCAGATGAGAAGAAGACAAATTCACCCTCTGTGTTTCCAGAAAAAGCAGGTGAAAAGTTAAATTGATTTTCAATGAATAGTCTATCCTCTCCATTGTTGGATGATGGACTGACATCCAGTGTGTCCTGCGAATGATCAACAATGAGTGCATCTGTAGATGGAGATACACATGCGAAATCATGGATGGCAGGTTCGCCAAAAATGTCAGGAAAGAACAGAGGGGGCTCACATAGAAGAAAGTCATCCTTCATCAAGTGTTGATGCTCAAGCTCCCAGTCATACTTTGATGAATGACAGCGTATGTTGGTTCTGCAACACCAACTCTGTCAATGGCTTGATCCTCTTTCACAACAAGTGTAGAGTCCGGAATGGAAGAACACAAGAGAGCATCATCCAGAGCATCATCCGAGTATGAAGACGAAGGTTGTGGTACAAAATTCATGTGACAACTCAATGGAATAACAACCAAATCTGTGAGAAAAATAAGCGAAGCGATGTTGGGAGGATGTGATAGTTGAACAGGATGTGTGTGCCTATTCTTCCGCATCACTCTGCAGTGGTGGAGCTATTTGATGAGGGGATGGTGGACAATCACTAGTGACAGTGATTGTATCCATCTGTGATTGTGTAGCTTCATCACTGAAGTATGCTAAGTGAGGCTTGGGCTCAAGCTTCTTCTTGGGATGGACTGATTTTTAAGACAATATTCGAATCTATCCCAAAGATATGGAAATTTTATCTGGCCTCTCGGAGCTTGAAACTACAAAACACGGAAGCGCTACAAAAAATCCATAGGCGATTCATGCGGGGCCTTCCGTTGTTGCAACAGTTTTTGGTCAAGATGTTCTGGATCAAAATGATGGAAATTATCTTCAATGAGATCACAAAAATGCTTGAGTGAGTGCACACTATCAGTTGGTTGGTTGCAGAACCATCATAGAGGGGATTCGCGAAACGTGTATGCAAGCAGCAAACTGGCATGTTCGTCAAAACATCCATCTTCCTCGTCAAGCATGGCAGGGAAGCCTTGTAAGAACACAGGCCAGGCCACTTCGCCTTCACCATCATGCATGAATTCGGACAAGAGATCAAAAAACTCCCTTATGATGTTGAGAGGTTCGACATGTGAAAGTGTGACATAATCCATGATAGATGTACAAAGGTTCAAAACAGGATGAGAGGACACATCTTTTCATTTGGCCTTCCTTCTAACGCCAGAAAGGTTGACGGTGCTAGACCTGCCAACATGTCAGGGGATCTCCCCAGTCCCAATTAGACCTCGAACCATTTGGTGTAGGAGTCCCAGCAGTGGGTCATACGGTATTGCCTTGATAGCGGTTTCGCACAGAGGCAAGTAAAGATGTCCCTGTTGGTAGCAAGGGTGTGACATATACAGCAAGTCAAGGAAGGTGCATGAGCGGTTCAAACACATGGAGGGTGAGGTGAGTGCGCCCCTTCGAAACCTGTGAAAGCATGGAATTAAGAAGGGAACACACGAGCAAATATGCATCACAACATGGAAGGCAAGTAAGCTAGCAATCCAAAGTGATGGTTAAACCAATAGCACATTTCAGTACGATTCATACATACATATACAGAAAATAGCTACACATGCATGCATAAGAAAACAGATACATATATCATTTAGAGTAAACAAGATAGCTAAAATACAATATGACATATGCATGAAACGTCCTAGCTCTATTGTATTAAGAAGTGTAAGTTCCAGTCATACAATACATCCATGACCAACCACTACTTCTGACAGTGGATCGTTACAGTCACTGTCGCCTGGTCCTCCAAAGAGATATATTGTCCAAGCTTTCTCTAAGATACTCCTATCGGAAGCTTGCCTAACCAAAATCCTTTAAAATGAGTTATGAGGGACTATTTATAGCAAAGGGTGGGGTGGCCCTTGACATTCCCCTTTCTGACAGTTCATCTACCCTCATGACTCTTCATCTACTCTATGATTGTTACATCCAACTATCGACACTTGAACTTACACTTAACAAGAAATTACATACAATCCACACATGTACCCATGTGAGACAAAATAGGCTTGAGCAAGCCATGCAAGGCATCACTATGACTTGGACAACTGTGGCAAGACCAACTCTTCAACATCCTCATGGTAGTCAATAGTAGCAAACTGATGCCAAGCTCGGTAGTCCATGATGGTGTCGAGTACTCTAAGGTGACATATTTCTGGAAACGAACTATTGCCTCCATAGCATCCAGGTACATTACTCGGGCTCCTCTATCCAACTTGTCTGATAACGTGTGCATCAATTTCTTGAGTGCAGCTGGACCAACAACATACTGGTGCATGGTGTCTGCACTGATCACCAAGTCTGGGCTGGTGGCTATGCACATCAACTCGTTAAAGTATGAGTCAAGCTCCAATCGGACCTATGCCTTTGTCTTTGCCTAGGTGAGTGTCCCAATATATGGGATCGCATGTTCGCGCACAACAACATCCATACTCCTGAATACACATGCATGGGAAACCTATAGACTAGTGATGAGTTGCAGAAGATCTTCATAGTTCTGGATCTGACTCCGGATGCGTGCCTTCAGCTCAACCGCTCTGGGCTTCATCATCTTGGGAAAGTGTAATGGGTCTCCCTTGTATCTCATTGTCCATGTTTGCATGTAATCAACAGTAGCATGCATGTTCGAAAAGGCACGTGCTCTCCTCACACACCGTTGTTGCCGACAATTGAGATGCACAGTACCAAACTTGGAATACAATGCTCGCATGACTGTGTCAAGGGACAATACTTCATCCAGTATTGCCTTCTTCAACTCTGCTCATGCAGATGTTGTAACCAACTCTCCTCCCTGCTTGGTCGTCTATAACTCCTTAACCATTTTCTCGTTCTCTGCTATCAGGAAGCAAACACTCGAGCTAGTGGCTTCGGCATATGCTCTGGTAGCATCAGCCAATGCTGCTAGATGTTTGCGCACGTCAGACACGATCACTCGTTCCTCAAAATGCATAGGAGATGTATGATCATTTGGAGTTGACACTTTGCGAGATTGCACAAATATATGTTCAGATTCATTGAATGAGATGTTGTGCATCTCTCCCTCCGGATTGTCTCCAAGGATCTCAGTGTCTCCTTGGCCGCTTGGGACTTGCTCTGCTTCCGGATCCAGTGAAGCTGATGGGTTAACCTCTTGGTGGTGAGGCATGAGGTTGATGTCTTGCTCTAACTCCTATTTCTCCATGTCCATATCCATTTGCTCAAGTGCTTGTTCAATCTCTTGAGCAAAGCCCTGCTCTTGCGACTGCTCACCCTGCCTGCTTGGTGCTAGTTGTTCAAATGAGTAGACTACCTATACGGGTGCATTTTCATCTGTCTATACATGTTTCACCCCCTGTTGTACATGTTCTTACTACGCTTTCTTCTTCTATTTGCGCATCTCCTGTTCCTTCTGGAGTTGCTACTTCAACTCATGCAACTCCTTCTCTATTTCCTCCATTATCCATTTTTCTCTTTGCCCTTGTGCATTCCTCTTGTTGCACTATTGTCTCTTTGCCTCTATTGCCAAAGCTTCTTTCTGCATAAGTGGGTATGCTCAGAACTTGCAATTTTGTTCCTCCTCCATGCTATCAACAATCTTCCTCTTGCCTTTGTTGTGCGCCGGTATGTTTACCTCTGCTATTGCTCCTGTTGGTGCTCTCCTGGATGCTACTTCACACTGCTTCGGTAAGCATTCCACAACGATGCAAGTCAGTTCATTAGGCTTGGAGAAGTTGTAACAATATCTCTAGGGGTCTTTCTCCGCCCAATGACATGCTTCGTGTATCCACTAAAACTGTATTCTCGTGCAGTGATCTTTTACAAAACAATGTGGGTCATATGAATTGTAGCTTTGAGCGTCAAACGGATATTTTTTTATCTCCTCTGCTTCGACATCGCATGCTTGAAACTTTGTATCTTGTATAACCTGATCCACAATGGAAGAGCAGGTCAAGATGCCTTCTTCTTTCGATGCAGCCCTAGTTGGCAATCCTGCAAAGATGTGGTATGATATTTCCTGCATGACAAGCTTGTCCAAGGCAAACTTTGGTAGAACATGCGGAGGCTTCTTCATGTTGTACATCCGTACGAAGGTGTCGAACAGTGAGGCATACCAATCTGCTATATAGATCAGTGCCTCCATTGTTGCCTTCAACATACAAGGTGGATCTTGTTCAAATATCATCTTGTACACCGGGGTGACAAAATGATCGGACAGTTGTGTGATAACTCCTCTGAAGCTGCATTCGGAAAACATTTTACAATAAGTGTTCACAGAGGTCTCTGTCGATGTCCATGCCCACTTCAAGCCTAGGAACTCCTGACGGGCACAGATTGCATCCAAGATGTAAGCGGACATATAGATTTCTACTTGCTGACCTTTGGGTGGTTGTCGAGTTCTTGCTACCTATTCCTTCAGCAGGTGAGAAAATATGTCAGGCCAGTTGCATGCTTTGCCTTCACTGGCCAGTTGGTCCAACGCGATCACCCAACTCTCTAGGAAGGTTTCCATGCTCTCATGGCCATACAAGTGACATGAAAAGATGACCAAGTTTTGATACACCTTCCGCAGTATCTTCGTCTTGTAGATTTGGTTGGGTGTCATCCTGAATTTGGCCAGCTCCTTCACCCAGTTCTTCAAGATGTCTCTGGAGTTGCCATTGCTACTAGGTATGTTGAAGGGTTTCTCCATGGTGACCACGAGCTTCGAGATATGGTACATCTATTCATAATCATTTGCCCTAAAGGTAGCAATCTTTGACCCGTTGACACTATTCAATGTCATCATCTCGGGATCAGTGTGCAAGATGATCCAATGTATCATGTCCGCATAGGGGAACACAGGATACCTGCATGCAATCCGGTACAAGCCCGACTTGTGAATGTTCACATAGACTTGGCGGTCTTCGAGTTCTTCCCCAAATGTGCTTGTAAATGCATCATTGACCTCTTGCCATTTCAACTTGATGTCATTGTCTACAATCAGTTTGGTGTCTTCATAGATCGACAGACTTGTAGACACTCGCTCAACTACTGCTCCAGTTGCACTTCTGTTAGTGTCCTTTGTTCCTGCTCTCTTGGAGGACATTAATCCTGAACTGCTGAAAGGTAGACGAACACCTACTATATCTGGATACATAGCGACATACATGACAAGAAATATGTCAGCTAAAACCAAAGCAAACTTGAGGAACGACATGCAACGTACCTGGGGATTGACTGGAAAGGATAGTGCAATTTTTCCTGGGAGGCCAGGAGACTGGTTTCCAGAACTGCGCAAAAGGAAGTCCGAGCTACTAGGAGGCTGATTGGCTGCTAGAATTGCACAATGCGCAATCCAGACTGGCCTGCTAGCTGCTGGGATTGCGCAATGTGGAATTCCAACTGGCAAGGGTTGTAGGGCCAATAACTGAATTGCACAATTTTTTGGGCCAGCATTCACTTCCTCTCAGAATTGCACAATGCAAGACTAGGGGACAGTCACTGGGTAGAAATGTGCATTTTCTGCGAGGAAGGCAGAGCCTTCCCTCTCAGGATTGCGCAATGATCGTGCCAAGGCTGTCCAGACCTGTCGATGGGCAGCTGAAAGCAAATGTGAAGGTGAATGCATGACGATACTGAGTGTAAGCAGGAGTGAATGATCGTGCATGCAAACAGTGAATGCAATATTCAGAAAACTAAACAACATGCATGTGTGTGAAGCGAGTCGCCGAATCGGTGACTGTTCGTGCAAAACAGTGTCATGCATGCGACAACAGTGAGATGTTAACGAAAACTGAAATGATGCTAGTACAAGATAATATGCATGCAAATGACAACAAGCATTCAAACAACACTCACACAAGCCAAAACACAAAAAATGACATCAATGATGCAAAAGACAAGTCAAGCTGACTTACCCGGAAATAGTTGAGCTGGATGTGTAGAAGACTCCTAGATGTGTTGTGGGATGTCAGAGCTCCAAGATCGATGTGAATAAGTGAGCTCTGAACCGTCGAATAAATAAGTTTGATGCTCATGACGCGCATGCCACAAATCTAGGAAAAAGCGACACTTGGAGGAATGATTCTAAAATGATCTTTGCATACAACTTCCAACTGCTAAAAACAGATCCCTAAAATCTAGGGATTCTTTTTGCATGTTGCTTTTTTCTATTTTGAGAAAAAGCCCATGCATGCAAGTCATTTTTTTTCAGTCCCGAGTGGAACCGGTCAACCCGATAGCACATGCAAAAGCCTACTTGTCTGAGGGTAACTTTTACACAGTTTTTGGGAGTAAGATGGGCTGGCTGCCCAGAGGGATTGCACAATTTCTGGCCTGAGTAGCTGACTACTACCCAAGATTGCACAATTTATGGGATGAGCAGTCCTACTAGGCTAGATTGCACAGTTTTTCCAGGGAAGGTTGATAGGCAGAATTGCGCAATTCCTGAGGCCAGCAGGCTGCCAGACAAGATTGTGCAATTTCTAAACATTTGTGTAATGTAAGGGAGGTTTCCCCCTCGAAAAGGCTTATTTGTAAGGCGTTGATCTATCTTTTCTATGTTTTTGTGAGCTAGTTTCATAACAGCTAGTCAGCCTGCAGTTGGACCAAGTTCGAAGAAACAGCCTATGAGGGGAGTGAAACAAGCCATCATGCATAGGCTGTCATGCTGCTAGAAAACCACTTAAGCTTGTGCACTTGACAGTGCAAGACATGCTTCTGAGGATGGTTGGCAGGGAGGCTCCAAAAAGAAGTTAAGGACAAATTTTGGAGGGTGGTTGTAGCCACTACAACACCTGCATAACTGTAACTATTCTCACTAATGTAGCCTTCTTCTTACCTTGAAATATTCTATGTTCTCCATTGTCATCCAAACACTCAATATCCTTTTCATAACAATCCACCTTAGTCCTTTGAAGGTACAACCAATCCATACCTAGAAGCATATTATACAAACCCAATGGAAGCACATCCAGATGCACTGATGTAGGCATATCATTTAACTAAAATATTGCGCAAGCTCTTACCCAATTATGAACTATTTTCTTAGTACCTATAGCCAACTACACGAACCAATACTTTGCATGCACTTATTTTCTCATACCACACTTATCCACCATGTCAGGATTAACATAACTATAATTAGATCTAGGTTCAATCAAAATAGAAACAACTCAATCATAGAGCTTACCTTCCATCTCAATAACGGATTCCTTGTGATCCGCCTGCTTGTAATCAAATGCTACATAGATCCAAGGAATGCTTTGTCCAATATCCCCAATTGTTTGTGCCTCCTAAGCATTGTAGATATGAGGCCTACCACCCTAATACAACGGACAATCCTTCTTGCGATGATCCTTGCCACATATCCAACACTACAATTCTCCACTACCTTTATTTTGTTTCTCTCCGGGCTGCGACCCATGTCCCTTCTCAACTGCATTAAACTTCTTGTAAGGAGCAACATTCTCTTTCTCACCTGCATCCTGAGGTCTTGTTCGCTTCAGTGGCCATTTACATTTAGTCTTGTCATTCCCTTTCCACCCTGCTTAGACTCGGTCTTATGCTTTGATTGCTCATAATAATGCTTCAACTTTCAAATTACTTCTTCCAGCAACCGAGGCTCATCATAATAAATATGATCCTTAAATTTTAATGGAAATCCATTGATAAATCTCTAAACTTTGGTTTTATCATCTTTAAGATATGATACATACCTCAACAACTCCAAGAACTTATTCATGTATTCCTCATATGTAATTGATCCCATCTTCAGCTCATAGAAATCCTTGGCCTTACTATCATAGTACCTCTCTAACAAGTACTTCTTCCTTAAGAGTCTCTTGAATTCATGCCAACTCAACTCCCTTTTCTTGATTTATCTAACACGCTTCACATCTTCCCACAAGATGCTTGCTTCCCTTTGAGACTGAGAATAATTATCCTAGCCTTCATGTTCTCTGTGTAATCATGCAGCTCAAAGAACTTTTTCATCCCAAGAAACCATGCCTCTGCATCTTCCGGTTTCTTCAGCTCTCCATCAAATGTAGGTGGCTTGGATTTCTTGAACTCACGTGGAAAATATCCCCTGTCACTCCTCCTGTAGGGATGATAGTGATGATGACCATGATACATGTTTGAACCAGAACTAGAGTAGAATCCATATCCATTGCCTCTCCCATCAAGTGTATCCAATAACCTGCCATCTCTAACTGTGTCATCTCTATTCGACTTGTGCCCACCATGAGACCTGCTACCATATGACCCATTAGTCCTGTCCTCTTTTCATAACTGATCTATGGTTGTCCCTGTCTCTGCAAGTCTGAAAAACTCTTAAGTATGACTGCATTGACCTCTGTTTTTTTCCTATGCCCTAACAAGTCTCTCTTGTGACTGAATTATTTTGTCATTATCTGCTTTGCAACTTCTGATCTCTACCTTTAAACTTCTCAAATGTCTTCTTTGTACATGTTATCACCCCAAGAAACTCACCTAGGTTGTATATCAATGATGCTCAGGAACATTATAAATTCAACAAAATGTTGGATAAAATGTTGGATGAATGAAAGAAATGTTGTATATTCAAGCCAGATAACCACTCCTACTATGATTGACCCCAGACATGGGTGAACACCCCTAGACTACAAGGCTTTTAACCACCAATTACTCACAGTTTAAACAAAATGTGATGATGGAGAAGACCGACTGCACCAGCAGATACACAGGACCATGTCATGGCTGACTGTAACCAGAAAGGAGGTCTGTAAAACTGTTATCTAATACACAGACAGGATGACAGCTCTCTATGCATTTAAACAACAGAAACCTACAAGCAATTTCAATGAACAGCTAAATTCTAACACAGAGGTGGGATGACAGCCCCTCTGATGCTAAACATTCACAGCTCATGAATTAATGTAAGACAGGCATAGCTTGGAACAAGAAGAAGTGAAAAGTGAGCAAATGACAGCAAAAGAAGCTTGTATTAGTTGGAAATGAAGACCAGAAGCTGCAGGTCTCAAAGTAGTTACAGTCTCCAGAAGTTGAAGCTTACAACACACTAACACTCACCTCACACTCATCAAATTGATTACATCGTTTTTCTGAGTATATATAGAGTTAGTTTACAAAAATCTCTGCTAGGCTATGCGTGGAGGGCTCATAATGGACCATCTATCGCTTTAATTATCTAATATGGGTCTCTGCTGCAATCTGACTGTGTCTGCTAATGAATTTGACCTTCTCAGATGTTCTGTTGTCCTTCTTGAGCCAGTAGAGTGTAATATGAAACAAGCTCCATAACTGATAAATGTTGTGACCGGCTCGAGGCATTTCCTTTTCCTTCTCGGCCATCTTGCTTGTTAAATGTGGTGGTTGAAGATTAATTGTGCAGAATGCTGAATACTGGCCACTTTCTTCCTTGGGATGCACGGGACCAGCCATGGACGCGGAAAGTATGGCGGAGGCATGAGCAAGACGGGGAAAAGACATTAGCCGTTGGATCGCGCAAATGAACGGAGGATATGACTCGGCAGGAGAACAAAGGCAGGAAGACTGAGTATAGGCAAATACACTATCGGAGGCGAAAAAGCGAACATCAGACTTTATACAAAGGAATGGTGAGTCATATTGGGTCCGGCACCTGATATCACATCAGCGGAAATGGAGTGGTCTATATTAATATCAAGCCCTAACCCTGCGACTTGCAATCGCCGATGAACATTGCATCGATACTTCGAAAGCGGGCGTAAACAAATGTGGGTCGTTGGATCGTCAGGACTGATCGGACGGTGGAGGAGCGATCACGATATCGCATCGGCGGGAGACAAAGGGCGGAACCTTAACACACATGGGTGTGATTTGCGATAGCAATCAGATCGCATTGCGATATCACAGCGGCAGAAGACAAGGGGCAATAGGAGGCAGCAGGGTAAATGTGCGATTGCGATCCGCCAATTAGATCTGGACCATTGACTAGCCAGATCTAATGGCTGTTGTGCCACCATCATTTAAGGTTGCACCTGAGGGTTTTTTCATGGTTTTGTAGAGTTTCCACCTCCCGATAGTGCGTTGTCGACCCTCTAAGGGCTCTCCTCTTGCAACTATTTCGATCGGTGGATGACCTTTGACCAAAATTGGAGATTTCAACAACATGCATGGATCCCTTGGCATGATTTTAAGTAGATTTGCAGACTTTGGGAGTGTTTTTGGATCCATTTTTATCCTTTTGTATAGCAGCGCTAACACTGGCTCCTTCTGGGGATGAGACCCTCCCTGTGAGGTCTCAAGAACCTGCAGATCAATGCCTTCCTGACGAAAAACAAATTAGCAAAATTCCTAGTGTTCCATTGGGCATGGAGTCTGACTGATCCTACACTACAACTGATAAAACAAAATATTTACAAATTTTTAAGGCCAAAAGACCCTAAACCACATAAATTTTGAGAAAACGCCCATTAACTGGGCCGTCAAAAACTGCTTCTCCCCTCATACTTTTTAGTATGAAGGTGTTGTTCCCTTGAATCTGTGAAATAATAAAAGGGCTTGTCCAGAAAGCGTCGAACTTTCCATGATTGCCTTTCTTTTGCTTCAGTGCATCCCATTTCAGGACCAAGTCTCCAACCTGAAAATTATTTGCTTTTGTCTTCCTGTCAAAAACATCCTTGATCTTTTTCTGATGTGCTGCAGCCTTTTCAACCAGCTGTTCTCTAATATGATGTAACTCTATCAAATCAATGATCCTTCTTGCCACGTCTTCTTCCTCATCCTGCTCTTCTTGAAGGAATTTTGCCACAGGGAGGGTAAGTTGAATCGGAAATACTACCTTTGTGCCATACACCAGCTTGAATGGAGAACTGCCAGTGGATCTCTTGATGGTCACTCTGTCAGCCCACAATGCATACTTGAGCTTTGAATCCCAATTCCTTTTATTGTCCTCTAACAGCTTTTTAATTATCCTTATTAGACTCTTGTTGGAAGATTCTGCTAGACCATTTCATTGTGGATAATATGAGGTGGAATGAACAAGTTTAATGCCCATTAAATCACACATTTCCATCAATTCTTTTGCCCTGAAGGCTGCTGCATTGTCTGTGATTAACTTCTGTGGACAACCAAATCTGCTGAAGATATTTTCTGTCAAAAACTTTATGACCACATTATGATCAGCCTTCCTTGTAGGGACTGTTTCAATCCACTTAGTAAAATAATCAGTGGCAACTAATATCCACCTGTGCTGACCACTGGAATGTGGATTGATTTCTCTAATAAAATCCAAGCCCCACTGCTGAAAAGGTCCTTTTGCCTGAATTGGTTTTAGGGGCAAGGATTTTAACTGTTGTTTTCCTTCAAATCTCTGGCACCTGTCACAAGATTTAACAAAAACAAAAACATCAGAAAATAAAGTGGGCCAATAGTACCCAGCTCTGAGGATTTTATGCTGTAGTCTTCCAGTAATGATGCCCTCCACACATGCTGGAATGAAACTGCTGCATAACTTCTTCTGATTGCACTTTGTCCAGACACCTTAGAAATATTCCAAATGGATCCCTCTAGTAGAGCAGGTTATTATTGATGCAATATTTTGTTGCCCTGAGTTTTAAAGATCTTGCTTGACTTTGAGAATATTTTGAATGGATCTCTAGCTTCTACAAGAATTTAATTATTGCAGCATACCAATTACATGAAGCTAGATTCTCGGCCACTGACTGTTCTTTCACTGTTTCAGCCACATTTTCCTCTTTTTCTGCCTGACCATTTTCTGCAATTGTGCACAGGAAGTCAACATTTAAAGACCTACAATTTTCTTCAGCGAATAACTTGGCAAGCCCCTGACCTCTGACCAGCTTGGTGGGCTTCAACTCTATGTTAGATTCAATCATTTTGGCAATCCACTTCGCCCTTCTTCCATCAGCATCAGGTTGAATTAAGACATCTTTTATTGCAGCAGAGGGAACATATGCAATTATTTTTTAATGCAAGATATAAACTTTAAAAGCCTTTAAGGATCTAATAAGAGCATATGCCTGCTTTTCTATAATATCATACCTTAGTTCAGCATCCCTTAAATTCTTGCTGAAAAATGCCACTGGATGCTCTGAACCTTCTTCGTCTTGCTGCAACAAAACAACTGCAATGGTATCCTTAGAGGAAAATGAAAATAGATGGAACTCCTTACTGTAGCCAGGACTTATTAATGTGGGAGCTTCCATTATAGCCTTCTTGATGGAATCAAATGATTTTCTTGCTGTTTCAGTCCATCTTACCTCTGCTCCTTTCTTCAACATGGAGGTTACGTGCTTTACCAGCTCTGCAAAATTCGGAATAAACCTCCTGACAAAATTAATTTTGCCCAGAAAAGACTGTATATCTTTCTTTGATCTGGGGATAGTCAAAGCCTGAATTGCTTTGACTCTTTCTGGGTCAATCTGAACACCTGCAGCAGACACAACATGTCCTAACAGCTTGCCTTCATGTAAAGCAAATTGTGATTTTTTTGGATTGACTGATATTCCAAACCTCCTGCACTTCAAGAACACTTTTTTCAAATGCTGCAAATGGCTTTGATGGCTGCTGGAATAAATAGTTATATCATCAAGGTAGATAAGCACAAATTTGTCCTTCTCTCCCACAAATGCTATATCCATAGCTCTCTGAAAAGTGGCTCCAACATTCATCAATCCAAATGGCATTTTAGCATACATAAACGTGCCCCACGGAGTGGTAAATGCAGTCTTTTCTTGGTCATCTGGGTGCATAGCAATCTGATTGAAGCCTGAAAATCCATCTAAAAATGACATCACTTTTGCTGCTGAAACCTTTTGCAGCAAATGCTCCATTTTTGGTAAGGGATAATTATCTTTCTTTGAGCATTTGTTTAGATTTCTGAAATCAACACACAGTCTGATCTCTCCATTCTTCTTCCTCACCACCACTAGATTGGCCACCCATTTTGAATACCTAAGAGGGACAATAATCTTGGCAGCTAGCAACTTTTTGATTTCTTTTTCAATCAATGGAAGAAGCATGGGATTTATTGGTCTCAGCTTCTGTTTGAAAGGAATAGTGTCTTTTTCTAGAGGGATTTTATGCTGAATTATGTCCTTGTCATATGTTTTCAGATCACTATACTCCCAGGCAAACACATCAGCAAATTGCCTCATTAAATTGCAGTATTCAACACTTTGATTAGCGAATAGGTGAGAAGACAAATTTATAAATTTGGGCTGACCTGGACTTCCTATATTATGCTTACATACTACTGACTGATCTTCTTTTTGAGCTGCTTTGTAAGGCACATCATTTTGGTCAAACAGTCTTTCAAGAGGAATTAGACCTTTAGGAATATGATTACTAGGAAGCTGGACAATGTTGTTTTTATCGATTTTATTTCTAAGCTGGGACTGGTGATTTTCTTTCAAGGCATCGTTCTCTTGGTCAATTTGCATCTCAGAAAATTCATCAATGACTTGAAGGAACCTATTCAATTCATCATCATCTTCAAAGACTTTCCAATGCAGGACATTGTCAGGCAAGGACGGTCTATACTTCATTTCCACTTCATAAATTAGTCTGGGAGGTATGGGAGATATAAATAGACTAGCAGAAACAGCAAGGGAATCAGCAAGCTAATTTTGGGCTCTAGGGAGGTATGAAATACAGAAATAATCAAAGGCATCTCTAATTCTCCATACCTCATCTCTGTATGCTTTCAGCCTTGGGTGCTTTGCCTGAAAGGTCTTATTAACTTGCTGAATTATCAAATCAACATCTCCAAACACCTTTATGCTCTTGATTCCTCTATCTTTTGCCGCATTAAGGCCCAACAGCAAAGCCTCATACTCTGCTATATTGTTAGTCACTTGGAAGGCCAGCTTAAAAGACAGCTGAATGCTTTCTTGTTGTGGAGATATTAGCACCACTCCTACTCTTGCAGTCTCCCTGGAACATGCTCCATCAAAAAACATCTCCCAAATTTGACCTTCTTGCTATTTCTCGGCCTAAACAATTGGTTTCCTGAGCTGCATTACGGCCTTCTGAGATTCTTCCATTTGGAGAATACATGCTCCAAATCGGTGTCCACTGCATATATAGGATACTTTGTAGGATTCTTCTCATCACTGATAATGTATGCCAACTATGCTTCTCTGTACAATCTCCTGCTTTCACCTCCAAAAACTGGGACAGTTGCATAAGATAGATCATTCTGGAGTGTCCCACCTAGTCTCTTAATCCACCCTCTGGACAACAGCATGCCAAACTTGGGAGGCACATCTGCTACCACAATATCCATCATCATGCTCTTCATAGGCAGCTGAGTTAAGGTAATGGCAGATCTTTAATCAATCCAAGACATTTCACCTTCCTTGAATCAAAAGAAAACAGATCATGATAAGGTCTAGTTATATCAAGAACCAACTCCTCCATGACAGCTTTTGGCATTAGATTATGGCTGGCCCCTGTGTCTAGCAGGAAATTATGGAGGATTTTATCATGGATGGTCAATGAGACATAGAAAGATGGAGAATTATTATCAGCAGGTTCAATCATGGGGCTGAGCACAATGGCAGGCTTGTCATCTTGCAAATTAACAGAGTCAGTGGAGGTTTGTTTGGTTTCCAGCTCAAGGGCTTCAAGAATAGGCCTCCTAAATAGTTCACTCTTCACCAACTCAACCAAAGGCACAGATATTTTCAATTTTTGGACCTCTGACTCAAAGCTGAAAGGAGAAGGTGATTTATCAGAACTTTTTACCTCTTGAACTGGAGCTTTGAGGATGACAGGATCAGCTGCTGGTCTTCTTTGCCTGGTATTCTGTGGTTCTGTTTGAACAGCAGCTCTTTGTGCAGGATTTTCTTTGACATTCTTTGCATTCGACCTGAGGTTATATCTCTGTTGATCACCAGTTTGTAGAACAGCTCCTCTGTCCCATTCCTGACTATTTTGTTCTTGCAGCAATGATTCTTCATATTCGGCCAATGTCAAAAATGCAGCACTGCCTTTATCTTCCATGCAGTGAATTTCATTCTCATCTTCCTCAAATTGTTCTTTCTCCATGACTACATTCTGAAAAGGAGCTTTAACTTTGTGATCTTCTTTTGATTCTTCACTCCTCTACATTATTTGTAACTGCTCATTTGCTCTTCTAAATGGGTTCTGATTTCTTGGGGCAAATGTGTTCAGCTGCCTTGTTTTTCCAGAATTCTACTCAACCTTTAGCTTAGAAATTTCAGCTACCAATGACTCAATCATCTTAGTCATTTTATCTAATTTAGGCTCTAAATATGATGCAGAAGAAGTAGATGCCTGATTTCTCTGTCTTCTTTTGTCAGCTTGACTCTTTAGTTTTTCTGCTGCCATGATATTAGATTCTACTTCTAATGCTGCGTCTTGCATGTCTGCCAGGGTAACACATCTCCTTTCTCTCAATAACAGACAGAAATCAGAGTCAAAAGCACTGGCATATGTGAGTTTGGCAGAGGTAGGAGTGGGCTTCACCTCAACTGGAATCTTACTATACATTCGGTTGAATCTTTTATTAAAATCAGGAATAGATTCACCATTCTCCCTCTTCAGATTACCAAACTCAGTATGGTAATACAAAAAGTCTTTTTTATCTCCCCATTGCTTCAAAAATGCATAATCTAATTCTTCTATATCCGTAATAGATCTATGGGGTAATTCTCTAAACCACTTCCTAGCCTCTCCATCAAGGCTCTGGACAAAAACTCTCATCCACACATCATTTTCACTTATATCCAAATTATCAGCATAACTGTAAAAGGCTTCTAGGTGTTCTTCTACTGTTACTCCCTCTATACCAATAAATTTAGGCATATATTTCTGATATTCTCCCACAGGCATAGGATTTAGATGGACAGGCAACACCAATGGTCCATATCTAGCAGCTACAATTCTCTCTATTCTAGTAGGTGCTTGTTGTCCTGCCATATTTGGAATATTTGGAAGAATACTAACAGATGAAGGAGTAGGAAGTAATGTGATGGATGGCAATGATAAATGGATGTTTTGAATTGAATGGGAAGCTTTCTTTGGACTAAGATTCAGAGGGGAACTAACTGTACAAGGGGCTGAATTAATCTCTGAAGGAATTTCCTGATTAACAATGTTGGGCTCTAAGTCTTCAAACTGTAATTCTTCAGCTATGAATTTATCTTTCAGAGATGAATTAGACTTCTTAGACTTACCTGATCATGATGCCCCTCTCTGTGAAGCTTTCTTCGATTTAACAGTCTTCTCAGGTTCAGGCACTGGTTCAGCAGGAGATTTCTGAGGATTTCGTCAAGTGTGTCTCATAAACTGAGCCAGAACTTCAATGTGGAGTCGCCAAAAGATGGTCTTCCACCAATGGAGTCGCCAAACAAATTATTACAATCGAAATACTGTGTTCAAACCTTGTTTGTCATCAAAGCTTGAAGCTGTGTCATTCTCCCAGGGAAACTGAGCTTCGATTCTCCTCTCCCCGGCAACGGTGCCAATTAATGTTATCACCCCAAGAAACTCACCTAGGTTGCATATCAGTGATGCTCGGGAACATTATAAATTGAACAAAATTTTGGATAAAATGCTGGATGAATGAAAGAAATGTTGTATACTCAAGCCAGATAACCACTCCTACTATGATTAACCCCAGACATGGGTGAACACCCCCAGACTACAAGGCTTTTAACCACCAATTACTCACAGTTTAAACAAAATGTGATGATGGAGAAGACTGATTGCACCAGCAGATACACAGGACCCTGTGATGGCCGGCTGTAACCAGAAAGGAGGTCTGTAATACTGTTATCTAATACACAGACAGGATGACAACTCTCTATGCATTTAAACAACAGAAACCTGCAATTAATTTCAATGAACAGCTAAATTCTAACACAGAGGTGGGATGACAACTCCTCTGATGCTAAACTTTCACAGCTCATGAATTAATGCAAGACAAGCACAGCTGGAACAAGAAAAACTGAAAATTGAGCAAATGACAGCAAAAGAAGCTTGTATTAGTTGGAAATGAAGACCAGAAGCTACAGGTCTCAAAGTAGTTATAGTCTCCAGAAGTTGAAGCATACAACACACTAACACTCACCTCACACTCATCAAACTGAT
Source organism: Pinus tabuliformis (assembly GCA_031772625.1). NCBI lineage: Eukaryota > Viridiplantae > Streptophyta > Pinopsida > Pinales > Pinaceae > Pinus > Pinus tabuliformis. The sequence goes on from CM062804.1 coordinate 430,674,136, forward strand.
TACATTGTTTTTCTGAGTATTTATAGAGTTAGTTTACAAAAATCTCTGCTAAGCTATGCGTGGAGGGCTCATAATGGACCACCTACCGCTTTAATTATCTAATATGGGTCTCTGCTGCAATCTGACTGTGTCTGCTAATGAATTTGACCTTCTCGAATGTTCTGTGGTCCTTCTTGAGCTAGTAGAGTGTAATATGAAACAAGCTCCATAACTGATAAATGTTGTGACCGGCTCGAGGCATGTCCTTTTCCTTCTCGGCCATCCTGCTTGTTAAATGCGGTGGTTGAAGATTAATTGTGCAGAGTGCTGAATATTGGCCACCTTCTTCCTTGGGATGCACAAGACCGGCTATGGACGCGAAAAGTATGGCGGAGGCATGAGCAAGACGGGGAAAAGACATTAGCCGTTGGATCGCGCAGATGGACGGAGGATATGACTCAGCGGGAGAATGAAGGCAAGAAGACTGAGTATAGGCAAATACACTATCGGAGGCGGAAAAGCGAACATGAGACTTTATACAAAGGAATGGTGAGTCATATCGGGTCCGGCACCTGATATCGCATCGGCGGAAATGGAGTGGTCTACATTAACATCAAGCCCTAACCCTGCGACTTGCGATCGCCGATGAACATCGCATCGGTACTTCGGAAGCGGGCACAAACAAATGTGGGCCGTTGGATCGTCGGGACTAATCGGACGGTGGAGGAGCGATCACGATATTGCATTGGTGGAAGACAAAGGGCGGAGCCTTAACACACATGGGTGCGATTTGCGATAGCGATCAGATCGCATCGCAATATCGCAGCGGCAGAAAACAAGGGGCAATAGGAGGCAGCGGGGTAAATGTGCGATTGCGATCCGCCGATTAGATCTAGACCGTTGACTAGCCAGATCTAACAGCTGTTGTGCCACCATCATTTAAGCCTGCGCCTGAGGGTTTTTTCATGGTTTTGTAGTGTTTCCGCCTCCCGATAGTGCATTGTCGACCCTCCAAGGGCTCTCCTCTTGCAACTATTTCGATCGGTGGATGACCTTTGACCAAAATTAGTGATTTCAACAGCATGCATGGATCCGTTAGCATGATTTTAGGTAGATTTGCAGACTTTGGGAGTGTTTTTGGATCCATTTTTATCCTTTTGTATAGCAGCACTAACAGTACGGAGAGTGCCCCTCTCTTGGCTTCTCATCTGATTTGTAAGGAGAGTCTCGTGAATTGTAATCCACCATTTTTCTAGTCATATATGATCCTCTTCTTCCTTGCAAACATACCATGTCATATCAACCAAATACAAACATAATCAACATACCTCAATGAAGTTTAGGGGAGGCTATCTCATATGCAAAATCAATCCAGATTAGCACCATACATGTATATACATAATCATATCAATCTACCGAAATCATGCATGATATCACCAACTGCATACTGTGACCTCATGCACGACAACCATAACCATGACAATGCATGCATAACAACCACATTTCGCCCATCCAGTCAAAGTACTGAACCATGCTCTAACACCAATTTATAACATGCTCCTCCCACATTTACCCACGTTCACCAGCCTGTTAGGGTAAACATTAGTTGAGGGCTACTATGACATTAATCAACCTCTTAAGTACAATTAAGGAAGTGGAATCGAAAAACTGGAACCTTACTAACCTTCCTCAGGAACTACAAGACACCCAGGAGCCAAACAACCACTCCTAGTGCCCAAACCCTGAGTTGGAATGATTTTTCAGTGACATAGGCTCCCAACTTCATGCATGACAAGGCCTCCATGCAGTTGAGGGCCTCCAACCGCATGCAAAAGCCTACCAGGGTGTGGTTATGACCCAAATTCTTTAGTTAAGAGGGTGTGGTCCCAGATTTTGAGCCTAAATTCTAGGTTAGCCTCCATACCACTACCCAGAACTCAATGAGATTTTCTAGATTGAAAAATAACATTAAGATAAAACCATTCATGCCAAACGATCAAATACTTGACCTAACCATGACAGTGATTTCGTCAAACATATTGAGAACATGTAATCTACAGGTCATGAATGCATATATGAACATAGGGGTCTGGTACTTATCTGAGAATCATCAAGAAGGTCCTATTCCCTATCATAATAACTGCAATCACATTTGTTAGCTCTTGCATTCATTAACCATTCAGCAACAAATCAAACATATCAAGAGCCATAGCCAGAACTTGTTATGGAACCATTCATATAACCAACATATAACTAGAATAATAACCATGATATAATAACCATCAAATCCACATAATAACAAGTACAAGTACTCATGAAATACAAGAGAAAAAGATCTATTATTAACATATGAAAAATCCAACAAAGTTAGGGACTTCCACGTAACATACGACCATAGATTGATCTGAACCAAATATTTCTTTCAACCAATCACCCCCATGCCATATTCCAAGTGTGAATATGGGACTCAAGACAAAAAAAAAAACCATGGCTTCCCAGAGATTAAACCACCTCCACCCTCATGCTCTCGCGATCCTACCAAAACTGGTCGAGATATCACATAAGCAAACCAATACATAAAAAACCATGGCTTCATGAAGATTAAACTAAATCCACCCTCAGGCTTTACCACAATCCCACTAAAACCGTTCAAGGGATTACTAGGCCCCAAAAAAGCTTAGATGCCTTAGAATTTCTTCACCAATACCTTGATGAATTTTCCTGTATCCACCCTCAAGATTTATCGCAATCCCGCCAAAACCAGTCAAAGGGATTCTTAGGCCCTATGGGAATTTTCCTAAGACCACCTCACTCGGTTCCAAAACCATCTGGCAATCCAAAGCTCAACCAAATAAAATAACCCCATCACGCCATGGCTATCCGTAAATGGCAAGACAAGGCTGAAACCACTATCACACCTAGAAAATCCCATGCTAATGACAAAAAGAGAACCAAATACACACATGCATGTACCATGCATTCACAAACCAGCTAGGAAATCACACATGCAACCTGTTACCTATAAGTATTCCTATTGAAGCTGCTTGATCTAACTTTTCCTTGCTTGTCCCTTGCTTTCCTTTGCCTTCTTTTCCTTCCTTTGCTTTCCTTTCTCCAATGTTAGAGTGCTCCAAGAATGCTCTAAGTGTGCAATAGTATGAGAGAATAGAGAGAGCTCCAAGCTAAAATTGACAAAAGGTTAGCTAACGAAAATATTAACTGAAAAAATCTGTGAACTAATCCTCAAAAGCCTTTAACTCTTGAGGCCTCTATTTTCTTCAATTTCCTCTATTTTTCCTTCAATTTCCTCTATTTTTCCTTCAATTTCCTTCGCATGCAAATTTGTGACCTTTCATATCCCTTTTCTCCTATTTTCCTTTATTTTCATAAATAAAATGTCAATTAATGCCTATTTTCCTTTGCCAATATTCCTTATCCATAATAAACTAAATGAAACCCACTATGATGTTTTGCCCAACATTCAACTTGGAATACATGTCCCATGACCTTGGTCTTATTTTGCCTTTATTTACTTTATTACATGAACTTTTAACCTGGGGCTATTACAATCTGTGATCATAAATATATGCATTATATGTTTTTAGGCCTCATCTACCTCATAACTACTATCATAAAACCATGGAAAGAATAATCTACAAAACAAAAAAGTTTCCAAATACCATCATTCAAACTTTGTTCAACATAATTTCCAACTGAAGCCCTTCAATGAAGGGCATGTGGTAATATTTTGTAGTTTCCTTATTTAGTTGCTCATACACTTTCCATAGCCCCAAATCCTACGTAGTACCAGCCTTAGCGAGAGCATCTGTGATGTGGTTATGTTCCTTGTAAATATGTTGTTGACAAGAAACATGATCAAAAGATTATTTGAGTTGTAAAACCTCCTCAAGAATGGCAATCTGTGTATGCATGTTGCAGCGCTGAAGCTCGTTAAACCAATTAATAATGATAATAGAATAACCAAAGATCTGCATTGTATGGCATTATTTTACAGCAAAAATAAGAAGGAGTTTGAGACTAAAGAGTTATGCATGATTGTTCATTCCTATGCCTAGTCCTCTCTATAGGTTGGAGAAGTGATTTTCATGACTATATAGAACAACCCCCCTCCATATTCTCCATTTTCTGAAGATGTCCCATCAAAATATGCCTAAGGTTGAGATTTTTCAACCTCCTTAGCAACAATATTCTACGAGATATATGCAACTTCAATAGTTGGGAGAATTTCAAAATTGGCAACAACTTTGGCAACCACCTGATCTGGAATTGAAGATTTATATTTGAATATCGCCCTATTTCTAGAATTCCAAATACCCCATTAGGTTAGGGGTGGTAAATTCCTGTTCTATTTAGGGGAGACCTGCTCCCACCATTCTTTCCATGTTTCTATAAAAGATTCACCATGCCAGTTCGAATCACAACCACTACAATTCTTGATGGATTTCTAGACTTCGAAAGTGAATGGACAAAAAATAAAAAGGTGCTCAACAGATACTACTGCACTTTTACATAGAGCACACCAGGCAAGGCCATCATCCAATATCTTTGAAGATTATCTCAAATTGGTGCTTTATTTTCCACCAGGAACCAAAGGAATAATAGAGTTTTGGGAGGGTTCTTCAGCTTCCAAAGCTTCATCCACCACCAAGCCACAACCTTTAGTTGTTTATCATTGCAAATATAAACATACCTAGATTTTGGTGAATATTCCCCTGAAGGTGAGTGAACCTAGTGTAGTGTATCCATTTCCTCCCTAAGACGTACATGGGCAGTGTTTAAAGCAACAATATAGTTATTTCATATATCATGAAATTCTAGTGGCAAATTTAGTTGAAGGGTGTTGACCCAACCTTGTGCCCATATGGATGTGCAGAGGGGATATGCAACCTAGTATAGAGTATGTCTGCCATGTTTGTTTAGAAAAATGACCATATCGTGGGGAAGGCAATAATTTTCTCCACATCCTACCCACATATCCAAACCTATTCTCAAATTTTCCCCATTCCCTACTTGTCATGCTAGCCCATCTTCAACAGCGTCTAGAGAGGATAAAATTTCTTTCTAGATGATGGAGATCTTGGGTATTTTCTTGTCTGGAGACCAAATCCATTCTTCCACAGAATTGGGATAAATGTATTTTTTATGGGCAATTGTTGTCCATAGCATGTATGTAGAGATTAGCCTCCAACCAACTTTTGAAGCCATAACATTTGCAAATGATGGAAGGATTTTCAAACACAACCTCCCCAACCTTTAGGGAATGCGATTTTATCCCATTTGACCCATGGAAATACCTTACGATATTTACTCCCCATCCATAGAAACCTGCAACATAATTTTGAGATGGAATTTAGTACACCAGATGGGATCCAAGGCAAGGACATCCAGAACACTAGGATAACTTCCAATACAGATTTTATAAGCACAAGTTTGCATGTTCTAGATAGCCATCTGAAACACCAGGTCTTAATCATCTTTTAAATCTTTGTAATTAACCATATCTAGTCATTTTTCTGGTAGTCATTTGATTTTAGATGAAACCCCAAATATTTTAGACCAACTTAAGAATATAATGATTGGAAAGGAAACAAGATTTGTGCATATGAAGTTTCATCCCTTGATAACCCATTAGGCGAAAGAGAAGATTTTTGGACATTCACAAGCATTTTGGTAGCCTTCTGAAATAGACTCAACACTTCCTTAATAGTGGCAAGATCTTTCCTAGACCCATCACAGAATAGTAGAACATCACCAACAAACATCAGGTGGATGATGGTCAGATCTTTAGCCACCCACACACCTCAAAGATCACCTCTTATTTTAGCTTCCTTTGCCTGTCTACTTATGCCCTTAACCACCAACAAGAAAAGGATGGGGGAAGAGGGCATCATTGCTTGAGGCCCCTCTACACTTGGAAGAAACCCGAACTTGATCAATTTATAAGCACAACGAAAGACACTGAAGTTAAACAACTCATCACCCAGTTTATGAAAGGCACTTCAAAGCCCAAGTGCATAATCACAAGCCTAAAATAACACCAAATAACCCAATCATATGCTTTTGATATATCTAACTTGAAAACCATCCCCTTTATCTGCCATATTTTAAAATTATGTAAACCTTCTAGAGAGATCCCAATCACTTCATGGTTCTGCCTATCCTCCAAGAATGCAAATTTCTCATTGGATATATTTTTGGATAGTATCAGCTTCAACCTATTTGTGATAATATTTGCAATGATCTTGTAAATGAAAATGCAAAGAGAAATATGCTTGGAGTCATTAAGGTAGCGAGGATCATCATATTTTGGAATTAGTGATATGGAGGTGGAACTGAAAGAAGGAAGGATTCACCTCGATAGTTGAGAATCTTCAAAGACCCTATGGAGGTCACTTCACAGGATGTCAAAGAGCCCTGAGAAAATCTCCATTTACCAACCATTTGGACTAGGAATTTTGTCCATTTGGAAGCTACGAAGCATTTTTTGCAACTCAGACTTTAACATAGGCTCCATCAGGCCCCCGTTATCCTCTTGAACCACAAAACGAGGGAAATCTCCGGTCATCCAAATATCTCCACAATAGACACTTACTGAGGGGCCTTGAAAATATTACTAAAATGGTTCGTTCCAAGCCTGGGTAAATCCCCAAATGAAGAAATCCTCCCCACTTCTGGATTGTCTATTTCCCATATAGTATTTAGAACATTTCGACCCTTAGTAAAATTCTATTTTCATCACCACTTTGGAACCAGTTTGCACATGTTTTTTGTCTCCATATCTCCTCTCTTTCGCCGAATATTCTCCTCTTTTTCTTTTCAAGATGGCTTTGTTTAGCTTCCTCTAATAAGTATCCCCCTCCTTCAAAATCCTCCAAACAATCTAATTCATCCTCCACAACTTTGAGAGTTTCTTTGTCACTTTTCTTCTTTTGGGGGGCCCACAGAATAATAAATTTTCCCACCCTTTTCAAATTAGCTACAAATTGTTTCGCACTTGTTTCCCCCTAGTCAAGATTATAGGGGTGGAAATTCTTGATAACCAACTCACGAAAGGATTCATCTTTTATCCAAGAATAATTAAATTTGAAGAGAATACTAGGCTTATTTTGATCCCCTCTTAGTTCTAAGAAAATGGGGGTGATGGTTAGATTCAACTCCAACTCCTATCCATTAATGAAAAAGAGGAATCCTTTCCATGAGTGATTCAGCCATTAGAAATTGATTAATCCTTCGTGCCACCCTTAATTCACCCGTATGTCAATTTCTCCATGTTGGCCTACTTTTTACCAAATCCACATCTCATAGCTTATGTTTCTCTAGTAGATGTCTGAAATGCACAACTTCTGCATCCACATGTGCATGAGGACCTCCAATTTCTGAGGCCCCCAATGAAAATTTCAAGTCACCCTGTTATATACCTAGGGGGGATAATATGGGGTACAAAGGGAGGTACCCAAGGGAATAATGTAATAATGGGATGGGCCATAGTAATAAATAAGGTGGTTAACCTATATCATGTAAGGGACCACAAGTATTTAATAATAATGTGATGGGCCCATGGTATTAGATAGATGGTATGGAGGGAACCATGGTAATGACCCATGGTGTTGTATGTATGAGGCCTATATAGAGGCTAGAGACTCTACATTGAGAGATGTCAAGGATTATTGCATGAACAAGCATATGGCTTGTGGAGTGTTCTCCTTCTTTAAGGAGTGAATATATGGTGCTGCCCTACCTTAAGGGTTTGATATCAATAAAGTGAATCATTTCTATCTATTTCTATCTTCTTATTTCTTGGGTTTATTTGCATTGTCATATATTTTCATATTAGACCTATAATAAGTGGTATCAGAGCTATAACAAGTGGTATCATATATTTTAAGATTATTTCTGGGTATATTTGCAATATCATATATTTTCTGATTAGATCTATAACAAGTGGTATTAGAGCACTTTCTTGGGCAAAAGTGGAGAAATTTTTTTTTTTTTGCAGGAATTTTTTGGGTCGGTGAGTTTGCAGATCATATCTGTATTTTTTGGTGCAAAATCTACAAAATCTAATTGCAGATATGGATTCTCTGTGAAAATACCTGATTTCAAAAAAAAAAATCGGCCGAATCGGAGTCCAGATGAAGGAGATATCACTGATCTAAAAATCAGTGGTGTTGCAGACAATTTTTCGGAGCAGCGAGTTTGCGGCACAGATCTGGACGTCCTGGTGCAAGATCTATAGAATCTAATTGCAGATCTGGATTCTTTGTGAAAAATACCCGATTTCAAAAAAAAAAAAATCAGTCGAATCGAAGTCCGGATGAGGGAGATATCGTTGATTTAAAGTCAGCTATTTTTCAGCGATTTTTTGTGACGGCGGGACAGTTGCAGCGTGGATTGGCAATTCCAGTGCCTAGATCGGGATTTCTACCACATGGGAAGATGCAGAATGGTTGTTCCATTTCCGAAAACAGGTCATAATAGAGATTCTGAGCAATATTGACGGAATTCTGGCTATTTCAAATTTTCGCCAAGTAAGTGAATTTTTTTCAAAACCCTCTTCATGGCGGTTCTATGTTTTACAAAAAAAGATAATGGTCCTACTATTGAATAATACATAAAACAAACTAAGTCAATATGGGCAAAAAATTGGAAGGATTCAATGTGGCTTAATTTCAGAGATGAGGCTTACAGATGGTATTTCTCACTTGACAACAAGTAGTTGACAAAACTTTCAGATGCAGAATTTGAAAGAGTCCTTTTAGACAAATGGTCTCGTGCTAGAACAAAGGAGAATGAGACACGTAAGGGGTTATTTTCTACTAGTATATCCTTATTGCAGGTTCATGGATTGATTCAGAAGGAGAAAATCATTATGTCTATAAATCCGAGTTGCAAGCAAAATCTCATAAATGTCAACTTGGCAAAAAAATTACAAGTTCCAGCAAAACACATTGAACACACACAGGTGGACGATGAGGATGTTCAAGTGTATAAAGATTTGAAGATTTCTATGGATAAGTATGTGTTGCATGGTGATTTTTATACTTCATAGATGGATAATATGGATGTTGTTTTGGGGTATCCTTGGATGGAATCCGTGGGTACTATCAATATTAATGTGCAGAAGAAATTCCTGAAGCTCTGGTATAGAAAGAAGAAAATTACATTACAGGATATTTCCATCAATAAACAGGTAGAGTCCACGGAGGTTGAAGCAGAAGATGTTCCAGGGACTGACATATCAGATGATAAGCCTTTTATGATCAACAATCAAACACAAACAGAGGTTGAAGCAGAAAAAGTTACAGGTGTTGATACGTCAGATGAGGGCTCAGTGGTTGAAGTAATATTGGAAGATAAGACACCACAACAGGCACCAGAGCAGGGTGAATTAAAGAAAAAGACGCCATGGGTTAAAACTTCAACATATCATCACCCACATCACCCCGCAAGACAACAACTAACAAGATGGCAACCAATTAGCCACAAGGACAACAACCCCCGCATGATAGATGAAGAGGAGTGAAGATCCACCTACTACACATAAACACAGAAGAGTTGCCACGGTCAACTTCCATCTCAAGCGAGTGAGGCACCAACGAGATCGAGAGTTCACCTTTCTCTTGGATGGCTAGATGCACGTGCATGGTACCAATGGACTACTCTTTTGAGTAGATCTTATTATTTGTGTTCTTCCCATGTTTCGGGGACGAAACATGCTAAGGGGGGTGGAATGTTATATACCTAGGGGGGATAATATGGGGTACAAAGGAAGGTACCCAAGGGAATAATGTAATAATGGGATAGGCCATAGTAATAAATAAGGTGGTTAACCCGTATCATGTAAGGGACCACAAGTAGTTAGTAATAATGTAATGGGCCCATGGTATTAGATAGATGGTATGGAGGGAACCATGGTAATGACCCATGGTATTGTATGTATGAGGCCTATATAGAGGCTAGAGACTCCACATTGAGAGATGTCAAGGATTATTGTATGAGCAGACATATGGCTTGTGGAGTGTTTTCCTTCCTTAAGGAGTGAATGTATGGTGTTGCCCTACCTTAAAGGTTTGATATCAATAAAGTGAATCATTTATATCTATTTCTATCTTCTTATTTGTTGGGTTTATTTGCATTGTCATATATATTTTCAAATTAGATCTATAACAAGTGGTATCATATCTTTTCAGATTATTTTTGGGTATATTTGCAATATCATATATTTTCATATTAGATCTATAACAAGTGGTATCAGAGCACTTTCTTGGGCAAAAGTGGATTTTTTTTTTTTGGCAGGAATTTTTTGGGTCGGCGAGTTTGCAGATCAGATATGTATTTTTTGGTGCAAAATCTGCAAAATCTAATTGCAAATTTGGATTCTTTGTGAAAAAATACCCAATTTCAAAAAAAAATCGGTCGAATCGGAGTCCGGATGAAGGAGATATCGCTAATCTTAAAATCAGTGGTGTTGCAGACAATTTTTCGGGGCAGCGAGTTTGCAGCGCACATCTGGACGTCCTGGTGCAAGATCTGTAGAATCTAATTGCAGACCTGGATTCTTTGTGAAAAAATACCCGATTTCAAAAAAAAATCATTCGAATCGAAGTTCGGATGAGGGAGATATCACTTATTTAAAATCAACTATTTTTCAGTAATTTTTTGTGACGGCAGGACAATTGCAGCGTGGATCGGCAATTCCAGTGCCCAGATCGAGATTTCTACCACATGGAAAGATGCAGAATGGTTGTTCCATTTACGAAAACAGGTCATAATAGGGATTCTGAGCAATATTGACGGAATTGTGGCCATTTCAAATTTTCGCCAAGTAAGTGAATTTTTTTCAAAACCCTCTTTATGGCGGTTCTATGTTTTACAGGAAAAGATGATGGTCCTACTATTGAAGAATACATAAAAAAAACTAAGTCAGTATGGGAAAAAAATTGGAAGGATTCAATGTGTCTTAATTTCAGAGATGAGGCTTACAGATGGTATTTCTCACTTGACAACAAGCAGTTGACAAAACTTTCAGATGCAGAATTTGAAAGAGTCCTTTTAGACAAATGGTCTTGTGCTAGAACAAAGGAGAATGAGACACGTAAGGGGTTATTTTCTACTGGTATATCTTTATTGCAGGTTCATGGACTTCAGAAAGAGAAAATCATTGTGTCTATAAATCCAAGTTGCAAGCAAAATCTCATAAATGTCAACTTGGCAAAAAAATTACAAGTTCCAGCAAAACACATTGAACACACACAGGTGGACGATGAGGATGTTCAAGTGTATAAGGATTTGAAGATTTCTATGGATAAGTATGTGTTGCATGGTGATTTTTATACTTCAGAGATGGATAATATGGATGTTGTTTTGGGATGTCCTTAGATGGAATCCGTGGGTACTATCAACATTAATGTGCAGAAGAAATTCCTGAAGCTCTGGTATAGAAAGAAGGAAATTACATTACAGGATATTTCCATCAATAAACAGGTAGAGTCCACGGAGGTTGAAGCAGAAGATGTTCTAGGGACTGACATATCAGATGATGAGCCTTTTATGATCGACAATCAAACACAAACAGAGGTTGAAGCAGAAAAAGTTACAGGTGCTGATACATCAGATGAGGGCTCAGTGGTTGAAGTAATATTGGAAGATAAGACACCACAGCAGGGTGAATTAAAGAAAAAGACACCATGGGTTAAAACTTCAACATATCATCACCCACATCACGTCACAAGACAACAACCAACAAGATAGCAACCAATTAGCCACAAGGACAACAACCCCCGCATGACAGATAAAGAGGAGCAAAGATCCACCTACTACACATCAACACAGAAGAGCTGCCACGGTCAACTTGCATCTCAAGCAAGTGAGGCACCAGCGAGATCGAGGGTTCACATTTCTCTTGGATGGCTAGATGCACGTGCATGGTACCAGTGGACTACTCTTTTGAGTAGATCTTATTATTTGTGTTCTTCCCATGTTTCGGGGACGAAACACGCTAATGGGGGTGGAATGTTATATACCTAGGGGGGATAATATGAGGTACAAAGGGAGGTACCCACGGGAATAATGTAATAATGGGATGGGCCATAGTAATAAATAAGGTGGTTAACCCGTATCATGTAAGGGACCACAAGTAGTTAGTAATAATGTAATGGGCCCATGATATTAGATAGATGGTATGGAGGGAACCATGGTAATGACCCATAGTATTGTATGTATGAGGCCTATATAGAGGCTAGAGACTCCACATTGAGAGATGTCAAGGATTATTGTATGAACAGGCATATGGCTTGTGGAGTGTTCTCCTTCCTTAAGGAGTGAATGTATGGTGTTGCCTTACCTTAAAGGTTTGATATCAATAAAGTGAATCATTTTTATCTATTTCTATCTTCTTATTTCTTGGGTTTATTTGCATTGTCATATATTTTCAAATTAAATCTATAACAAGTGGTATCAGAGCTGTAACAAGTGGTATCATATATTTTCATATTATTTCTGGGTATATTTGCAATATCATATATTTTCAGATTAGATCTATAACACACCCCCCACAACGAGATTTTCAACTCTCATATAAGATATTCTCATCAACCCTTCCTAGAATAGAGGCTTATCCTAACAAGGGCCATAAATGTTTATCACCTTGATTTTCTTTCCCATATCAATAGAGTAAATATCAACTCCCAAAATCATATATGTCCCCCATGTGTTGAGAAATGGCAACAATAAATTCCAGTTTAATTTGTCCTAGAATTAAACTGTAAATTAAATTCGAATTCTATTCTCATAACAACTTAAAATAGTTAAATTAAGTTTATTAAACTTATTTAACTTAGGAAATTCGAGTTGGAAGTCTTTTAGAAATCATGTATATGTTCTCTCTACTTTGTAGGAGTCCAATGTGAGTTGTAAAATAGAAGACTCAGTTTCATGAGTCAATTCAATTCAATTAGTTCTCAAACTGATTGAGAGAACTAATAGTGAGCTAACAGTCAGTGGTGACACTAATGAACTCTACCAGTGCTACTCTAGTTAACTGAATATTTACTCATTAGAAAATCATGCATGTCAATTCTGAGAAAGACCCAGTTGAGACTAAAGTGCAGGGACAATGTACTATTTGTTTTAGATTTTTCTGAGATGCACTGATAGTGCATGCATTCATAGTTAATCCTTGAGGGATTGTGCTATCTTTAGAGGCCTTATTTCCCTTTAAATACAAGCTATCCTTCATAAGGATTACACATTGGAATAGAGACTTGGAGAGCTTGTGAAGAGGCTAAGCTTTGGCCTTCAGGTTGCTTATGATTTGGAGATTGAATTTGCTGAGTACTGGGATTTTTCTAAAGAGAACAAGCATTGTAATTTTATCTTGATTTTCCGGATTAATACAAAATAGTTAGTGGGGTTTTGAGTTGTGGCTTTCCCCGGATATTTATTGTGTTATGTGCCTTTGATTCTCTTCCTCTATTTATTATTGTTTGCTCGATGTTTATGGGCTTCCGTTGTAAAGAGTAGAAGTAGATTCTTGTCTCTTGCTTTAGCAAATTGCATTAGCTTGTAAATCTACAGGATTTTCTACATGGTATCGAAGCAAGATTTTTTTAGGGCCGAGATTTTGCAAAGAATATATGAGAATTTATGTGAAAAATATTTAGAAACAAATAAATTATCTAGATTCCTTAGGAAAATATACCCAAGTTCAAAAAAAATCGGTCTAATCAGAGTTCGGATGAGGGAGATATCGCTGATTTAAAATCAACTATCTACAGGAGATTTCAAAGTTTTGAGTTTTTGGGTTACAGGTGAAAGTCGAATTTGCAATACATGCTTCAAGATCGGTAGATGGCATTCCATGGGTTGAGGCTTGAGTATGCCTTGGAAGGCAACTCGAATTTCATAGCCTGGAGGGACAGGATGGAGGCTATGCTAGAGGACAATGGCTTGAAGGAATTTGTTGAACAACTGATTCCTAAGCTAGCAGCTACTGAAGCCCATAACTTGGCCGAGTGGAAGAAGTGTGTGGAAAAGATAAGGTGGATAATCCTTGAGGGAGTTCGAGATCATATTGTCTCAAGTCTCCATGGAAAGGAAACCCCGCATGTTATGTGGAAAACATTGACGGACTTGTATCATAATAGCAGTGATCAAAGGAAGTTGGCACTGAAGGATAAACTTCATAAAATCAAGATAGAGAAAAGCGAGACGATTCCAAAGTACTTGAGCAAGTTCACTCAATGTTTGGATGAACTTGGAAGTGTTGGAATCACGGTTGCTGAGGAAGATATGGTGAGCCTTACTCTTCTTGGACTCCAAAGAGTTGGCATAGTTATTAGGACTTTGTCAATGGTGGAGAGAATCTGCCAGATTGGGAACGATTATGGTTGGATTTGATGCAAGATGAGATCAGGAGGAACACAAGGGATGGCTCTTCATTAAAGACTGATGATGAAGAGAACTGTGCCTTAGATATTAAGGCGAGGAAGGGGAAAGTTAAAATTTCCCATTCCAAATCAGATTCTTATCATGGAGGTAAGAAGAAGGACATGATGAAAGTTAAATGCTTTCATTGTCACAATATGGGTCACTTTGCTACAAATTTTCCATTGAAGAAGTCCAAGGAGAAGTCCTCAAGAGGAGTGGCGGGTGAGGCTTTGGCCTCTCAATTCGAATTGGACTTTTCCCTCATTGCACGCATGGTGTCTTCTATGATGGGAAGTGTCTGGTACCTAGACAGTGGAGCTTCTTTCCACATGACTAGCGACAAAGAGTTATTTAGTGAACTCTAGGCGAAAGATCTCAAGATGCATATCGAGATGGGTGATGATGGTAAGTATAGTGTCACTGGTGTGGTCACTATTACTTTTCAGAGGGAGCATGAAACTCCACTCGCCTTGAAGAATGTTATGCATGTACCCAGACTGACGAAGAACTTGGTATCCATTGCCATGCTTGAGGATAGAGGCTACGATGTGATATTTTCGAAAGGAAAGGCGTTCCTTCAACACATAACCACAGGTCAAGTAAAGAAGATAGGGATTCGAGTTCAGAATCTCTATAAGATAGAGGTAGAGGATTGTGTTGCTTTGAGTTCAAAAGAAGAAAAGATGTTGAGCCGAGATGTCAGCAAGTTTACGGACAGGCGATTGGGCCACTTGCATCATGGGGCTTTGAAGATATTGCAGCAAATATTTATCGGTCTTCCCAAAGGTACGCTTGAGCAAGTTGATACATGCAAGGGTTGTACTTTGGGAAAATACACCAAGTCTTCCTTTGGAGATAGAGACAGTCGAGCAGAGTCTATTCTGGAGAGAGTCCATTCAGATGTGTGTGGACCATTCTCGACAACATCCACGGCCAAACACAGGTATTATGTTATATTTGTTGATGATTATTCTTGTAAATGTTGGGTATTTTTTATGCAGAAAAAGGATCAAACTTTCATAAAGTTTTGTGAGTTCAAAGCATTGGTAGAGAAAGAGTCTGGCAAGAAGGTTAAAGCTCTACGAAGTGATAACGATGGTGAGTATGTCTCCAATGAGTTTAAGAACTTCTGTGCAACAAAAGGGATTAAATAAGAGTTGACGGCACCCCATAACCCTCAACAAAATGGGGTTGCCGAGAGGAAGAACAGGAGCATAGTAGGGGCAACAAGGGTGATGTTGCATGATCAGGACCTACCACTACACTTGTGGGCTGAGGCATGCAACACAATGGTTTATGTTCAAAAGCGTAGCCCACATCGGTACTTGAGATGAAGACATCAGAGGAGGCTTATTCCGATAAGAGGCTAGATGTTGGTCACTTTAGGATTTTTGGGTCATCGGTTTATTGCCATGTGACCAAAGATGAACAAAAGAAGCTTGAGCCAACAACAAAGTTGGGGATATTTGTGGGGTACACTGATACACCCCACAACTATCAGGTGTACATCCCGACCAGTCGAATGACAGTGGTTCGCAGGGATATTAGGTTCGATGAGGAGAAGGCCATGCGAGTATCCCTTGAGAGGGACTTGGGCTACATGCATATGAGGAGCTTTTAGCTCCTAAGGTTGAGGGGCCTCATATTGATGTGGAGAAACTACATGTATAGGTTTAGAGAGTGGAGACGTCCACTTAGGTAGAGTCTTCCAGAGAGGGAAGAAAGCACACTAGAGAGGCTGACATATTGTTGGATGATGCACAACAGAATGTTGGAGCACCCTCTTCTCAGCGCAAACAGAGGAGGTCACCAGAGAGGTACATTAGATACATGACACTTATGGGTGCATGTGTTGTGATAGAGCCATCTTCCTTTCAGGAAGCAGTGCAGCAACCGATTTGGGTTGATGCAATGGTGAAGGAGGATGACTTCATAGTTCGAAACAATGTTTGAGATGTCATCCCGAGACCAGAGGACAAGTCAGTTGTGAGCTCTCGTTGGCTTTACAAGGTAAATCAAGCTACAAATGGTAGTGTGGAGAAGCATAAGGCCAGATTTGTGGTCTGTGGCTTTTCACGGGTAGAGGGGATTGACTATGATGAGACCTTTGCTCCTGTTGCAAGGTACTCGCCAATCATATCTATTTTGGCACTATCAGCACAGATGGGTTAGAAGATCCATCAGATGGATGTGAATATTGTCTTCCTCAATGGAATGATTGAGGAAGAGGAGTACATAAAGTAGCCTGAAGGTTTTGAAACCTTGGACAGTGAGTCACATGTGTGCCGACTCAAGAGAGCGTTGTAAGGGCTGAAGCAAGCACCCCATGCTTGGCACATGAGGATAGATAGCTACTTCACTGGGTTGGGATTCACAAAGAGTGAAGCAGATGCGAACCTATATCACATAGTGGTGGAAGGTAAGTTATTGATCATTATACTTTATGTAGATGATCTCATACTGAAAGGTGATGAGAAGCTCATCAAATCTTGCAAGGAGGACCTTGCAAGAGAGTTTGAGATGAAGGACATGGAGCTCGTGCATTACTTTCTTGGCATGGAGGTATGTCTGGGAGATGGGGAGTTGTTTATATCTTAGGGAAAGTATGCCAACGAGATACTCAGGAGATTCCACATGGAGAGCAGTAAACCCATGGAGACTCCTCTAGCTGGTAACTAGAGGAAGGAGGATGCTACTTCAGGGGAAGTAGTGGAAGCTACTGTTTACAGGAAACTTGTGGGTTCACTCATGTACTTGGTGAACACACGACCAGATATGTGCTATGCATTTAACCAACTTAGTCAAGTGATGGTTAGGCCTACCAAGTTGTATTCGAAGGCGGAAAATCATGTATTGAGATACTTGAGAGGCACTACTCAGTTTGGGTTATGGTACAAATGGACAAAGGGAGTGAAGCTTGAAGGCTTCACTGATGCAGATTGGGCAGGGAGTCCATACAACATGAAGATCACATCAGGAGGGATCTTTAGTATTGGGTCAATGATAGTTTCATGGTACAACATGAAACATAGATCGGTTGCACTTAGTTCAGCAGAGGCAGAGTACATGGCTGCAAGTTAGGCAACATGTGAGGCTATATGGATGACGAAGATCCCGGTTGGTTTGTTTGGTTAGCAGATGGATCTGATAGTGATTTATTGTGATAATCAGAGTTGTATCAAACTCTCTGAAAATCCAGTCTTTCATGATTGGTCCAAGCATATTGATATCCGATATCATCATCTCGAAGATTGTGTATTGAGGCGGATCATGTTGTTAGATTACATTCCCACAGAGGAGCAAGATGCTGACATCTTGACAAGGCATTGTCAAGATGTAAATTCGATTTTCACAGAGACAAGATCAGGGTAGTTGATAATCCCTTTCTTGTTGAGAGGGAGTACTGAGAAATGGCAATAAGAAATTCCAGTTTAATTTGTCCTTGAATTAAACTGTAAATTAAATTCGAATTCTATTCTCATAGCAACTTAAAATAGTTAAATTAAGTTTATTAAACTTAATTAACTTAGGAAATTTGAGTTGGAATCCTTTTAGAAGTCATGTATATGTTCTCCCTACTTTGTAGGAGTCCAGTGCGACTTAATTGGGAGTTGTAAAATAGAAGACTTAGTTTCATGAGTCAGTTTAGTTAAATTAGTTCTCAAACTGATTGAGAGAACTAATAATGAGTTAACAGTCAGTGGTGACACTAATGAACTCCACCAGTGCTACTCTAGTTAACTGAATATTTACTCATTAGAAACTCATGCATGTCGATTCTAAGAAAGACCCAATTGAGACTAGAGTGCAGGGACAATGTACTATTTGTTTTAGATTTTTCTAAGTTGCACTGATAGTGCATGCATTCAGGAACTGATCCTTGAGGGATTGTGCTATTTTTAGAGGCTTTATTTCCCTTTAAATAAAAGTTATCCTTCATAGGAATTACACATTGGAATAGAGACTTGGAGAGCTTGTGAAGAGGCTAAGCTTTGGCCTTGAGCTTGCTTATGAGTTGGAGATTGAATTTGTAGAGTGTTGGGATTGTTCGAGAGAGAACAAGCATTATAATTCCATCTTGAGTTTCCAGATTAATACAAAACAGATAGTGGGGTTTTGAGCCGTGGCTTTCCCCGGATATTTATTGTGTTATGTGCCTTTGATTCTCTTCCTCTATTGATTATTATTTGTTCGATGTTTATGGGCTTCTGCTTTAAAGAGTAGAAGTAGATTCTTGTCTCTTGCTTTAGCAAATTGCATTAGCTTGTGAATCTACAAGATTTTCTACACCATGAGCCTAACATTTTGACATATTTTTTTATTTATGTTGATAGCCAACCCCCCCAATCTGCCTTTAGCATCTAAAGTAACAAACTTCTAACTAAGAAACAAGGATTCCAAAACCCCCTTATCCAGATCCCCTTCCCCCAACATCTCTTGAAGAAAAATGAAGAACCCCCCCCCCCCCTTCCAGATTTTCCAATTCCCATATAGTATTTAGAACATTTCGACCCTTAACAAAATTCTATTTTCATCACCTCTTTGGAACTAGATGGCACGACTTTTTTGTCTCCACATATCCTCTCTTCCGCCCAATATTCTCCTCTTTTCCTTTTCAAGATGGCTTTGTTTAGCTTCCTCTGATAAGTATCCCCCTCCTTCAGTATCCTCCAAATGATCTAATTCATCCTTCACAACTTTGAGAGTTTCTTTGTCACTTTACTTATTTTGGGGAGCCCACAGAACAATAAATTTTCCCACCCTTTTCAAATTAGCTACAAATTGTTTCGCATTTGTTTCCCCCTAGTCAGGATTATAGGGGTGACAATTCTTGATAACCAACTCACGAAAGGATTCATCTTTTATCCAAGAAGAATTAAATTTGAAGGGAATACTAGGCTTAATTTGATCCCCTCTTAGTTTTAAGAAAATGGGGTGATGGTTAGATTCACCTCCAACTCCTATCCATTGATGAAAAAGAGGAATCCTTTCCATGAGTGCTTCAACCATTAGAAATTGACCAATCCTTCTTTCCACTCTTAATTCACCCGTATATCAATTTCTCCATGTTGGCCTACTTTTTACCAAATACACATCTCATAGGTTATGTTGCTCTATTAGATGTATGAAATACACAGTTTCTGCATCCACATGTGCTTGAGGACATATGAGGCCCCCAACAAAAAATTCAAGTCACCCCCGACAACGAGATTTTCAACTCCCATATAAGATCTTCTCATCAACCCTTCCTAGAACAGAGGCCTATCCTGACAAAGGCCATAAATGTTTATCACCTTGATTTTCTTTCCCAGATCAAGAAAGTAAATATCAACTCCCAAAATCATATTTGTCCCCCAAGACCCTAACATTTGAATTTTTTATTTTATTTTATTTATGCTGATAGCCAACCCCCCCACCCCGATCTGCCTTTAGCATATAAAGTAACAAACCTCTAACTCAAAAATAATGATTCCAAAACCTTATCCAGATCCCATTCCCCCAACATCTCTTGAAGAAAAATGACATCCAACTTGGTCAAATCAACCAATCTTCTCAGAGCCAGGTTTTTAGATGGGCTGGACAGACCACTGTAGTTGAAGGAAAGAAAAATCATGATGACACATGATCAAGGGCTTGTAAATTCTTTAAGAGCCCCAACAATTGATTTTTGCTTCCAAGCTGCCACATCATGGTTGGTTTTGTGTTTTACCCTAGACATAAAGGATTTCCTACCCTGCGTATGCCTAGCAAACTTTACTGGGGACAATTTACCCAGACCACCAACAGATCCCAAAGTGCC
Source organism: Pinus tabuliformis (assembly GCA_031772625.1). NCBI lineage: Eukaryota > Viridiplantae > Streptophyta > Pinopsida > Pinales > Pinaceae > Pinus > Pinus tabuliformis. Next base: position 430,694,363 of record CM062804.1, read on the forward strand.
CCCCTTTACATTTCGAGGATATAGATTATAGGGTGAAGGAGTGGAAGGGTCTGACCTAGCCAAGGAAGATGCATGCTTAGGGGAGGGACAACAAGTCAAGGACAATGGTATGGAGTATGAGGCCATAACTACAGAGGGTGAGGGAGAAGAAACCATAGGAACATGTACAAATTGTGCTAGAAGCCCAAAATCCATATCAAGAGATCCAAAAGAATTTATTATACTATTAACCAAATGTGCGGGAGAGAAATTACCCAAAAGGGAGGTTCCCAGATTGGGTAGATTTCCGTATCGATCCCTCTACATTCCCACATTAGCTTGAATTCCTTTTTCCACACCACCATCATCGTTTCATGAAGCAGACTCCTTGTACTACAATTGATTCTGATTTGATGAAATTTCCCCTGTCTGACACCCATTTTTAGAATATGAAGCTCCATTATTTGCCCCTTTTCACATCCCAAAACGTCTAAATGTACCTGTATAAGGAATTGGGTAGTCCCTCAAGATGTGCATAATCTTATAGTAATGGAGACATCGAAAAGGGAAGCCCTCATAGTTCAAAGGTTGAAAATGAGTATAACTTTTGTAAATAATATTTAGTTCTTCCAACAAACCATCTCTCGGATTCAAGTTCACTAGAACCCTTGCCGTCGAATTTCTCCCATCAACCAAGAAAGACATATCCAAGAAAGTGCCCAATTTATTACCATTCCTTTTGAAAACATCCAACGCCCACAATTGAGGTAGAAGACTCGACATCCTGACCCATATCGAGACAATGTCAACCTTTTCCCAACTAGCATCAAACATAGGGCTCCATCTCTTTGGTACTACTGGAGTGGAGTCTATACTCCAATTTTTGCTAAGAACCCAATTTACTGCCAAACTAAATTCAAACATAAACCAACCATGATAAAGTATGATCACGTTTGGGTCACCTTTCACGATTCATCCCCATTCTTTTTCACCCCAATTACTTAGATATTCAATCGAGAAGTGTATGCCTCTTGCTCTACCCACCACTACCTTTTCAAACATGTCCATTACTTCGTCCACACATCGACCCCTAGAACCAAGTTTTTGTCTTCTTCCTTTACTTCAGAAGCATTTCCTTTCTTTATTTTTCTGCTCGCGAGGGGAAGGCCTCCTAAATCAACTGGTTCACCTAAGGTTTTTTCTTGACTATCTATTGCACCACATTCACCCAAACCGCTTACTTTCTCTATTTCTTTTGGCTAGCAGGGGCTCCCACCCAAATTAGACCTCCCTAGTTCATGGGAAGAATGAAGACTTGATTCATTTGGAGGCACCACCATCTCGCCTAAAACCCCTCTGTCTTCTCCTCTACCTTCACCTTCAATGAACACCTCAGACAAGAATTGGGAAGGATCTTACAACTATGTCTTAGGTTCGAAGGAAAGCGGATTCAAAACGTTGTTTGGGGAAAATCCAAAATCTGAGTTGCAGGGATGGGGCCATGATTTTAGAAACCCTCATAGACCACCTCCAGCCCATCTCCCCTAAGAAAATTCTGAAAAGTCGTCAATTGCAAGACTATTGTGGTCCCCCTAGGTGAAAACCATATATGAGCCTCCTTTTCAGCCCCCAACTACACCGCATCTCGAAGCTATTGTAATATTGAGTTGTCTCCCCTTGCCATGCCATCTATATTCATAATGCCACATCACTTGTCTGAGATGGCCACTTTGTAAAGATAGGTCCCATGTCACTAGGGTTGTCTAAATAATCCATTGCATCTTCCATCTTACCACTTACTCCAACTACATTCTGCTTCCATAACCACCCATCGACAAAGAACTTACAACATTCGCCTCAAATGCAGATCGTAGAACCCTTCGAAAAATAGTCTGGTTCAGAATGAACCTTGTTTTGCATGGTGAAATTCAATCCACAAATATGAATTATTACACCTCACTTGGGGATGTTTAAATAAGGGATTTATCCACACAAAACTAATCAAATATACAATAATATTGATAACAAGAAGTTGAATCCCCCCATGGGTTGTGCCCGAGAGTGGGATTTGTGCCAAATTCCGGATAAACTGAAGAAGTTGGTTAACAAACTTTTTGTCAGACAAACTGGGTAAGTTGGATAACAAAGTTTTAATAGGATAAACTGAAGAATTTGGATAACAAAGTTTTAGTCTTGGCCAAGAATATGGTAGACATCACCTCCACTCCATTTAAGGAAGGACTCTACTTTCAGATAACATGATCAATCAAGCCTGCATTTCTATTATAGTTTTTTATAGTGGCAATGGTGTAGTTTTGTCTGTTAATATTTCACAATATGTTTTTGTTAGTTATGCTTTTACTTTAGATGATAGACATTTTGTGTGTATGACTAGGCTGAGCCTAGACCAGGGCCAACTCATTTATTGGATGGAAGAAGAACGATCAAGCCACATTAGGATGCTATCATTAAGATTGTGCGAGGCTCGGTTAAGCTTGGATATCCCTTAATTCCCCCAAAGTGACTTCCATCCTCAACTCCTCCCCATGAGGTTTGAACCCGAGACCTAGCAGGGACTAAACACCACTCAAACCAAGACCTATAACATTGGTAATACACAATGTTAAAATTTTGAGACTTTATTTAACTTTCCCATGTGGTAGACCTATTATGTATATTTTCTTATGCAAATTAATATAAAATGTCTACCTAACCTTAAAAAAAACAATAAATTAAACTAACTATTAAATTATTTATTTAAAAGAAATTACACCATATTAACCATAAAACAATACTTTTTATTTAAATTCTTACTTCAAAAAACTTCATAAAATTTAAACCGTTAAAAAAAAACAATCTTCACTGTTATTCATAATTTATATTAAATTATTTTAAAAAATACCATTTATAACATTTAATTGATATTTTAAAAAAACAAAAATCTTCCATAAAAGCCTTTGAGAACCTCACCCTACAAATAGTTCAGTACACGCAAGACCAATGTTTTGATCCGAGAGAAGACACACAATCTGATCCAAACAAGAATGGATTGATTCGTACAAGACCTTCCCCTTTGATGATTCCATGTCCATGCCTCTTTTTAATTGGGCAAAAAGTTGAAAACGAAAGTAGAGAGTAGAGTTCATTACAAAAACAGAAATAAGGGTGGAAAGTGGTAAGAGTTTATAGTGTAAAGTACAAAGCAAAAAGATTTAAGTTATATTATTAGAAATATTTAAATATATTGTAATGTAAATTCATGTAAAATTTGAGAGATTTGTAAGATGTGAAATTTGTTTTTTTAATATATCAGAAAATTAAATTATAAATTTAAATATTTTTAATGATAAATAATTATTATATTTAGTTTTTGAAAGTAATTTATTTCATAAATGTATTTTGCAAGGGATTTTTTTTTACAAATAATATGCAATAGCACGATTTAATGTATTAATGGCCTGAGTGGGGTGGCAATCCCACTCTGGTTCTCGTGTTGAGTGTACTCAATGTACAAGTGACGGTGACTTAGTGCATTAAGGACCTGAGCATTCTCACCATGCTCAAGACATGGAATTTGGTCTTAATTTCCAAGAGAACAATCATTCCTATATTTACTATGCTTTGCATCTTGTATATCTCCGCGATATTTGTTGGTCTCCACCGCAAAGCCCCATCACCCTTACTAGCTTCGAAAGCTGGTACCTTGCTTGCACGCTAGCCTCAGCGACTAGTTGTGGTCACCTTGCTATGTTGCTCAACATTGACAATGTTTATCTCTGTTATCTCTACTCTTGGACTAGCTCTGCATGTTGCTCTTTTAGGAACTCGTCAAGCTTGCAGGTCTCTATTATCTGCCTCTGCTACATTTGCTAGGAAGCAGAGGCCAAGTAATGTAAAACTGTGTCCAGTAATCCTCTTGCTAATGCATCCATGGTTCGTGAAAGAGGGCGTGCTCGACATGGCAGGTGTGGACATGGGTGTGGTCAGCGTCCCCCAACATGCTCTAGGGATGGAGCAATAAGATGAGGACATGCCTCAACACATTAGGCTACAAATTGCTACCATGGAAGCCCAAGAACTTGGAAATACCAACAATGGCATTAGGATGTAAGGAATTTGTTGGGTCATCATCTGAGGGACTAGGAAAAGGTCCAGTGACTTACTGAAGGAAGAATAGTGGATATGGAATCCCATTTGATTCATGCTCGTCTGGCTTTGAGAGCCTTGGCTGGGGACTTGGGAATTCAATTCTCGCCTCCTCCTCCTCCTCCAACCTCACCGAATTGTTGGAAATAATACTGAGAGGGTGGGGGCGGGGGGAGGGGGTGGGGGGGAATCAATATTAGCAAATCAATAACTTTTTCATTTCATACTCTGATTCATATATGCTACTTCAGTTAAGGGAACTCGCGTGTACACGCAACTGTGTTTAATGCAACTAGCGTATATCGAGTAAACTTGTGATTTAGTTAATTCATCATATGTTGATCTTTAATCAGTGCATCAGAACTACCCAGATGCGGGTGAAATTAATGAAATCCAAGGTTCTTAATGATGGACGGAGAAGAATGGTATTGCCAACTGCTGATCAGTGTGGAAACCCAGGAATTCATCTGGTGCAAGATAGATAATCTTAAGCGAGGAAGATTTGGTAGGATTTCTGAATTAATGGCTCGCTCCGTCCAAGGTGAAGCTATGGTTATTATAATCATGGTGCTCTGGGCTATCCTTCCCACTATTAGCGTTCAACCTTCATGTTCCAGGCTCTGGCTAGCTGTGGGTCTTGGTGGAAGGTTTGTCTCTGCAAACAGAGGCAAGCTTCCTGTCTACACCCCACCCTCCTATCTGTGGTTCTGTTCTGTTGAGGGCCTTGATGGCAGGTTAGTCTATGCTATCAGTGGTAAGCTTTCAATTGCCCTTGAGGTTAGAATTGTGTCGCCCTCATCGTACTCTCAGGCCTGTTTTTTGCGATCGAAGTGGTTCCCTGTGCTTTTTTATTACCCTCCCGACATCGCCTCTGGTCTTACTGTGCCTCCCCCTCATCACCTCAACATGGTATGCCAACGTATGAGGAGTCGCTCAGGGGGGAGCCGAGGTGGCCGAAGGCATTCGAAGGTAAGCTGTTCCATGGATCCTGCCCTGCCTCTTGTTAATATCCCCTCCTCCCCGGTGCATTCGCCTCCTCTTAGCCCTGTTCGCAGGCCAATCCCGAACAACGCGATTCAGACCACTCACTTCAAGTTTCAGAGCAATATTAATAGGCCAATGATCACAGCTCATATCACTATTATCCTCTCTGAAGAAGAAATCCCGACTCATCCTATGGTGCGTGTGGCGTCTGAGCCTTCTCAGAGCGGTTGTAGGGAGGCGGGCAGTCAGAGCAGTGAGCAGTTTATGGCAGAGGGAAGCCTGGAGAATCGGAAGGGAAAGATGATCAACAGGGGTGATTCTCCCAGCGTTACTCTGCCTTTTGAAGCCTTTGTCTCGGCGGACGGGGAAGGTAATCCCACTGCCACTCATCCCCTCACGGCGAACCCAGAGGGCGAGAATGCAGGAAATGAAGATATGTGGATTGGCATCATGTGTCCGGTGGTGGAGGAGCCTCAGAATGAGGACGTGGCAATATAAGGCCACCTAGGCCTACCTAAACATTTTCGGTTTTGCTGATGTCTCGTATGGTCCAGTCCAGGCAATTTTGGTTGCAGTTCTGGTTCAGCATCTACAACCACATGGTTTTGTTATTCCTCTCGGGCAGTGGCAGTATAAAGATCTTCTAGGTAGCTGTAAAAGTTTCTGTCTTGCTTTCAATTCTTGTATTCTCTGGTTTCTACATCTGTTCCTTATGTTATGTTGGTCTATCTCTGGTTTCTACATCTGTTCTCTAGCTTTCTACAACTGGTTCTCCCAGGTTCTACCTATCCTGGGGTAGTTTTGCTGCGTTGAGTGTTCTCTGGTGATGTTATCCGAGGCCTCAACTCCTTGTAATATTATTTTTCTTTTCAGTTAATAGAATTAGTCTTTGTCGAGAAAAAAAAATCAGTGCATCAGAACTTCATTAACCATATAAACAGTAAACAGGTGCAGTAAAATAGAATAGATCATCACACATAAGAAACACACATGAACACCATGATATAAGGTGGAAACCCAATGCGGGACAAAAACGACCTGCTACCATCTTCTTTTAATATAAGAGAAACTTGTTTACAATCTTGTACTGGCGCGGACTCATACCAGTACACAGGCACCCACCTGCAGAAGGCTACAACCTTCTCTCGTTCTCCAGCTACCACTGGAAGGGAGCTACAACCCCCTGGCTCTTGTACTAGCTGATATATTTACTAGTACGTAGGCGCCGACCTACAGAAGGCTATAACCCTCTCTCGTTTTCCAGCTGCTACTGGAAGGGAGCTCCAACCCCCTGGCTCTTCAACTGGCCGGTATATTTACCAATACGTAGGCGCGTACCTACTGAAGGCTCCAACCTTTACTCTTCCTCTAGGGACCACATTTCATAAATTTTTAGACTGGATACACCTGGATCACAACACCATAATATGAAGGCCATATTTCATCCAATTTTCATACTGGACCCATCAACAACATTGAAGCTCAAAATCAATCACCACTGAACATTCAGAATACTGTCATCAAAACACAGTCACCAGAACATAGAGCAGAACCCAGAACTCTGCAACAACAACCAGATCCAACTGCAACTTCAAATATCATACTTCATACTGTATACGCGACTCTGATGAGCTGAACCAGCGTGTATGCATGCTTTTACCAAGGCGAACCTGCGTACAGATCTACAAATATTCACTCATAACTTTGTAGCTATTCCAGACATCAGTCATACCCAGATCATAACATTTATACAATACAATATGCATCAGTAATTCAGATCTAGTCTATCCATGATCAAACCACATAATGATAATACATTCCAAGCCTTAAGATCCCGATCCATCATCCATCATCATCCATCATCATCTACAAAGGTGCATCCTTGGTTCAGATCAAGCAAAGCATCATGAACCCATAACCTGCATACTGGATCTCTCACTTTATTAGATATTCAATCCTTGCACTCATTTTGCCTAATGATCTTCTCCTCCTTTTATAGTGTTAGGCCTTTCTCAATACCATGGTCCAAAACCACTTAGGACTAATACCTTGGACCAAATACCTGGGGTTAATACTTCAGACCAAATACCTTGGACCAATACCATGGAACAACTACCACAGACCAAAACTTAGTTCCAACATGTACTCACCTTTTCTTCTGTGAAACTGCGTGTGTATGTTATACGCACATTTTGGTCTATTTACCTGCGTGTATACGCTCCTTTGTCAAGGTGAACCTGCGTATACCTCTCTCTAATCATTAAATCTTTGCTATTGACCTGCTGCACTATGATCTGTCATCTGAGTGAGTTGTCATCAAGGACAACACTTGTATCACCTGTATCATAATGCCAACACTAATGTGCAAATGTAATCAGATGGTTCAGACTCTCATGTTCAGGCTCCAAACCTCCCAACCCTAAGATTACTTAACCTTAAAGATCAAAGGAGAAAGAACCAAGCATCTCAGAGGGGTAAACTCAAACTTTGGTTTAGGTGGTGGATGTCCAAATTGCCACCAATGAAACCACTACCATAACCACCTAGAAAAGGGAGACTTTGCAATAAAAGACCACCACCAGCGCGTATGGTGCATTCATTGAGTGTTGGCTTCCAAAAGGCCATGATGACCCCTTTAAGTACCCCACCAATGATGACCAGGCTCACCAAGTCCCGGGAAAGGCTTTCTAAGTTTCTGCTCTATCAATATTTTTCATATGCTCTTTTGATATTTTTGTTATGCTTGTCACTATATTTTCGACAAAAAAAATATCCTCCGACCTATCAGGAGGGTTGTCTAGTTTCTCTATCAAGGGCATATGGTCTCTCCTTAGTTTGCACCCAATTAGTATGGTTTTGGCATCTTGAAGCTACTCTTCTTAGACATGGTCTGCATATCTTAACTCTTGCTTGTATGCTATGTAACTTTGTGAAAATTTAATGAAAATTTTGCTTACTTCCAAAAAAAATTATTTGATAAATATGTTCGAATCATTGATTAATCAATATACGCGATAAAAATAGACATGGTGCAACTAGTGGACCACCCCATTGGAAAATTAACAGTTGTTGTATCCCTCCCTTGTTGTACTAGTTTGGTCTCCCTCCTTTCCTTCCTTTAGTTTGTTTGTTCCTTTCCCTTAGTTTTCGTTTAAGTTCATTAACTTAATTTTTATGCTTTCATTTTCTTAGTTTCTTAACTAATTGTGATATCATTATTCTTAGGTATAAAAATGATATATTTTTATATTGGATGTTATTTCATTAGAACATTTTTTTGGTGTATTACTTTATTTCATTGTTTTTGTTTAATTTCTTTTAATTTTTTTCCTCCATATTGTTATATTCTAATTTCTTAATTTATATTTCATACATTTTGGATTTCCTTCCTTATTATGTATTTATGATTCTTCATTTAAATGGATCTTTGTTAAATTCTTTGGGATTAATCACATCATGAGTTGTTGGTCCACGTTTTGAACCATTTGATGTGGTTCATCCTCAGGACAAAGGTGAAAAAATCAGTGAGACAAAATGTTTAAATAGCAAGGATAAATAGCTCTTAGGAATTAGTTGTTAAAAATTAGTTGAATAGAAGTGAGATGTCACTCCCTTGTGTTAATGTCACTGGTACGAAACTTGAAGGGTAAAAATCCAATCATGCTAACGGTGGTGTGGACCAGGTAGAGTAAGATCCCCTAGAGATTTTGATGGCTTAGATACCCCTAAATTAAGATCCACGGAGATTTTGAATCTTAAGACTCACATTACATAACAAACTAAAAAAATATTTATTTCAATAAATATAATAAAAATAATTTTACAAAATACCTCCTCTTATAAAACCCCTGATTAAATTATTAAATTTTAATAAAATATTTATTGTATTGAGAGTAAAATATGCTTTATAAAATAACAAACCAACCTTTAAATAATATATGTAACAACATATAAATATACAAAAATAAATAAGTAAGATTAAATGCATTTTAAACTCATATATAAAATACATCAAATTTATTAAAATGTAATTTTTTAAATTATATATATATATATATATATTTTTTTTTTTTTCAGATGAAAAAATTGATTAGTTTATATTAGAGAAAGTGAAATACCAGTGCATTTTGGTTAGATCAAGAAAAGATAATCATGCTTCTATTATCACAACCCATAACATCTTTTATCAGAGAAAGTGAAATACCAGTGCATTTTGGTTCCATCAAGAAACAATAATCATATTTCTATTATCACAACCGATAACAATTTTTATTCTTCATCTTTAGTTACTAGGCTAATATGCTGACAAAAATATCACATAATCAGAAACAACAACCATCTCTACAGAGAATTAAGTCAAGATATTCTATCATCTTTACAGAGAATTAAGTCAAGATATTCTATCTAATATATGCTAGGAGAATAAATTTTTACCCAATACACTTATAGAAAAAACAAAAATATCACATAATCAGAAACGACAACCATCTCTACAGAGAATTAAGTCAAGATATTCTATCTAATATATGCTAGGAGAATAAATTTTTACCCAACACACTTATAGAAAAAACAGTGAAAATGTCTCGGACACAGATGTCGCTATGGAAGAGCAGTGCGACCTTCTTCCCCCCTCTCTATATATATTCTTGCTTAGGAGAGGAAATTTTCACCCAACGCACTTAAAAAAACAATCAAAATGTCTCGAGACATAGGTGCCGCTATGGAAGACCAATGTGGCCTTCTTTATATATATATATATAGAGAATGGATAGCCATAATGTGATATAGGGTTGATTGTGACCGTGATAATTAAAATTTTTATACGTGATCACTGAATTTGAACATCTAACATTCTACTCATATTTATTTTACATTTTTCTAAAACTAACCAAATAAATTCTCTAGAAACCAAAAAAACTCTTTAGAAACCAAAAAAATTAATGTTCAATAACCAAACATAAAATCTACTCACAATCACTATACATTTTCCCAAACATACAAAATAAACTCCCTAAAAGCCAAATATATTCGTATTTAAAAAATTAATTCATCTAAAAAACACTTTCAAAAATTACATTCCTGAGCTATATTCAATTTCTTAACAATTTTTACCTTTTTAATAGCATCTTTCGGAAAAAATCACATAAGATAAAACCTACTCACATTCACTGTACATTTTCCCAAACTTACCAAATAAACTCCCTAAAACCCAAATATATTCGTATTTAAAAAATTAATTCATCTAAAATTTTAAAATAAAAAATAAAAAAAACACTTTCAAAAATTACATTCCTGAGTTATATTCAATTCCTTAACAAATTTTACATTTTTAACAACATCTTTCGAAAAAAATCACATAAGAGATATTCTCATTGACGTGTTTCGAACCAGCCAGTGTGGTTCATCTTCATCTTATTCTGAAGATGAACCACCTGGCTGGTTCAAATATTTAGGCACCTGGCTCCCAACAGGTGATCATGAGTAAGCAACCATGAATTTGAACATAAAACATTTTTTAGGCATGTGCTCCGCAACACGTGATCATGAGTAAGCAACCATGAATTTGAACATAAAACATTTTTTAGGCATGTGCCCCGCAACACGTGATCATGAGTAAGCAACCATGAATTTGAACATAAAACATTTCTTAGGCACGTTCCCCCCAACAAGTGATAATGAGTAACCAACCATGAATTTGAACATAAAACATATAACGTTCTACTCATATTTACTTTACATTTTCCCAGAACTAACCAAATAAATTCTCTAGAAACAAAAAAAACTCTCTAGAAACCAACAAAATTAATGTTAAACATGGTTAAACACCCAAACATAAAACCTACTCACATTCTCTGTACATTTTCCCAAGCTTACAAAATAAACTCCCTAAAACCCAAATATATTTATATTTAAAAAAATAATTCATCTAAAAAACACTTTCAAAAATTACATTCCTAAGTTATATTCAATTCCTTAACAAATTTTACATTTTTAACAGCGTATTTCGGGAAAAATCACATAAAGGGATATTCTCATCAACCCGTTTCGAACCAGCTAGTGTGGTTCATCTTCATCTTACCTGAAGATGAACCACACTGACGTGTCGATGAGAATATCTCTTATGTGATTTTTTCCAAAAAATGTTGTTAAAAATATTATGGATCACAAAAATCTTAGCTCAAAAATTTTACATTAATTTATAAATCCAAAATAAACATTCTTCTAATTACAATTACACTAAATAATTTATTATTTTTTCAGTAGCTTCAATAAATTATATTTTTGCCCTTTATAAATACTACACACCATAAAAGGATTCAAAAATCTCGAGGAATGTATGACCTCATCAAACTATGCCAGAATACCACAAAATATAAAATTAGTTGAATAGAAGTGAGATGTCACTCCGTTGTGTTAATGTCACTGGTATGAAACTTGAAGGGCAAAAATCCAATCATGCTAACAGTGGTGTGGACCAGGTAGAATAAGATCCCCTAGAGATTTTGATGGCTTAGATACCCCTAAATTAGGATCCACAGAGATTTTGAATCTTAAGACTCACATTACATAACAAACTAAAAAAATATTTATTTCAATAAATATAATAAAAATAATTTTAAGAAATACCTCCTCTTATAAAAACCCTGATTAAATTATTAAATTTTAATAAAATATTTATTGTATTGAGAGTAAAATATGCTTTATAAAATAACAAACCAACCTTTAAAATTATCTATTAAATAATAAATAAATAATATATGTAACATCATATAAATATACAAAAATAAATAAGTAAGCTTAAATGCATTTTAAACTCATATATAAAATACATCAAATTTATTAAAATGTAATTTCTTTTAATTATATATATATATATATTGTTAAGATGAAAAAATTGATTAGTTTATATCAGACAAATTGAAATACCCATACATTTTGGTTAGATGAAGAAAAGATAATCATGCTTCTATTATCATAACCCATAACATTTTTTATTAGAGAAAGTGAAATACCAATACATTTTGGTTCGATCAAGAAAAAATAATCATATCTTTACTATCACAATCAATTACAATTTTTGCTCTTCATGTTCAGTTATTAAGCTAATATGTTGACAAAAATATCACATAATCAGAAACAATAACCATCTCTATAGAGAATTAAGTCAAGATATTCTATCTAATATATGCTAGGAAAATTTTTACCCAACACACTTATAGAAAAAACAGTGAAAATGTCTCAGACACAGGGTCGCCATGGAAGAGAAGTGCGACCTTCTTCCCCTCTCTCTCTCTATATATATTCTTGCTTAGGAGAGGAAATTTTCACCCAACACACTTACAGAAAAAACAATCAAAATGTCTCGAGACGTAGGTGCCGCTATGGAAGACCAATGTGGCATTCTTTCTATATATATATAGAGGAATGGATGGCCATAATGTGATATAGGGTTGATTGTGACCGTGATAATTAAAATTTTTAGGCACGTGGCCTCAATACGTGATTATGGGTAAGCAATTATGAATTTGAACATATAACATTCTACTTATATTTACTTTACATTTTCCCAAAACTAACCAAATAAATTCTCTAGAAACCAAAAAAACTCTTTAGAAACAAAAAAAATTAATGTTAAACAACCAAACATAAAACCTACTCACAATCACGGTACATTTTACCAAACATACAAAATAAATTCCTTAAAAGCCAAATTTATTCGTATTTAAAAAATTAATTCATCTAAAAAAACATTTTCAAAAATTACATTCCTGAGTTATATTCAATTCCTTAAAAATTTTACCTTTTTAACAACATCTTTCCGAAAAAATCACATAAGATAAAACCTACTCACATTCACTGTACATTTGCCCAAACTTACCAAATAAACTCCCTAAAACCCAAATATATTCGTATTTAAAAATTTAATTCATCTAAAAAACATTTTCAAAAATTACATTTCTGAGTTATATTCAATTATTTAACAAATTTTACATTTTTAACAACATCTTTCGGAAAAAATCACATAAGAGATATTCTCATCGACGCGTTTCAAACTAGCTAGTGTGGTTCATTTTCATCTTATCTGAAAATGAACCTAAATGAACCAACGCGTTTCAAACCAGCTAGTGTGGTTCATTTTCATCTTATCATGAAAATGAACCAAAATGAACCACACTGGCTGGTTCAAATTTTTATGCGCGTGGCCCCATGAATAAGCAACCATGAATTTGAACATAAAACATTTTTTAGACACGTGCCCGGCAACATGTGATCATGAGTAAGTAACCATGAATTTGAACATAAAGTGGTTCATCATCATGAGTAAGCAACCATGAATTTGAACATAAAACATACACGAACCAGCCAATGTGGTTCATCTTCATCTTATTCTAAAGATGAACCACACTGGTTGGTTCAAATTTTTAGGCACATGGCCCCCAACACGTGATCATGAGTAAGCAACCATGAATTTGAACATAAAACATTTTTTAGGCACGTGCCCCCCAACACGTGATCATGAGTAAGCAACCATGAATTTGAACATTAAACATTTTTTAGGCACGTGCCCCCCAACACGTGATGATGAGTAAGCAACCATGAATTTGAACATAAAACATTTTTTAGACACGTGCCCCCCAACATGTGATCATGAGTAAACAACCATGAATTTGAACATAAAACATATAACGTTCTACTCATATTTGTTTACATTTTCCCAAAACTAACCAAATAAATTCTCTTAAAAAAAAAAAAAAAAAACTCTCTAGAAACCAAAAAAATTAATGTTAAACATGGTTAAACAACCAAACATAAAACCTACTCACATTCACTATACATTTTCCCAAGCTTACCAAATAAACTCCGTAAAACCCAAATATATAATTTTACATTTTTAATAACCTCTTTCAGAAAACATCACATAAGAGATATTCTCATCGACCCTTTCGAATCAGCGAGTGTGGTTCATCTTCATCTTACCTGAAGATGAACCACATTCACGCATCGATGAGAATATCTCTTATGTAATTTTTTCCAAAAGATACTGTTGAAAATATTATGGATCACGAAAATCTTAGCTCAAAAATTTTACATTAATTTATAAATTTAAAATAAACATTCCTCTGATTACAATTACACTAAATAATTTATTATTTTTTCATTAACTTCAATTTTTTTTTTTTTTTTTCCTTTATAAATACTACACACCATAAAAGGATTCAAAAATCTCAAACGAATGTATGACCTTATCAAACTATGCCGGAATACCACAAAATATAAATATTCCATTACAATTACTATTTTGTATCTCACTTTTCTTGAATTTGTTCATAATGGAATCTTTTATTTAAAAACATCAATCAAAAGTCAAATTCTCAAGCCAAGCAGACCATAACATGTGTGAATAATTGAAGAGCCACATGTGTGAAAGCAGGCATCCCTGGGTAAAATACGATATATAAATAGAAAGTAAAAAGCCTCTCCACACTCTTTCGCGTTGTCCTCCTACTCATCATTATCAGAAGAAGCTGAAGAAAGGAAGGATAGAAGAGGGACCTAAGCCCAGAGCTAGGGCTAGATCTGGCCATAGATCCATTTCTCCGGATCTCGAAACCCCAGGGTCGTATTATCAGGTTCAGGGTCATTGTGGTCACTTGCTATTTATTTTTGCCCGTTGTTAGGGTACCCTGTTCCTGCTTTACCCAAATCTTCTCTTTCACTGCGGTTTTAGGTTTTTCCGATTCTCTAGAACTGTTCTGCGGGCGTTTTAGATCGGATCTAGTGGGATCTCGGGCCCAAATATCGGCTCGTGGCCGCTGCGTTCATTCATAAGGGTTTCGTGCAGCGGCGGCTTGTCTAGTCTGGTTGCGGGTTCGAGTTCTCGTCTGGAGTCTTTGGCGGCGTCTGCAGCTTGCTGGGTGAAATCTGGCGATCGGGGTGTTCTACAGCTTTGAAATAAAACAGGAATAGCGAGAAAAGGGGAGGCTTAGGTCTACTCCGGATGCGTGTGGAGTAATAATAATAATATGGACGAGGAGACACAGAAGAGAAACACAGACTGCGTTTATTTTTTGGCATCGCCCTTGACGTGCAAAAAGGTATTTTTCCACTGCCCAACAGATCATAAGTTGTACTCAGTTTCTTTCGTTCTTTTACCCTTTTAGATGTTTTTTTTAATACTTTCTCTTCCTTTTCTGGATCATTTATTGAAGGATTTGCCAGACCCAGCGTTGCTGTTATCGTTTTATTTATTTTTAAATTAAACTTAACGAGTTTAGGATTTATATTTTCCACAACCAGTGTTGCTGTTATTGTTTTATTTATTTTTCAAATTAAACATAATGAGTCATTGTATGTTGTAGTTTCCCGGTTCCCAAAACTAATTAGGCCCAACCTTTGAAGTTGTGTGCGATGCCGTGACTTTTATTGTATATTTATATAGACATGGATGCTTAGTTGCCCAAATAATGGAATTTCTTAATTCTTCTTTTGCTTGTTTTGGGTTCTGAATGGCTATGCATGTTTGTGATGAAGAGGATTCTTTCCAAGGGGAACGTATTTGTTTTTTTATCAAGCGAATTTTTGTGGGAGGTTTATCTCCATGGATGGATCCTTTTGGGAAGGATCATTTGGAGGGTGCTTTGGGCCATCTGGAATCACACAAGTGGTTTCAGAAGTGTATATTAATGGGCCTTTGTGTGAGGCTTGTTTCTATGGATGGATCCTTTCTGTGGAGGGTCGTTTGGAGAGTGCTTTGGCTCATCTGGAATCATATGAGTGGAGGAAGTGGTCAGTCAGGGGGGCTTTCCAAGTCACGATGAGAACAAAATTATATTGGAAACTCAAACTTCACCATTTTAAAATAAAAAATCAATGAATATATATTATATATCTATTATATTGATATGAACTCTATAATTTATGGATACGTTCAGCAGAAACTTCACTAAAATAAAAAAAATGAATGAATATATTATATATTAATATATTATATATGTATTATATTGATATAAACTCTATAATCTATGGATAAGTCCATGTAGTTATTGTATTGATCTGTTCATTCCCCTTTTTGCAAAGTCTTGGATACCGCACCAGGCTATATGAAATGCACCTTTAACTGTGTTCTGCAGGATAATGCTTCTAACAAATGAACTAGTACTGGGGGATCCTCACGAGGAAAACATCCTAGACTCTGACTGCACACCTTCTGCATGAATCATGACTGCTGCTTGTCTGTCAGACAAGTTTTATTTTTATGTATTAAGTGTTGAGAATTGAGGATCTCGGATTAGACTTTAGTTGGATTCCGTTGGTTTGGGAGATGTATCATGTGTTACCATTTGTGCATATTATGGGCATAACAAGTTTGTTATGATGATGGAAATTATTTTCAACCAGTTGTGGGTTGGCAACAACTTTTGTGAATGCCTTGGGTAAAATTCCATCTTCTGGATGATGGAAATTCCAGTGTCCATTTAGTCTATACTAGAGTACAATGATTGTTGGCAAAGCTAAAGAAGCTGTCATCAATGTATAGAGCCAACGTAACTCGTAGTCATCAGTTTTTATCCATACAGGGCTATGATTATAGGTACCAGCCCTTTGAGCGGCAGCCGGCGTATTTGCTAAATAGGGATCATGTTATCCTCATGGAGTTATTGGTTGTGCTTAGAAAATATAAAGTAGGATTGAGCATCGACTATCTGGCTGGATGGAATTTTTGATAAGTGCTGGCCAATTTTATCTATTGTGTAATCATCCAAAACATAGAGGCTAACCCAAGTGGATGCTTCAGTGGAAATTGTGTGGCCCTTGCATTATCTAGGTCCTATAGACTCTTTTCATGCATCTCAGGAGTGTTAAGTGTCTGGAATATTTTCAGAAGTTGCTTGATTGTGGTTATACTGAGCTTATTTTTCTTGTTATTGTCTTTGAATTTTATTTGGTTGGCTATGTGCTGTTATTTTGTGACTATTTAGTTAGTCATCGTTACAGAGGTGGACAAAATGAAACAGAATTATGTACAATTTGAAACTAGTGAATTTGCAGGATAAAATGGATGCTTGAAACTATTGGTTATTTATAAGTGATTTGTTTGCGTGTTGTAAAATCCTAGTGATTGTAACTATACCATGCTTATACAGACTTTCATTGCTTGGTATCTATGTTCTAAGTTTTTAATTGAGGTAGCTTTGTTAGTAACTTAGTGTTACATTTACTCATAAAAATCTTGAAATGTACTAAGAGCTTTTGTCTTTCTGCAGGGTAATGATTGTGAATATCGGCACAGTGAAAGTGCCAGGATCAATCCCAGAGATTGCTGGTACTGGCTTGGGGGCAATTGTCTAAATCCTACCTGCGCTTTTAGACATCCTGTGAGTTTCTCTTATTATTAAGAACTTTTTAATTAAGTCGCATTAATGATAGATTTTCTAGAAAAGGCTGATCCTGAAGTTTCCATTGTAATATAGTCCATTAGCAATAAGACAGTTTGATGAAATCTCTCACAATCCCCCAAATGATCTTTATTCCGATCCTTTCTAGCATGATTGTTCATTGCACCTTCTTGGCCCTTCCAATTATTCTTCAACTCATCAGGGATCCTTTCAGCCTATCTGTTAATATGGTAGATGTCCCTTTGTTGTGCAGTATTATTAACTCATCTGGTTTTTTTCTAGTTACAAAATTGTTAACTTAAAAATCCCACAGGTCTTTCTTTCTGGACTGTATTCTTTATTGTTTGCGTTTTTTTTATGGGCATTAGTTTTCTTGTATTTGTCATGTTGTATTTTATGTGGTTGTGGATTCTTTTCACATTTTCCGTAGGAATTTTCTTGATATTCATACAGGTTTGTCAAGTATATTTTCCTCGTACTTTATTAATATTTTTTTTTTTGTGTTGACGACTTTATACATTCATTTCTGCATGTGTTTGTATATAGATCTAAGTAGTGCACTCAATTACGGGTGTTTTAATTTCTCTCCCATTATCTCTAATAAATAAACCTAATTGTAGTGTGTGTTTCCGATAGGCTTGTAGGTTGTGACCTATTTTGGTTGTTGCTTGTTGTATGTCTGTCTTTTGGTAATTTTGAAGACTGTAAATATTTCTTTGTGTATTTTTTTTTAATCTTATTTATGACACTAACTTGCGTATTTGTGTTTCCGTTTCAGCCACTAGATGGCTTGTCAGGAACACCAACACCAGCAACAGTGCCACCATCGTCCTCAGCATCGTTACCGGCATCTGGCACTGCAAACAAACCGAAAGTTCCCTGCTATTTTTTCCAGCAGGGATATTGTGTAAAGGGTGATAAGTGCCCTTTTGTGCATGGTCCGTTTTCAGGGGCTAATCTAACTTCTCAAAAGACAACAAAACCAAGTCCAGCAGTTACAGAGCCTCAGGCAAGTGGGAAACAAGCAGTCAATGAAACTGAAAGCAACAAAGATGGTAAACATCCATCTGCTTTAAGCTTTCCCAAGGCAGTGCAATCAATTGATCCTAATGCAGTGCAGTCAAGCAACCCCATGACATTGAAGTCAAACAACTTTCAGCCAGTGCAGTCAAGAAACCCTGTGGTAGCGAAGGCAAATAACTTCAAGGCGTCACAGTCAAGTAACCCTGTTGCATTGCAGTCCAATAACTTCCAAGCAGGGCATTTGGGCAATCCTTTAACACTGCAGTCAAGTAATGTCAAGGAAGCCCAGTTGCAACCAGAAGCTAGACATGTCTCTCAATCAAGATCTCAGCCTACCTATATAAAGGGAAGTCCGCATGAAGTCGAACAATTTTTGCCAGAGATTGAACCTACAAGACAAAGGATACATGATGCTTCAAGAAACAGGTCTCGGATACGCCCGTCTCATCCTCCAGAAGAGAGACTACAAAATGGATTAGAATCGGAGGATTTGCTGGGTGGATCATCGCCAGGATTTGATGTACTTGTGGATGATGGACCTGACCAGCTAAGCCACCGGGAGGATGCTGATTACTATAAACATGATATGGAATCTGGAAGAGATGCAATCAATGGTCGAGAAAGAAATATGCACAACAAACGAGAGCTTGTCCGAACTGGCTACTATGATGCTGAATTTCAGTATGACCATGGAGCTTATGAACCATATAAAAACAGGGGATATGAGCGTGGTGGCCGAAAGCAGTCTAATGCTTTTGATGACAGGGTTCTGGAGAGACCGATTGTGCGAGAAAGGAGGTCCTTGTCTAGTGAAGATGATCCTGAACGGAACAATATGGAGGATCTCCGCCACCGGATTTCAAAACGTAGGAGGGCTGGTGAGGCTAAAGTAGTGGATAGCCCCTCAAAGAGACAGCATGTGGATAGTCGACATGGTGAATTTCACCGTGGCTCTAGGCAACAAGATGATGACCGTAGACAGCAAGATATATACAGGGATCAGTTAAGGCAAGGTATGAATCACAGTAGTAGGCGATTGCAGGGTAGGATTCAAGTAGAGGCTAGTGGCTTCAAAAGAGAGCCATCTGACAATATAGAAGCTGATCAAGAAGGCAAGTTAGAGAGGGCTTGGTCCAGAAGCTCACCAAGCAGACGGGGCTTAAATGATCATTTCAGAAGCAAGTATCGTGAAAAGGAGAGGGGCAGAATGCCTGCAGATGGTTCTATATCATCAGAATCCAGGGTACCTAGAGGTCAAACTTTTAGGAACACTGAAACAAGGACAGATGCCATAAATTTTGCTGGGCCTAAGACTCTTGCACAAATCAAACAAGAAAAGAATCGTGAGAGCAGTGAAGAACCTTCTACTGCACAATCAACAGAGCATGGATCCTTACAGAATCCCTCTATGAAGAGTCCAGACAAACACAGACAAAATCTTCCTTGGGAAGAAAGGAAGATGAGATTGGGCAAGGTAATTAGTGATTCAAGTGGGGAACAAGACTTTCAGGCTCCAAAGCCATTAAGTGATATTCTGAAGAAAAAACGGAAAGTGACTCAAGAAAATGGTGACAATGAAGGAAATATACCTACAGAAGGGCAGGGTCAGGCCATTCAGGGTTTCAATTTGAGCAAGGGAAATGATGGCTTGCCACCACCTGAAAAAGATGTTGAAGAGGGAGAACTTCCAGCTGGTGACAGTTATACATCTGAACTGCCCACTTTTACTCCTGGGGTGGATGACACTGAGGCATCCAATGACGTGGATACTCTTGTAGAAGACAAACCATCAGCCTTTTCAAATGGAGCAAAGCCTGTTGTAGTGGATGACCAGGAAGATGCAGTAATGAATGATGCTGTTCACAGCAATGAAGATGAAGATGTTGACCATGAAGAGTATGATTTGGAACATGCAGAGCATGAGGACAATGAAGAGTGGGAAAGGAATGAAGATGAGCAAGAAGATGAAGACTTTCTAGAAGATGATGATGACGACGACTTTGCTAGGAAGCTTGGTGGCATCTTCTCTTGATTAGTGACTTGTATTAGAAGATCTGTTGAAAGCTGTTTGCAAATCTGTGCATGTATTGGCAAGCACAATGGTGGTTTTCTGTTGTAGTTTTGCTTGGAATGTCAGTGTAAAATGCCAATTTCATGTGTTGCTTGACATGATGTTCTCGCAGCTATTCAAGATAATTGTTTCTTTTGTCTGTACTGAATCTTGTTAATGATGATACAGATCCTATTTGTTTTATATTATAGAGGAGCCTATGCAGAAGCAAATATCATAACTTAATTTTAGAGCATATTATGCTTCTCAGCAGAGGGATCAGTCATGCCTTTGAATCAATTACCTCATTGGCATTTGCAGCTACTAGCATTTGAATAATGTAGACCTGGGTAAATATTCTTAATTATATGAAGACGATAACACTTTGCAGCTGCAACTGTGAACAGTAGATGATTCCTCCTGTAATCTATGGAATTTTAAGGCATGGAGTATTAAATAACTGGCAGATGATTTTTTTTTAGTTTTCATATTGTCATTGTAATGTGAACATTTTGTCTTGGAAATTTTTACAGTTGCTTCTGATCATTCCAAAATTTCAATAATATTTGAATTACATGGAAGTATTTTTCTATTCGAGTAACACCATGGGTTAATTATTTCGCTGTCTCCATAGCTGAAGATACCTACGTATTTTTTCTTTCGTTTTAATTTATTTATTAATTTCTGGTGGATATGAAATGGGTATATACGATATATAGTATTGGGATATTTATGGTTTTTCATGTTCTGTAAAAGAAATTGTTGCATTTGAAGTTGTTTGTGAAGTATCCGTTACAATTCCTCTATTAAATAAATTATATTATTATAGTACGTTGGTTGTCTGGCCAGTTGAATGAAGATGACATCTCCAAATAAAATTTATGCAGCTCTGTGAAGTTCTATGCCGAAATGTGCCAACTAAAAAGATTCATTATTTTATCATTAAAAAAACATAATTCATTATTTTATCATTAAAAAACATAATTCATTATTTTGTCATTAAAAAACATAATTCATTATTTTATTGTGTAAATGTCATAATTTCCGTTAAAAATGGGACAATCATCCACAACTGGGAATTATAAGCCTGCGTTCAATTCTTTTTTTGGGAGCTCCAGAAGGTGGCGGCGTTGCTGCAACTGTATGTAGAATTGATGCATTATTTTCTTATTCAAAGGTTGAAACAACCCTTTTTTCACAGAAAGTAGAGTAGATCTATGGACAATATTGTAATTGGTGACAGGTGTACACACTTGGCTAAAGTATATATTGGGATGGATTTTGGAAGACGCATCTAGCGCATTTTTGACTGTACTAGGTAATTTCATTAATAATATAAATATGCACAAAAATATTTACAGAGACCTCGGCAGAATCCGTTAGCTTGAGACTTTCAGGACAGTTTGATCGAACAATGTTAGGTTGAGAGACTTTGAGGACATTTTTGATAATTCAACGTTCATGTAAACCTGGAAAATGGCTTGCAAAAGAGCAAACGCTTAAGTTGCGATCAATTTTGCATTTTAGAGCAAACAATTGTATATACCTGTGTTGTATTTGTAACATTTTTTTTGAGCAGTAATGTTTATGTTTTGCATTAGGAGAGGGTTGTAGTTGAACTGGTCATTGGTGTAATACAAACACGGACCGCAGCTTTCACCTAAAATAGTCATAGCCAGTTTCAAGCTATTCTGCTGTGGTCGATTCTACACATCAAGCAGGTATACTGCCCGTGGCGAAAAAAATTACACTACAATGTGGATAAAATATTCGAAGAAAATAAAAAACATTGTACTGGAGGGACATAAGTGTTGGAGGACGCATCTAGCACCTTTTTGACTGTACTAGGGAATTTCATTAATAATATAAATATGCACAAAAATATTTACAGAGACCTCGGCAGAATCCGTTAGCTTGAGACTTTCAGGACAGTTTGATCGAACAATGTTAGGTTGAGAGACTTTGAGGACATTTTTGATAATTCAACGTTCATGTAAACCTGCAAAATGGCTTGCAAAAGAGCAGACGCGCTTAAGTTGCGATCAATTTTGCATTTTTAGAGCAGTAATGTTTATGTTTTGCATTAGGAGAGGGTTGTAGTTGAACTGGTCAGTGGTGTAATCCAACCACGGACCGCAGCTTTCGCATAAAATAGTCATAGCCAGTTTCAAGCTATTCTGCTGTGGTCGATTCTACATATCAAGCAGGTATATATCAAGCAGGTATACTGCCCGTGGCGAAAAAAAATTACACTACAATGTGGATAAAATATTCGAAGAAAATAAAAAACATTGCACGGGAGGACTGGAGGGACATAAGTGTTGGAGGACGCATCTAGCACATTTTTGACTTTTCTAGGGAATTTCATTAATAATATAAATATGCACAAAAATATTTACAGAGACCTCGGCAGAATCCGTTAGCTTGAGACTTTCAGGACAGTTTGATCGAACAATGTTAGGTTGAGAGACTTTGAGGACATTTTTGATAATTCAACGTTCATGTAAACGTGGAAAATGGCTTGCAAAAAGAGCAAACGCGCTTAAGTTGCGATTGATTTTGCATTTTAGAGCAAATAATTGTATATATCTGTGTTGTATTTGTAACATTTTTTTTGAGCAGTAATGTTTATGTTTTGTATTAGGAGAGAGTTGTAGTTGAACTGGTCAGTGGTGTAATACAAACACGGACCGCAGCTTTCACATAAAATAGTCATGGCCAGTTTCAAGCTATTTTGCTGTGGTCGATTCTACATATCAATCAGGCATACTGCCTGTGGCGACAAAAAATTTACACTGCAATGTGGATAAAATATTCGAAGAAAATAAAAAACATTGTACTGGAGGGACATCAGGGTTGGAGGACGGGAGGGACATCAGTGTTCAAGCCCCCTCGACCACTAAAACTGCTGCTTCCCTAAGAGCTTGTGTTTTTGGACCTAAAGGAACAGGTTAATGACCCAAGACTCATAATAGGCATTTGGCAGGAGTGAATGCTTGCCACCTTGCTTGTCACCTTACAGACTAGGAGCGGGTCGGATTATTCTAGGTGTCATGGTTTTCTTGAATAACTGTGATGAGTCACCCTGCATTAGTGGATAGTAGCCAGAGATAACTGTCGTCACTTTGATAGTAGCCAGAGATAACTGTGGTTACTGCTTGTTTTACAACTGAGTTATGATAGGTGGATAGTAGCCAGAGATAACTATGGTCACTTTGATAGTAGCCAGAGATAACTGTGGTCACTGCTGGTTTGACAGCTGAGTTATGATAGGTTTTTCTACTCTTAGAAAAAAAATTAGTGTTCAAACCGCGGACATGCATAGCTTCTGGAAAGTTGGCTTGTCGTCATCTAGCTGGTTCATGGGGAACAGATTCTGGATTTTTCTCTGCCACCAAAGAAGAGTTGCGTGCTGCAGCCCTACCTCCCATACCTCCAGAGGAAACTTCACCGAACAATAACTCTGAGAAGCCAGAGAGGCCATTGGGTTGGGAGACAAAAGGACAGTGTTAGGACAACCAAGATGGGCCAGCACTTTTATTTATCAACAAGAAACTTCAAAGAACTCTGCCGCAAATCCAATTCCAGGGAGACACAAGGACAGCGTGAGGGCAATCAAGATGGGCCAGCACTTTTATCAACCAGCTTCAAAGCACTCTGCTGCAAATCCAATTCCAAATGTGACCTGCGTGGGACCTGCATGAAGGCTTTGAATTTTCCTATGACTCCTTAAACGCTGAGTGATGGGTATCAGTTTCAAGTGCACAAGATTCTATTCTCAGAGCTCAGCTTGCTTTTCATTTCTTCTCTCCATCTATTCCACTCAGTGGTGAAACTTAGAGCAGCACAATGGTACTCCATAATCTCCCTTTCACATATTTGAATCCCACTCTGTACCTCCCTCAAGTTGCATAGACTGCACTTACGGCGACAGCCATTGTGTGTCATTTTGCCCCCGAGTTGACTCTCCCACGTCGGAAATGCATCACACCAACGAGATCTGTGCCTGAGCATAACACCACCTTCAACTTCCTCAGCAAACACACTAACATTGGCCGGAGAGAAAGCAGGTATGCGATGTGTAGACAAATTCACAAGGAATCAGTCTACGTCACACGGTTTGATTTTTAGATAAGCCTCAGATGAGGCTCAGCTTTAGATTCGGCTATATATATATATATTTTAAACGAAATATAATATTAAATTTTTATATATAATTTAAACGAAATATAATATTAAATTTTTTATAAATGGCATTTGACGGATTTTAAACTGTATTTCATTACACATTTTATTACATTAGAAGTGGAGTCTACAAAACTTACAAATTAGTTTTTAAAATAATGAAAATTTTGATTAAAATTATGATAAAATTTTGTAGAAATTTTTGAAAATCTGAATTATAAATGTCACATTTTAAAATTTTGGGTGTACAGAAATTTTTGGGTATACAGAAATTTTTAATAATACTGAATCCATTTTCACCCCCACAAAAATCTATCTATTTGCACCGTACAAAAAGATTCCAACACTAGCATTTTGATTTTTAAAATTTCCCCGATTCCAACCAGAAAACTGCAATGCAGGTGGGGCAACGCCTTTCATTAAATCACCCTTGGCAAAAAGCCATATCATCTGGAGCAACAACCTCAGCCTGAAAAAAATAATGAGATCCTCTCTATAGAGTAATCAGAAGGGAAAAAAAAATTAATGTTGTTCAAACTTAAAGAAATGTACCAAGGAATCCTGATGCTATCCCTGGCCGAGGCAGTGGGGTTAAGTACTCTACCTACAGCTTACGAATCACGATTTACAGTTCAAGTTCGACACCATGTTCGATCTGATTCGGTTCGGGTGTGACAATGGTCCGATTTGATTTGGTTTAGCTATGAGATTCGCCGAACATCAACAAACTTCAATTTTGTTTCCAGGTTCGCCGAATTTCTAAACTAAAGGTTCAGTTTCCCCTGCGACTCACGAATCAGGGCCTCTGTGACTTACGAATCAGGCATTCAACAAACTTCAATTTTTTTTCTAGGTTCGCCAAATTTCGAAACTGAAGGTTCAGGTTCGGCTAACCCTGTGACTAACGAATCAGGGACTTAACGCACACGCGATCGACCTCCCATCCACTGCACTGTTCAACAATGAGCCTGCGCCCTGTGAAGCCGCATAGGAAATTGAGGAGCCGGCGGTAGAAAGAAGCTTTAAATCTTCGATGATACTTGGCATAGCGCGTGGATATTGTCTTTGCATGGGGTCAGTAAGTGTCACGGGAGAAGAAGGGCCCTTCATTTACAGCCTTTACAGTAAAGGTCCTCAAATTACAGTAAAGTGAGCCTTGTTCCATTAATGCTCCATTTTTGCCCTGAAAGTTGACCTTATCATTTTGTGCACTTACCTCCTTTTACACTAAATGAGCCTTCTATCAATATCAATGCTCCAGTGTTGCCTTCAAAGTTGAATTTACCTCCATTTCCACTAAATTGACCCTTCTTCTATTAATGCTCTTTTGTGAAAGTTGACATTTTACACCATTAATGCTCTGTTGTTACTTTGACAGTTGACATTTCTTTTCCACTAAATTGAGCGTTCTTTTATTAATGCTCCTGTGAAAGTTGACATTTCTTTTCCACTAAATTGAACCTTCTTTTATTAATGGTCCTGTGAAAGTTGCAATTTCTTTTCCACTAATTTGAGCCTTCTTTTATTAACGCTCTTCTGTGAAAGTTGACATTTTACACCATTAATGCTCTGATGTTACTTTGAAAGTTACATTTCTACTTTTGGGCCTTCATAATTTGAAATAACGATTGGGATTTAAAATGATGACATAGGGGTGATCGCACTGCCAGAAAGTTTTAAACTATTCAATGGGATTGTAAAAACAATAATTGGATAACAATTTAAGAGACCTTCTAAACGATGTGTCAAAAACAACTTCAAGAACATACATATCTTGGAAAACTGTAAGAAACTCCACCTCATTGTATTTTCAGTGTGCCAGTGAAATCCTCTGAGTATGTAATTTTGTTTTATTTTAAAAAGTGTGAGAGATAATTAAATTTTTATCATTTAACTAATAAATTTGTTTTTTAATAATATTTAATATATTTGAATTTAATATGAATTTATATTTTTAGAGGTAGATATGTAGTTTTTAAAGATGTATATATATAAAAATAATATAAATTATAATGAATAGAGTGGAGTATTTTTTTAAGTTTATTATTATTATTATTACTATTACGAAAATATAAAATTACTCAATTTTTTACCCCATTTACTGGTGTGCTTGGTGTTTCTGAGGTTATTTCTGTATTAAGATCTCATTTGTAGAATTATTATGGGGAAGTGTTAGTGTGGGCCTAGGAGTAATTCATGGACTTATTCTGATCCAATAATATGAATTATTGAATTAATAGTGTTATAATTTTTAGTTGTTTGTTTGTAAGTATTAAATTTTTATGTGCTTATAAATTAAATTTAAATATAGTTACAGAATCATTATTTTAATTTATATGGTAAAATAGATCTTAATTTATAACTAGTATTTATATGTTATATATTTTAATGTGATATGTATATTATAATTTTCTTTTATCTAAAAAAAATTTCAATTTTTTTCAAAATTGACTGTTTATAGATTTTGAATTGTCCAAAGTTTTGGGTGGACTCACCACCCATCAACTAGGACAAAAGCAAATCTTAATGAATTGGAAAATAAGTGCCTATCAATAGGGACAAAAGAAAATCTTAATGAATTGGAAAATAAGCCTGTGAGGATTGTATAGATAAGATAATTTCTTTTTAATTTTTGAGTATGACCTTAAATTGTTTCAGATTAATTAAGAGTTTGTATTTCTTATAGGAAACATGTCAATGGTCCAAGATATAGAGACATATGCTAAAAATGAGTTATTTTAGGTAGTCAAATTCTTTCTACACATAATTATGTAGTGACACATTGAGGTTTTGAAATTATATCCACTGAGGCTAGATTAATAGGCTCAAGATGTGATCAAGTTTATGTTAAAGTTTTCTCTACATAGAGTTTATTATCAGGTTTTCTCTACACAAAATGATATAGTGGTACTTTGGGGTTTTGAAATTATATTGATAAGGACTAGGCTAAAAAGCCAAAGTATTATAGTTTTTTCCTTGTTTATTAAATTATTAAGAATTATATAAACTGAATAATTTTTAATGTAACATTTTCGTCCCATTTAATAAAAATTTTGCAAAAAAAATGCTATAATTTTTCTTTATAAATTTTTATTATTAAACAACACCCTTAAGATGTTTGGTTATTTTAAAATATCCAAATCACCAAAATTTTGATATTTACAAATAAATAAAATTTCATAAAATAAAGGGAAATTTTATTTTTTTAGAAGTAAAAAATTGTTAAATACAATGAATAAAATGATTTTATATCAATATCCACTTTAAGTAAAATGATTTTATATCTCTTTTATATATAACTATTAATTTTATAAAACTTTATCATTATTAACATCTACTAAATTCTAGAGTAGAGAGAAAATGATAATAATTTTTGTTTTTATTCCATTATATCTTAATATAAAGTAGATACATAATTCTTGTAATATTTATATAGAGTTCACATGTGGCATTTAAAAAAAATATTGTAACATTTTTTCAATGTGATGCATAAAATAATTTTATATCAACTTGATAATTAGCCATAAACTCTATCTATAATGCAATATGAAAGAAATATGTGATTTCTTTCATATTCAACATAAAGTTGACAACTAACATTTAAAAAAATATTAATAATATAAATTATTTTGTTGTAAATTATAAATAAAAATTTCAATATACACATTAATTAACATAGCTTTGTAGTAACTTTACAAAATATTTAAATATTTACTTCAAGTAAAATATTTCAATTTCAACTTGTTATATATAAATCCTTAGATGTATAATATGGAGTCACTTGTTGCATTTAAAAAAATATTGTAACAGTTTTTTTCAATGTGAAGCATAAAATAATTTTATATCAACTTGATAACGATCCATCAACTCCATCTATAGTACAATATGAAATAAATGTGTGATTTCTTTCCTATTCAACATAAAGTTGACACCTAACATTTAAAAAAATATTAATAATATAAATGATTTTATTGTAAATTATAAATAAAATATTTTAATATACACAACAACTAACATAACTTTGTAGTAACTATACAAAATATTTAAATATTTGCTTCAAGTAAAATATTTCAATTTCAACTTTTTATTGTTAAGCTCCCTCTCCCAATGACCGCCGATATCTGGAAACCAACTACGGTTATTTCCTTAAATTACGGAAATCAACTGCAGTTAAACTAATTTCTTGTTGGGAGCTCCTGGAGTGGTCCATTACTCCCTCTGCAGTTCTCGACCATGATCTTTGGAACACTTGACACATAGCCAACAGAACCTTGATGGAAGCTTGGCTATAAATACATCTGTTTGGTCCCCAAGCTCATTAACTCAATCCCCTTCAGCCTTACACCATCAAGTTAGAGTGAGCAGAGCTTGGAAGTGCCACACGGATGAGAGATTTTGGGTCACCTGTTTGTTCTTGTGCCTCTCATTTCACCTCGGTGCCTCTGGTTATTTTCGTGCTCCTATAGAAAACAACGCACCCTCCCTTATTGTTCATTCTGATCTAATTGTTCAATGGGTCATTTGAGTGTTGAGTGGTTTATTTGAGTGATTGAGGGACTGCAACAGAAGCGTAGTAGATAGTCTGCCTCAAGGCTTCTCGAGATGCTGTAGACACTGAGAAAAAGAGCTTCCAAAGTGACTGCCTGCGAAATAATGATCAGAAAATAGGAGAAGCTTGCGGTCATATTCAAGGTTTTATCGCTGATTTACAAACTTTGGAGTCTGGACATCTAATTCTTTGTGTATTTTGATTCTTTTGTTCCGAAGCATTAATGGCCAGAGGCATGTTTCTTGGGCATCAAGTATTTTACAATTCGTTACAATTCTTTTAAGTATTTATTCTGCATTAAGGAATCGTTGTTCAGCTACATTTGGTATCGGAGCCAGGTTTTGTCTGTGCCTTGGTGTTTATAGACATGTTCTGTTTGGCTAAATGTCATATTTTGAGAATTTTCTGAATTAAGGCATTTATTTGGAAACATGACTAATTTTTGCTCAATATTTATGCTTATAATATTTATTTAGTTTAATTATATGCAATTTGGATAATTATTGTGCAAAATTTATTAATTATGCTCGTATTTAATTTGCATGAATTTATTATTTCTGCTCTAATTAAAACATGCTATTTTGGATGAGTATACGAGACCCATTGTTAAATGTTATGCATGAATATTATAGTTTATTTCAAGCTAAATTTTTATGCATAAAAGAAATAATGTCTAGTGATCCATATAATTTTAATTGATTAGAGAATAGCCACAACATCTCTAATTAAATAATATTATATATTATGATTGATTAGGATCACATAGAGAATATTTAGACATTAATTGCAATTAATTATACTAAATATAATAAATTTTATCCCGCATGAATTTTTATTATATTTATATAATTAATTAGGATAAAATATAAAATTATTCATAACTTACCCACAAGAATTATGAATTGATAGTTTTATCATAAAGTTCAAATCTAAGATAGAATTTATATCAAATTATAATCATAATATACCCTTTAGGATTATGAATTAAGTGAATAATTTGATAAATTCTATCATAAAGAATAATTGAATCTGCTTGAATTGAAAATTTAGTCCACAGACAATTTTTATGTTACTAGATTCAATTTTTAAGCGTGATTTACATTGGTAAAGCATGAAATTTTATTTAGGCCTCAAATTTAACATAAGCATGTGATCTTTAATTTTATGCAGTTGTATAACCTGCAAATTTCTCTGAAATTCGTTGTGATATCCCTGAACTTAAGGGAGATAACTATAAGGTCTAGAAGGAGAGAGTTCTCCTTCATTTGGGGTAGATGGACATAAACTATGCTATTAGGAAAGATGAACCACTGGCACTCACTAATACCAACATTGCAGCGGACATCACACTTTATGAATGATGGGAGCGATCTAATCGCCTAAGCATGATGTTCATTAAGACTAAAATTTCAGCTGGTATTCGTGGTTCAGTTTATCAGCATGAAGAGGTCTGAGACTTGCTGAAAGCCATTGATGATCAATTTGTCACTTCAGACAAGGCACTAGCAAGCACCCTAATCATGAAGTTCTCATCCCTAAGGCTCACCAGTGTGAAAGCTGTACGCGAGCACATCATGCAAATGAGGGACACTGTGGCTCAATTGAAGAAACTCGAGGTTGAACAATCGAAGTCTTTCCTGGTGCACTACATTATGAACACCCTTCCGCACCAATACAGACCCTTCAAAATCTCATACAACACACATAAGGATAAATGGTCAATTAATGAACTCATGACCATGTGTGTTCAAGAGGAAGAGAGACTGGTGATGGAACTGGGAGAAAGTACAATGCTAGCAATGCGAGGAAAGGGCAAATCTCAAGCCAATCGGAAAGGGAAAGATAAAGTACCTCCCCAAGCCGATATCAAGAAGGATTCCAAGTGTTTCTTATGTAAAAAGAAGGGACACATGAAGAAAGAATGCGCCAAATTTCAGAAATGGCTTGCGGACAAAGGTAATCCAATCTCGTTTGTTTGTTATGAATCTAATATGGTTAATGTCAATATTAACACCTGGTGGATTGATTCTGGATCAACAATTCACATTTCGAATTCTTTGCAGGGTTTGCAAAACCTAAGGAAGCTAGTGGGAAGTGAGCAAAGCATCTTATTAGGAAATAAGATGGGCTCGCATGTGGAAGCTATAGGAACATGCTATTTAACTTTAAGTAGTGGCTTTGTTTTAGAATTAGAAAAGACCTTTTATGTTCCAAGTTTTTCTAGAAACTTGATTTCAGTTTCAAGACTTGTACATTCTGGATATTCCTTTAATTTTTTAGAAACATCTTTCAGTTTATTTTGTAAATCTGATTGTGTTGGGAATGGTATTTTGTCTAATAGTCTTTATTGCATTAATTTACAAAACAATGTCACTTATGATTCAATGCATGTTCACACTGGCACTAAAAGATGTATTATTAATGAAGATTTCTCTAAATTATGGCACCAGAGACTAGGACATATCTCCATAGAAAGAATTAAAAGATTAGTAAATGAAGGGGTACTTAATACTCTAGATTTTACTAATTTTGAGACTTGTGTGGATTGCATAAAGGGAAAGCAGACCAACAAGTCAAAGAAAGGTGCGAATAGGAGTTTGGACATATTAGAGATCATACATACTGATATATGTAGTCCAAACATGGACTCACATGGTCAGAGATACTTCATCTCTTTTATAGATGATCGCTCACGATATATGTATCTCTACATGCTTCATAAAAAGAACGAAGCATTAGATGCCTTTAAGATCTTTAAGGCTGAAGTAGAGAAACAATGCGGCAAACAAATTAAGATCGTGAGATCAGATAGAGGTGGAGAATATTATGGTAGATACACAAAATATGGACAAACACCTGGGCCATTTGCAAAATTTCTTCAAGAGCATGGGATTGTTGCCACCAATAAACCATGCCTGGTTCACTCGACCAGAATGGTGAGAAAAAAGAAACCGAACATTATTGGACATAGTGCGAAGTATGCTTAGCAGCTCCAACCTTCCTAAATCCTTGTGGATTGAAGCACTTAAGACGACAGTGTATATATTAAACCGAGTTCCAACCAAGGCTGTTCCTAAAACGCCATTTGAATTATGGAAAGGTTGGAACTGAGTTTGCGACATATGTGCATTTAGGGATGCCTGTCTGAAGTGAGAATATATAATCCACAAGAGAAGAAGCTGGACCCAAGGACCATTAGTGGGTATTTCATTGGATATGTTGAAAGGTCTAAAGGTTACAGATTTTATTGTCCATCTCACAGCACTAGGATTGTGGAATCAAGAAATGAAAAGTTTCTTGAAAATGACTTGATAAGTGGGAGCGATCAAACCAGGAACATAGTTTCTGAGAAGGATCATTCAGAATCTCAACCTTCCACCTCAAGTGATAGATTAGTTATTGTTCACAGCACCCCTCAAGTACAAATTGGTGTTGAACAACCAATTGTTGAAGTTCTACAAGCTGCTGACGACATTCCAGTAGATCATGTAGTCCAAGAGTTGCCAAGAACTTTTGAACAATGAGTTGAACCACATACTTCTCAGGAAGATAATGGTACAACATTAAGAAGATCTACTAGACCAAAGAGATCAGCAATTCCTGATGATTATGTTGTGTATCTGCAAGAATTTGACTACAACATTGGAGCCGAAAATGATCCCGAGTCCTTTTCACAAGCCATGAGTTGCAAAGAATCAGAATTATGGTACGATGCCATGAAGGAAGAGATGAATTCTATAAAGAGTAACGAAGTTTGGGATCTTGTTGAGTTGCCTAATGGTGCAAAAGCCATTGGATGTAAATGGGTCTTTAAGACTAAGAAAGACTCATTGGGAAACATTGAAAGATACAAGACAAGACTTGTTGCTAAGGGATTCACTCAGAAAGAAGGATTCGACTACACAGAGAATTTCTCTCCAGTATCTAAGAAATATTCCTTGCACGTTATTATGGCATTAGTAGCCCATTTTGACTTGGAGTTGCAACAAATGGATGTGAAAATGACTTTTCTCAATGGAGATCTAGAGGAGGAGGTTTACATGAAACAACCTGAAGGATTCCCCTCTAGAGATGGTGAGCAATTGGTTTGCAAGCTCAAGAAATCCTTATACGGTTTAAAACAAGCATCCCGCCAATGGTATTTGAAATTCCATAATGTAATTTCTTCATTCGGTTTTGTAGAAAATATTATGGATCAATGTATATACCTGAAAGTCAGTGGGAGTAAAATCTGTTTTCTTGTTTTATATGTGGATGAAATTTTGCTAGCAACCAATGATAAGGGATTGCTGCATGAGGTGAAACAATTCCTCTCTAAAAATTTCGATATGAAGGATATGGGTGAGGCATCATATGTCATTGGCATTAAGATCCATAGAGATAGATTCCGAGGCATTTTGGGTCTGTCTCAGGAAACCTATATTAATAAAATTTTAGAGAGATTTCAGATGAAGGATTGTTCACCAAGTGTAGCTCCCATTGTGAAGGGTGATAAGTTCAATTTGAACCAATGCCCGAAGAAAGATTTTGAAAGGGAACAAATGAAGCATAATATCCCCGCAACGTTTAGACCTCTTAACACCATTCGTAAATCCCTAAAATCTGTAAAGGATCCCATCGACCCCAAAGACATGAAAGGGGTTTATATTATTCCTTGTTCTTGTGGAACCCCCTATATTGGTGAGACTGGTCGCTCCATTAATAAAAGGATTAGTGAGCACGCGGCTGACCTAAAGCATATGAGAACTAAATCCTCCGCGTTAGCAGAGCATGTAGAGAAAACCAATCATCATGTCTGCATTGAGGAGGCTAGCGTGATTGCTAGAGTGTCTCAATTCCATCACCGGAAATTTAGGGAAGCCCTTGAGATTGAAAAAAGGCCGATCAATCTGAATAGAGAGGATGGCTGGAAGATTAGTAGTTGCTGGGTTCCAACCCTCTCCTCCTAATGGTTTGCCCTCTCTCTCTCTCTCCTTTTATTTGGTATTTTTATTATTTTTATTTATTTATTTATTTATTATTATTACTATTTATTATATATATATATTTATATTTTAGTATTACTTTATATATATATATATATATATATATATATATATATATATATATATATATATATATATATATATATATATATATATATATATAGATATATTACTTTATCTATTATTAATATTATTATTTATTTTAAACCTTGTGTTTCATTTTTTAAGCTTTGTGTTTCATTTTTATTTAATTATAATATTTTTTTTTATCGATAAAGACTAATTCTATTAAGTAGAAAATATAGTACAATCAGGAGAAGCAAGAGACCGGCAGACCGGAAATGATGTATCCATCAACCTCGGTCCCGGAGAAAAGATTCAAACTCATGGCTACAGCAGATGACTTGAAATCACAGACATACTAACTGACCTTTACCCCATAGGGGTAGAAACTACAACACATTGTTTTTTCCCTTTCTTTTTGTTGACTTTTGTCCAGCCATCCTGGGGAGGATGAGCTAAGACAACTTGAAGACTGGAATTCTCTGTCATCGGGAATTCCTTTTCTGATTCGGAGGAGGTCTCATGGCCGCGTTTCTGGGAGATTGCTATGTCCTGGGTGTGTCCCATAGTATCCATGGGAGGATCCATCGGCTGAGGCGCCTGATCCGGTTCTGAATCGCTTTCCCCGTCCTTCGACCCTGGGGAGCTGGAGCTCCCAGTTGGCGGTGGAGGGCAGGGAGCCCAACGCTTGGGTTTGGTTTTTGCGGAGAATCCCTTTTTCGATCTTGCTGTCAGCGCTGGGCAGGAGTTCTGTAGGTGCCCTGTTAGGTGACAATGGCGGCACCGAAAGGCAGTGTTTTCATAGTCTAGAAGCTGAGTCCAAACAGTGTCTTTGATCTTGAGATTGATTTGTTCTGGCAATCCCTTGCTTAAATCTAGCTCCACACAAATTCTGGCATATGTGTAGAGACCTTGCCGTTCCCTCTTGTAATCTCCCATTAAGAAACAACCCAAAGTGTTGCCTATTTGCCTGTAGACCTCTGTGCGCCACAGGTGAATTGGGAGATTTGGAAGTCTGATCCAGACAGGGGCTTTAGTGATAACTGCAGAAGCTGGATCAAAGTCTGGGAACCATGGGGTTAAGAAGAGGCCTGCCGAACCCATGAACCAAGGGCCTTCTTCTAAGGCCTCTTCGTAGTTCTCGAGATTGTCGAACAGCACTATAAAATATCCCTTTGCACAGAAGTAAATCTTGCAGTGGTGAGTCCAGTTGTCCTTGATCCAGTCATAAAGATCCTTTGAGCGTGGCCAGAGCCCATTGAATCTGCAGATGATGGCCCTTTCAGCGAATTGTTGGGTGTCGTCTGCCAGGTCAGGGTAAGAGATCTCAACAGAGGGGACCTCTTCCGATTTGTCAACCAGAAAAGGCTTGGGAGGAGCCTGAACTAGTGGATCTGTCTTTTCAGGCTTCTTAGCATGGACTGCATCTTTATATGAAAATGCCTTAGCTGAGGATGACTCTCCAGCAGCTCCTCCCCTCAAGCGAAGGGTTAAAATAATGGATGCATCTTTCTTAATTCCGTAAAAAGAAATAGGATAGGGATCCTCAAGTTGTTTACCTTCGTGGAGAAGCCGTTGAGCTGCAGAGGGGATCCCCAGTTTGATGCTCAGTGTATGCTTGAGATTCTGCACTAGATCCGTTTGGCTTACCCATTGTAGCATAGTTTTGCCTGTAATGAGCTTGATTTGTATCTGGAATGAGGAGGAAAGGTCCGTATGCCTCTTTCCCCTACAGATCTGTGTAGAGAGGCGGCATGCGTGATGATTGGTTTTCGTTTCCTGGATTTGCCTCATGGGCGGAAGAGGCTTACAGCCAATCGGTGCAGGCCTTTCCTTCCCAACAGCCAAGATCAGAGGATAAGCTGCGTAGGGTTCTGCTTGAACGCCATTGGCTGCTGCGCCGGCAATCTGAGGATGGCTCCATAAGCGCGTTGTGGAAGCAGGGGGCTGAGGCCGTGCTACCCCAGAGCTCTCTGCAGAGAGATCCGCGCGAGCATTCGTGTTTGCCGCACCGGCATTCTTGGTCTGAGCATCTTGCATGTCTGCGGAGAGGGAAAAATCCCTTGACCTGTGCATGAGTTTCTCGAGTCCATCCGCAGCAGGAGCGATCAAAGATCCGATGGCGGCCGAGGGCATGGAGGCGGCAGAGCTAGGGTTCATCCTCGGAGCCCTCGAAACGTACGTGTGATCTTCTATCCCAAATGACTAACTTCAGATTTTGCTATATCAATATTGTGAGGGTTTCATCTTATTCTACCGCTCCCCGTCTCAGTATTTCCAACACAATTTATTTAATTATAATATTAATTTCATATTAGTTATTTAATTGAAACTACTAATGGTTCTTAATATATTTAGTTTTATTTATAATTATGTATTTTACTTATTAATTTTTGTAGTCTCTTTGTGTATTAATTTTATTTTATTTTATAAAAATTAATTTTAAATTAATCTAATTTTTTTCCCCTGGGAAAAAGTCGTAATTTCTATTAGTATTGAGAAATTACATTTTGTAGATGCCGAAGCATATTCATATGGAGGCAGCAGTGCCTGTCAAGTTCATGGTCTATAAATGTAGGAAGAGGAACCAAGTTGTCTCCACGCAGGGAGCTTTATCAAAACAGTAAAACTAGCAGTGATCAAAATTGTGTCCATGCTCTGCGCAGAGAGCTATATATATGCTGATAATATCAAAAAAGTAGAGCTGTACTCATGACTAGACAGTAGAAATATATACATGCTATAAACAAAAATGGTACTGAAAGTGTGTGGGCTTTATAGCCCATCTCCCATATGATCATCAAAAGGTCTGTGGTAGTGCTGATAGTAAGTTCCGTCGATTTCCTCCTGGATCAACCAGTCATCTCCTTGTCTGTGCGCTGCCTCTTTGGAGAGCTGGTCGGCGACGGTGTTCTGTTCCCTGTAAACGTGTCGACAGACAAATGATTCAAAGGAAGCAGTCAGTCTTTTAGCTTCATCTAGAATGTGTCTCAATGAAAATGCATGACAATGAGATGCATCATTCAGCCAATTGCAAACAATTTTAGAGTCTCCAAACAGCTGAAGGTGTCTGCATTGTTTATGGATAGCAAAGTGTATGATGTGTTTAGCCGTGCACAGTTCAACAAAGTTATTGGTGCCTCTGCCTAGTTTTATTTGTATCTTGTAGCAGTGCATTTCATTGAGATAGAGTATTGCTCCTCCCCCACAACCCGCATCTTGTGCCAAGCCATCAAAGAATGCCCATGGCTTTGATTTGTCGATGTTCACAGGTCTAATGATACGAGGTGGGGCAGTGGATTCCTCTTCAGGTATCATGTTAAAGTCAACAATCGTATGGTGTAATATAGTGGGCCAGTGTGGGGCTTTGAGATTAAAGATAGCCTGATTGCGCGCGATCCAAACAGCCCAGCAGGCCAGCAGAGGAATGTTGATAGATTTCCCAGTGTGATTTTGGCACCAGTTATTCCATGCTTCCATGAGGTTATTACCTTGCCAATTTTTCAAATGCGGATAGTGTGAGGTGAGGGATTGCCAAAACTGTAGAGTAGTGCTGCAATTTAAGAACAAATGATCTGTGCTTTCTTCCTCCCCTTGGCATAAGTGGCAACGAAAAGGTCCATAAAAAGATCTCTTCATGAGATTGGTGCCTGTAGGGATTTTGTCAAATAGAATGTTCCACATCAATAATCGCGTGCGAGGAGCCGACTTAAGTTTCCAGAGCGCTTTCCAGGTGGGATGAATATCCGGGGGCCTATAAGGTTCCATGAGCCTTAAATATCCTAGCTTCGGGGCGTATGCTCCATGCTTGGCAAAGGCCCAGATGATCTCATCAGGTCCTTCTGTGAGCCTGATGTGAGCTTGTGTGAGTGCATCCGTATACTCCAACCATTCGTTCTGCCACTGTTCAGGAATTTCTAACACTTGAGCGGTAGTCCATGCTTGCTGGAGGAAAGAGGAGTTTTCATTATCTCCAATGTGCTTAATGTGCGTAATCCCTCTGTTATGAAGGTGCCTTATAAGGTCAGCTGATAACCTGTGGGCATTTCCACATCCGACCCACGGGTCCAGACCAATACGCACTTCATTACCTTCCTTAATGCGCCAAGTGATTCCTTCTCGTAGCAGAGGTAAGGTGCCTATAACCGCTTTCCAGATATTGGAAATGTTTTGATTAGTTCCTTGTTGTGTACAGATCCAGTCCAAAACGTTCTGAGGCTTGATATATTTTGCATATGCAACTCGAGTCCATAGACCATTTGAGGTGAGAAGCTGCCACCCAAGTTTGGCTGCCAGTGCTCTGGAGAAAAGGTCGAGCCTCTTTATACCCCATCCCCCCCAGCGCTTGGGTTTGGCGATGGTATCCCATTTGACCCAGGCGAAGAGCCTTCCCGGCTGGTGACCTTTCCAAAGAAATCTGCAGCAAATACTTTGTAGCCTATTCAATATGCCCTTAGGTATCCAGGCTAGGGCCATCCAATAGACTGGTGTGGCTTCAATCACAGCTTTAATAAGGACCAATCTGCCTGCACGAGAGAGATATTTGTGGTACCATACCTGTAGCCTCTTTTCCACTTTAGCTATGAGCCATAACCAGTCTGCTATTCTGTAACCAATAGGTTTTAGTCTAAAACCGAGGTACTTTATACCATCCGACAGATTCAAATTGATGAAGGGGAAGCGCTGTGTAGCAAAGGCGGTTTCATGAATAGAGCAGCCAACTGTAGTAATCGTGGACTTATTATCATTGATCTTCATTCCTGTAGCTTGCTGGAAGAGAAGAAAGGAGTTATGAAGGGTAGTGGAGTCCCCAACGCTGCCATTCAAGAAGATCAGGATGTCATCAACAAATAACAGATGAGTGAGGTAGAAGTTATCCGCAAGTTTAATGCCAGTCAATAGATGCCTATCTCGAGCTGATGAGATAACTCTACTTAATCCTTCCATAATAAGCAGGAACAACAGAGGTGAGAGCGGACATCCCTGTCTAAGTCCTCGCTCTGAAGTAAAGAATGAAGTAGCTTCCCCATTGAGTAGCACACTATAGGATACATCGGTGATGCAGCTCATCGTCCATTTGATAAATTCATAGGGGAAACCAAGATGTGTTAGCAGCAACCTTAAATACAACCAGTTTGTTCTGTCAAAAGCCTTGGACAGATCCACTTTTAGAATCATTCCCTTCTGCTTTTTAATCTGCATGGAGTGCATGAGTTCTTGAGCAGTGGCTATAGCCTCGTGGATCTGTCTGTGGTGCAAGAAGGCGAATTGTTCAGAGGATATGTGTTGCGAGAGTATGGGTTTGAGGCGGTTGGCAATTATCTTGGCAATGATCTTATAGAGGCAATTACAGAGAGAAATGGGGCGAAAGAGACCGGGGCATTGGATTTGGGGATTAGGGCGATGAAGGTGGATTTAATAGCAGAGGATATTCTGCCCCTCCTTCTGCTATCCTCTACAATCTTCAGAAGGTCGTTTCCCAGGATTTCGAAGAAAGCGATGTAGAATTCAATGGACCACCCATCTGGGCCGGGGCTTTTATCTTTTTTAAACCATTTCAAAGTAGCCTCCAATTCTTCCATGGTCACTTCCTTCAGTAGATCATCTGACTCTTCCTGTTCAACATATCTGGGGAAAAGTTCAGCCACCCTCATGATCTCCAAGATATTAATATCTCCAGGAGCTTTATATATACCCCTAAAGTGCTCTGTGGCCAGTCTGGCCAGGTTCTGTTGTGATGAAACAGGGTGACCTCGTTCATTTCTTAACTCCCATATAGTGTTGATGGCTTTGCGACCATTGGCAAATTTATGATAAAATTTAGTATTATCATCCCCCTCTGTGAGCCAAATAGCCCTGCTTCTAAGCCTCCAACTTTCTTCTCTTTCTTTCAGAATTTGAGAGCGCTTCGCTATATGTGAGGTGTACTGCTCCTTGCTTTCAGGGGTGGGGAAGGTCCCAGATGATGAATCCTCGAACTCAGCAATGACTCTTTCCGCCTCTTTCAGAGTTTGATTATCTTGGATGCGCTTTTGATGAGCCCAGTTTTTAGAAATCTGCTTGAGTTCAGTTAGTTTTCTAACGAAGCCCGCTGAGAGATCCTCATCTTCCCTGATGAGGTTGTTCTGCCAATAATTATGAACCAATTGTATATAAGAGGGGTCCTGTAACCAAGAGGCATTAAACTTGAAGGGGCTTTTGATTTTGTGATTAAAGTCCTCTGCTTCTAAGAATATAGGCTGATGATCGGATATGCCTCTAGTTCCGACCCATTGGCGAATTCTGGGAAGACTGTTAATCAGTGTCTCCTTAATAAGGAATCTGTCGAGTCTTCTGGCCAAGCTTTGTTCTCCACTTCTGTTATTTGACCAGGTGTACTGTAATCTAGCAGATGGAATATCCACCCACTGGTGTTCCTCTAGTAGGCTGGATAATGTATCTGTAAGGGAATCGACCTGCGCCATGTGCCCCCATGACTCGCAGAATCCAAGGGAAAAATTTAAATCACCGCCAAGTATGATGTTGTCTGCTTGAAGTAATTCAGATTCCAGTAAGGACCGCCAGTAGTTGGCTCGGTCAGCACAAGGGCCATAGACATTGATGATTCGAATGTCCATCGCTACAGAGTGAGCGAATATGTCTAGACCAATGTAACCCCTACCTCCCCAAATGTTCCGGATCTCCAAAGCTCTGTTACAAACCCCAATAGCCAAACCACCGGATCGCCCGGACGCATCCAGTGCATGGAAGGTCCAGTTAGGTAGCCAGGAGGTGAGGGTGTGGATAAGAGGTTCGGCCAAACAGAGAGTTTCTTGCAGAAATATAATGTCCAGCTGAGATGAGATGAGCAGTCTCCTGAGTGCTAGTTTTTTGGCTGAACTAGCAAACCCACGGCAATTGAAGGATAGTATCTTCATGTGGGGAGGGATAGAGGGCCATCCTTCGCTCTAAGGGCCCTGAAGATAGTTTGCTGTCGCCCAAGGGCAACCTCTTCATCTGCAGTGTGTCTTGCTTTGGTAATGCGGGAGGGTCGACCACGGGAGTTCTTAAGGGTGATAGGAGCGTTCACAGGGTCGAGTCCAACGACATCAAGACCTCTGTCCTTCGTGCGGGATCGAAGAGAATAACGGGGGGATGTCTGGGTCGAAAGAAAGGAGAGGGATGCGAGGGACGATGTGATCAGCGAAGGGGGGGCCACCGGTGAAGGAAGCGGGAGGGAGCAAATGAGAGATGAGTGAGGGTGTAAGCCCTGGGGGTAACGGTGTGTTACAGGAGATGATAGAGCGGAGATAGGATCAGAGCTAATAATGTACTGAGATGAAATGCCCAATGATATGCAAGAAATAGGTGGTATCGGAGAGGGGAGTGAATAAGACTTACCCGTTGTCGCAGTGCCCGCTTGTTCAGTCGCTGGATGCACAGGTGCTGATGATGTAGGAGGAGGAGCAGTGGAGACTATAGCAGTGTCTGCTGCCTCTGGAGAGCTCCGGGGTTCACCAACATCCTGTGTGTGCACTTGTTCCTCTTGATTCTGCACTGGATGCAGCCTGGGGGAGTTGTCCAGGGGTTGATCGGCCACTCCATCCTTGTCATTCCTCACCGCTTTCCGAAGGAGTGGGCAGTCCCTGTATAGATGTCCCACTTTGTGGCATCTACGGCAGCGATAGGGAATGCCTTCGTAGTCAATGATCTGTTTGCGTGCCGTGTCTCTCCATTGAATGGTAATGAACTCTTGTAGTCCTCCCCTGGTGTCCAGGTTAATGAGTATCCTGGCATAAGCCATCATGCCAGTCTGCTGGTAGGATTTGTCGTAGTCCATGAAGGTGCCAATGGCATTGCCGATTCTCCTGAAGATATCTTCTGACCAGTATTGAAGAGGTAGCCCTGGGAGCCGAATCCATACGGGTCCGATGCCTATCTGTTCTGTCTCGGGGTCAAATAATGGAGTCCATCTCTTAAGGAGCACCGGGGCATGTTCAAAGTGCCAGTAGGAGGACAAAACCCAGTTGGTATGATCAGCACGAGCGAACCTCAATGCGAACCATCCCCTCACGAAGGTTTGCACGAAAGGGATGTCCACCAAATGATGGCCCCAAACTTCAGCTGCCCAGGTCTTCAAACGTGCTGCCGAGTAGCTTCGACCCCTGATGCGCCCGACCAGTACTCGATCTGCAAAATCCATTGTCTCTCCCCACTGGATGTCCTCCTCCAGTCTGAGAAAGATATCGTCCTCCTTGGATTTGAAACACTTGTATTTCCTTTTAGGGCCCCGAGGGGGGGGAATGTTCTGAGGGCGACCGGGGGGAGGGGCGGTAACGTTCAACGGTGCCGGGATCTGATGAGAGGAGGAGGGGTCACAGATGCCTGAAACAATAGGGGGGCCCGAGAGCGGAGGTACGGAGGTGAAACTTCTGGAAGAAGGACCAAGAGAGCCCGTGAGTCCGGCTGAGGAAGAGGGCAGGGAAGGGTTATGTAGCGGTCGGGAAAAGGAGCCAGATGCCGGAGGTTCAAAACCAGGGTTAGGGTTTAGGCAGCCGGAAACGAAACCGAGGGTTGCCGGAGAGTGTGGGGGAGTAGAGAGGGCAGGCCAGGTCGGTGGTACATCCGGGAGGACCACAGGATAAGACCTCGACTGATCACCAAGCGAAAACGGAGAGAAATTTTCGGAGAGGCCTGAACTGAACATACCTTCTGATGTGGCAAAGGGTGAGCGCCAGATGGAGACCCCTTCCAACGGGTCAGCTGAATAATCAACGGCTTCTAGATCCTCCATTGCCAGCTGCGTCTCGGAACTGCGGACACCTCGGTGAGTAGAGAAACCCGGAGAAAACGACAGTTCACAGTTAACGGACCGTGCAGGGCAGTTCCAAACCGCCACAGAATGTTACCGGTTGTCGCGGCACAGAATCGCCCCTTCGATTAAACTTCCAGCACGAAAGCGACAGGGTTCACGGCGGTTAAGGTAAAGACGGTAACAGAGAAAGGCGGGTAAACGGAGGGCATCGCGGTTCAGCAGCTGCAGAGGGTTCAGTAACCCTTAAATTAATCTAATTTAAACTAGTATACTTTTGGATTCCTTAAATTAATTGTTTTTATTGTAATATCTTTCTTTTTTGACGGACATTTACTCTATGTTCAGCGTTTAAAAATATATATATCTATATATATATATATATATATAGATATATATATAAAGTAATTCATTTGATATAATTTTTAATTTAATTCATTTTAATTTTTCAACATATTGTTATTATTATTATTATTTATTATCTATTTATTTATTTATTTATTTTCTTATTATTAATTTTAGGTTTAAAAGTAAATATTATTAATAATAACAATATGTTTGACGTTTATAACTAACTATTAAAATTTTAAAAGTAATTCATTTTATATAATTTTTTAATTTTATTCATTTTAATTTTTCAACATACTTGAAATTATTAGTTTTTGATTTACTTAAAAAACAATAAAAAAGAAGACAATATTAATAATAATAAATTTCCCTTTTTCTTGGTCAAACTAGCCGTTATCATAGCTGTTATTTTTAGCCGTTGAGTCATGGATTCTCTGCCAAGTCTATTTAATGTGCTAAATGTGATCTGCTCATTCAACTTGTCCTGAAGATGAACCACACTGGATGGTTCGAAACGCGTCGACATAATTTTTTCTATGTGATTTTCGCCGAAGATTCTTCAATAAAAACATTCCATATGCTTCTGTTGTCAAAAGCCTAATGTATGCTCAGGTTTGCACTGACATTGTGTTTGTTGTGGGAATGTTTGGACGATATCAGAGTGATCCAGGTTTAGATCACTGGAGAGTTGCAAAGAAAGTAATGAGGTACCTTCAAGGAACCAAAAACTACATGCTTATGTATAGACGGACGGAAAATTTGGAAGTAATTGGCTACGCAGATTCTAACTTTGCTGGATGTGTTGATTCACGCAAATCAACATCAAGATACATTTTTATGATGGCCGGTGGAGCTGTATCATGGAGGATTTCCAAGAAGACCTTGATTGCCACTTCCACTATGGAAGCCGAGTTCGTCTCCTGTTTTGAGGCTACTTTACATGGTGTATGGCTTAAGAGTTTCATTTCTGGGCTTAGAATTATGGATTCTATCTCTAAGCCATTGATAATATATTGCGACAATTCAGCTGCTATTTTTATGGCTAAAAACAACAAAAGTGGGAGTTGAAATAGACACATCGACGTTAAGTATTTAGCTATAAGGGAACGTGTTAAAGAAAAGAAAGTGGTCATTGAGCACGTCAACACTGAGTTGATGATCGCTGATCCTTTGACTAAGGGCATGCCACCGTTTAAATTCAAGGATCATGTAATGAATATGGGACTTGGTTCCATTATGTAGTTTCTCATTGTATGGACAATGTTATTTTAATGAAATTCTTAATTATTGTGATGTTTTTCTCATATTTATATGCACCTTAATTTGATTTGAGAAAATTCATCTGTGTAGGACCAAGAATAA
This sequence comes from Pinus tabuliformis, assembly GCA_031772625.1. Classification (NCBI taxonomy): domain Eukaryota; kingdom Viridiplantae; phylum Streptophyta; class Pinopsida; order Pinales; family Pinaceae; genus Pinus; species Pinus tabuliformis. The sequence goes on from CM062804.1 coordinate 430,739,226, forward strand.
ACATAAAGTTTATTCATTAAGAAATTGTTGCCACATAAATTTTAATAGAAATAAATAGATAGTAATACATGGAAGATAATACTCGTCATTAGAGGACTTATCGCCATGATTCATGTATCTATTACTTAATACAGATTATCAATGGGTTTTAAGATGAGACATTAAGATTGGAAGTATGGACCAAGTGGGAGAATGTTAAGCTCCCTCTCCCAACGGCCGCCGATTTCTGGAAACCAACTGCAGTAATTTCTGGAAACCAACTGTAGTTATTTCCTTAAATTACGGAAATCAACTGCAATTAAATTAATTTCTTGTTGGGAGCTCCTGGAGTGGTCTATTACTTCCTCTGCAGTTCTCTACCATGATCTGTGGAACACTTGACACATAGCCAACAGAAGCTTGATGGAAGATTGGCTATAAATACTTCTGTTTGGTCCCCAAGCTCACTAACTCAATCCCCTTCAGCTTTACACCATCAAGTTAGAGTGAGCAGAGCTTGGAAGTGCCACACAAATGAGATATTTTGGGTCACCTGTTTGTTCTTGTGCCTCTTATTTCACCTCAGTGCCTCTGGTTATTTTCGCGCTCCTATAGAAAATAGCGCACCCTCCCTTACTGTTCATTCTGATCTAATTGTTCAATGGGTCATTTGAGTGTTGAGTGGTTTATTTGAGTGATTGAGGGACCGCAGCGGAAGCATAGCGGATAGTCTGCCTCAAGGCTTCTCGAGATGCTGTAGACGCTGAGAAAAAGAGCTTCCAAAGTGACTGCGTGCGAAATAATGATCAGAAAATAGGAGAAGCTTGCAGTCATATTCAAGGTTTTACTGTTGATTTACAAACTTTGGAGTCTGGACATCTAATTCTTTGTGTATTTTGATTCTTTTGTTCCGAAGCATCAATGGCCGGAGGTATGTTTCTTGGGCATCAAGTTTTTTACGATTCTTTACAATTCTTTTAAGTATTTATTCCGCATTAAAGAATCGTTGTTCAACTATCATTTATATATAAGAAAAAAATTAAAATTATATTTTCTACTTTTATAAGGGAGATGTACAATTCATTCAATCCCTTATATATATATATATATCGGTGCTTACAACTTATTAAAATCCAACTTATCAAAATCCTACCGGCCTCACTCTTACTACATTTATTGGCTAGTGGGTAATTACCAAAAGAATGACAAACTGCCAAAAAAGCTCGGCTAGCCAGAAACAAAAGGGCACATAAACCTTCACAATTAATATATAACCAAAAGCCATTTTGAGTCTGAAGAAGTTACTGGAGCAGGATTCTCCGATCGAGAACCATGTGATAACAGAGTCCGGAACTCGCAATGCACTATTTCTCCATGTGGGCCAATATTCCTTCAAATCAGCCCAATTTATCCTGTAGACGTCATTGCCCCCTTTGTAGGCTGGTCAATCTGTCTTACATATGCCATTGGTTTCTCTGGAGCGTTCATGAAGGAGATTAACGTGTTACTGTCATTGTGCTTATCTCTACTAAGCTAGTTGAAACCTAGAGTGATGTGTCTAAGCTGTCTGCCAAAATTTTCCTCATTAGGGGCATGCTCTTGAGTTCCAGGTGCATAGGATCGGTTGGGATCTACATCCTCACCTTGGCATGCATTCTTTGATCAGTGTCTTCCATACTATCTCCGCTCATCAAACCCCCTCCTAACTCTGCCACATTAATGTGGAATTATAATTTGCACCAAAGAACAATTTGACCTGGAGATGGAGAGGCTATAGGTCTACTGAAGGCGTTGAACTTGCCAGGCCATCCAAAACACTGAACCACTCCCAAATAAAAACCCACCCGGACAAGTACAAACATGGCACTAGGATAGGTTCCAAGAGCTCGGTAACTGGGTGCCTGCAACCCACCAGCAATAAACCACAAAACTCTCCAGACAACAACTTAGTTGTAGAGGGAAACCCGATAAGAAAGTAGCATGTCACTTCCTACTTAGGAAACAAACCGAGGACCACAACTAGAACAAAAAGACCCAAAAATCGAAGAGTAAGCCCAAAGCAATGAAGTATCCATAATTTCCATTGGAGAGCCAAAAGTCCCAGTAAAATTGAATAAGCTTAATCCCAACTAAATTCATTGTAGTAGCTATAATTGTATGGATGCCCACAACCCACACAAAGAATGACACAGATTCCTTTAGACTACAACCAGAGCAGAGAGGGAAACCTAGAGAGGTAGTGGTTTGTCAATTCTCTTTTAGGTTGCACCCCAAGGCCACAAATAGAGCTGAAAGATCTTGGCTTCGAAGAATAGACCCAAAATGACGAAACTCCTAGATTTTCTAAAAAAGGGTCAGGAATACCAATTACAGTGAGTGGAAATAATAACAATTGAGGAATGAAACCAAGCTAGGTAAAAGCTTAACAATACCTTGTCCCCTGCATGTGAACCCAAAATCGAGCTCTGATGACAATTATAGAGGAGAACACCACCAACTCTAAATTTTTGATGCCTAAATGCACTCGCGAATGCAGAGCAACCATTATGTCAGGATCCCAAATTGTCTACAATTGAAAGGTCTTAACTTCACCTCGAGCTCTCCAAACTCCTGAACACGGCCCTTGAACACCCAGGGCTTTACTACAAGGACACACCCAGTCCTCTGGATTGACCCCCCACTCCATTGAAGCCAACCAAACACGAAAAATAACAGAAGCCTATTTCATGCACAAGTTAGCAGAGCCAGAGTCCTCGCTGCCATGCGAGATTCAACCCCACATTTCTCTATGCCTCCTCCATCATTGAACTAGGAAACTTAACTATCTTGGGCATTTAAGTTAATTTGCACCGCACATAAATATGCATGCTAGAGGTGTGCCACACCATCCCGCTTTAATCACTGAGAGAGGCAACAAAATAACATGCACCCTCCCTAAAACTCTCTTTTCTAACATTTTTTCACTCATCAAAAAATTCAATCTTTAATATTTTAAATAAAACATTTTAATATACAAAATAATTAAAATATTTGTTATATTCAAAACATAATTAACATATAACCCATTAAAATCTCTTTTTTTCACTCATCAAAAAAATCCAATCTTTAATATTTTGAATAAAACATTTTAATATATAAATTAATTAAAATATTTGTTATATTTAAAACATAATTAACATATAACCTATTAAAATCTTATTTAAATTTATTACAAATGAACAGAAACCAATTTTTATTTATTTTTACTCATAAATTCATTTTATTAAAAAATATTATAAAACATTCAACTATAAATACCATAAAACGTCAAGAAAATAACATAGTGCCAATCTCAAAATATTAACCTTGTTAGTGCTCTTGTTTTTAAGAGGGAAAGGTGTTATTAGTGCTCTTGTTTTTAGGAGGGAAAGATGTGCTACGAGTGCTCTTGATGCGTGGAACCTTTTCTTTTTTATATTTAATAAGTTTGTAACTTTGAAAATGGTGAGTAAAGTGTGTATATATATAGTTTTGTATTTTGGAAATTGGTGACTAAAGTGTATATATATATTAGTTTTTTAATTGGAATTTATTAGAGTATATATATTAGTTTTTTTTTATTGGAATTTATTAGTGTATATATATTAATTTTTTTTATTAGAATTTATTAAAATCTGGCGATACAATTTTAATCCAGAAGCGTTTTATAACTTATAACCTGAAAATTAAAAGTAATACACCCTATCCTATTCTCCTTATAGAAGCAGGTCTTTCCCCTATTGAGAGCGTAGCTATGCTTAGGTTTCTGTTGTACAAGCACAAAATCAGTAACATAGACGATCATAGAATTCCTAAGCTAGCTTTAAATTCTAGCCAAAACCACCTAAGGCTCAATCGAGGGTGGCATAAAGACACAAGGGCCTGGTTAAACTATTGGGAGATCAACGAAAATGATGCATTGCAAAACATAAATAACATTAAAGATATTGTTACTTCTAAGTTCAAAGAAAAAATGTGGTGTGAGAAAGACTTAGCGGCTAAAATAAAATTAAGTTATTATAAGAAAGTCATCAACCCCACCCTAGAAGATCAAAAGTATCTCTCTATTTTAACTAGCTCAAAGAAGAAAACTAATATAGCAAAGATTAGAACGAATTCTCATGAGCTCCATAGTGAAACAGGTCGTTGGGCAGTTCCTAAAACGCCATGGACGGAAAGGATTTGCCATATATGTGAGAATAGGAACATCGAGGATGAAAACCACTTCCTCTTAGAATGCCCTGCGTATAACCACATTAGATCTCAGTTTCACAATCTTTGTTACAATACTGACCTTCCTAGCCTTTTACAATGTCAAAATTATAGTGAGCTCGGGAGGCTTCTCTCCAAGCTTTTTGAGCATAGGAATAAAATCTTAAATCAAAATAGATAATTTGTTTCTTTAGGTCCGATAGACCATTATTTGGTCTCAGTGGACGTTAATCATCATCATCATCATCATCAATATCTTTTATTATTTAAAATATATTTTTGAATATATAAATACATTCAGTACTCTAAAAATTTATGGGACACTAGAATTATGTAGAGTAAATAATCTAAACCCAAATTTATAAAAATATTTGTGAGATTATAATTAAAATTAAACAAAAAAAATATCACGAAAAAAATCATTCCGACTATAAATTAAATTATACTATATATATAATTTAAAATCTAATTTATTAATATTGAAATGACATAATTTAAATAAAATAAAAAGTCTAAAAAATTAATTTTATTATATATATATATATATAAAATTAAATTTATATAAAATAAATAAAAAATATAAATAATAAAAAATAATATTATTTTAAATAAATAATATGTATTATATTTTTATTTTTTAATTTAAAAACAAATATGTAAAAAAAAAGGATATTATTGTTCCCAATAATATATAACATAGTGAATTTCATAATATGTAAACAAAAACGATATTATTGTTTCCAAACAAAGTGAATTTCATTTTTGCTAGAAGATGAGAGATTAATGATGATGATGATGATGATGGTTAACGTCCGCTGAGACCAAATAATGATCTATCGGACTTAAAAAGACAAATTATTTATTTTGATTTAAGATTTTATTCCTATGTTCAAAAAGCTTGGAGAGAAGCCTCCCGAGTTCACTATAATTTTGGCATTGTAAAAGGGTAGGAAGGTCAGTATTGTAACAAAGGTTGTGAAATTGAGATCTAATGTGGTTGTATGCAGGGCACTCTAAGAGGAAGTGGTTTTCATCCTCGATGCTCCTATTCTCACAAATATGGCAGATTCTTTCCATCCATGGCGTTTTAGGAACTACCCAGCGGCCAGTTTCACTAAAACATAAGGGATGAGATTCATAGATATATCCTTCAAGTGAGAAAAAAATCATTTTGTTTTATTTGAAATATATTTTTATTATAGTTTAATAATTATAATATTTAATAGATAATTTTAAAAAATAATAATTTAAATATAAAATTTATATTGAAAATTGAGATGAGATGTTTTAATTTAATTATTTAAATAAAATATATTTAACAATAGATTAATAAAATTATATAATGTTATGTTTTTAAAAATAATTTAAATAAATATAAAAATATAATTATAAAATTTATATTATTTCCGCAATATTTAAAACATAATTACATTAATATTAGACGTCATGATTACATTCAATTTACATATTATTACATGGTTATATTAATATTATATTTCATGATTGCATTGAATTTATATAAATGTATTGAATGATGTTTCCTATATATCTAATCATGAATATTGACTTTACATAAAGTAAACATCTTGATCATGCTTCTGCATATTCAAATATATTTATATTTATATTGATTTTTTTGAAGTGCTTAACAAAAATTATTATTTATTAAAATATTGTAATTTTTTAATTAAATATATAATATTTTATGAAAACATCCTGATCATGCTTTTACGTAATGGTTTATAATTATAATGATTTTTAAGGAGTATTTAAAAAATAATAATTATTTATTAAAATATTTATAAAATTTATTAAATATACCGTATTTATTATTTATCAAAAAAGTAATAATATTAATAAAATTTATTTATAAATATCTTATTAAATTAAGTGATTATAATAAAATTATTTTATTTTATATATAATGCTTTCCAAACAAGATGTTACATGAGAGTGTTCATAGATATTTTAGATTGATTAGTCATTAGGGATGTTCAACCATATCCAAAAATGTACTTATTATGAGGAAGAAAACAAAAAGTTGTGTAAAGAGTCAAAATACAAAATACATATGCCGAAAGTCAGGGGCTTCAAGGCCTTGAAAGAAAGACAAAAAAACCAATAATTAATAAATTGAAAACAAAACAAGAGGCGAGAGGCTAAGATGAGGGATCTGAATTTGTTGTTGTGACTTGGATTGACTCCTTATTACTACCCGGTGAGCAGCCAATAGCAAGAGGGATATGAAGGTGCTTCTTGAGGCACTCCAATTGATGATCCAGGTTCATCATGTGCCGATGTAGGTGTTCATGGAGAGGAGGAGGTCCTCCCAATTTTCGTGCTTGTCCAAAAAGACTTTTCCCAACAAATACTTCATATGACAATAAACGTCCACCATGTACATATATTGATTATATCATCGCCATTTGTGACTGGTTGGGCACCCAATCAACCATGTCTCCTAGTACCTTCATGTCAGAGAGAAGGCACTGCTGATTGTCGATTTCCATCTCGGCTTATGAGAGTTTCACTTGAATAAGAGATAGAGTGAGATACCAAAAATGTTTTATTGAGCCTTGAACTTTGAGCGAAGCCCATGTGCTATCCTAATTTCCATGCTCTTGATAGTACGCTACCCCCCAATAAACACAAGCTTTCTGATGGGACATGCTTATTGCACAAGGGGGGAGACTATGTTAGAGGGCGAGGAGGGGGGTGTCTTATTAAATGAGATACACTAGAGAAATTTTGAGGTCTAAAATGAGACTCCTAAGCAATATTATAAAATAATAGTGAAAATAATAAAATAAGATTAGATCACACCATCAAATTTTAGAGGGTAAAAAGAAAAAATTCCTTTTTAAACTCATATTTTAGACTTATCTCCCTACAGTTTTACTTAAATTTCGAGTGGGAGTACTCATTGGATGTTGAATTTAATTCCTCATCCAAGGAGTACCCATGTTGCATACTTCCGATGGACCTTGCTACAACAAAAATGAGAAATACATGAAAAAATGTGATTGCAATCACATTTTTCATGTATTTCTCATTTTTTGTGTAGCAGGTTCCATCAAAAGTATGCAACATGGGTACTCCTTGGATGAGGAATTAAATTATGCATTTAATGAGTGCTACTGTAGAAATTTGAGTAAAACCATGGGGAGATAAGTTGAAAATGTATTTTTTTTTCTTTCTATTTTTTAATCTTTTTACATTTTTACTCCAAAAATGGTGAATCATCCCCCATGGTCGACATCATTATCTTGAATCCTATTGGTTCTTATAAAGTTGATTTTGGTTGTACATTTTTGATTTGAGGCCCATTTTTGACCTCCAAATTTCTCTAATCGGAGTGGATGGGCAGTGAGGTGTCTGTAGGAGAGTGTTTATGAAGCAATGTCCAAGGCATAGGGTCGAAATAATGAGAGGGCCCGACAAGAAGCAAGGTTTCCAAGAAAGGATGGGACTCGAGAGAGGATACACCTCAGATATTTGAGTACTAAGAGAGTGTTAGGTGGCAACAAGGTTATAAGGAAAATGAAGTTGATGAAGAAGGAATAGAACCCAAAAAATTAACAAAAGTGAAGTTCAAAACTAAGCCACATAAAATCCTAAGAGAAAAAAATAATCAGGGAGAGAGGATGGTTGACTTGCGACTAGTGATGACCAACATGTTGGCGATATTGCTACCCACTACACCAGACCTCCCAAGATAGGTTTGAAAAACTAGATATAGGTTTGTCCAAAATTGATGTTCACTGGTTGACACAAATTGTGATTCAAAGCCAAGAAAAAAAAGCATTGGGGCCATGGAAAAAATCTTGTTAATGAGCTGGCATTCCTTCCCGAGAAGCTCTCTAAGAATGCTTATAAACCCTGATATCTATGATACCAAAAGAAGAGTAGTATGTTTAGTGCATGGCACGTAGGACTAGGTAAGGTTGAGCTTTCTATTGAGGACTCAACTCCTTCACGAGAAATGCCTTTGAATTTCCATAGTCCTTAATTTAACAGCGTGAATCGTCTTGCCTTGTCGAATAGCCTTCTGTATGATTTTTTTGCAAGATGTGATGTGGGTGGTAACCATAGCCTTGGCATTTAAATTCCTCATCAATGGCTATAACATTCGACCAGTCGCATGGGGAAAACATGTTAGGTGAGTAAGTGAGAAGATCCTCTACCAAAGTGAATGGACTTGTCATAGGGTGTAAGTGCAGGGGTGGTGATCCATATGCTAAACACTAGACAACATCATGAGGGCATCCCGTGTGCATTACTACAATTTAGGTTTAAACAATTAAGGGGGCGTGTTGCCACGTCCCCCAGTCACGTGGGTAAGTGGGACGGTAACAACCTACCCCCACCTTCTCGTGTGCAAAACACCCCATCTGGAGAATTTTTAGAATTATATTAATGTGTTTCTTTCTTCATAATTTTTCATAATTATATATATTAAATTTATTTTAAAATTAAATAATAAATAATAAAATTAAATAATATTTATATTATTTTAAAATTAAATAATAAAGGAAATAAATCCATTTTAATTTTATTAAAAAATTCGAAATCCTATTACAATTTTATATTAATATAATTTGATTAAAATATGAGTTTATAAATTTTACTAAATTATTATTATTTATTAAAAACTATTATTGCATATATTTTACTTTATACTAATGTAACTTTTTTAGGTAAACAAGATTTTGTCTATTAAACTGATACCATATTTCATAATATCAAAATCCATTTACTGTGACCTAATGGATTGGAAACTAGACTAACCACAAAAGTTAATATCTTTTATCCGAAATGTGAATATAGTAATCAGATACATACAAAAATATTCATTGACCAAAATATCCTTATGCAATACATTATATCATAGTATTGTAAATTCCAAGTGAAATAGAAAAGCCATAAATTACTCAAAACCATAAAAAAGAAGGTTATAATACTCTCTCATTTTAATTGATTTAGTTGTTAACATATAATTTCACAAAATTATATTTAATAATATAACTGTTTTTTTAACAATAACAATTATGTATATATAAAATTGATCCATAGATCACATAAAAAGTACATAACTGAAAGAATTGTCTATGCAAAATATACAAAATTAGGCTTGCAGAAGTATGCTTATAATTCTCTTAGTCTTATCATCATCATTCTATGCTATATTCCAACAGTAAGTCCTATAAAATACCCGTAACATAAAAATACAAAAACATTTCATAATGCACTATTTCAACTAAGAAACCCCTCACATGGTCGCCTGCATCTAGAATCCTTAAGCTTGGTCATTATTGATTGCCTGACCTCCCTGTTGCTTCTCCTCCATACCGACCCTACTTCTATTGATATCCTCCTATCCACCTTTTGAAACTTCGTCTACGTTTCTTAGACTGTTCCTTTACTACATGTTATGCAACTAGATCACAAAACAAAAGAAAAGATAGATCAAAGACTTGAAAATTAGCATCTTCGAGGGGGAAACCTCCTTTACATCACATAAATGAACAATTCTTGGACGATACAGATGAAAATACCTCCTTGGTATATACATGAGTCTAAGGGGTCATAACATAATAAGAGCCTACATAACCATAATAATGTAAGGGCACAACAATAATAATAGTGGGCTCCTTCCTGGATGCGGGTGATCAATCTAGAATATAGTACGAGGATGGCTTGGCGGGAGGGCGCGTGGCCGCTCACCGCAGCCAGATGGAGCTGCAGGACGCAGCAGTTAATAGTTCACACAAAAACCTTTATTATTGCATTAATGCAGCTCTCCCAGGCGCGGCAATTTGATAACCGGACTGCAACGATGCTCGGCATGGTTCTCATTTTCGCTCTTCACATCTGCTTTTGCTGGCAAAGCAAGGTCGAAGCTTCTTGTGCTAGAGACAGTTCAGGGCATTGTCTGGCTCTGGTGCGAGGAGCTAACACTCTTCCAAGCTTTCATGCTCCAGTTCACCCATTTCGAATTCTCCTTTGTAGCCACTGCGCATTCCCCTCTTTGACTGTTTGTTCTTCTTCCCTAGCTCATTTCAACATGCCCAGAGAGCGCACCAGAATGGGCTGCAGAAGAGGCAACTCTCGTGGCCGGGTCCTCCGCCAGGCGTCCTCAACAACCTCAGACCCTTCGTCTGAGGCTTCGGACTTCAGTTTTTATTGCTATCCGACGACCAGAAGCGGGCGTGGCAGAGGAAGGAGGCAGTTAATGTTAGAGGTGAGCTCACAACACTCCAGAACACACACGGCACGCTTCCGCCTCCCCTGTAGACTTGGTAATTCCTCCTTCATTGTTTCGGTCACTATTGAGCTGAATGAGCAAGTTGGGGGTTCGGAGACAGTCGGCTCAGGAGTTCCTCAGCACCAACGGATGGAAAACCAGAATTCTCCCTCAACGAATGAGACTGCGCAGCGATGGGATATTGGGGGCTGTGCTATTCAGGATTCGCCCACTCTAGCTGGCCCGAGCGCTCCTGCAGCAGCAGAACTTGCAAGACAAGAGGGTCAATCCGCGGAGCCTGAAGAACCAGATCATTTTGGCTGCCGCATTATTGAAGAGCAGCCTCCAACTCAGCATGAAGACTGAACAGGTTTGCGTGTCTTTGGTTTTGTTCAATTGTCGAAAGCGGTTGTTCAATCCTCTCAGGTTACAAGGTCATCCTATGTTTGTAGCGCCCAGTATCAGGTCTCTGCAACTCTTTTTGAGGGCCGGTTTCCCCTGCGTGGGCGGCATTCCCTGTCTGTTGGTTAATGTTTTGGCTAAGGTGGTTTACGAGTCAAATTTGGGTCACTGTTCGGATACTAAGTCTTTTGTTATGGATTCAGTTATTCCAAGTCCTAAAGCTAGTCTTTTTGTAAGTCCTTGGGATAGTTTGTCAAATGTTCTTTGTCAGTATGCCGTTTCATGGGCTAGAACTCTCGAGACCTTCGTCTCGCTGTAAGCATATTTTGTATCAATATAGAAGTAGACCAATTCAGAAAAAAAAAATAGTGGGCTTCTATAAGGCACAACAATAACAATAGGGGGCTACATTAACAATAAAAATAAGGGGGCTACACTAGTATTATAGGGACCTAAAATGTCTCTCTCCTTCAAAAAAATTGATGTCCTCAACACTTGAGTAGTTCTGGATGCTTCTGTATAAAATTCTCATCCTCCCATGTGGAATATTCAACGGATAAGTTCTTCCACTTAATGAGATGATATGATATTGATTGATTCCATAGCTGTAGGGTTCTTGTTTCTGTGACTGCTTCAGGCTCCAATATGATTTTTTCTTCTTCGCCAAGTTCTGGCAATACTATTTGAATTGGGAGCTTGTCATCAATAACATTCTTTAAGCATGAAAAATGGAAAACTGGGTGTACTTGGGAAGATGCAGTAAACTCCAATTTGTATGCCATAGTACCAATATTTTGCAACACCTTGTAAGTACCATAGAATTTGGGTGATAATTTATTATCCTTCTTAACTTGCTTGAAGGACATTTGTTTGTATGGTTGTAGCTGTAAAATTACCTAGTTGTCTACATCAAAACTTCTTTCACTGCAATGCTGATCTTCTTGTTGTTTCATTCGATTCTGTGCTAAAGTGAGGTTATCCTTTAAGAGTTGGAGAACTTGTTGTTGATGCTTGATTTGATCTTGCAATGCTTGAACGTTAGAATTTTCTATTAAATATGATGTGATGGACGGTGGATGATATCCATAAAATTCCATAAATGGGGTCATTTTTGTTGTAGTATGGAAGGAAGTGTTATACCACCATTCATCCAAAGGTAACCACTTGACCCATTGTGTTTGTTTATCAGATACAAAACAATGAAGATATCCTTCCAAACATTTGTTCACTATCTTAGTTTTCCCATCAGATTAAGGATAATAAGGTGAGCTATGAGCTAATTGAGTTCCAAGACAAGAAATAATTCTATCCAAAAATTTCCAGTGAAAATGGGATGTCTGTCACTTACAATAATCTTTGGGTTTCCATGTAGATTTTGAATTGTTTCTATAAATGTAGTAGCAATTGTACTGGCTTTAAAAGGATGAGATAATGCACAAAAGTGTGCATACTTGGTAATTTTATCAATTACCACCATCATGACAATCTTTCCTTCAGACTTGGGTAAACCTATGATAAAATCCATTAAGACCTCCTCCCAACATCGACTTGGAATGGCTAAAGGTTGCAACAGATTCGAGGTATTAATTGTCTCAACTTTATTTTGTTGGAAAACCAAACATTCTGCCACAAACTTCTGAATATCAGATTTAAGGCCATCCCAAAAAAATTCTTTCTTGACCCTGTGGTAAGTTTTTAAAAATCCTGAGTGCCCTCCTAAGGGGGAGGCATTCAATTCAAAAATAATCTTTTGTTTGAGCTGGGAATTCTTATAGAGATATAAGCGATCTTTGTACCATAATGAATCATTTTTCTGGATGGCGGAGGAGAGCGCAACTAGGGTTCCGAGCAATGGAACCAGGTGGAGATAGGAACAGGACGGCCTGTAGGTGGAGGCCACGAGGCCTAGACAACGACAAGGCCGCGTACGGAAGGCAACTAGCTAGAAGCTACTTAGGTAAAGGCGTCAGAACAGAGCTAGGAATCGACGACAACAAGGTTAGGTCAGCGGTCAAGCTTCAGGACACATCTGAGGGAATCACATGCGCAGCGTAAGAAGGCAACAATGGGCATGAAAATGGGGTCAGTAAAATAGTTTTCAAGTTTAACTGTGCCCAGACTTCAACTTGCAATCAGTGGGAACGAAGGAGGTTTTATTATCAGAGGATTTACGGCCAGTGGTTACCTAGACGCAGTCAGCCTTTCCTAAGGAACAACCGGCAAGAGGATGGGTTTCCTGAACGACAACATTGAGCTGGACCCTGAACCTGGAGATATCCTATCGGTTTGGGGCCTGGAAGTCACAGAACAAAATATAGAGCGATACATCCATCCAACTGGAAGTCTAGGGAAAGAACCGCGCGACTCGGAGGAGGTCTGGAACAGGAAGGTTACACCGGGGCAACTAGAAGGTAATTTTGGTCTACCTTTCCTAAGAAACTGGAAGGAGTTCCATTGCATTCAAGAGCAGCAGACTCAGAGCGACTTGGAAGCAGCAACAGCAAAAAACCCATCTGTAAGTTCACCAAAAACCCTCCCTCATAGCTGATTTTTCTCAGGAGGGTTGGAAGATGTGGTAATCAGCTGCGGGTTAGGGTTAGGGACCGTAGAAGGGATCAGTGCAGAGCTGAAATTGGGGAAGGCAATACAAGCTGAGAAAACCCAAAATCCCCACAGTCACAGGTAGTCAAAACAAAAATTGCCGAGTGCGGGGCTAAGATCCGCGGGGGCTCTCAACCTTGAAGATGGATCGGGCGAAGGACCAACAATGGATAATGGACTGAGGTTAGAGGAGGAAGTTACACTTGGGGGCAACAAGGACATCAGAGAAAAGAGGGAAGCTAGAGGAGGAAACAAAGACGATAGAACCCTCATCCAGGAGGAGAGGAGATTGAACGAAACCCACAAAGAAGCAGCAAATGTGGAACGAAACCCACCAAGAAGCAGCAAATGTGGAAACAGCCGCTCCGGGCAGGGAGGACGGGACGAAACAAAGGCAGAAGGGGAAGAAGAGGAAAAAACCCAAGTTAATTAAAAGGAAAGAATTGGTTTCAGACTTGATTCTGGGGGAAAATTTGTCAATAGACGAAGCTATGGAGGTTGCGGATCTAACATTGGTTGGAAGGGCAAGGGGGAAAATATATTCAGCAAAATTCATCCAGGAATGGGCATCCAAACAATGGAAGGAGGGCCCAGACTCAGCCTTCCAGGTGTCGACACTTGCAAAGGGCTAGTTCATGGTCAAATTCACCAACAAAGAAGCAGTGAGATGGGTACTGGAAAGGAACTGGGCCTTTGGCAAGACACTGATCCTCTTCAAACGCTGGAATCCCCTTTTCGATGCCCAGAGGGAGAGAACTGATGAGCTACCAGTTTGGGTCCGCCTCCCAGGGCTTCCACCTTTCCTCTGGGTCGAGACTGTTTTCAGATCCATCGGGAACCATCTTGGGAAGTATATGGAAACAAACATGTCCTTCCTCCAAAACAGAGACATGGGGATGGTGCGTATTCTGGTTAGCCTCACTCCTCGGGCATGGCTGGTTGAAGAAATACAACTGCACTACAAAGAATTCAAATACCTTCAGTAACTCGACTACGAACATTTTCCATTCCGATGCCACAGATGTCATATCTATGGGCACTTGGCAAAGGAATGCCCGATGGGCCACAGACGCAGAGGAAAGAAGAAGAAGGCTGGGTCAGAAGGGAAAGTAGTGGAACCTCCCAGATCTAGGTCCAAAGAGGATAGCAAGCACGAGGAGCTGATGGATCTCGAAATGGAGGGAACCAAGAAGATTTCAGGCAAGGGATCCGAGCACCAGCAACAAACTTCCCAGGACCAGCGGCCTCCCTTCCAGCTAGAAGAGCCGGAACCGATCCAGGACTCTCCAGCTCACATGGAGAATTGTCAATCGATCGCCAAAGAGGGTATGGAACTTGCCCCAAATCCATCATCTTTATGTCATGAAATTTTTTTAAATAAAAATGAATCTATGTCTGGTCCCTCTAGGCATCAGAACATGGTCACACCTTTGTCTCCCTCACAAACCATGCAAATGGAAAGTATAATCACCTCCATTCCTACCTTAGATCTGAATCGTGACCAAGGCCCTTCCACTTCCAAAGGCCTGAGCAAGGACTCCACCCCTGCCTCAATTCCATATAATCTCCATCCCCGTGAGAAGAAACCACCTCCGTGGGGATCCCTGGAGATAGTAGGAGGCATAGACATGCAATCCTCCCAGCCAGAAGACAAGAAATCTAGAGGGAGAAAATCTAACTTATCCAAGGCTCAGCTAAGAGCCAAGATAGACATTGCGGATGGCAGACAGATGTCCATATCAGGGGCCCTTAGAGCAGTAAACCCCCTCCCGAAGGTTATCAAATGATCATCCTTTCCTGGAACTATAGAGGGTTAGCCAACAACCCCAAAAAGCTGGCCTTAAAAGAAGTAATCAGGAACTACAATCCAGATATGCTTCTCCTTCAAGAAACTCTGGGAGCTGGAGAAGAAGTGGCAAAAACCCTATCTAAAATCCTGCCATCCTGGATTATCCAGGTTCTGGATGCAAAAGGACACTCAGGGGGCCTCGCTCTGGCCTTCAAACCAGAGAAGTTCAAATGTCTAAATTCTTGGGGGATGGATCAAGTCATTGGGATGGAAGTATACTCCTAGGAGCTCTGCATCTACCTGTTGATTGTTAACATCTATGGACCTTGCCAAGGGCGAGCCCACTTCTGGAAGACCCTCCTCTCCAAATCTTCATTGAACAGGCCAAACCTGGTTATTGGTGGAGACTTAAACTTCTCCATAGGCTCCTCAGAAACCTGGGGCCCCTTGGCCAGACAAGATCAACTATCAGATTTCTTCACCAACCTCCTCAGAGATAATAAGCTTCTGGACATCAACTTACTGAAGAACAGACCAACCTGGAGGAATAGAAGATCAGGGGAAGACCGTGTAGCAAAAAGACTTGACCAATTTCTTCTAAGGGAGGATACAACTACCACTATCCCTAGTTTTCGCCAGTGGGTGGGGGAAGGAGGGGCCTTGGATCATTTGCCTATCCTCCTTGAACTATCCAAACCACCCAAAAAACCAGCTGCCCCCTTCAAATTCAACCCTTCTTGGCTTCAAGAGGAATCATACAACTCCCTTTTCAAATCCACTTGGAGACCTGCCAGCTCCATTGAGACGGCCAATAAAGCTTTCCTTTTCATGGAGAATCTCAAACGCTTTAAAAAAGCTATAGTGATCTGGGCCAAGGAAAAGAAGATCAAAGAAGATGAGGAACTCAGCCAAATAGAACAGAATCTTAACTGGCTCGAAAGCCCTGAAGCTGATGGATATGAAACTCAGGGGAAAAAAGATATAATATTGTAGCAGGAAGGTAAAAGGCACAAAATCCTCCTGGCAAGGGAAGAGCAATGGCGATTGAAAAGCAGGGCCATCTGGCTCAAGGCAGGCGATGAAAACACCAAATTCTTTCAAAACTATGCCAGAGGATGGAAAAACATTAACACCATCTGGCATCTAAAAGAAGAAGGAGGAAGAGAGGCCAGCTCCTTCCAGGATCTCTCCCAGATGGGCATAAGCCACTTTCAGAATCTCTTCTCTAATCGAGGTGATATCTCCTTGGCAGAAGTGATCCAGATAACCCAGACCTTCCCCCGCTATGTGGATGAGGAGGACTCTCTGGAACTAATGAGCGAAGTCACCAGAGGGGAGGTGGAAGGAATAGTAAAAGCAATGCCAAAAGACAAAAGTCCTGGTCCAGATGGCTGGACAGTGGAGCTATTCCAACATTTTTTCGATCAGCTTGGTCAAGACCTCACTAATGTGGTAGAAGAATCCAGAAGGAAAGGAGTAATCTATCCCCCCTTCAACTCGACCTTCATAGCCCTCATTCCAAAGAAAGAAGATCCCTCTACCTTTGAGGACTTCAGACCTATATCCCTATGTAACTGCATTTATAAAATAATAGCAAAGGTGATAGCCCTCCGGATTAAACCTATCCTATCCAGGCACATGTCAAGAGAACAGTTCGGGTTCTTAAATGGAAGGCAGATCCATGAAGCGATTGGGGTAGCCCAAGAAACTATCCACAACATCTCTCAAAAAAATATCAAAGGAGCAGTAGTTAAAATTGATTTATCCAAAGCATTTGACAGGGTCAGTTGGATGTACATTCACATGTTACTCACTCATCTGGGCTTCCACATAGAGTTCATCAATTGGATAATGGGATGCCTAACCAATGTAAGCTTTGCTATTCTCATCAATGGAGTAGCTACCTCTTTCTTTCAAAGCCAAAGGGGACTACACCAGGGATGCCCCCTCTTGCCCCTCCTCTTCCTTCTGGCAGCGAAAGGACTCAGCCAACTGATCAATGATGGGTAAGGAAAGGTATTATTCAGGGGCTGGAAGTGGCAGAAAATATGAAAATAACTAATATGCTATTTGTGGATGACATTATGCTCTTCACCTCTGGGAGAAGATCAGAAACTAAAAAGGATCCTCAATCTATTCCTAAAAGCAACGGGCCTCCAAATAAACAGTGCAAAATCTCACCTTTTGGTGGAAGGTTTCAACAGGCTTGAAATTTCCCAAATCAAAGAGGATCTTCCCTTTGAGGATCGAAAGCTCTGAGATAGTTTCAAATACCTTGGGTTTTATCTAAAACCTGGCTCGTACAAGAAGCAGGATTGGCATTGGCTAATAGAAAAAATAGAAGCAAGAGTCACCCACTGGAGCTTCAAATGGCTATCTAGAGCTGGCAGACTGACTCTAATCAAATTAGTCCTCCTGGCTATCCCAGTTTACTGGGCTGCACTAACCTGGGTACCAAAAGGGATCCTGCAAAAAATTAGAAGAGTATGCAACAAGTTCTTATGGGCAGGATCCAAGGAGGACTCGGTTCTCCCATGGGTGGCTTGGGAGAAAGTGGCAAGGCCAAAGGAATGGGGAGGATGGGGCATCAAAGACCTAACAGACTTTGGCTTCGCGCTTGCAGCAAAGTTAGGATGGAGGCTCATCAAAGCAGAGAATCTATGGACAACAGTAGTTAAAAGGAAATATATTGACCCCATGCCTTTAGAAGATTGGATCCGAAGTCCATCCAAAAAGAAAGGCAGTGCATCAGTGGTGTGGAAAGCGACCCTGGAAAGCTTCAAGATCATCGAACAAGGACTATCTTGGCAGGTAGGAAATGGCAAACAGGTTCACATCAGGAAGGATCCCTGGGTGGGCTGCAACGAAGACTACAGACTATCTCAAGCCTTATCCTCCCACCTCATCTCCAGAGGCATAAACAACCTCAGTCAGATAGTCAATCATGGGAAGTCCTCCATATGGGGCCAAGCATGGCTCTCAGGATTAGATCTAAATCTTAATCCCCAATGGGTAGAGGAATGGCTCACTTTCACCTCGGAGCTGTCCCGATCAAATGTCAGAATAAGAGACAGACTTGATCAGTTAGTTTGGGCCCATGCAGAGTCAGGGAAATACTCCCCAAAATAGGGATACAAATTCCTAATGTCAAAGAAAGGTTGGGGGACTCAGGACTGGTGGGCTGCCTCAATCTGGAAACTGCAATGCCCGGAAAAAGCCTGAATGCTCTTCTGGTGTATCCTTAAAGAGAAGGTTCCGACTTGGGACATTCTCCAGAAGAGATTCAAATCTGGCCCAGGAAGGTGTGCCCTCTATAAAGCAACCTCTGAAACAATCTCGCACCTCTTTATGGACTGCCCTTTCTCCATTAAAGTCTGGAAAACGGTAGGGGACTTGATACATAAAAATTCGGTATGGAATGGGCAAGCGATCGCTACTATCTGGAAATCTTGGTGGACTCTACACCCAGAAGGAAACATGAGGAACTTGCCCTTAATCATCTCCTGGGGATTATGGATTGCAAGGAACAAAAGCATATTTCAAGACCTCACCCCATCGGTAGAAAGCATAGCTATTGGAAGTGCATCTATATATACCAGCATGCCCGAACCCTCTCATGAGAAGCACCCCCGACCGATCATAGAAGAGACCATCTGGGAAGGGATTCCTTGGGCTTATTTCGATGGGGCCTCCAGCCATGAGAATAAATGCGGAGCTGGACTAATCATACACTTAAACCCTCATAGCAGCCTCAAAGCCTTAGTAGGCTTAGGGACTGGAACCAACAACTATGCTGAGTTGACAACCTTGAAACTACTCCTTTGCTGGCTCATTCATTTGAGCATAACCTTGATTCAGATCTTTGGGGACTCTTTGATCATTGTCAAATGGTTCAATGGAACAAACAGATGCCAGAATTACATGCTATCATCTCTTCTGGAGGAAACCATGAGTCTAAAATCTCATTTTAACCACATCTCATTATGTCATATCTACAGGGAACGCAATGATGATGCAGACAAGCTTTCTAAAGAGGGTCTGCAACAAAATTTGGGCAGTTGGCGAATAGAACACACAGAGATGGACGAGATCCGTGTGTCGGATCATCCACCTTATGCTCCAAACTTCCCTCTCTGAAGCCTCATCCAAGCTGGTCTATTTCATGTTTTTTCTTGTTGTTCGATCATCCTGTTAATTTTTTCATAGCACTTTACAGACTTATACTGCTGCCTCATTTCTGTTTGGCTTGTTTTCCTTTTTAAGGAGACCCGGGGATGGAGCAGCTGCATCTTATTATTTTGTTCATATCAGACATTTCAGACTTATTTAAAACTCATAAAAAGTTTAAAATACAACTGCCTCATCTCTGTTTGGGTCGTTTTCCCTTCTGAGGAGACCTGAGGATGGAGCAGCTGTAGTAGGCAACTAAACTCTTGGGAACTGTTCTAGTTTTTTGCTATGTGAAATAGCCATGATGCTTAGGAACTGATCGGTTCTGTTGGGGCTTTTCCGGCTGATGGAGACTCCGAACACTCAACAAATCGGTGAACTGGTTTTCAGACCTTGAGATGGCTGTAGGAGATCTCTCTCACGCAAAATCTCAACAACTCTATGATCACAAATCATACAGTGACTTGAATGATTACAACATATACAATGTAACTTTTTGTTTTGCAATAGAAAGTTCAATTTTTTTTCTCGCAAAAAAAATGAATCATTTTTCCAGATAAATGTATCATATGTACTGGGATCTTGTTACAACTTTTGAATGAGTGTCCACACCACTTCGTCATTCTTCCATTCATCCCTTGCTTCAATTATCCAATCATGTTGGCTAATATAAATGGCATAGAATAATACTTCCACATCCTCATCCTTTCTTGAGAGTGCATCTGGAACAACATTTTGGTTCCCTTTTTTGTAGATGATTTGAAAGTCATAACCCAACATCTTTGTGACCCATTTTCATTGTTATTCTGAAGAAAATCTTTGTTCCAAAAAATATTTAAGATTAACCTGATTTGTTTTTACCTTGAAGTGTCTTCCCATTAGGTAAGTTTGCCATTTCTAGTGTATGTAGTATTGCCAACATTTCCTTCTCATAAATAGGTTTGTGTAAATACTTTCCCTTGATTGGACGAATTTCAAAATAAATGGGTCTTCCTTCTTGCATTGAAACAACACCAATTCAATTTCTCTAAGCATCATGTTCCACAATAAAGGTTTTTGTGAAGTCTGGTGTAGCTAAGACAAGTGCTTGGTACATTGCCTTGTTAAGATGTTCAAAGGCCTTAGTTGCATATGGAGCCCAAGAAAATGCATCTTTCTTCAGTAATGTTGTTAGAGGAACTGCTATTCTTCCATAATTCTTAACAAACTTGCGATAATACCCTGTCAACCTGAGAAATTCTCGAAGATCGTTAAGGTTGTGGGAATTTTCCATTCCTTAATGGATTTAATTTTGTTAGGGTCTACCTTTACACCCTCATGAGATACACTATGGCCCAAATATTCCACCTCATGTACTCCAAAGAAACATTTGGAGGTTTTTTCATATAATTTTTTCTCCTCCAATAGTTTGATCACCTTGTCAACATGTTGAACATGATCCTTCGAAGACTTGCTGTAGATTAGTATATCATCAAAAAATACTAACACAAATTTTCTAAGGAAGGATTTGAAAATGGAATTCATAAAACCTTGAAAGGTGGAAGGTGCATTAGTAAGGACAAAATGCATGACAAAAATTCACAATGACCTTCATGAATTCTAAATGATGTTTTCGAAATGTCTTCAATATTCATTCTAATTTGATGATATCCTGAATGAATATCCAACTTGGTGTAGTAAATTTCTCGATGTAATTCATGCAACAATTCATCAATGAAAGGAATGGGAAATTTATCTTTAATAGTGACCTTGTTGAGCTCCTATAATCTAGACACATACACCATGATCCATCCTTCCTGTGCACCAATAATATTGGAGCAAAGAAAGAACTTTGATTAGGTTGAATTATACTGGCCTCTAGCATTTCTGCAACCATACGTTCAATTTCACTCTTTTGGGCATAGGGATATCTGTAAGGCCTGATGTTTGGAGTAAAACTTCCTAGAATTGAGTGAATAGCATGATCATAATCATGAACATATAGGAGGTATTTGGGAGTCTCAAATACTTTGGAATGATTTTCCAAGGCTTTTTGGAGACATGGAGAAATATATGATTTCGATGTTTGAACCTCGAGTAAGCATAATTGTCAAAATACGCCCCATTTTTCTTTCTTCAAAATATTTGTCACACCATTAGAGATGATTATCTTCCTTGGTCTCCATGTGATACCCCTTAATTCATTTTCCTTTCCTTCCCAATTTTTTTAAAGAAACGTTCTTGAAAATTAAAAGTTGCCGTCCCCAAAGATTGTAACCATTGGAATCCTACTACAACATCAACGAGACCCATTGGAATCGAAAGCATTGGAATATTGAATACATATTCCACCATGGTTAGCTTGATATTATGGAACTTTCTAGAGCAATTTATAGTTCTTCCATTTGAAACTATCACTTGAAACCCTTGTGCTGGATAAAGAAAGCAACTCAATTCCCCGACTATCATACAATGAATAAAATTATGGGTACTAACCAAATCAATCAACACCATTAACTTTCTCTTCTTGATATATCCTTCTATATTTAGATTTTGAGGAGTGGTAATTCCTGCCAATGCATTACAATATATGGTTCGATTCATTTATTCTTTTTTTTGGGGTTGGTTCCCAGTGCATATCCTATTCTTTTGATGTTTCTTGTTCCTTTTCTTCCCCCCTCTTCACAATCTATGTAAAATACTTTCTTCTCAACACACTTATGACCTTCATTGTATTTTCTATCACAACTGTAACAAATCTCTTTTTATCTTTTTTTTGTCCAATTTTTTTGGTGTTAACCTTGTAGGTTGTTGAATGCTAGGAGGAAAAACACTTCCATATTTATAGTTTTGAGATGTAGACTTCGTTGTTGCCATAATTTTTCTTTAAAATTTTCTTTCCACCTTGAATGCCTTCCCCAATGAATCATATTCCCAAAGGTGAACCTCAGGTTGGATGGTATCCTTTAAATACCCTATGAAGACATCAATCCTATGCTCCTTCGGAATATAATTTACCTTGATATTCAATCTTTGGAATTCCTCAATGTTCTCTACCATTGAACCCTTTTGTTTGAGATTTATCAATTGGATAAATAAGGTAATGCTCTTTGTATCCTCATAATGTGCTATCAATTATTCCACAAAAATTGTCCAGGTGAAAATTTATTTACGGGAACAAAACCATCGATACCACACAAACTGATTTTGTTCTAACCACACAAACTGATTTTGTTCTAAATATAATTATGCAATGTGTACCTTTTGTGTGTGAGGCAAATCATGTAGATCAAATAATTGCTCCATATGTAGTATCCATGTTACGAGACCCTTGCCATCAAACTTCCTCATATCGATCTTTGGAATGTGGTTAGCCTTCAACCCACTATTGGAGTCTCTAAAATCATAATTTTATCCCTTTTTCCATCATCATGATTTTCATGGAGTACCTTGTCACCACTAGGAAGCATTTATTGTAGCAACTTTGTCAAACCTTCCTTCAAACATTCCAGGTCCCTTTTCATTTCCCTTTTTAAACCATCCATTAAAACTTCCATCTTGACATTCATCATTTTCTTCCATGTCAGTTTTTAAAGTAATCTTCAAATCATCCATCTTATCTTCCAGTTCATTTTTTATTACTCTTTGCGAGAGTGGAATTTTTTGCACTTGGTCTCGTAATTTTGATATAACATGTTGCATTTCTTCCTCTTTTTCATGCGTCATAGTAGAGATTTCTGGTTTCTTACTATGTGTGTCCATTTTGTTTTTGTTTCGATGCATCTTGGAATAAAAAAAATGATATTTATGCTTATTTTGAATCACTTCAAACTGAGTTTTCAATCAAAATCTATGCAAAATTTAAAAAAAATATACACCTTTTTCTTGGGTTTTTAGGAGCTCGATATTGAAACTATTATATCTATATATTTCAGCTCTATAAGTTCCGAAGTTTTGTCTTATGGTATCCCTCTTATTTTCTTTCCAACACCATAAGTCAGACCGATATTGGATTCTTCAAGATAAATTTATGCTTAATGTCCCATGATGACCTGATTATAGACTGGTTCAATAGAGAAAACTTGCACGTAATGACACATGCCACTATTTCAACCTTCGAACTTGAATATGATAAAGAAAAAATCAAAGTCCATGTGATTTCAACAACTTTTTACAAAATTCAAATACGATGCTCGTAGAGAAACTTATGACGATTTTCCCTAGGTCGCATGTTTGAGACTGAATCTTGGATCCTATAAAAATTCTAAATTATTCAGACCATATCTTAGTACATATAGAAAACCAAGATTTGAAATTTGTACAAGACATTCATCAATATTTTGGCTCATTATGGTCGAAATTTTAGCTTTGAAGCATCATAGAAAAATAGTTATAGCAAAAATTCCAATATGACCTATTTGAAGAGCGAAATCCTAGAATCCAATGCTTTGATACCAAATGTTATGCAACCAGATCACAAGAAAGAAGAAAATATAGATCAATAACTTTAAAATTATCCTCTTTGAGGGAGAAACCACCTTTATATCACATAAATGAACAATTCTTGGATGATACAAATGATAAGACCTCCCTGGTATATATTAGAGTCTAAGGGGTCACAATATAATCAGAGCCTACATAACCATAAAAATGTAAGGTCACAACAACAACAATAGTGGGCTTCTATGGGGCATAAGAATAACAATATGGGGGCTACTTGGGCACAGCAATAAAAATAGGGGGCTACACTAACAATAGCAATAAAGGGGCTACACTAGTATTATAGGGAACTAACACTACACCCTTTTGTGCTTTTTAGGGGGCATGAAAAAAATGTGTTTCCTCTCCTACCTTTTGGTGGGTTGGTTGCAGGTGTTAAGTATAATCGTTCAAAACTAGAAACGATTTCTTCAAGCTCGGGTGGAACTTCTTCTCGGGTTTCCTTTGGAGTATCAGTCATCAACCTCCAATATTAGTTATTCTGCTAAAATAACATAATTGTTTATTTTACCCGTTATTTGGCAAACCTTAAAAGTTTCCACAGAATCAAAAGGAATTAAAACCTTGGTTCATAACCTCATTGCATTTGCCATTCCAAACCTTTAGCGCGTTAAATCTCCGCTGTTGATATCATTCCTCAATTTGACAGTTATCGCTTCACCCTTTTGCCAAGTAACTTGCCAATATTCACCGTTGACCAATCCTGCTTGATCCAACGACTGTCACGTAATCTTGCGTGGAATCTTGCACGATGTATAACAAGCCGAGAGAATGTGAGAAAAGTGGTTTTCTCGTGCTACATGTCAGCTGTTAAGGCTAATCGCGTGAATTTTCAAAATACCACTTACCACCTTAAGACCGTGCGAGATACAACTTACACCAACAAAGACCGCTTTTCTATTCTGACTAACCCATGTGCTTGTTGGCATGCGATGACCATTAGATCTGTTGGATCTGTCAATCGGACGATTCAAATCTTTTCCTGGGTTTCTCGTGAACTTATCAGGTTTTCCTCGTTCCACCAAGATTTAGCATTTTTGCCAAGTTTAGTTCTTATCTATCGTATTCAGGATATCACTAACTAACTCTGTGATTTCGAATATGTTCAGGTTATTTCAATGCATAGTGAATGAAGATTTAGATTCGATAACACAAGATTATACAAAATTCTAATTCTAGAGGTTCAAACTGGAAATCAACAAAACTCAGAAATATTTCGAAGGAAATTAAAACCTTCGGGATTGACCATTCATGCATAGAATACACAAAGACATAGAGAGATTCCAAATTTTACAATCCAATCCTCCACAGCCAAATCCCATTACACTAATTCAAAACTTACATAAATACCTGTACATACAACAACCAGATCCTAAATCAATGGATCGAATCTACCTAATCCTAGATAACATCTAATCTGCATGATATTCTCCTCGAGAATCTCAACTAAGCTTAACTACTTGAATTTATTACAAGATAATTCAAATCCCTGAATTGTAGCTCAAATCCTATCTAGAAAGATTTGTAAAGTGAAAACTAAAGGATCCCACTCCTTTTCTTGTAAACTTTTTTTGTATTTTTGGAATAAAATTCGAAGTATTTTGTCTTCAAGCCTCATGCTCCTGCATCAGATTCTTGAAGAAAAAATTCTTCATGGGCTCCTATCCATGATCTCTTCTACAGAACTCCCCAAATTCTGTAGCATGGCATCTGTCATCCAGGTAGCATCAACAACTGGTTGATCCTTCCACTTGATCAAATACTAAAAATATTCCTGCCCTCTTATCTTTTTAAACAATCTCTTATCTAAAATCTTTTCTGGCTGCAATGCCTTTACTGTAGGTAACTATTTTACTCAATCAACCTCTTTCTCTTCTTTATCTTCTGCTGTATTATCTGCATTTCTATTTTCATACCTGTACAAATCAGCAACATTGAAAATCAGAGATATTCCAATATCAGGGGGTAATTCAATTTCATATGCATTTGTAGAAAATTTCCTCAAGACTCTGCATGGTCCAATTTGCTTAAATTTTAACTTGTTATACTCCCTTTTTGGAAATCTTTCCTTCCTTAGGTGTGCTGAAACCAAATATCCAACCTCAAATTAACTTCTCTCTTCTTCAAGTCTACTCTTCTCTTGTACTTTATGTTGCTATCCTGTAACTGCTGTTTTACCTGTTCATGTATTGCTTGAATCTTTGAAGCAAAATCTTCTCCTTTAACACTTCTCATTTCAGCTTTTCACAAGTCTCTCAATTTAGACACTCCTCTTGGGTGCATTCCATAAACTATATGGAATGGAATCTGCCCTGTACTCCTGTTAGGAGAATCATTATAAGCATATTCAGCCTATGCCAAAATTTGATCCCACTATTTTGGATGTTCACCTGCAAGGCTCCTCATAAGATTTTCGAAGCTTCTGTTTACAACTTCAGTCTGTCCATCAGTCTGAGGATGATAAGTTGAACTGAAACTCAGTTTAGTACCAAGTTTCTTCGACAAGGTCCTCCGGAAATGACCAACAAATTTGGTGTCTCTTTCTGAAGCAATGCTCTTAGGTAACCCATGCAAACTTACAATCTCCTTAAAAAACAAATTAGCAATGTGAGTAGCATCACTAGTTTTATAACATGGAATAAAATGTGCCATTTTAGAAAATCTGTCAACCAAAACATAAATTGAATCATTTCTTCTTTCAGTTTTTGGTAAACCCAAAACAAAATCCATACTTACCATATCCCAAGGTCTATTTGGATTAGGTAATGGAACATACAAACTTGTGTTTTGGCTCCTTCCCTTTGCATATTGACAAACTTTACAATTTTTTACATACTTCTCCACTTTAGATCTCATCTTCAGCCAAAAATAAAACCGATTCAACTGCTCATAAGTCTTGTCTGCACCAAAATGTCCTCCAAGTCCACCACTATGTTTCTCCTTGATTAAATTTTCTCTCATAGAGCAATTTGGTATGCACAACTGATTTCTTTTAAACAACAATCCTTCTTGCAAGAAAAAATCCAGCCACTTACTTCTGTCTAACAAAACAAGATTTTTACAAGCTTCAAATGCCTCTTTAAAATCTAAATCTTTCTCATACAATTCTTTAAGAAAATCAAAACCCAACACTTGAATTTGACTTTCCTGAACTAGGATATTTTTTCTGCTTAAGGCATCTGCTACTTTGTTTGATTGGCCATTTATATGTTTTAATACAAAATTAAAAATTTGAAGATATTCTACCCATTTTGCATGTTTCTGACTAAGATTTGACTGTTCAATAATGTACTGTAATGCATGATTGTCTGAATAAAGTGCAAACTCCTTAGACATCAAGTAATGTCTCCACTTTTTCAATGACTACACAACTGCATAAAACTCCTTATCATAAGAAGAACATTTCTTCTTTGATTCATTTAGTTTTTCACTGAAATAAGCTACAAGTTTGTCCTCCTGACTTAAAACAATGCCAATAGCTTCCCCACTAGCATCACATTTCACTTGAAAAGGTTTATTAAAATCAGACAAAATTAAAATAGGTTTTTTCAGTGATCTTTCTTTTCAATAGCTAGAAGTTCTTTTCTGCTTCAACAATCCATTTAAATGGCTGTTTATCCTTCTTTATAGTGTCAACAATAGAAGCATTGATCTTATAGAAATTTCTTATGAATTTTCTATAAAAACTAGCAAGACCATGGAAACTTCTTACCTCAAAAACACTTTTCGGTGAAGGCCACTCTATGATTGCCTTTATCTTCTTTGGATCCATCTTTAATCCATCAACAGAAACAACAAACCTAAATATACCAACTCTTCCTTCATGAATGAACATTTCTTTAAATTTAGCAGTAACTTTTCTTGTTGCAGCTTCTGTAAGACATAGCTCAGATGCCTCATATGTTCATCTTTAGATCTGCTGTAAACTAATATATCATCCAGATATACTATTACAAATTTACCAATAAATTCTTTCAACACTTCATTCATAAGCCTCATAAATATACTAGGAGCATTTGATAACCCAAAAGGTATTACCATCCATTCATACAATCCTTCATTTGTTTTAAAAGCAGTTTTCCATTCATCACCTTCTCTAATCCTTATTTGATGATACCAACTTTTTAAATCCAGCTTTGTAAAATATCTTGCTCCACTTAAAGAGTCAATCAAATCTTCAATTATAGGTAAAGGAAATATGTACCTGACTGTTATTTTGTTGATTGCTCTTGAATCAATGCACATTCTCCAACCTCCATCTTTCTTTGGACTCAACATTGTTGGCATTGCACAAGGACTCAAACTCTCTCTAATTAGTCCTTTATCTAACAATTCCTGAACCTATTTTCTGATTTCTTCATTTTTTGTGGGAGTCATCCTGTAAGCTGCTTTATTTGGCATATTTTCCCCTGGAATCAAATCTATATGATGACTGATTTTTCTAATGGGTGGTAACTCATTAGGCAAATCATCTACAATGATATCACAATAATTCTCCAACATCTCTTGAATTTCAATTGACAAATAATTTTTTTTAGTGCAAGTAATTATTACCTTGGGTTTGCAAATCAATGCAAAATTTACCTCATCCTCTTCAATCTGTTGCAAATATTCTTTCCACTCAGCAATAGAGTCTTTGGATCAGATTTTCTTGATGCATCCTCTTCTTCCATAGGCAACAATGTATGATTAATACCATCTTTACCAAATTTGTATGTGTTCTTTTTCCCATCATGCATAGCTCCTTTGTCATACTGCCAAGGTCTTCCCAACAATATGTGACACACATCCATAGGCATCACATCACATAGAATTTTGTCTTTGTATCTGCCCAACTGCAACTCCACTTCACACTATTCATTCACTAACAACTGATGTCCTTTTTGAAGCCATGACACCTTGTAAGGTGTGTTAGGTTCCTATACCAATAGGAGTCATAATTTTGAATAACCATGGTGAAACCTTGTAATATTGTACATACCTTTTCTTTCTGCAAATGTTTTCCATATTAAAAAATCAAAAATGTAAAGAGGGTATGTCCTAAAAGAATAATCAAAGGACAAAAAGAATGAAAAAGGTCAAAAAAATGAAATATATTAACCGCAAAAGACAAAAAGAGACCATGAAAGTGTGCAAGTCAAAATGCCACTGCTATTTACTTTTATGCATAATAATGATTGTGTGCAGCTTGTCACTCATGCCACAATCCATGGTAATCAAACTGTTTAATCTTGATTATACCATGCTTTGAATTTTATGTTTATAGTTAGTGAATAAAATCTGACCAAACTGTGTAATCTTGACAGATCATTAATAAGAGGAGCTCATCAGTTTAATTTGAGCCCTTGGATGATATAAAGTTAGAATTAGATAATTTACTTTGTAAAAGAAAAGAAAAAGATTGATAAGGGTTTGCTAGCCTAAATGCACCCTAATAAAGTGAAGAAAAAATGGTAGGATGAGTAAGTGGGTAAGTAGTAGAAAGGTTGCAGAAATATCATGTGATTATGCAAAAACACTTATGTCATTATCTTAAATGCAATTTTCAAAAATGCATAAGTAGTGGACAAATAAAAAACAATGGTTCACAATATGGTTTATTTAACACCCCCTCATTTACTTTACTCCTTCACTTCATTAATTTCCCTCTCATAATAAAAATATTAATACCTATAGTTCTTTAAATCAAAGAGGCTCAGAGCATTTCTCTGACTTTTGGTGGGACCGGACCCTCGGCTTGATGACTTAAGAAGGAAAGGTGTTAAATTCCCTTGTAATTCATTCATCCCCCTCACAAAACCCCTTTTCCTAAGGTTAAATTCTTTTTGCCTAGGAAAACCCCATGATAAACATATTTTATGCAAAAACCCATCAAAATACATTTATCCTAAGTACTAAGTGTATGGAAAATGAATAATGTTTTGTATACCTAAGTACTGTTGGGTTGTGTAATATTCTTTCCACGACTAGCCCATGTAGTTAACCGGGGGTTAGAGGGGGGGAGGTCACAGGGGGTTTGAGGTGTACCCGTAACCCCACTTTATGGGGTCCAGGGCAGCGCCCCAGAAAATTTTGGTTTTGGACCCTATGTTAGGTTGGGCGGACCCACTTATGGTTTTGTGTATGATTTTCGCACATGTTTTTTGGACGCGATGGTTTTTGATCCATGGTTTTGGACGCGATGGTTTTCGGTCCATGGTATTGGATGCTTTGGCATGTATAAATATGTATTGTAACATTGAAAGGAACATAATGAAAAATCAAGCTGGTAGTCCCGGTTTTGGGATCTAGGGGAAATCTCTGTGTATATGTGTTTTATGTGTTATGCTCTCGCATTTTTTTTATTTTATGTGTTTTAGAATTTGTATGCAGATAATTATTGTACGGGGTTAAAACTTACATTTGGTATCAGAGCTGTTTTGGCTTCAAGGGGATGCCTTTGTTGCTGAGGAGTTTTGCTCGGGCCTGTGGTAGACCCTGTTCAGTGGGAGATCTGCGAGATCGATTCTAGTGGTAAAAGAAGATGGTGAGCAGTGGAAATATAGAGATCGAGAAATTTAATGGTCAGAGTTTTGAGTTGTGGAAACTCAAGATGGAGGATCTATTGGTGGATAAAGATCAGTGGATCGTGGTAGATCCGGGTACTAAACCAACAGGAGTGTCCGATGAAGAAAGGAAGAAGTTGGATTAGAAGGCAAAGAGCACAATACGATTGTGTGTCTTAGATTCAGTATTACTGAACGTATCAGGGGAAGCTATGGTGAAGGTTTTGTGGGACAAGTTAGGGACTTTGTACCAATCTAAGTCTCTGGTGAATAAACTGTTCCTGCGGAAAAAGCTGTATAACCTGAGGATGAAAGATGGAGACTCGGTGACAGAGCATCTGAATGCATTTAACACTATGGTAAGTCAGTTAGCATCTGTTGATATTAAAATTTCAGATGAAGATAAGTGCATCAGTTTGTTGTGTTCTCTACCAGATTGGTGGGATAGTTTGGTTATTGCAATAGGTAGCAATGCAACTACCTTTCAGTTTGATGAAATAGTCTCAGCCTTGCTGACGGAGGAGATGAGATGGAAAAATATGGAGAGCTAGAATGGTGATGCCTTGTTTGTATGAGGACAGTCCCAGAACAGAAACAAAAATAAGTCATCGAGTGGGAGATCTAAATCTTCAGGAAAACCTATAAAGGTGGTGTGTTGGAAATGCGGAAAGGAAGGGCACTACAAAAGGGACTGTGAATCTAAAGCTCCTGATAAAGGCAAGGGATCTGATTATGCTCCTTCTGCAGAGGCGAAAACTACCTCAGATGAAAGTGGGGATGTGTACTTAGCTTCTTCAAGTACACATATAGATCATGAGGCATGGTTAATTGACTCAGGTGTATCCTTTCACTTCACTCCCCATAGAGAGTGGTTCTGAAAGTATGAGAAATACGATGGTGGTGATGTCTTCTTAGGGGATTATAGGAAGGCTAGAACCGTTGGTTGTGGAAAAGTAAAGTTGAAGCTGCAAGGTGGAAGGGTTAAAACACTTCCGGGTGTTCTGCATATTCCTGCATTGGCCAAAAATCTGATTTCTGTAAGCAAGTTGGATGATGCAGGTGTAAAAACAGTGTCCGAGAAGGATACCTACAAGATGGTTCAGGGAGCACTGGTATTGATGTGGGGAGTTCAAATCGGAACTCTGTACAATATGCAAGGTAGCACGGTTGTTGATGGGTGAAACAATTTTGTGGTTCCTAAAAGTGGAGCAGAAAATCTAGTGGTCTCTGGAGAGAAAACCATGTTGTGGCATCAAAGGCTTGGACATATTGGAGAGAAGGGCCTTCGAATACTTCATGGTAAAGGTATTGTAGAAGGTATGAGTAATAGCTCTCTGGATTTTGGTTTCTATGAAAATTGTGTATATGGGAAGCAGAATCGGGTGAGTTTCCCCTCAAGTAGTAAAAGGGCGAAACAAATATTAGAACTTGTGCACAGTGATGTGTTTGGACTTGTGAAGGTTCCATCACTAGGTAAGTTTGTGTACTATGTATCATTTATAGATGACTTCTCAAGGAATACATAGATATATTTCCTTAAGAAGAAATCTAAAGCCTTTGACAAGTTTAAAGAATTTAAGCTCTCGTGGAAAATCAGACTAAGAAGAAGATAAAGATGCTAAGGATAGATAATGGTGGAGAGTTTTGTAGCAAGGAATTTTAAGAATTCTGTAAGAAGTGTGGTATAGCACGACATAAGACTACTCCATATACACCTCAGCAAAATGGAGTTGCAGAAAGAATGAATAAGATGTTGATGGAAAGGGAAAGAAGCATGCTCAGTGGTGCCGTGTTAGGACATGAATTCTAGGCAGAGGCGGTGGATACTGCATGTTACCTGGTCAATAGGTCACCTTCATCAACGTTGGAGGATAAGACTCCACAAGAGGTATGGACTGGTAAGAAACCCTCTCTTTCACATCTGAGGGTATTTGGATGTGATGCATATGTATATGTTCCAAAGGAGAAACGAACCAAGTTGGATAGTAAATATAAAAAGTGCATCTTTATTGGGTATAAGGATGGTTT
Source organism: Pinus tabuliformis (assembly GCA_031772625.1). Lineage (NCBI taxonomy): Eukaryota > Viridiplantae > Streptophyta > Pinopsida > Pinales > Pinaceae > Pinus > Pinus tabuliformis. The sequence continues at coordinate 430,771,693 of CM062804.1, forward strand.
AAAGGGTTATAAGATTTGGAACCCAGTCACATGAAAGGTTGTGTACAACTGAGATGTGGTGTTCAGAGAGGTAAAAGATGTTATTAAACATGAAGACCAACCAAAGGAACTTGAGAAGATAGAGTTTGAGCTTAAGGAGGATGAATCAAACTCTACAGCAGAGGAGGAATCAGAAGATGAAGAGCCACAAACTTTGGCTGTTAGAAGATCAGTTCGAGAAAGAAGCCAGTCAGAAAGGTATAGTCCATCTGCTTTTTGTTCAAATTTTGCTTTATCTATTACTGATGATGATCCAAAAACTGTGAAGGAAGCAGTAGATCAGAGGATGGAAAACTCTGGAAAGAGGCCATGGTTGATGAAATGGCATCTTTGCACAAAAATGAGGCTTGGGATCTGGTGGAGTTGCTGGTTGGAAGGAAACTCATTGGCAACAAATGGGTATTCAAGAAGAAGACAAATGCAGAAGGAAAGGTGGAGAAATACAAAGCTATGTTGGTAGCAAAAGGTTATTCCTAGGTGCTGGGAATTGATTTTGGTGATATTTTTTCTCCCGTTGCCAAGGTAACTTCTATTAGATTACTTTTATTTGTTGCTGCTGCTTTTGATTTTGAGGTAGAATAGATGGATGTGAAGACAACATTTCTTCACGGGGATCTCGAAGAGGAAATATACATGAAGCAACCTGAAGGCTTTGCGGTGAAGGGTAAGAAAGAACTGGTATGTAAGTTAAAGAAGTCTCTGTATGGGTTAAAACAGTCACCAAGGATGTGGTATCAGAAATTTGATACATTTATACGGGGACTTGGCTTCACCAGAAGCAAAGCAGATCACTGTGTGTATTTTAAATTAATTGGTGACCATGTTATTTATCTGGTCTTGTATGTGGATGATATGTTGCTGGTTGGAAATGACAAAGAAGTTATCTAGGATTTGAAGACCCAATTGTACTCCAAATTCGACATGAAAGATCTTGGTGCTGCAAACTATATTTTGGGCATGGAAATTAAAAGAGATTTGGCAAAGAGGAAGATCTGGTTAAACCAGTGGAAGTATGTCAAGACAATATTGCAGAGGTTTAATATGCAAGATAGTAAACCGGTGAAGGTTCCTATTCCTGTAGGTGTGAGGTTATTTGCTGAACAGTCCCAAGACATAAGAAGAGGAAGAGGACATGTCCCATGTTCCATATGCAAGTGCAGTCGGTAGCCTGCTGTATGCAATGGTTTGTACTAGACCAGACATTGCACATGTAGTGGGAGTATTGATTAGGTTTATGTCAAAACCAGGCAAGGAGCACTGGACAACAGTGAAGCGGGTTTTCAGGTATTTGCATGGCACTAGTGATTATGGTTTGTGCTACCAAGGAAGACCAGGATTGGACAGAGTGTTGGATATTCATGGCTTTGTTGATGCAGACTAGGCTGGAGATCTGGATCAAAGAAGATCTACAAGTGGGTATGTGTTTAACCTATTTGGAGGTGCAGTCAGTTAGATGAGTAAGAAACAATCTGTAATGGCACTATCAACTACAGAGGCAGAATACATGGCAGCCACTCATGCAAGCAAGGAAGCAGTTTGGTTGCAGAGATTGTGTTCAAGTATGGGGTTAGTATTGGAAGCTATAAGGATAGACTATGATAGCCAAAGCGCAATTTTCTTGGCAAAGAACCCTGCATATCATTCAAAGACAAGGCACATTGATGTTCATTATCACTTTGTGAGGGATATGATACAAGACAAAATGGTGTTGCTGGTAAAGGTGGACATTTTGAAGAATACTGTAGATGCATTGACAAAATCTGTGAGATCTGAGAAGTTCTCTTGGTGTAGAGAGACAATGGGCATTTCAGGGCTGGATAAATGACTAAGATCTCTTGTGGCCTCGTGTGGAAAGAAAACAACAAGTGGGAGAATGTTGGGTTGTGTTATATTCTTTCCACGACTAGCCCACGTAGTTAATCGGGGGTTAGAGGGGGGCAGGTCAAAGGGGGTTTGAGGTGTACTCGTAACCCCACTTTATGGGGTCGGGGGCAGCGCCCTGGAAAATTTTGGTTTTGGACCCTATGTTAGGTTGGGCGGACCCACCTATGTTTTTCTGCATGATTTTTGCACATGTTTTTTGGATGCGATGGTTTTTGGTCCATGGTTTTAGACGCGATGGTTTTCGGTCCATGGTATTGGATGCTTCGGCATGTATAAATATGTATTGTAACATTGAAAGGAACATAATGAAAAATCAAACTGGTAGTCACACTTTTGGGATCCAGGGGGGAATCTCTGTGTATATGTGTTTTATGTGTTATGCTCTCGCATTGTTTATTTTATGTGTTTTAGAATTCGTATGCAGGTAATTACTGTACGGGGTTAAAACCTACAATTACAATACTCCTTCCACTCATTTCACCTCATATTAACTTTTTGATTTATTATATAAAATTCTCGAAAAACCCTTTGGCCTGTATATATTTAATTCATTTATGTAAATAATCCCACCCCTTAGTTTATTTATAAACTATATGACTACCCTATATCCCACAAAATATATTAAAACCCCACCCACAGTCCTTAATCCCATATTAAAGCACCCCTGATGAGATTAAGCTCTAATTTAATCCTATACCGCTGGTGATTAGACCCATGGGCCCCCCGAAAGATTTTTACGTAAATCATCGTGCAACTCCATCACCCAACCACCATTGATCATCCCTTCCCCACATCTAACGACCCATAGTCATATCGATCGTGCCCGACATCCGTCCCTTACCCGCCTAATAAGGTGGTTTTCCTCCTAACCCCTGATGCTACATGTCAAACAATGAATGGAATCGGGTGACCCCTCCCGAATATCTCCCGCACCACAAAAGCTGTCCGATGGCCCTCCTAAACCGCTTCTCCCCTTTAACCGAAAAACTGCCACTGTTCATCAATTAATGAACCCGCCAAAATTAATGTTTTTTCTATATAAGCCCAATTACCCCTCTTTTCACTCTTTTCGCACATTTTCTATTGAAAACTCAGAAAGTCGTTGCGACCCCTGCAAACAACAAATTTTCTCATAGACCTTCGCCATTTCTCCATAGATGTTGTAGACAACCCAACTCATTCATCAGTCCGTACCAAAACCGTACGAACCTTTGCAGCCACCATCAACCACCATTTACAGTCAATTTCACCCAATTCCAGGTATTTAACCATGGAATACCAACTCCATTGTCAAATTCCAAGTAAATTCACCCTCATAACACTGTTAATTAAGTAAAAAATATCAAATTTTACTTTAATTTTAACCCTCTGAGCCATAACCATTTGCAAGACCTCCATTTACCTAAAAACCCTCTAAAAATCCCAAAAAACCTTTGCTAAAGCTCCCAGAGCATAATTCAAATCCACAAGAATTGAATTATGGCTGCCCCTATCACCATGGATGTGAGACCCATTACAACTCCACATTTGGACCTAGACCACCTTCCCCTAGCTGACAGGGACTTCCAAATAAAAGACACTACTACCCTAGAGCCCCTGCTCAAAGTGCATTGCCAAAGTAGGGACATATACCTTAACCATGCTGATGAAATTGGCCTGTGGGAGTCAAATTTTCCCAAATACCAGTTCCCCCAAGTTCACATCTTTCCAGAAATTGTCCATATGTGTTATGCATGCTACGTCCCTAGCCACAGAACCATAATGTCTCATGACTAGAAGGTCCTCTTCACCATCACAGCTGAGTCCATAAATGAAATGCTTCAGTTCCAACTAGGGCCAAACCTAACCCCACTCTCAATTGGTGACCTGTTGGACCAATATCCGAAGTTAAGCTCTGCAAAATTGGCCCAGATATTCCAAACCTTCATTAGTGAGGAAAAACACATCCCTAAGGACCCCCCTCCATATGTAGCAACTATTTTCTCTCCACGGGGCCAGAAAATTGTAGCCATGATATCATGTGTTTTAGGTTATACCACAAGTGAGTAGATTGATGAAATTATCCTTGCTTTCATGTCCGTCTATACTCCAGGACAACCTCCTGCAACCATATATGACTTTGCCACATTTATAGCTGATAGGATGCATGAACAATTCACAAGAATGGGAAATGAGAGGGTGTTCAAATACTCTTTTGTATTATACCATCTATTTTTGTACTATCAGTCAGAGAAGTTTCCTTTTACTCTCCAAAAGCTTGACACCAAGGGCCAACCCAGATCTGTAATCTTTTAGACCCCACTTTTTCATGAGTCTGGATCACCATATACTTACTCAGACTTTATAGATTCTTTTGTACATCCCATCATGACTATGCTCATTGGGAATCCTCCACCTAGGATAAGCCCAGAAATAAAGAGAGTCCTCCAGCTTTCCAAGCAGACCAAAGTGGGTGACTGGTACCTTTATTAGAACCACATGAAAATCAGAATATATGGTTGCATGCTTGCATCATACAAGTTGCCAAGATACCTCCCTATGAGGTTGTTTGCCTTAGAGTATTACAGACAAATCATCAATGTAGATGAAGTCAACTTCGTTAATGCCAAGAAGAAGGCCTATTTCAAAAACAAAGATCAATTAGGTCCCTTCATACACAATTCTAGAGAGGTAGGGAAAGAGGCAGACCTAATTCTGTAGAGAATGAAGTTCCAAAGGAGATTTGTATGGAGATATGACCCTTCATCCACCACCCCATACCAGAAATAGAAGCATATGCCAATCAAACAGAATGGGTGGAAGGTACCCTAGTAGACCAAGACAACACCACAATAGATGTAGAAAATGCCCTGATTGATTTGGAAAAGTAGCTTGATGACAACTCTTTCCTGTAGGTACCAGAAGAAAGAGCCATGAGCACCCCTCCAATCATGTAGACTCCTCAAAATGAGGAGAAGATTCCAAAAAGAAATAGAGAGGGAGCCTCCACATCAGGGATGGACACCTCAAATTTGCAACAGGAAACAAGCAAGAGGCAAAGGCTCAATCCGGCCTTTGAACAGGAATACACAGAGGAATTAGCACAGGTTACCAACATAGAAGCAAAAAGAAGTAGGCCTACCACTCCATCTGAAGGCATGCAAGAGCCTTCCACATCACAGACTCAGATGTTGGAAAGGCAACTTAGTGTGGAAGTGTCTTCATTTAGTAGGCCTGCTGACAAAGACCATGACATAAAGGAAATATACAAGGAAATCAAAGCTATAAATGAGAGGCTTAAGGCCCAAACATATGCTCAGTACCTGAAATTGACTCCTACCAATCAAACAAGGCTAATGTCAGCCTTTGACATTAAATAGGGAAGCTGCATATGTCTTTCATAAAACCTACAACTCAGCAACCCAAGACAACATCTGATTTCAAAAAGGTTGACTTTGAAGTGTTGGCCAGGGATATCCATCCCATAGACCAGATTGAACTGCACAAACAAGCTAGAGAGATGATATACTCCACCCTGACAGGTAAATCCATAGCTGCTCATCAGCTACAAAACTATTTGAACAAAATTTTTGCACAATTTCAGTTAGAGAAGGCCTCTTCACAGGCCAAGGATACAAGAATAAAGTCCTTAGAGGACTTAGTGATTGAATTGGGACACGATCCCAAGGATATAAAAGCCACAGAGCAGCTTATAAAGAAGAAAAACGATGATATTCCTGCACATAAGAGGGAATTGAAAATACCACAACTGCGACATCCTCAAACTCTAGAAGTCGTAGAAGGCCAAACCAGAAATGAGGAGTTGATGGACTTGGTCCTAAAGCTGAACGATCAATTAAAGAAGACATAAAAGGAGTTGGACGATTTAATTCAATTGAAGCAAAGCGACATGGCCGCAACTTCCAAATATGTCATCCCTACAGTGTCCACAATAGTCCCTTCTACACTGGCAGCTTCATTGGCACCCATAGTTCCACTTGCCATAGCATTGCCAGTCACAACAGAATCTACAACAACAACAGGTGCATCAGGAGAGAAAGCAGCAGAATTGGTAAAATCCATGGAAGAGATGTCTAAGGAGGCTACATAAATGAACAGGCTGAGAGAAATGGTGGCAAGTTTGGAACTGACTACAAACTTTCCCAACTTAAACAAAAGGAAGAAGCACAAAAGGCCCAAAGAATGAGTGAAAGAATTAAAATCTTAGAGAAAGAATTGACACTGGAGAAACCCCTAGGGAAAACCAAGGAAATATTGTGGGCCAATATGATTAACTCCGTCAAGGATATTTGGCCCTCAATTCAAGTTATTTTTGAGCAGACAGATTTAGTAAAGATAGCTACAGAAGTTATCCAAAAGGTTAAAGAAGAATTAGGAGACATGCCTGAGGATGCCAATAGACTCATCCACTTCCTCAACAGAAAAAATAGGTATGAGCTCCAAGAACTCAATATAGAAGATAGAACAGAGACCATTTTGGAAATAAGGAAGGTCCTTTCTAAAAGGAACCTTATGCTTAACTTAGAAGAAAAGTGCCACAACATGCAGATAGCCATTGATAGGTTCATGGCTAAATTCCAAATTTTGAGGGAGAAAGGTCTGCCCAGTCCTTTGGTTATCAATGACAAACTCATGACACAGTTGGACTATGATAACAGACTCAGACAGTTGGCAAAGGAACAAGCAAGCACTTCATCCATAAAAGCCCTGCCAATAGGAAAAGTTCTGTACAACACATTTGAGAACTTGTTTTTCCTTGAGCATGAGATAAAACATTTATTCCTCACCAAGCCCAGTTTTTCCAAGAATATTGAAGCTGACGAGATCTATAGAATAATGATGAATGTAAAGTTACCTAATGCAGAATGGTGGGAGACAATGACTGATTTACTGTGATAAATTTACAGCAAAAAAGTTACTGCACAGTAAAAGTGAAAGCAGCCAGGTAAATAGATAAAAATAGGGTAGCATGGTCCAAGAGTATCAGGGTCAAAGAGTATCAAGTGAAAGATAAAAATTAAAGAAGATTCCAGCGTGAAAGATCACAACCACAAGTCAGCATAAAGGGCTACAAACTCAACCATAAAAGCCAGCGGTACTAAATAAAAAAGGGACAGCATGAAACAGTTCATTAGCTGTCTCTATCTTCTTGCAAGAAGATATTTGTATTTCCTAGAATAAATCTCAAGTTTGTTTTGAGATATTTTGTAATAATTTTTTGTATAAATACTTCACAATTCAAAGTATGTAGTGTGGATTCTTAGACATTTCTATAGATTTTCTTGATCAAAGACTGTAAGCTATTGTATCATTGTTTGGACCAACAAGCTGGATTAATGAATAAAGTCAAGACATTTCACTGGATTCATGTGTAGTGCGAAGTACATACAAGTATTTTCCCTTGTGATTGTTATATTTCTTTTAAAGTTTTCCATAATCTTTAATGTATCTGAAATCTGAATGCTATAATATGGAATGATATCTCAGAATTTGCTTCATTTTTATAACTATTATGCATTTTAATGTTTTCTGCAAATTATCTAAATTAAGGAATTCTTAGTTGCTCCTTAGTCTAGGTAGTTTTTCTCTGATCTATAGTAAAGGATTCTTAATTTCCCTTTGCTCATGATTATCCTTTGTTCCTCATTTTGATCTCAGTTTGAGGATACTTAAGTGACCTCTCACCCTGGTTAAGATCATTCCACCTATTCGACCTAAAGACCTGTGCTTCACTCTACTAGCTTGCCATTTGAACACTCCCTTTAATGAGTTAATCCCAGTTCTGCTGTCCATCTTTGAATCCATGGTCCATTGGTCCAGAGACTTCATTCTATCCATCTGTTTTAAGGATTCCACCATCCAACATTCAATACAAATCCAAAACCCCCTGAACTTTAAGAACTAGCCTAAAATCCCAGCAAACAAAGCTAAATCATATAGAGAGAGCCCTCTCTAAGTCATAGGTTGGATAGACCATATACTTAAAATATTGGTTTGTGGTTACCTCGGTCTTTCCCTTCTTCTGATAACTTCTAAGGAAAATTCTGAGTGATAACAAGGTGTAAGATGTTTCTTTGTCTTTAATTTCAACTTTTCTACCACTTCTATAGAGACCAAATTATCGGTACTACCACTATCAATTATCATTTGAAAACATTTTCCTTGAACCTTGCGCATATTCCTGAACAAAGTCTTTCTTTATGCTGGTTCAACAACTTCCTTTGCTGCCTTTAACAAAACTTTCTTAACTACCAAAGATTCCCCTCTCTCTGGTACATTTTCTTCTTCTGGCACCTTTGCTGCTTCCTCTTCAGTCCGAGCAACAATTAAATTTCTCTGATTTGTCCCTGCATTTTCTGGGCACTCATAAGCTCTATGTCCTAGCTTGTTACATCTGTAACATCTGATTTCTCTTCCTCTGGCTCTGCCTCCTCTTCCTCTGAAAAAAATTCCTTCTGCCACTTGCATCACCTTCTGTGGGTGTATGATGATTCGAGCTGCTGCTAGCTCCATCTCTAGGTGCTATAGATCTTCCTCTACCACCTTGACTTCCTCTTCTTTAGAAAGTACCTCTACTTCTGGCATATTTCTTCATCATGAGTTTTTCTTCAGCCTTCAATACCATCTGATAAGCCTCTTCTATTGTTTTAGGAGACAAACACTTATCTCATATTGGATCTCCATTCTAAGACCATTTATATATCTTGCAACCTCCTCGTCTGTATCTTGAATTTGTACAACTCTTATGCTCAGTTTGTAAAATTCCTCTGTGTATTCTTTCACTGTCAAAGACCTCTGTCTAAGATTCTGCATCTATCTAAATAATGACTATTGATAATCAGTTGGAAAAAACTTACCTCTCAACTTTTCCACCATCGTGTTCCACTTTTTAATTGGCTGCTTACTAAGTCCCCTTCTTTCTACCTGCACTCCATCCCACCAAAGTGCTGCATGTCCTTTCAATTGTGTGACAACAAATTTCACCTTCTTTCCTTCTTCCATTTCTTCATAATCAAAGAATTTATCCATGTCATTAATCCATTCTATCAACTCCTCAGGGTTTAAACCTCCTGTATAAATTGAAACCTCAAGTCTGGGTTTAGATGTGGATCCCAACACTGATTTAAAGAATCTCATTTCAGGAGTAACTTCTGCAGGTTCCTCTCGTTCTGCAGCTTCAACTTCAAGCTCACTGACATCTCCAGCATCTACATCTCCTTTATTACCCATTTCCATTGCTTCTAGTCTAGCTTGCATCTGTTGCATAGCTTCCAACACTTCAGCATTTGCAACTGGTCTTCCTCTTCTTCAATCACCACCAAGTCTTCCTCCAACTCTGAAAGCCATGTTGGACTTAGTTTTTTGATCTTTGAGATCCTACTCAATGTCAGTAGGTGCTCTGATACCACTAATGGTGGGCTAGTTGTAGGTGTTAAGGATAATCGTTCAAAACCAGAAATGATTTCTTTAAGCTTGGGTGGAACTTCTTCTCGGGTTTCCTTTGGAGTATCAGTCATCAACCTCCAATTTTAGTTATTCTGCTAAAATAGCAGAATTGTTTATTTTACTCGTTATTTGGCAAACCTTCAAATTTTCCACAGAATCAAAAGGAATTAAAACCTTGGTTCATAACCTCTTCGCATTTGCCATTCCAAACCTTTAGCACGTTAAATCTCTGCTGTCGATCTCATTCCTCAATCCAACAGTTATCGCTTCACCCGCTCGCCAAGTAGCTTGCTGATCTTCACCATTGATCAATCCCGCTTGATCCAACGGTTGTCATGTAATCTCATGTGGAATCTTGCACGATGTATAACAAGCCGAGAGCACGTGAGAAAAGTGGTTTTCTCGTGCTACGTGTCGGCCATTAAGGCTAATCGCGTGAATTTTCAAAATACCACTTACCACCTTTAGACCGCGCGAGATACAACTTACACCTATGAAGACCACTTTTCTATTATGACTAATGCATGCACTTGTTGGCACGCGATGACCATTAGATCTGTTGGATCCGTCAATCTGTCGATCGGACGATTCAGATATTTTCCTGGGTTTCTCACGAACTTATCAAGTTTTCCTCATTCCTCCAAGATTTGGCACTTCTGCTAAGTTTAGTTCTTATCTATCATATTCAAGATATCACTAACTAACTTTGTGATTTTGAATATATTTAGGTTATTTCAATGCTTAGTGAATGAAGATTTAGATGTAATAACACAAGATTATACAAAACTCTACTTCTAGAGGTTCAAATTGGAAATCAACAAAACTCAGGAATATTTCGAAGGAAATTAAAACCTTTGGGATTGACCATTCATGCACAGAATACATAGAGACATAGAGAGATTCCAAATTTTACAATCCAATCTTCCACAGCCAAATCCCATTACACTAATTCAAAACTTACATAAATACCTGTACATACAACAATCAGATCCTAAATCAATGGATCGAATCTACCTAATCCTAGATAACATCTAATCTGCAAGATATTCTCCTTGAGAATCTCAACTAAGCCTAACTACTTGAATTTATTACAAGATAATTCAAATCCCTGAATTGTAGCTCAAATTCTATCTAGAAAGCTTTGTAAAGTGACAGCTAAAGGATCCCACTCCTCTGCTTGTAAACTTTTTTGTATTTTTGGAATAAAATTCGAAGTCTTTTGTCTTCAAGCCTCATGCTCATGCATCACCTTTATTTCTCCATATTCTAAATTAACTCCTAGATTTAATGATATATATACCTTGGTATTGTTACTCCTTAGGACGTGGTAGAATTCCATAGTTTCAAAGAGTTAGAATAGGAAGAGAATGCATTGAATTAGCTTCCCTCTTTTTGTTTTAATATTCTGCAAGTCCATTCTAAGATTGCCTGTAGTTATCTAAGAGTCCCCAGTTACATTACTTCTTTATAGTTTATTTTATGCATTAAAATGAGTCCCATCCATAATGATAACTTCTCGACCTAATTGTTTGTGGTGACCCCTATATTCCAAGCGTACCTTAAATCTTTTGGTTCTTTGGGCGACCAATAACCCCTTGGGATCCTCCCACACTAGATTTCCTTTGGATGTGCCATCGAAAAAGATGATCATATTTTGATGATTTTGCTTCCAACCTTCAAAAACATTAGCATCCAAATGAAATTTACACCTGCTACTTGTTTTAGGTTTTGCGGAGAGAGTTGTGTAACAACCCTGAGTTAAAATTTCATGTAACAAAGTTAATAAAGGCAAAATAAGACCAAGGTCATGGCGCACATATTCCAAGCTAAATGTTGGGAAAAACATCCTAGCGGGTGTCACTTTCAATTTATTATGGCTAAGAAAATTTGGAAAGGCATTAACAAAGGAAAGATGCATTAATTGTCATTTATTTATGAAAATAAAGGAAAATAGGAGAAAAGGGAGATGAAGGGTCACATATTTGAATTAGAGTAAAATTAAAGGAAAATAGAGGAAAATGAAGAAAATAGAGGCCTCAATGATAAAAAGGCTTCTGAGGATTAGTTCACATCTTTTGTCAATTTAGTTTTGGAGCTATCTCTATTCTCTCATACCATTGCACACTTAGAGCATTCTTGGATCACTCTAGCATTAGCAAAAGGGAGGCCAAAAAAGAGAAGGAATGCAAAATAAAAGAAGAGGACAAGCAAGGAATTTTGGATCAAGAAACTTCAGTAAGAGGATTGCAGGTAACAAGTTGCATGTGTGATTTCATAGCTGATTTGTGAATGTATGGTACATGAATTTTTGTATTTGGTTCTTTTGTTTTCATTGGCATGAGTTTGTCGAGTTTGACAATGGTTTTAACCTTGCCTTTCCATTTCCTGGATAGCCATGGCGTGATAGGATTCTTTTCTCGGTTGAGCTTTGGATTTCTAGAAGATTTTGTAACTCGGTGAGGCGGTCTCAGGAAAATTCCCAAGGGTTGGGGCTGGAGGTGGTTTAATCTCCAGGAATCCATCAACAAGTGGGTAGAGACAGGAAAATTCCTCAAGGTAATGGTGAAGAAACTCTGAGGCATCCAATCTTGTTTTGGGCTCCGTGATCTCTTGATTGGTTTTGGCGAGATCGCCGTGACGTGAGGTGGAGGTGGTTTAATCTCCAGGAATCCCTGGTTTTTTATATCTTGATATACCACATTCATTCTTGGAATATGGCACAAAAGTGATTGGATGAAATAAATATTTGGTTCAGCCCAATATTTGGTCGAGTGGTACGTGGAAGTCCCTGAATTGGTTGGATCTTGCATAAGTTAATAAGAGATATTTCCCTATTGTAATATATAAGAATTTGTACTTGTTATTATGGTGATCTGATGGGTGTTATGCCATGGTTAATAATATGGTTATATGCTGGTTATAAACATGGATCTTTAATTTACTCTAGGTATGACTTGCTTGGGATTTGATAAGTATTTGATTGTTAATGAATGCATGGGATAACAAGTGATATTGAAAATATTATTAGAGGGCATTAGACATTCTTGGTGATTCTCAGATAACTTTCAGAATCCTATTATCAAATATGCATTCATGACATGTAGTTTACATGTTCACCATATGTTTGATGAAATAACTGTCATGGTTAGGACTGGGCAGGTCAAGTTCCTGCTCAAGTATTGTATGTTTAGAATTTTAACTATGTCATCTATCATTCTTAGAAGTCTCAGGAAGTTATGGGTAGTGGTTTGGAGGTTGGCCTGGAATTGTGGCTCAGATCTCATAATCGTAGGCACTGAACTTAGACATTTAGGTCACAACCACATGGAGAAAGTTTTGTGATTGTGGTTGGAGGTCTCCAACCATATGCAGGCAATGTCAAGGGTGCAATTGGGAGGCTAGGTCACTAAAACAAAGTTCCAGCTTGGGGATTGACCACCTAGGGTGTTTCTTCAGCTCTTGGGTGATATGTGGTCCCTGTAAGATGCCAGGTTGTGGTCAACAAGTCTCAATTATAGGCCCCACTTTCTTAGTTGGAGATATGATGTAACAACCTCCCCCCACATCTACCCAAGTAACCAGCCAACCAGGGTAAACATGTGATGAGAGGCTACTATGATTCAATTCAACCTCCTATGTGTGTTATGAAACCAACTCACAAAAAGATAGAAAAGAAAGATAAACGCCTTAGAATTTAGCCTCTTCGAGGGGGCAACCTCCTTTACATTACAAAAATGAACAATTATTTGATGATACAAATGACAAGACCTCCTTTCTATATATAGGAGTCTAAGGGGTCATAATATAATCAGAGCCGACATAACAATAATAATGTAAGGGCACAATAAGAACAATAGTGGGCTTCTATGGGGCACAATAATAACAATATGGGGACTACATGGGCGCAAAAATATAATAAGGGGGTCGTACTAATAACAATACGAGGTTACACTAGTAGTATAGGGACCTAACATGCCCCTCTCTTTCAAAAAGTGTTGTCCTCAATGCTTGAGTAGTTCTTGATGCTTGTGTATAAAATTCTTGTCCTCCCATGTGCAATCTTTAGCGGGTAAGTTCTTCCACTTGATGAGATACTCTGAAATTGATCGATTTCATTGTTGTCGGGTTCTTGTTTCTGTGATTTCTCTAGGTTCCAATATGATTTTTCTTTCCTTGTTAAGTTCTGGCAATATTGTTTGAACTGGGATCTTCTACAACTTTTGAATGAGTGACCACACTTCTTTGTCCTTGTTCCATTCATCCCTTGCTTTGTTTATCCAATTTGGTTGGATAATAGAAATAGAACAAAACAATGGTTCCACATCCTCATCCTTTCTTGAGAGTGCATCTGCAACAACATTTTGCTTCCCTTTTTTGTAGATGATTTCAAAGTCATAACCCAACATATTTGTGACCCATTTTTTATGTTCTTCTAAAGATAATCTTTGTTCTAAAAAGTATTTCAGATTATCGTGATCCATTTTGACCTTGAAGTGTCTCCCCATCAGGTAAGGTCGCCATTTCTTAAGTGCATGTAGTATTGCCAACATTTCCTTCTCATAAATAGCTTTGTGTAAATACTTTCCTTTGATTGGACAACTTTCGAAAGCAATGGGTCTTTCATCTTGCATTAAAAAACACCAATTCCATTTCTTGAAGCATCACATTCCACAATAAAGGTTTTTGTGAAGTCTGACGTAACTAAGACCGGTGCTTGGCACATTGCCTCTTTAAGATGTTCGAAGGCCTTTGTTGCTTCTGGAGTCCATGAAAACACATCTTTCTTCAATAATGTTGTTAGAGGTGTTGCTATTCTCCCATAATTCTTAAAAAACTTGCAATAATACCCGGTCAACCTGAGAAATCATCACAGATGCTTTATGGATGTGGGAATTTTCCATTCCTTAATGGCTTTAATTTTTCTAGGGTCCACTTTAACACCTTCATGAGATACAATGACCCAAATATTCCACCTCTTGTACTCCAAAGAAACATTTGGAGCTTTTTGCATATAATTGTTTCTCCTCCAATAGTTTGAGCACCCTGTCAACATGTTGAACATGATCCTTCCAAGACTTGCTGTGGATTAGTATATCATAAAAAAATACTAACAAAAATTTTCTAAGGAAGTGTAGAAAATTTGATGTAGGTTAACCTGATAATGCAATATAAATCGAAGCAGAATATTATAACCTACTTCTACTATTAATTTGTGGAAGCTTAAAGATAGAGCTGAACAATATAACCAGAAGAAGAAGAATCAATGCACAATACACATGAAAATACTTTGGGAAAAGCCTCAGATAAAAACCCCACTATCTGTATTATCATACAAGGTGGAAATACATAGGAATTATACAAAGCCTTAGCTCTCACAGCTAGCCAGCTCTCAGTACAATCCTCACAGATGCTCACAGGCAATCTTGGCTACTCTCCAGCCTTCCTCTCTACCCTCCAAGCTCCTATTTCCTTGCGCTGTTCCTCTGGGATGATTCACCTTCAACCAAGTGGAAAACTCATTTACAAGCGGATGATCTCCTGATACCACACATTGTTTGAACTACGCAATCCTCAAGGAATGATGCCTTGACTGCATGCATGAGTTTTCTTTATAAGAAAACACATGCAACTGATAGTACAATGTCCTTGTCTTTAATCTCAACTGGGTCTTTCTCAGAATAGACATGCATGAGTTTCTGATGAGGGAATATTCAGTTAACTGGAGTACACTAGTTGAGTGCATGCATGCATCAACTGACTGTTAACTCTCTATTAGTTCCTCAAATAGTTTGGAACTAATTTAACTGGACTTAACTCAGTAAAATGAGTTAACTAATTACAAATCAAATATAACTCAATCTTATCTCGTAAATTTTAGGGATAACTCTTGCATGACTTCAGAAAGACTTTTAACTTGAATTTCTCCAACTAATTAATTCAAAATGAATTAATCAATTATTTCCAAGTAGCTATTAAGACTAAATTCGATTTTAATTCACAATTTAATTCAAGGATAAATTAAATTGGAATATTATTGTTGCCACATTTCAACACTCCCTCTCAACAAGAAAGGATTATCTGCCACCCCAATCCTGTCTCTATGGAACTCAAATTTACACTTTGACAAAGCCTTTGTCAAAATGTCAGCATCTTGCTCCTCTGTCGAAATATACTACAACAACATGATCCTCTCGACCTGTGAAAAGCCACGGGCAAAAAACCTTGCCTTATTCTTCTCCATACTCCCATCAGTAGCTTGCTTTACCCTGTAAAGCCAACGAGAACTCACAGCTAACTTATTGTCCGTTCTCCGAACCACGTCCCAAACACTTTTACGTACTATGGAGTCATACTCCACCACCATAGCATCAACCAAATCGGCTGCTGCACTGCTTCCTCAAAGGAAGATGACTCGATCTCAACACATTCCCCAGCAAGGGCCATGTATCTAGTGTACCTCTCAGGTGACCTCCTTTGTCTGCGTTGTGAAGATGGTGCTCCCACATTCTCTCTCGCATCCTCCAACAATCTGTCACCTTCTCTTGTGCGCTTCCGTCCATTTCTGGAAGACTCTGCTTGAGTAGATGTCTCCACTCCTGGAACCTTTTCATGCGGCTGCTCCGCATCAGTCTGAGGCTCCTCCTCCTTAGGAACCAACAGTTCCTCCACAACCTATAGTTGGAGCTCCCTCTCAAGGGAATCTCAAATGGCCTTCTGCTCATCAAACTTGAGATCTCCACGAACCACTGTCCTCCGACTGGCAGGAAAGTACACCTGATAGTTGTGAGTTGTATCAGTGTACCTCACAAGTATCCCCAACTCTGCTGTCGGCTCAAGCTTCTTCTGTGCATCCTTTATCACATGGAAATATACCGATGAGACAAAGATCTTGAAGTGACCCACATATGGTCTCTTATCGGAGAAATATTCCTCTGGTGTGTTCATCCCAAGTATGCATGCGGGCTTCTATTCTGCAAATAGACTGTTATGTTGCATGTCTCATCCAACAAGTGAAGTGGCAGGCCTTGGTCATGCAGAATTGCCCGTGCTTCCCCTACAATAGTTCTATTCTTCCTCTCAGCCACCCCATTCTGCTGTGGGTTATGAGGTGCCATCAACTCTCGTTTAATTCCTTCCACTGCACATAAGTCCTTAAACTCTTAAGAGACATATTCTCCACCGTTGTCACTTCTCAAGGCCTTGATCTTCTTCCCTGACTCTTTCTCGACCAAAGCTTTGAACTCACAAAACTTTGTGAATGTTTGTTCCTTATTTTGCATGAAATAAATCCATCATTTACGAGAATAGTCATCAATGAAAATCACATAATACCTTTTCTTCACTGTGGATTCCATCAAGAATGGTCCACACACATCAGTATGAAATCTCTCTAAGATAGCCTCTGCTCAACTGTCTCGATCATGAATGGAAGACTTGGTGTACTTTCCCAAGGTACAACCTTTGCATGTGTCAACTTTCTCAAGTTTACCTTTGGGAAGTCTTATAGATATCTGCTGCATTATCTTCAAAGCCCCATGATGCAAATGGTCCAACCTCCTGTGCCACAACTCGCCAATGGCTTGGCTTTGCACCAATTCTACTTTCGTACTCAATGCTGCACAATCATCTACCTCTAGTTTATAGAGATTATTCACCCGAATCCCTATCCTCTTGGTCTGACCCGTGGCTATGTGTCTTAGGAACGCCTTTCCTTTAATGAAGACAACATCGTAGCCTTTTTCCTCCAACATTGGACCAATACCAAGTCCTTCTTCAGTCCAAGCACATACATCACATCTGTCAAGGTGATAGGAGCTCCATGCTCCCTTTGAAAATCAGCTGTGCCCACTCCTGAAACATTATACCTTCCATCTTCACCCATCTCTATGCACATCTTGAGGTCTTTCTCCTCCAAGGCACTGAATAAAATTTTATCACTGGTCATGTGGAATGAGGCTCCACTGTCAAGATACCAAACACAACCCATCATCGATGACACCATGCATGCAATGAGGGTAAAGTCCATTTCAACTGAGAGGCTAATGCCTCACCTTCCAATCCTTCCAAGGGTCCCTTCTTGGACTTCTTAGATGGACAATTATTTGCATAATGTCCCATCACGTGACAATTAAAGCATCCCACTTTAGACATGTCACCCTTCTTCCCTCCATGAGAAGAATTCAATTTGGAATGGGACGCCTTTCCCTTCCCTTTCCTTGCCTTACTTTCTAAGGCCAAATTTTATTCATCATCATCCTTGGATGAAGAACGATCTCGTGTGCTCCTCCTGATCTCCTCCTGCATAAGATCCAACCATAGTCGTTCCCAATCCGACAGTTTCTCCCTTCCATTCACAGAGTGCTGGTAGCTGTTACAAATCTTTGGAAGGCCAAGGAGAGTGAGGCTCACCATATCATCATCGGTAGTAGTTATTCCCACACTTCCAAGCTCATCTCTATAGGTGGTGAGCTTGTTCAGATATGTGGAAGTGGTATCGCCCTTCTCCATCTTGATTCTTCAAAGCTTATCCTTGAGTGCCAATTTCCTTTGGTCACTACTGTTCTGGTAGAGGTCCTTCAATGTATTCCACATTGAAAATGGAGTATCCTTCCCATGGAGACTCAAGACAATATGGCCTCAAACTCCCTCAAGGATGATCTATCTCGCCTTCGCCACACACTTCTTCCACTCAGTCAACTCTTGTGCGTTAGTTGAAGTTGGATTTGGGATTTCTTGATCAACGAATTCCTTCATGCCATTGTCTTCTAATACAGCCTCCATTCTATCTTTCCATGCTATGTAATTCAAGCTACCTTCCAAGGCGTACTCGAGTCTCAAGCCATAGAATGCCATTGGCCAACCTTGAAGAATGATATGAATTCGATTTGCACCTGCAACCCCGAACTTCAAACTTCGAATTCTCTTCTCAGTATACTGTTCACAACTCCAATACCATGTAGAAAATTTCTACAAATCCAGATTTGATACCATGTAGAAATCGGATGTAGGTTAACCCGATAATACAATATAAATCAAAGCAGAATATTATAACCTACTTCTACTATCAATTTGTGGAAGCTTAAAGCTTGAGCTGAACAATATAATCAGAAGAAGAATAATCAATGCATAATACACATGAACATACTTTGGGGAAAGCCTCAGCTAAAAACCCCACTATCTATATTATCATACAAGGTGGAAATACATAGGAATTATGCAAATCCTTAGCTCTCACAGCTAGCCAACTCTCAGTACAATCCTCATAGATGCTCATAGGCAATCTTGGCTGCTCTCCAGCCTTCCTCTCTGCCCTCCAAGCTCCTATTTCCTTGCGTTGTTCCTCTGGGATGATTCACCTTCAACCAAGTGGAAAACTCATTTACCAAGTGGATGATCTCCTGATCTCACACACTGTCAGAACTGCACAATCCTCAAGGAATGATGCCTTGACTGCATGCATGAGTTTTCTTTATAAGAAAACACATGCAATTGATAGTACACTGTCCTTGTCTTTAATCTCAACTAGGTTTTTCTCATAATAGACATGCATGAGTTTATGATGAGGGAATCTTTAGTTAACTGGAGTACACTAGTTGAGTGCATGCATGCATCAACTGATTGTTAACTCTATATTAGTTCCTCAAAGAATTTGGAACTAATTTAACTGGACTTAACTCAGTAAACTGAGTTAACTAATTACAACTCAAATGTAACTCAATCTTATCTCGTAAATTTTAGGGATAACTCTTGCATGACTTCAGAAAGACTTCTAACTTGAATTTCTCCAATTAATTAATTCAAAATGAACTAATCAATTATTTCCAAGTAGCTGTTAAGACTAAATTCGATTGTAATTCACAATTTAATTCAAGGACAAATTAAATTGGAATATTCTTGTTGCCACATTTCAATAGGAAGGGTTTGAAAATGGAATTAATCAAACCTTGAAATGTAGAAGGTGCATTGGTAAGGCCAAAAGGTAGGACCAAAAATTCATAATGACCCTCACAAGTTTTAATTGCTGTTTTTGGAATGTGTTCAGTCTTCATTTTGATTTGATGGTATCCTGAACGAAGATCCAACTTGGTGAAGTAAATTGATCCATGCAATTCATCCAATAATTCATCATTGACAGGAATGGGAAATTTATCTTTAATAGTGAGCTTGTTGAGCTCCCTATAATCTGGACACATGCGCCATGATCCACCCTTCTTGTGCACCAATACTATTGGAGTAGAGAAAGAACTTTGACTAGGTTGAATTATACCAGCCTCTAGCATTTCTGCAACCATACGTTCAATTTCACTCTTTTGGGCATAGGGATATCTGTACGGCTTGATGTTTGGAGGAACACTTCCTGGAATCAAATGAATAGCATGATCATGATCATGAATAGGTAGGAGGCCTTTGGGAGTCTCAAATACCTTGGAATGATTGTCAAATACTTTTTGGAGATATGGAGAAATAGATGATTTCAATGTGGGAACCTCTAGTGAACATAATTGTGCAATTATGCCTCGTTGTTCTTCTTTAGAATCTTTGTCATACCGTTAGAGCTGATTATCTTTCTCGGTTTCCCTGCAATACCCCTTAATTCAACTTCCTTTCCTTCCACACAAAATTTCATGAAAATTTATTGAAAATTAAAAGCTATTGTACCCAAGGATTGTGGCCATTGGACTCCTAGTACAACATCAGCACCACCCATTGGAATGGAAAGCACTTGGCTATTCAATACATATTCTCCCATGGATAGCTTGATATTATGGCACTTTCCAGAGAAATTTATGGTTCCTCCACTTGCAACCATCACTTGACACTCTGGTGTTGGATATAGGAAGCAATTCAATTCCTTTGCTATCTTACGATGAATAAAATTATGGGTACTTCTCGTATCAATCAACACTATTACCTTTTTCTTCTTGATATGCCCTTCTATCTTGATAGTTTGAGGAGTGGTAATTCCAGCCAATGCATTACAAGATATGGTCAGATTCATTTCTTCTTTATCTAGGGTTTGTTCCTAGAGTATATCCTCTTCTTTTGACATTTCTTGTTCCTTTTCTTCCCCCTCTTCATAATCTATGTAGAATAATTTCTTCTCAGCACACATATGACCTTTATTGTATTTACTATCACAACTATAACAAAGCCCTTTTGCTCTTTTTTCTTCCAATTGTTGTGGTGTCAACCTTGTAGGTTGTGGAAGGCTAGGGGCAACAACACATCCATCTTTATAGTTGTGAGTGGTAGGCTTCTTGGTTGCCATAATTTTTCTTTCCATTTTTCTTGCTAACCTGAATGACTTCTCCAATGAATTAGGTTCCCAAAGGTGAACCTCATGTTGGATATTATCCTTTAAAGTCCCTATGAACACATCAATCCTATGCTCCTTTGGAATATATTTTACCCTTATGTTCAATTTTTGAAAGTCATCAATGTGCTCCATCATTGAACACTTTTGTTTGAGATTTATCAATTGGATAAAAAAGGTGTTGCTTTTTGTATCCTCATAATGTGCTATCATTTCTTCCATTAAAATTGCCCAAGTGAAAATTTTTTTACGAGAGAAAAGCCATCGATACCATATAAACTAATTTGGTTCCAAATATAAAGTTGTAATACGTACGTTTTGTGTGTTTTTCACATTATGGAGATCGAAAAATTGCTCCATCTGTAGTATCCATGTTCCGGGATCCTTGCCATCAAACTTCCTCATATTGATTTTTGGAACATGGTGGGTCTTCAATCCAACATTAGAGTCTATGAAATCATGATTAACATTTCTTTTGTTCTCATCATGAGTTTCCTTTACTACCCTTTCACCATTACTAACGATTTCTTATAGCAATTTATGCAAATTTATCTTCAATTCTTCCATCTTAGCGCCATGCATCTTAACGTCCATGCCATCCATCTTAGCTTCCACACCATCCATCTTAACTTGCACGCCATTCATATTAGCTTCCACACCATCCATCTTGGCTTCAGTTACCTTTTGTGAGAGTGAAATTTGTTGTACTTGGTCTTGTAATTTTGATATATCATGTTGCATTTCTTCCTCTTCTTCACGAGTCATGTTAGAGCTTTTAGGTTGCTTACTTGGTGTTTCCATTTTCTTTCTTTGGGGCATCAATTAATGCTAATAATTCTGCACTATTTCCTTTGAATTCCTTCAAACTAATTTTTCAAACCAATCTTATGTGAAATTTAAAAAAAAACTACACACAATTTTTTTTTTTTTTTCACTTTGTAAGAGCTCGATATTGAATTTGTTGTATCTCTGTAACTACGGATGTTGAATATCTGAAATCGTGTCTTGCATTAGCTCTTTGATTCCTCTTTCTAACCTTGCAAGTCTGATCAAGATTGGATTATCCAAGGAAGAGTTATGCTAAATCTCCCACGGTGACCTGATTATAGACTAGTTCAGTAGATCAAACTTGTATAAAGTACCACGTGTCACTGTTTCGACCTTAGTACCTGAAACTGATACAAAAAAAGCTATAGGCCATCCTATTTCTGAAAATTCTTACAAAATTTCAATATTATGCTCAGAACAAAATTTATGATGATTTCCCCAAGTCACCTGTTTGGAATGTAATTCGCGAGTCTGCAAAAACCCTAACTTTGTTAGATCATATCTCCGGAAATATAGCGAGACAAGCTTTGAAATTCGGACCCAAAGTTCAAAACGATTTCGGATCAAATGGTTTTTTTTTAAGCTTCTGAAACTTCGCATAAAAATATTATAATGAAAATGCCACGATGACCTGTTTAGAGCAGCGAAACCCTAGAATCCAAAGCTCTGATACCAAATGTTATGAAACCAGTTCACAAAAAGATAGAAAAGAAAGATAAACGCCTTAGAATTTAGCCTCTTCAAGGGGGAAACCTCCTTTACATTACACAAATGAAAAATTCTTTGATGATACAAATGAAAAGACCTCCTTTCTATATATAGGAGTCTAAGGGGTCATAATATAATCAGAGCTGACATAACAATAATAATGTAAGGGCACAATAATAACAATAGTGGGCTTCTATGGGGCACAATAATAACAATACGGGGGCTACATGGGCACAACAATAAAATAAGGGGGTTGTACTAATAACAATAAGGGGTTACACTAGTAGTATAGGGACTTAACAATGTGACCTTAAGGAAGTGGAATTGACAGAAACACAACATACACACCTTCCACATCAGCTATAGGACTCCTAGGAACCATTCCAACCACTCAGGTAGCTAACCCATGGGTCCCACTAATTTTTTTAACCACTTGACCATTGGACACTCTCATGCTATAGGAATACCAGCGTCCAGGAGGCTCTGGACACTCTCATGACAAAGCATGCCAGCGTACAGGGACTATTTTTCTCAGTGCTGTGCCAACGTCCCCAGGGTTTCAACCACTTTTTCAGGCCCAAAGCCTAGGTCACTGCCCAAAATTAAATGAAACCTTTATAACAATAAGATAACAAGGAAACAATGGCACAAATGTAAATACTTGAATAAGCCCTTAACCAGACCCCAACTAGCCATGAAAGGAATTTCGTCAAACATATCACAAATATGTAATCTACACGTGTAAACAACATATTTAAGCATATGGATCTCATACTTATCTAAGAATTGCTAAGAACCATTATTCCCTCATATCGTTTGTTGCATTATCATTTATTAGGTCATAGATACATTGTCCATTCATTTACAAGTAAAAATATGATGAGAACCATACATAGCCATTGCCATAAAATATATACATAACCAACATAATAGAACAAACATACCAAGTAAAACACAACCATATGATCCACATATAAACCAATATAATACTCATAGAAATACAAGGATAAATAACCTCATTTTTATGATGAAAAATCCAAACCTGGGATGGGACTACCACGTTCCACTCGACCATAGAATGGCTCAGCCAAATATCTCTTCATCTATTCACTCCCATACCATATTCTAAGCATGAATGGGGGACTCAAACCAAAAGAACCAACCAAGGCATCCTGAGGCTAAACCACCTCACCCTCATCAATAGAAAACAAGATTTACCATAATCCATACCGGATCACTAGGCCAACACAATGAACATGTAATAATAAACTTTACCATGATCTCCACCCGATCACTATGCTAAACAAGCATGGATGCCACCAGATTTCTCGACCTACACCGTGAGGAATTTTCCTGTCTCCTACTCTCTTAGGCTTTACCGCAATCCACACTAGATCACTAGGCCCTATACTAAGACCCACTCTCAAGGCCTTACCGCATATCCCAAACCAGGATTACTAGGTCCAATGGAGAGAAATCCACCTCTTAGCTTTACAATATATCCTTCCATTCACTGACAAGGATTTATAGGCCCATTGAGGAAACAAAAAATCTGGCTTTACTGCAACCAACGATCCAGTTTAGGGGTTACTAGGCCATGTGTTATATCATTCAGAGATCCACCTCACTTAGCTTCGAATCCATCTGACAATCCAGCGCAACTAAAACATGAGAACACCGTCACATCATGTCTATCCAGAAATGACAAGGCTAGGCTGAAAACATTGTCACACATGGCAAAACCCATGCCATAACAGCAAAAGAACCACATGCGATGCCATGCATGCTAAATCTAACAAGGAAAGTACACATGCAATTTGATAACTGCAAATAATATTGTTGTAACTGCTTTATCTTACTCTTCCTTGCTTGATCTCTGCTTCCTCTTGCCTTCTTTGCCTTTATTGATCCAATGCCAAAATTCTCCATGAAAACTCTAAGTGTCCAAGAGTGATTGTGAGAGAGAGAATAATGAGAGAGCTCCAAAACTGAATTGACAAAAGGTTACAAACTGATCAATAGAAGCCTTTTTATCAATTAGGCCTCTATTTTCTTGATTTTCCATTATTTTCTTTCATTTTCCTTCTCGCATGCAACCTGTGACCTTTCACCTTCATTTTCTCCTAGTTTCCATTATTTTCATAAATAAATGTGCTAAAAATGCTATTTTTCCTTTCCAAAGCCTTAGCCATTTCCTTTGCCAATTTCCTTAGCCATAATAAATCGATGAACACCCACACTAGGATGTTTTTCCCAACATTCATTTTGGAATAAGTGTCCCATAAACCACGGTTAATATTTTTCTTTTATTAACTTTTATTACATGGAATTTTCACTAGGGATGTTAAAGAACCCTTCCCCTTGGGGTAGATCATCCTCAGTGTTCAACCACACCTATACCTCAACAAAACTGCTGAAAAAACAAACATACTTCCCATGGAGATTTATAAAATAGGTCGATGCAGTATTTACAATGATCACCCTGCTGAAATGCAACCAACATGACAACATAACAAGCATAACATCATAATGACATGACACCCATACCGCTAATTGGAGATTTATAATTTAGCTCATGGCTGTATTTACATCCATATACATATATACATATACTAAAACATCACCAAATAGGTACCAAAACATATACGAAAGACATATACCAAAGCAATGTACCAAAATTGCTTTGCCTCAATCGAAAAAAATGAAGGATGCATAGCCCACATATGATCCACCATCTCCCATGTAGCTTCATCGGGCCCAAAGTGCTTCCAATACACTTTAACCTGCTCGATTTCTCGATTCTGGAGCATGAGCACATTTTTCTGCAATATACATTGAGGCTCTGGTTGGAATTCTCCATTTGGTTCCACCTGTAATAAATACCAGTCAATCACATGATCAACATCTTTAACATACTTCTTAAGAAATGACACATGGAAACCATCATGGACTTTCACTGTTAGAGGCAGTGCAAGTTGATAGGCTACTGACCCAATCCTCTCAACAATACTAAAGGGTCGACAAAATCGTGGTGCCATCTTGGCACATGATCCAATCTGTAAGGAAATCTTCTTTAGTTTGATGTGCAAGTACAACTGTTCCCCATCCTAGAACTCCTTGAGAAACCTGTTCCAATCTGCATAACTCTTCTTCCTATCCTGTGTTGCCTTTAGATTCTTCTTTATAACTTTCATTTCTTATTCCATGTCTGCCAACATGTCCGATACAATCAACATCCTGTTAATTGGATCACTCCAACTGATGGGAGTATTGAAACTCCACTGATACAATGCCTCAAATGGACTCATCCTCAAAGATTCCTGATACCCATTGTTGTAAGAAAACTCTACCAGTCGAAGATACCCTTCCCACTTTCATTGCTGATGCATCATGTACATACTCAACTTGTCCTGTAATATCCTTTTGAACCTCTCTGTATGTCCATTTGTCTGCGGATGATAAGTTGTACCAAAGGAAAAATCTATGCCCAAACCTGCAAAAAATTGCTTCCAAAACTTGGAAGTGAACTTGGCATCCCTATCTAACACAATCTTCTTTGGAATACCATGCAATCTGACCACATCTCTAATGAATACTTGTGCTACATCGCTAGCTGAGAATGTAGACATCACTGAAATGAAGTGTGCTACATTTTTCAACCTGTCCACAACAACCATGATGGAATCATGCTGTCTTACTGTCCTCAACAAACCTGTGATGAATTCCATGGAAATGACCTCCCATTTTCATTATGGAATCGCAATTGGCTATAACAGTCCACCTGGATGCTTACACTCTGCCTTCACACACTGACAATCAAAACACCTAGCCACAAACTCTGCTACATCCTTCTTCAGATTCGGCCAATAATAAAATTTCTTCACTGCAGTCAATGTCTTCTGGTAGCCTAGGTGACCTGAATAAGGTTTCACATGAAACTCCCTCAAGATCACCTTCTTGATCTCACTACTGTCTAGCACATATATCCTATCTCTGAATCTAACCAATCCATCTATTGTAAGACAATAGTCCCCAACCGATGCACTTGAACCTATACCTGTACCACTACCTGTACCTATACCTGTACTACTACCTGTACTTGTACTTATACTCTGCTGCAACCTGTGCACAATCTCCATATACTTGACATTCTGCTGACCTGCCTGCAAGATCCTATCTTGCAAGCCTCTCCAATAGGATCTCACATTTGCTAAGTGATTTACCTGTATCTGCCTGCTAAGAGCATCTCCCACCCTATTCTCCTTTCCTTTGATGTATTTGATCGTGGGTAACCATCTAGCCTTTCAGGCATTTAGATTTGGTTGGTAAAACAAATACCTCAAACCAATGTGATCACTCATCAGTACAAACCTCCTGCCAAGAAGATAGTGCCTCCACATCTTCAATGCATGTATGACAACTTCTAACTCAAGATCATGCGTTGGGTAGTTCTGCTCGTGCTCATTCAGTTTTCATGACTCATAGCATACCACCTACCCATCCTGCATAAGGACTCCACAAAGTCCTCTTTTGCAAGCACATGTACATACTACAAAATCCTTGTCCAGATATGCAATCTTTAACACTGGTGCATGTGTCAACAACTGCTTAAGCTACTCAAAACTGGCCTCACACTTCTCTGTCCATTCAAACTTCTTACCTGTCCTCTGCAATGCTGTAATAGGATAAGAAATTTGTGAGAAGTTCCTAATGAACTTTCTGTAATAGCCTTCTAATGCCATGAATATCTCCCCTCATCCACATTCCTGGGAGCTACCCACTCCATGATGGCCCTTATCGTTTCTAGATCTACCTCAATGTCCTCCTTGGAGACAACATGTCCCAAGTAATGTACCTTAGTATCAAATAAACTTCAATTGTTGAGCTTAACATACAACTGATTCTCTCTCAACAACCTCAACACTGTTGCTAAATTCTCGTCATGCTCTTCCTCATTTTTAGAATATACCAATATGTCATCAATGAAAAAATAACAAACTTATCCAAGTACAGACGTAACACACTATTAATTAAGCACATAAATTTAGCTAGATATTTAGTCAAACCGAATGGAACTACAACAAAATCATAATTCCCATACCTAGTCTGGAAAGTTGTCTTGTAAATGTCCTCCTCTTTGATGCGTACCCGATGGTATCTGGATCTCAAGTCGATCTTAGAGAACATTGTTGCTTCCTTCAGCCGATCAAACAAATCATCAATCCTCGGTAATGGGTACCTGTTCTTGATGGTCACTTTGTTCAATATCCTATAGTCATTGCACAATCTGAGAGTACCATCTTTCTTCTTCACAAACAACACTGGTGCGCCCCAAGGTGATACACTTGATCTAATGCATGCTTTTTCCAACATTTCCTTCAACTGCAACTTCAACACTACCAACTCAGGTGTGCTCATCCTGTAAGGTTCTTTTGATGCTGGAGCTGCCCCTGGCACTAACTCAATAGAAAGGTTTGATTCCCTGTAAGGTGGCAACTCTGAAATATGCTCAGGAAACACATCTCAAAACTGCTATAGAACTGGGTACTGTCTCAAAACATCTACATTCTCAACTTGCTTACCTTTGTCACTAGAAATATGTATGGAAAATAACACACATCCTTTTCTGCGACTATGCTTTTCTTGCATAGCTATCACCATCTTAACTGATGTGAATTTCTTCTTTCCCTACAAGACTCTTGGTTCCTCATTGTCGTCAACACACTCAATTGATTTGTCATAACAATCTACCTTGTTTCTATGAAGATACAACCAATCCATGCCCAACAACATATTATATAATCCCAATGGTAATACATTCAAATGTGTTGCAGTAGGCATACAATTCAAATCAAATGCAAAAGATCTTACCCAATGATGAAATTGCTTCTTTGTACCTGTACCCAACTGTACTAACCAATATTCTACATGCAATTCCTTACTCAAACCACACTTATCCATCAAGTTAGGACTAACATAACTATAATTAGATCCAGGGTCAATAAAATAGAAGTAACTTGATCACAAAGCTTACCATACATCTCAGTGATAAATGCCTGATGGTCTACCTATTTGTTATCCAATGTTGCATAAATAAAAGGAACTCTCTAACTAACATCCCCAAAAGTCTATGCCTCCTGTGCACTATATAGCTGAGGTCTACCACATTGATTCTATGGGCAACCTCTCTTAAGATGATCCTTTCCACATGTCTAACACTCGAACCAAACAATACCCTCTCCTCTATGTTGTTGTTGCTGTGACCCGTGTCCCTGTCTAGATGCATTGAACCTATTTTGTGGTGCCACATTTTCTTTCTCATCTACATTCTGAGGCCTTGTTATTTTCGACTGTCATTTACCTTTACCTTTGTCTTTTCCTTTCCATCCTTGCTAAGATTCATTCTTACGCTTTGACTAATCATATCAATGCTTCAATTTCCCAATAAATTCCTCAAGTGATCGAGGCTCATCATACTCAATCCGATCTCTAAATGCTAATGGAAATCCACTAACAAATCACTGAACTTTACCCTTCTCATTAGATACGGTACATACCTCAATAGCTCTAGAAACTTAGTCATGTACTCTTCAAATTTAATTGATCCCATATTTAGCTCATAGAATTATTTGGCCTTACTGTCATAGTACCTTTCTGAAAAGTACTTCCTAAAATTCCTCTTGAACTCATGCCAACTCAAGTCATCGGTCCTAATATCTCTAACTCGCTTCACATCTTCCCACCAGATGTCTTCTTTACCTCTCAGGCTGAAGATAAATACTCTGGCCTTCATATTATCTGTGTAATTATGCAACTCAAAGAACTTATTCATACCAAGTATCCAAGCCTCTTCATCTTCCGACTTCTTCACATCTCCATCAAAAGTAGGTGGCTTTTCTTTTTTAAACTCATCTGGAAAGTATCCCCTATCACTCCTCCTATAAGGATTATAACGATGACAATCACGATGCCTATCAGAACTAGAACTAGAATAATACTTGCATCCAACACCTCTCCTATCCGAAGTATCCAACAATTTTTCATCTCTAACCATGTCATCTCTATCCGACCCATAAACACCATGAGACCTACTGCCATATGCCCCATTATTTTTGTCCTCCTGTCCATGGATGATCTGGAGTGGCCCTTGTTGCTACAATTCTGACAAGCTTTGAAGAAGTATAACACTAACCTCTGCTTGTTTCTCTTATGCTTGTATGATCCTGTCATTGTTTTCCTTACAACTCCTTATTTCTTCCTTCAATCTTCTCAATGTGTCTACCAAATCAGAGGAGTTCCCAACACCACACTGCTCATATGAATCATAGGGAGAGTCTTGGTATCTACCATATTTCTAGTCATTTTTTATCTTTCTCCTGCAAGGCATACTATGTTAGCTAAACCAAATCACAATAAACCAACATACCTTAGCACAATTTAGGGAGGATACCTCATCCGCAAGATCATCAAATCAGCTTGATACATGCATAAACATAATCATAATAACATATAGACATATAATACATAAACACATAATCATGTAACCATCAGTCTAGCTAGAGTCCAGTCATCAATGCATAAACATATAACCTATTAGAGCCTAGATTGACCTTAGGCTGAAGAAGGGCAATCCTAGGATAACCACAAACCAAGCTTAACCTGGTAGCTAGCCCTACCAGGTCGGGAGAGGGCTCTCTCCTTGCAAATCTCAGTTAAGATGACTGGATTAGATATGGATTTTAGGCTAGGTATAGTAGCTCTAGGGTTTTTGATTGATTTTGTTGCTAGATCAAATAGAGCCAGGCAGTTTTGGGTCCGGGAAATCAAGTCAGGATGCAGGGTGTTCTATGGGGCAAGGTAGGTAGGTGCTTTGGAACTTGAAGTTAAGTGAGATGAGAGGTCTAAGACTGGTGAGGAGCTAAGGAGGGCATGCAAAGATCATGTATCCTTCTCAAACAGTAGAAAACATAGAAAAATGAATGGCTTCCTAGGCAGAGCACTATAAACAATGAATTCTACCTATCTATCTTGATATCATTCAGCTAGAAGCAATGAATTAGATTGTGGCATACATAAAACATGTGAAAAAATGATAACAAAAGAATAAACTATGCAAAAACACCATACCACAAGTATTCCATAAAAATAGCTGCAAATCCTGGTTTATTTCCTTGCCAAACTGCCGATAAAGGTGTACAATGTAGCTCAGAGCATCCAAGAGAGCCCAACCTTTGCTAATAACAGAAAAATACATAATATAGACATCAAACCACCTATCTTAGCCATCAGGGGTCGAAACCAAGAGAAAAGTAGCTGTTACAAGCATTTCCAAACAGGGACCAGGAGTATAGGCAGTGGAACAACTTGCCTCTATAAGCATGGAAACAAATTCATTAACTCCAAAACCACCTCAAACTGATGAATCTACCCTCTAAGATCATTTTACTATTACATTTACATGTCAAGGCATTAATTACAATCATAAAAGCATCCATGAAGAGAGAGAAAGTCAACTTGCAGTGAAAGTAGGCAAAAATTTGATTTTCTGGCAAACTGGTCAAAAGCGTGGCACCATGAGCCAAAAGCTCAGCGCCGCTTTCCACCAACTTTTGGAGGTTTTCCCCTTATCCAAATTTAGCACAAAATGGCTCATTGGAAATTTTTTCCTATTGAGTTTCTGGAACAACTTGAATTTTTTCATTTGGAGGTCATTTGCCCCCTCAAAACTGAAATCTCCCAAGGTTGCTTCTGTGTGTCCAAAAGGAGGTAGAGAGGTCATTTTTGGTAGTTTTTTGGCCTTTTGGTGACCCAGTTTTGCTCCAAAACTTTTGAAATTTTCAGGGATGAATGATCTCATCATGCTGAATCCAAATATATAAACTTTTCCTCCAAAAAGTGCTCCACAGAAAAGCGCAGCGCCACCGGTCGGTTTTGTATTTTGAAAATTGCAAAATTTGAAAAATGCAAAAACATCATCAAAACTTGCCCAATTTTGGAATGGGACACCACCATTAGCTACTTTGATGGGCTGGTGAGGATTTAGCTAATATCTTCAACTTATCTTGCTCCTTTTTTCTCCTTAAAGCCTTCCTCAACCTAGATTTAAGTTTCCTGATCTTTATGTTACAGATTTTGTTGCAGGTCAAGTAATGGTAGGCCATGTGGCGAAGCATCTTCTTATCCTTGTTGGCCTTGTCAATAAGTACCTCAAGGTGTATGTTTACCCTTTCAAGCCAAGTTTCCCTATCATTCTCAACCTCTTGTTCAATTTAAGTCAACTTGACATTAGCCTCCTTGGCCTTTTTCCTGTTTTCTTTGATCATTTGCAGCTCCATGAGGATTTGCTTGTCGCTCAATTGTTTGTTTTCCTGCTCTAAATATTTGATGAACTTAGTTCTCTCTAAGTTATCTGACAAGGATTGTATTTCAGCTTCTTGTTCCTTTATGATCATGTCTTTCACAGTATTCGGATCCTGAGCTTCCAAGTCAATAATGTCAACTCCATGATGAGTAAAGTGCTACTGTGGCTCCTCATGCTCAACAAGATCAAAATGTCTTTCCTTCTCATCACCAAGATCCTATTCTTGCACCTTTTCCTTGCCCTTGCTTTTGCCTTTGCTTTGTTGCTCAATCTGTATCTGTTTTGCTGAAGAAGAAGGAAAAGCCCCTTCCACACCTTGTGGAGATAGCATTTTCCTGTGGCCTAATGACGAAGGCAAGACCCCTTCCACAACTTGTGGAGATAATACTTGCCTAGAAGCTGCAAAAAGTTTCCTAGTACCCCTCTTTCAGTCTCTTTGACTTTTTCATGGCTTGAAGGTCCACCTTCTTCATGATGTACTGATGAAAAGATTTGAGGGCCTTTGAACATCTCATGAGAAATGAAAGTCTCCCATGGCATGTTAAGGAGGCTCAGGTGGTGAAGAACAATGATTTTGATCAAAGAGTAATGGTAAATGCTATTCAAGTGCTGGGGGTATGGCTTCCTTTGTACAATATGTGCCATCTTCTCGATGTTTCTAAACATGAAGTAAGGGATATTCATCATCTTTACTCTAGTGAAATGTATGAGAAGTTTAATGTGGTAGGCATACAACCGAGAGAACCTACCTTCACAAGTGAAGTACTTGATAATGATTTTCATCAATGGGGCATACCTGTCTTCCAAAAACTTGAAGGGGAATACTCTCTTCATTTTGCCTTTATATCTAGCCTTGATGTAAGGCTCATAGTATTCTTCATCAATATCCTGACCGTTGTACCAATTTTCACCCACATCTGGAATTCCTGTAGCCTCTGAGATGACAAATGGTGATATGGTGAATGTTATTTCGGTAAGGGTTACTTCATTACTATGCAAATGAGTCACAAATAGCCTAGCCAACTCATGATGAAATCTGACTCTTTCTATCATTTCACAAAAATCAAAGCATGCCTGGTGTTTAAAGCAAGAAATGGCAAGTGGATAGGCTTGTAACTCCCTCAAACTAGTAGGCTCTTCTTTGATTATTCTTCCTCCTTTATGAGGCTTCCTCTGCTGCTTATGTCTCTCCATGGAACTATCACTGAGTGTCTCTTCCTCATAGTCATATTCACTGTCTCTTTCCATTGTTTTTCTGTGGCTATGAACACTTATGGTTTTGTATGGGTGATGATGGGATAGGGTGAAGGAATGAAATGAACAGAGTGAAGATGAAGGAATATGTGAGAGTATGATGTGTGAATAGGTTTTTAGGGATGAGTAGGGTTTTAGGGAGAGTGGGTAGGGTTTGTAGGGTTGATGGAGAGTATCAATAGGAATTTAGGGAAAATGTATGAGGGGAATGGGATTTAGGAAATATGGCATGTGGGAATGGGGTTTAGGGAATAATGGCAAGTAGATAGGGTATACAAACACTAGTGATATGAAGAAAACTAGGGTTTCACCCTAGAGGCTAGGGTTTTAGATTTAGGAATGCAAAACATCAAACTTGGCAATCAAAACCCTAGAACATAAGATAGGAGTAATGTACTTACTTGTAAGAGAGAGAAATTGCGAGTTTTGAGGTGAATTGGCAGTTTTGGAACGCTTTGGGCTTGGCTGGACAAAAACGCAGCGCCTCACACAGGTGCGCAGTGCCACTTTAAAAGTGCAGCGCGAGTGTAAAAATGCACAGAGAAATGCTGCCAGGTGCACAACGCCAACTTAAAAATGTAGTGCCCTCCTCAAAAGCGCAGCGCCACTTGATTTTTTCCAAAAACACAACAACTAACTTGTATTTTCCCAATAACGCTTGAAATCGATCCTTGATTCTTCTTTTAGGCACTTTGAACTTCAACACTAACACCATGAAATGACAAATAGAAATATGGCTTTATATAGCTTTAACTTTTTGATTTTTGTTGGTGGAAAACCCATTTTTATAATGTCTATTTGCTTTTTTCCAATACTTTGTTTTTGATGCTTGGTTTCTTTGCTTTGATAAGTGGACTGATGCTCAAATTCTTTTACTTTTTGCAGTGGCAATACTTTGGCAACATCACCAGATTTCGAGGAGTAGCATGGAACCATTATTACATATGAGAACATTAAAATTACATGAAATTTAAAAATAAAATACAAGTGCTCTGTTTTCACCTCAAAACAAGGTTTGAGGTGAGAACTTCATTAAGCTTACAAATTAACAAATTATGACTTTCTGATCATTATTTGACCTCCTCATGTCTTTGCTGACCATTATTAGCAATAATCACTAAATTTTGACCATGGTGGAATTCCTAAGACCTAATGAGACCAAAACCCTATGTAATTGATGAAATGAACTGAAAATGAGCATGAATCATTGACTAAAAAATAAACCCTACCATGAGTAGATCCATGACCTAATGGAATGCAACCTTGCCAGAATGGGACTCCTAGTATGAAATGCAAAAGAGTAAATTTTTACCACTAATGGCAGTGTGATGACACTAACACTAACATAACCTACACATACCATGAACTCATGCATGAAAACAACCATACTGACATACACTGACAATACACAAGCATAACAACATGTAACCAATCATACAGTCATGACAACATACTTCATAACAACAAAATCCTCTTCCACATGGTGACATCACTATAACCATGATTGACACCATGCATATACAACAAGCACATAGAGCACAAGGATGATTAATGACACGTGAAAATGACATGAATGAATGACCAACACACCACCGATACAGTCTGAGGGGTGAACCACGCTCTGATACCACTCTGTAACACCCTCCTCCCACATCTATCCAATTAGCCACCCAACCAGGTTAAACATGTGGCGAGAGGATGGTATGATTGGATTTAACCTCCCATGTTACCTTAAGGAAGTGGAATTAATGAAATCACAACATACATACCTTCCACATCAGCTACAGGACTCCTAGGAACCATTCCAACCACTCAAGTAGCTAGCCCCTCGGTCCCACTGAAGTTTTTAATCACTTGACCTCTAGATGCTCTCATGCTATAGGCCTGCCAGCGTCCAGGAGGCTTTGGACACTCTCATGACAAGGCATGCTAGCATTCATGGACTATTTTTCTTAGTGCCGTGCCAACGTCCCTGGGGTTTGAGCCACCTTTTTAGGGCCAGAGCCCAGGTTACTACCCATAATTAAATGACACCTTTAGAATAGTAATATAACAAGGAAACAATGATGCGAATGTAAATACTTGAGTAAGCCCCTAATCAGACCCCAACTAGCCATGACAGGGACTTCATCAAACATTTCACAAATATGTAATCTACAAGTGTAAATAATAGATTCAAGCATAGGGATCTCTTACTTATTTGAGAATCTCTAAGAACAATTGTTCCCTCGTATCATTTGCTGCATTATTATCTATTAGGTCATAAATACATTGCCCATTCATTTACAAGTAAAAACACGATGAGACCCATACATATCCATTATCATAAAACATATACATAACCAAAATAATAGAAACAAAAATACCAAGGAAACCACAACCATATGATCCACATATAAACCCGTATAATACTCATAGAAATACAAAGAGAAATAACCTCATTTTGATGATGCAAAATCCAAACATGGGATGGGACTACCACATTCCACCCGACCATAGAATGGATGAGCCAAATCTCTCTTCAGCCATTCACCCCCGTGCCATATTCCAAGCATGAACCTGGGACTCAAACCAAAAGAACCAACGAGGACATCCCGAGGCTAAACCACCTCACCCTCATCAATAGAAAATAGACTTTACCGTAATCCATCCCGAATCACTAGGCAAACACAATGAACATGTAATAACATGCTTTAACATGATATCCACCCAATCACTAGGCCAAACAAGCATGGATGCCACTAGATTTCAACACCTACGCCATGAGGAATTTTCATGTTTCCCAGTGTCTCAGGCTTTACCTCAATCCACACCGGATCACTAGGCCCTAAACCAAGACCCAATCTTTAGGCTGTACCACATATCCCAACCCAATATTACTAGGCCCAACGAAGAGCAATCTACCTCTTGGCTTTACCGTATATCGTGCCATTCACCGGCAAGGATTCCTACGCCCACCGAGGCAACACAAAATTTGGCTTTATCGAAACCACAGTCCGCTTCTGTGGTTACTAGGCCATGTGTTCTATCATTCAGAGATCCACCTCACTTAGCTTTGAATCCATCTAGAAATTTAGCTCAACCGAAACATGAGAACCCCATCATACCATGGCAATCCGGAAATGGCTAGGCCAGGTTGAAAGCACTGTCACACCTTGAAAAACCCATGCCATAACAAAAAAAGAACCACATGCAATACCATGCATGCCAAATATAACAAGGAAAATACACATGGAATTCGATACTTGTAAAGAATATTGCTATAGCTGCTTGATCCTGCTCTTCCATGCTTGATCTCTGCTTCATCTTGCCTTCTTTTCCTTTCTTGATCCAATGCCAAAATGCTTCAAGAAAACTCTAAGTGTCTAAGAATGAGAGAGAGAGAATAATGAGAGAGCTCCAAAATTGAACTGACAAAAGGTTAAAAAGCAATCCTTAGAAGCCCTTTTATCAATTTGGCCTCTATTTTCTTCATTTTCCATTATTTTCCTTCATTTTCCTCCTCACGTGAAACCTGTGACCTTTCATCTTCCTTAGCTATTTCCTTTGCTAATTTACTTAGCCATAATAAACTGATGAACACCTAAACTATAATGTTTTTCCCAACATTCAGCTTGAAATAAGTGTCCCATCAACCGTGCTTATTATTTTTCCTTTATTAACTTTTATTACATGGAATTTTCACCAGGGATGTTACATAATAGGCTAGATCATATCATAGTAGTACTCCATTTCACATTTACTTGGAGTGCTTGTAAAAGTGTGTAAATGTGAGGTGGGGCATTATAGGGTGGTATCAAAGCATGGTTCAAATACTTGGAATGGATGGGCTAGATGCATTTCGCTATGCATGCATTGTCATGGTTATTGTTGTCATGCATGAGGTCATTGTAGGCAGTTAGTGTTATCATTAATGATGTTGATATATATATATATATATATATATATATATATATATATATATATATATATATATATATATATATATATATATATATATATATATATATATATATATATATATATATATATCATGCTAATATGGATTGATTTTGCAAACAAGATAGCCTCCCCTGAACTTCACTGAGGTATGTTGATTATGTTTATATTTGGTTATCTGACATGGTATGTTTATAGGAAGAAGAAGATCAAAGATGACTAGCAGAATGGTGGATTAAAATTCATAAGGCTCTCCTTATAGATGAGACGAATAGCCAAGAGATGAGTACTCTTCTTACATAACAGATACCTTGAGAAGTCCAAAGTAAGAAATCCAAAGTTGCAAGGTGAATAATGAAAGAATCATTCAGTCACAGGAAAGACTTGCTAGGGCACAGGAGAAACAAGTAGGAGTAAATGAAATAATACTCCAGACCTTATCATATTTGCAGAGACATGGACAACCATGAATTAGTTATGGATAGGAGGATGGGACTAATGAGGCTTATTGTAGCAGGTCTTATGGTGGGCCCAGGTCGGACATGGATGCCACAGTAAGAGATGGTAGGTTCTTAGCTACACTCGATAGGAGAGAAAGTGGTTATGAGTTCTATTCTAGTTCTGGTTCAGACATGTATCATGGTCATCATCACTATCATCCTTACAAGAAGAGTGAGAGGGGATACTTTCCAGATGATTTCAAGAAATCCAATCCTCCTACATTTGATGGAGATGAAGAAATCGGAGAATGCAGAAGCATGGTTGCTTGGGAAGAAGAAGTTCTTAAATCTGCATGATTATGCAAAGAACATGAAGGCCATGATAACTATTTTTAGCCTCAAAGGGAAAGCAGACATCTAGTGGGAAGACATAAAGCGTGTCAAAGGCATTAGGACAAAGGAGTTGAATTGACATGAATTCAAGAGACTCTTCCAAAAGAACTAATTGTTAGAGAAATACTATGATGGGAAGGGCAAGGAGTTGTATGAGTTGAAGTTTGGATCTCTGAAAAATGAGGAGCACATGACTAAGTTTTTGGAGTTGTTGAGGTATGTGTCTTATCTCAAGGATGAGAAGAAAAAAATTTAAAGGTTATGTTGAGGCAAATTAATTACCTATCATTTAATTGTCAACCCGAGGGTTTCGTAAAACTTGCAAAGCATGTGTGCACTATATATGCTAGAAATTAACTTTCAATTTAGATCAATCTAACTACGAAACCAAATAATGAAAAACCAAATTCACCTATTCTAATTCAGCACTCAATTCAAAATAAATTATAGTACAATTATAGTACAACGCGAAAAATTGAAATCTTAATCTTGAAATCTTGCAGGATTTGAAAAGCACACCACTCTTTCAGAAATTAAATAAAAAACAATCATTCTTAACCTCTCACACAGTAAAATATATGAAAGAAAATAAAAACAAATGCTCTTAACTTCTAGGTAGAAAGCAAATAAAAACAATCACTCTTAACCTCTCACACAGGAAAAGATATGAAAACAAATAAAAAAATTGCTCTTAACTTCTAGGTAGAAAGCAAATAAAAACAATCACTCTTAAACTCTCACACAGGAAAAGAATGAAATAAACAAATCTTAATCTATGAAAGCAATAAATATTAATCTATGAAAAACAATATATCTCACACATTGTAGGTGGCCAATCCAAAAGCATGAGAGATGGCAAGTTGAGAGGCTCCAAATGAAAGCATAACCAAATCAAGGTGAACATCACTCATGCGCATGGTGCCAAATCCAAATTTTATATTCAAAACATCACTATTTCCCCAACTTTACACATGCCGTTCAAAGGAGAAGACTCTCCTATTTATACAAAAACATAAGAAGCTATCTCATTAATGGAGGTCCATTATTCTCTCCCTAGATCCCTAGAAAATCTCATAGAGTTACAACTCAAATAGGTAATGATGAGACACATCCTCTTTGACCTTTATCCAAATCTTCTTCCATATCTTGAAGATAATTCGAATTTGAGTATTGGAGGCCACATAAGGGTGCCTTGGAAGCTTTCAAATGACCTACACATGTCATGAAACTCAAGCCACTTTTAAGTATTAGCAAGTATATGTATTTTTTCTAAATTTTAACCATTTAATTCACTTATAATACTAGAAATCATTAACTTTTGGAAATCACAAAGGTAACCCATATAATTATGAAAATGGAGGCTAATGAAAGGTTATATGGTCATGGAGTTGTGACATGTGAGTGAAATGGTGGTGATAAAGGTGAAAGTGGATGATATTTTGAATACATTTTGGAGACTCTACATTCCCCCAACTGACATTATTGCATGTCCTCATGCAATATACTGCATTTCTTAATCATGATTTGCTTTTGAATGAGCTTGGCTTATATCATATGTCCTTAAACTTTGCATTTGATAGTATTTGACAATTTTATTTTGTTTTGCAAAGTATTTCTTGTCATACATTGAATTGCAACATGTTTGGTTGGTGCTTGTGTGAAAACCAAATCTTAATTGGTATTGGTTTTTGTGTTTCAATACCTTGTTTCTTTTTTTTTGCAGCAAGATTAAAATGTTTGAGAATGCATAAATCAGCCATATAATATGCTCATCATTTAGGCATTTATTTGCAAATCACATAACTTTTGAACCATGATGCAATCATAATGATTAGGACAAGTATGTTAAGATGAAATGAAGTGAAATGGAATGAAGTGATATGGATGTGATAATAAATGGATGTCCCTTCCCCCCAACTAAAGGTGTTTACGAATTTTTTCAAATGAGAAAGGAAATATGGTGAAGTATTTTCCAAAAATTATAACTTCAGTATTCAAGGAATTCTATGATTAAAAGCTAGAAAATAACATACCTTTACTTACCTAGGAAGTGGACAAACTGTGCATATGTAGAGAAGTTGTAGTTGCTGCTGGATCATGGAATAGAATGTAGAATTTCATCTGCTTCTTGGTTGCATAAATAGTGGATGAGGTGGTGAAAGTGGATTCTTTATTGCTGCTACTAAATCTGTTGTATCTGCTGCAAAATGTTGAATGATATAGTCTTCACATGCTACAAAACTCGATGGTACAATTCTAGTCATGCGAATGAATGTGTTGCTGTCGAGCATGAAGAGAAGTCATTGGATTACCGGCCATTGATGAATGTCGTTAACCAATGTGAGGAAAACTCACCATTAATGTCAATGAGTGCCAAGGTACCTAAGTACATCTTGCAAAGTGCGAATAGATGAGCTGATGTCGAGCCACTTGCAAGATCCAACGATCAAGGGACATTGATGTATTCCCATGATTGTCAGCGAGAGAACTTGTCATTGATGCATACAAGCCTCAAGGTACTAATAAGGACTCTAGCCTTGAACCTAGATAATGTGCTGATGTCGATAGGCCAAGACTTGTTAGAAGGGAGGCCTTAATGAATCCTCCATCATCTAACGCGAGTATGAAATGATGATTTTGGAAGGACTATGAATGAAAATTTTTGCAGTGGATCAAGGTTTATTTAATGGAAAGGAAAATGACAAGAGGGTAAACAAGCGAACGGAAAGAAAAATGACAAATCAACATGTAAGCGAGCTGAATGTCTCTATTAATGGGTTAATGAATGGAAATTATGGAAAATGTGAATGGAAAATGTAAATGGAAAATGTGAAGGAAACATGCGACTCTTTGCAAGGAAAATGGTGATGATGATGCTTAGTGAAAATGCTTGGATAACTTGTGAGTTTGGAGAGGAAAAATGATGGCATTTATGGATGATAGAAATGGATTCAATTGGTTTATGTTTCTTGAAATTGGTTGTAGAAAACCAACCATGCATAAATTGGCTTCCTTCAATTCTCCGATTGCCCTGGAACCTGAAAACAAACATGGCACTAACATTGCAACAAACGTGAGTGTGTTCAAAGAGAAGTGATCAATTTCTCTAGGTACATATGAAAAATTTGCATAATTGATAGGTTCATGACATGTTTTTATTTCAAATATTTATTCCAATTTCACAATTGCGATAATAAATCCAATTTCTAAAAGAAAACAATTTCCTCAATTCATGTTTGAATCATAACATTTCATAAAGATAAAGAAATATTATTTGTGAATGCTTAATGATTCCTGCAAAAGAATCCTCAATAAATTTTTTATCAATTGATCTTGCAAATAAAGCTCCTTCATAGTTCTTCTTCTTTCCTACATCATGCTTGAAAACATAATCATTAGACAAAACCAATAAATTTTGATCACGATTTTCTGATTAAAATGCATTGCTGACAAGTAGATCATTGAGTTAAACACATAGCTGCATAATTGTTTTTCAACTGCAGAGTTGTGGTTCAGCTGCAGAATTGTGTAGTTTCTGTAGGTAAAATCTTGAACAGATAGTTAAGTACACACAACTATGCATTTTTGTTATGAACAAATAATCAGTCCAATCTTCAAATTGATCAATACTTCTTCCAGAAAAATTAGCAATTTTTTTTTTCACACTCGAAAATTATATTTTATTATAGAAATAGGGGAGCCTGAAGGTATCATATTCTATATTTATTTAATGAGAGTCTATAGGATCTAGATGTGACATAGTAAACATTTAACATATACATATATTCATATGCTACTCGATTCGTTTTTTTATCGTCTTGTCGATGTTGTATCTCCATTCCATTTTTCTCGTGTCAATCGAAGAAAGTGAACATAAAGATGCAGGCCAAAAACGACCCTCCCACTATGGAGATGAAGGCAGATAAATATAAGAAACACCTCCTGTATCCAAGCTCCGACTAGGACTAGGAGCGCCATGAAAATTATTTGTTGCAGCTACATAGGTGCAACCATTCAACAATATTACCATAAGTATCACAACTTGAATGACAAAACGAGAAATTAGATGAGTAGACCCTGGAACTGCTAATCTCAAAGACTCCATGGCATATTTTTATATATAATCACAGCCATAGAAGATGTCCTCCAACACAAGCCAATACTAGATTTTTAATTGAATGTTACAGAGAAAGAATGCAGAGTTCAGAAGATGCGAGAGTCCTTCAATCCATATAAATATTGCTTTGTTCTTCTCCCTCTATTTATGACTCTTCTTCTAACTGTGTTGCGTTGCTCCAGGCTTGGTATATTGGAACTCGCCATAATGTGCAGTCTTTTGTTTGTAACATTATGTTGCTGGGCAAAACTGAGGATACTTCTTTCTCAGCATCTTTCAAAATTGCATAGGAGCGACAACTCGAATGCTTCTATCCAACTCACCAAGTTGATAATTGATATGGTATTTCTCAACATCTTCGTGGCGGATCTACCTCCTATAGATCAGGGAGATCAGATCAGGGTCGCAACTGCCTTTGTGCATTAATTGCAAACCGTTTTTTTCTCACGTAATTTTCCAACTAAGTCTCCAAAGAACCCCAAATATCTCCCAATTAGTTACGAATTTGAGAAAATCGTTCGTAAGTTTTATAACTGACCCCATTCTGAGAAAAACCCACATTCTATTTTTTTGAATTTCATTTCCATTTGGACATAAATAATGTTTTAAAACTAACATTTTAAAGCTGCTACACATTTCCTCTGCTTCAAGTAACTGCTTCTAACGTTGGTGGAATTCTGATCAAAATTTCCTCGATTGCCTCATTAAAGAGTGTAATGTTGAATTTCCTTCACCAAGTATCCTGAAACCCCAATTGAAGTAAAGAAAATCTATATTTCACTACTTGCCCTAGCAGAATGACACAAGAGAAATACACATATCCGTTTATGCTATTGAAATAAGAATTTCATTTCAAGTCTCAATTCATATGGATGATCAATATGCATTTGTCTCTATACAATAAACATGCTGCCACTTTGAATCTTTCATTGGTTATAGAGCGGGGTCAAGCTAGTGTGGGGGAAAGGACACATTGGTTGTTAAGTGTGAAGGGCTTGCTGGTTCTCCTTCCATGTCACTGGTCAACTCATCTTTCAGCAATCAACAGTTTCTTGCTCCAGTATACCATCAGATCATGTTAATAGATTACCGTGGATAATGTTTCAAATGTCTCTTTTGGCTAACATTCATGATGTGAGTGCAGGAAGAGATGGTAGTTCAGGCCAAGTAAGACAAAGAAAAGGAAAAGTTTTCCTACCAAGTGATCCTACAGCTAAGTAAAAGTGTAGAATAGGGAAACCTTGTGGATGGATCCAACATTGAAGTAGCCTTTTCTCTCAGTACATATTGGCGATAGATTACCAATATTATCAGATTGTGATGACTCTCACATGGGTGATATGGATCAAATCAGGCTTCGCTGAAGAAATGACTAGTTTCTACAGCTCCTCAAAAAGGAAATAGATATTCAGCAATTTAAGGCAAGATCTATTTTTTTTTTAATGATGATTTTTAAGCTAATGCAATAGAATTTATTTTTTTTACAGGTCACACAAGAGCCATTTA
This sequence comes from Pinus tabuliformis, assembly GCA_031772625.1. Classification (NCBI taxonomy): domain Eukaryota; kingdom Viridiplantae; phylum Streptophyta; class Pinopsida; order Pinales; family Pinaceae; genus Pinus; species Pinus tabuliformis. Next base: position 430,814,922 of record CM062804.1, read on the forward strand.
TCAATTTGTCAATTCTGCTTAAAAAAAGAATTTATATTTATATTTAAAAATTAACATTTCCCTTATTAAAAAACATGAAGATTTATTTTATTTTTATTTTTATTTATTTATTTATTTTTTTATTGAAAATATAACATGACTTTTTATTTTTTAATTATTTAAAATCAAAAAATAAATATTTTATTGAAAACATTTGTGATGTTAATGAAAAAATGCAAGAAAAAAAAATATAAAATATTTTAAAGTCTAAAAACTTAAAAAAATGCAATCAAGAACTTTTTAAAACAAATGCAATCAAGCTTGATTTTATTTTTCCTATTTTATCCTACTTATATACTTATATATATATATATATATATATATATATATATATATATATATATGAATGTTTCCAATGAAGCCATTTACAGATTAAACTTTCTAAAATGTTCATATCCAAATTTGCAAAATGTCCCTGATTATGTATGAGAACATGAAAAGCCATTTTGACCTTTAGATTTGCCGAAAAGATCTCTTGAAGAACAAATGAATGTCGTGGCGCAACCGCATTTCGATACCATTCCTCAATGTAGTCCTTGTGCTCCAAAGAATGTTTAATCTGCATTCTAGATCCTTTGTCCATAAATGGTTAATATCGAATTTTTTTATATTTTTATAAAAATGATATGCAGCTAAATGATTTATGCATTTACATGCTTTAATCATGCATCTAGGAAAAAACTGAAAAAATATGAACTCTAGACTGAAAGCTAGTTCCTATGCACACTTCCCCGGCAACAATTTTGGGTATACGACCAAAGTCCCACATTGACTAGAAGTGGGGAGGATCATGGGTATATAAGGATGGACAAATATCTCCATTGGTATGAGGCCTTTTGGGGTAAAGCCCAAAAACAAATCCATGAGGGCTTAGGCCCAAAGTGGACAATATCATACCATTGTGGAGATATGTGGTGTCCAGAGTCCTTACAAGTGGTATCAGAGCCAAGTTTCGAAGTTAGCCAAGTGGATGAATCCTCAGAATGCCGAACAAAGGTGGTGGGCCCCAGTAATATCACGATGGGATCCGTGGATGAGCTCAGTTAGACAGGCGGTGTGCTCCGGATTCTTCATGGACGTGTCCTGGTCCCAACACGGTGAAGAGGAGTTGACCTGGGATAGAGCAAGCTCTCGAGGCAGGTGGTGCTTCCATGTAAGGCGTGTGCTCCCAACGCATTGGAGCGGAGAATCCTGGTTGGTAGAGAGTGGACGGATGGATAATCGTTTGAGGGGAGGCTCGATGGTCCTTTGTTCGAGGGGAGGATTGTTGGGTATACGACCAAAGTCCCACATTGACTAGAAGTGGGGAGGATCATGGGTATATAAGGATGGACAAATATCTCCATTGGTATGAGGCCTTTAGGGGTAAAGCCCAAAAACAAATCCATGAGGGCTTAGGCCCAAAGTGGACAATATCATACCATTGTGGAGATATGTGGTGTCCAGAGTCCTTTCAAACAACACCAAAATGTTGAGGAAAATTAATTACCTATCATTTAATTGTCAACCTGGGGGTTTCGTAACACTTGCGAAGCATGCGTGCAATATATATGCTATAAATTTACTTTCAATTTAGATCAATCTAACTACAAAACCAAATAATGAAAAAAAAAAATTCACCTATTCTAATTCAACACTCAATTCAAAATAAATAATAGTACAATTATAGTACAACGCACGGAATTTAAATCTTAATCTTTAAATCTTGCAGGAATTGAAAAGCACAAAAAACAATCATTCTTAACCTCTCACACAGGAAAATATATGACAACAAATAAAGACAAATGCTCTTAACTTCTAGGTAGAAATCAAATAAAAACAATCACTCTTAACCTCTCACACAGGAAAAGATATGAAAACAAATAAAAAAATTGCTCTTAACTTCTAGGTAGAAAGCAAATAAAAACAATCACTCTTAAACTCTCACACAGGAAAAGAATGAAATAAACAAATCTTAATCTATGAAAGCAATAAATATTAATCTATGAAAAACAATATATCTCACACATTGTAGGTGGCCAATCCAAAAGCATGAGAGATGGCAAGTTGAGAGGCTCCAAATGAAAGCATAACCAAATCAAGGTGAACATCACTCATGAGCATGGTGCCAAATCCAAATTCTATATTCAAAACATCACTATTTCCCCAACTTTACACATGCCGTTCAAAGGAGAAGACTCTCCTATTTATACAAAAACATAAGAAGCTATCTCAGTAATGGAGGTCCATTATTCTCTCCCTAGATCCCTAGAAAATCTCATAGAGTTACAACTCAAATAGGTAATGATGAGACACATCCTCTTTGACCTTTATCCAAATCTTCTTCCATATCTTGAAGATAATTCGAATTTGAGTATTGGAGGCCACATAAGGGTGCCTTGGAAGCTTCCAAATGACCTACACATGTCATGAAACTCAAGCCACTTTTAATTATTAGCAAGTATATGTAATTTTAAATTTTAACCATTTAATTCACTTATAATACTAGAAGTCATTAAATTTTGGAAAACACAAAGGTAACCCATATAATTATGAAAATGGAGGCTAATGAAAGGTTATATGGTCATGGAGTTGTGACATGTGAGTGAAATGGTGGTGATAAAGGTGAAAGTGGATGATATTTTGAATACATTTTGGAGACTCTACAGGTTCATCAGTGGACTGCCATTAGCATTCAAGGATCAAATTGGGTATGATGAGCCTCGGTCGCTAGAGGAAGTCATTGGAAAGTTGAAACTTTGTTATGAGAAATCAAAGCATATATACAAGTATAAGTATGGTTGGAAAGGGAATGACAAGAATAAAGGAAAGTGGCCACCGAAGCGAGGATGGCCTAAGGATGCAAGTGAGAAGGAAAATGTTGCTCCTTACAAGAAGTTTAGTACAATAGAGAAGGGACATGGACGTCAACCTGGAGAGCAAAAAAATAAGGGTAGTGGTAGAGAAGCATTGCAGTGTTGGATATGTAGTAAGGATCATCCTAAGAAGGATTATCCATTGTATCAGGGTGGCAATAATAAAATCTATAGTGCTCGGGAGGCATATACATTTGGGGATGTTGGAAAAAACATTCCTTGGATCTAAGCAACATTTGATAACAAGCAGGAAGATCACCAAGCATCCATTATTGAAATGGAGGTAAGCTCTATGATCGAATTATTTCCCTTTTGATTGACCCTGGATATAAATATAGTTATGTTAATCCCAACCCAGTGGATAAGTGTGGTTTGAGAAAAAAAGTGGATGCAAAGTCTTGGTTGGTGCAATTGGCTACGCGTACTAAGAAAATAGTTCATCATTGGGTAGGAGCTTGTGAATTTGATCTGAATGGTATACATCAGCGCATCTAAATGTGCTTCCATTGGGATTATACAATATGCTTATGGGTATGGATTAGTTGTACTTTCACAGGACTAAGGTGGATTGTTATGAGAAGGCTATAGAGTGGTTTGATGACGACGGAGAGGAGAATCTTGCAGGGTAAGAAGAAGCCTACTTCAGTGAGAATGGTTACAACTATGTAGGAAAAGCATAGTTGTAGGAAAGGACATGTATTGTTCACAATGCATGTTTCTAGTGACAAAGGTAAGGATGTTTTTTTTTTTTTTTTTCTATATAATACTACCTAAGCACCCACGGGGGATTTGAACTGGTGACCTATCGTAAGGAGTGCCTTAACAGTACACCCATTCATCGTCAATCCAAAGCCATGTGGGCTGACAAAGGTAAGGATGTTAAGGGTATGAAAGTATTGAATAAGTATCCAGTTTTGCAACAGTTTAAGGATATATTCCCAACATATATTTTAGAGTTACCACCTCATAGGGAAATGTATTTTTCTATTGAGTTGGTACCAGGAGCAAAACCAACATTGAAGGCACCTTACAGGATGAGCACTTAAAATTTAGTGTAACTGAAGTTGCAGTTGCAGAAAATGCTTGACAAGGGATACATAAGGCCAAGTGTATCAGCTTGGGGTGCACCAATGTTGTTTGTGAATAAGAAGGATGATACTCTTAGGTTGTGCATTGATTACAGGCAAATGAACAAGGTGAAAATTAAGAACATGTATCTATTACCAAGTATTGATTATTTGTTTGATTAGTTGAAGGGAGCAGTGGCGTTCTCGAAGATTGATTTGAGATTAGGATATCATCATGTACACATCAAATAAGAGGACATTTACAGGATTTATTTCCGGACCAGGTATGGGCATTATGAGTTTGTTGTGGTTCCTTTTGGTTTGACTAATGCTCCAACTACTTTCATGTGTTTGATGAATAATGTGTTACGTCCTTATCTGGACAATTTTATGATAGTATTCATTGATGATATATTGATATATTCTAAGAATGAGGAAGAGCATGTAGAACACCTAGAAGAAATATTAAGATTGTTGAGAGAGCATCATTTGTATGCCAATATTAGTCAGTGCAGTTTCTTTTAGACATAAGTTCATTATTTGGGACATGTTGTTTCCAAGGAGGGAATAACAATGGACCCAAAAAAGATGAAAGCTATCATGGAATGGACAAATCCTAGGAATGTGGATGAGGTCAAACCGTTCATAGGGTTAGAAGGTTACTACAAGAGGTTCATTCCTAATTTCTCATAGATTTCCTATCCTATTACATCTTTATAGAGGAACGAAAACAAATTTGAATGGATAGAGGAATGTGTAGCTAGTTTTGAGCAGTTGAAGTAGTTGCTTATAAATGCTCCAGTTCTAAAGATTGCAGATCTAAATAAACAGTCTGTTGTGTGTAAATATGCTTGCAAGATAGGAATTGGTGGAGTCTTGATGATGGAGGGATAAGGGGTATGCTACGAGTCAAGGAAACAAAATGAGAACAAGAAAAATTATGTGACTCAGGACCTTGAGTTGGCAATGATCATTCAGACATTGAAGGTGTGGAGGCACTATCTTTTTGGCAGGATGAGTGATCATAGTGGGCTGAGATATTTATTTGAAAAACCTAATCTAAATGCCAGACACACTATATGGTTGGCCATGCTCAATGATTTTGACTTCGAGATCAGGTACATTAAGGGTAATGAGAACATGGTTGTTGTTTCTCTTAGCAAAAGAGTGCAGGTAAAAAACATTGCAACTATGAGTTCATATGGGACAAATTTATAGGATTGGATCTTATAGGAAGGGAAATAGGATGATAGGTACCAATAGTAGGGTATAGGTGAACATGTTGTGTATTATCATCTCATGACAGATGGTTTGGTGAGATTTAGGGACATGATCTATGTGCTGGATAATATTAAACTTAATAATCTTATCTTGAGGGAATTTCATGTTAATCTGTATCAAGGTCACTCGGGATATCACAATACTTTGACAATTGTGAAGAATTTCTACTATTGGCTGAACCTAAATAAAGAGGTAGCTGAATTCATTGTAAGGTATTTGGATTGTAAATAGGTAAAAATAGAGTGCAAGCATCCAGATGGTCTATTGCATACGATTCTGATTCTAGAATGGAAATGGGAGGTCATTTCCATGGATTTCATCACAGTTTTGAAGAGGACATATAGACAACATGATTCCATCATGGTTGTGGTTGACAGGTTTACCAAGGTAGCTCACTTCATTCTAGTAAAGTATACTAATTCAACTAGTGAGGTAGCTTAGGTCTTTATCAAGGAGATAGTGAGATTACATGGTGTTCCTAAGAAGATTGTATCTGATAGAGTGTTCGACGCAGCCTAACTTGGTCCAAGCTTTGAAAGACTCTTCATTTTGAGGAGCATAGCTGGCAAAGTTTTATTAATCACGGAGTGTTTAGGGGCTTTGGGGTGGGTCAAAAGTCCCTTATTTTGTTACGAGTTTCGGGTATCAGTCCATTTTTTTGTCGAATCCATGGTATGTGGACCATGGTATTGTAGTAAGGAAGGCTATATAAAGAAGATGTAATACTTTGTCAAATATAACTAACTAAGCATATATTGTTCGTATTCTTTGTCTTGAGTCTGTATTTTTGGGGAAGGATTTGCAGCTGAGTGAGTAAAAGCCTTGAGCAATCTTCACTTGAGTGTGCGGACCACCTCCAATTAGGTACACAAGTCAGGGAAGTGCATCTATTGAAGATCCTTATTAATAAAAGAGAAGTTTTGGTGAAGTATTGTGTATCTTTCTTTGTTCATTCTTTGTTGTTATTGATATCGTTATGCATGATTTTTACCAAATTATTCGAAAGAATACATGTTATACTATTTTCTGTTATGTCTATGCGTTAAGTACCAATATGTGAAGTTAATCATCAACGCAAAGTTATTCATGTACTTGAAGTTGTAGGTAGATATAATACATAAGTGAACACACTGATGCCACAACACGCATATCCCCCTGACTGTAGAAACCTAGTTATGCAACCGCCCATAAACACTTCGAGTGAGACTACGATATTCTTGTAGGTCGTTGTCGAAAGGGCCAATGGTTGAGTTTTTTTTGGTGCACAACACACTATGAACCTAGGTCAAGCCCCCTTAAACCAACAAATGGTCCCCTCTTGAATATGCTGAATGTGCCACACTTTAGCCGAAGCACATCCAGTACAATTTGTGCACGGAAACTCCTCGCACTGGTATATGATGGATGCATTTGGCTATGGACAAGGATCCCGCTCGATGAGATGTTAATCAGAAAAATAATAGAATTGCCTCATTAAGGAAAAGATCCCACAAAAGAATTTGTGGGAAAAAATAAGGACAAGGAGATGGCACAAATGATGAAGGAAAAGTTCAGATTAGTGAAGAAGTCGCGGGGATATGATATCAATTCCATCGATGACCAAGGAGTGCGTTTCACCACACACATTTTGGTAGGTAAGATAATGAGGAAGTGCAAGGCCAATGAGGTGCCTACAATTGTATTATATTTGGCTACGCAATGCAGCATAGGAGTCTAGTTTAACTGGGCTACCTATCTGTGCAAGGAATTTTTGACGGACTGCAGGGAAGCATAAGAAGAGGGGAAGACATTCCACTACACTTGGATAACAATCCTCATTGCGGTAATTACATTTAAAGAACCAAAAGACTCGTAGTTTCCATCTGTCGAGGTGGATGTTTGTGAGGAAGCGAGGCATTCCTCCCTCTGGTTTACTAAGGAACCGACGGGCGCAACAAAGAATAGGATTTTGTTTGTGGTGATGGAAATGGATCTACACATGGTGGTGAATCAACATCGAAGGCTATCACTTAGTTTATATAAGAATTATTGTCAATGTGGACTTCAAAGTGGACTTCCATAGAGCCCATGTAAAGGAAATTAAGGACCCGATTGGGACATGGCACCCATTGCAATACTTAGTAACTGAAGATGATTCGCTTGCCGTAGTACAAGAATGGCCGTAAGAATGGATGATTCCACCTGGTGGAACAGTTGGAATAGAGAAGTGTACCCCACAGGATGCAGGTACATGTGGAAAGGATGCAGAGGTAAAAAAAAGGAAACAGAGAAGGAGCATGAGGAACCCCTTAGTGATGCGGGAGTATAAGAGGAGTCACCTTTTATTGTCAGAAGGAGAGACACATTAACTACAACAGGCAAGAGGAAAAAGCAAAAAGCGTATAAGTCTAAGGGCACAAAAGAGCTTGTCTTCATTGATGGGGACATCGATGAGATCAGAGAGAGTGTCAAGGAGATCACATCAGAGACCTGGGACATAATTGATGATCGATATAAAACGATATTGGTTTAGGTACAATAGGGCATCGGGGATACGAAGGCGTTGCCCCAAGTAGAAAAACAACCAGAACAAATAGCTCAACCACTATAGGCAGAGCGAAGAATAGAAACACAATTCGGTGTTAGAATTTTGTAGGTACTAGTTGGGGTACTACAGTGGTACACACCAAAGGACAAAGAATGAGCCAAACCATGGAAGACCATTAACATAAACATTGCTACATTGTCCATTCAGGTGCTGTAGGAATTCCATCAAAGTTTAGCAACTGAGCTGTAGGAGTGGGAACAATGAACCTCGATGTTAATGGTTTGGGTGGAAAAGGAGAAAGGTGCGCTCAAGAATGAGCTGGAGTAGATGGTTAAGGAAAGAGACGATGCATGTCAGTGACAAAAATAGTTGGAAAAATCCATCAAAGATAGTTGCAGCACAATCCCAAATGTAAAGGTTAGTGAGGAGGAACCACCAACAAAGAAGGTTGTGAAGCTTTCCCTCGCGATCAAGGAATCAAAGAATACACTGGAGAAGATAAATTTTGAGTATGAAGTGTAGATATCAGAGCTGCAAATAAGGCTGCAACTAGCCACACCACCATAAGTGCGGGAGCAGAGGAAAAAAGACTTAAAGGAAGTATTGAAAGGAATATCTGACATAGTGGAAGACTGAGGGAAATTATTGGATGACGCGATGTAGATTTGGACCTCACTGTATGAGGATAATAACATCCAAAAGATCGAGTAGGAATTACAGGTGAAGTAGAAGCAGTGTGACAAGGTATTGGCATCTGTAAAGAACCTACTAGTCTTGCAGAAACTCGCCAAGACTACTGAAGGAAAGAACCTTCAAAAGTAGATCGACGATCTTCGGAGGAGGGAAAAAAATTTGAAAGTGAGGACTCAACCATGACAGGATGATGCCCTCAAACTTTCTCAGGAAGTTGACGAAAGGCTCAAATAATTGAAGAAAAGGGAGGCAAAAATAATGCATAAGTTTGCTAGTCCAACCACAGAGGCATTGCTGGAGGAGGTGCACAAACAGGAGAAACAAATGGCAAAGATAGTCCAACAATATAATGTATTCTACAATGTAATTGCAATGAAAATCAAGGGAACCATGACTGAGTGACTTGGGACGAGTCATGTGTGAGTTTTGGGGGCCTATTGGGAGCAACCCGCCTTGGTCCAAGTTTTGGTCAAAGATTCCACATTTTGAGGAGCATAGCGTGTGGAGTTGGCGAAGTTCTATTCATCATGTAGTGTTTAGGGGATTTTGGGTGGGTCAAAAGTCCCTTATTTTGTAACAGGTTTTAGGTATTAGTCCATTTTCTTGTTGGATCAATGGTATGTGGATCGTGGTTTTGTAGTAATGAAGCCTATATAAAGAAGATGTAATGCTTTGTCAAATTTAACTAACTAAGCATAGATTGTTCATATTCTCTGTCTTGAGTCTGTATTTTTGGGGAAGTCTCTGCAACTGAGTGCATGGAGGCCTTGAAGAGTTTGCAATTGAGTGCGCAAACCACCTGCAACTAGGTGCACAGGTCACAGAAGTGCATGTATTGGAGATCCTTATCAATAAAGAAGAAGATTTGGCGAAGTATTGTGTATCTTTCTGTGTTCATTCTCTGTTGTTATTGATATCGTTATGGTCATTCAAGCAGTTTCAGGTTGGGGAGCATGTGCAGTTGAGAATCAAGCCCAAGAAGAGCTCCTTGAGGATTGGATCATGTGCCAAGTTGGCACCTCGGTATTGCAGGCCTTTCAAGATCCTTGAGAGGATTGGACTAGTGGCCTACAGACTTTCACTACCTCTGATAGTGAAAGTCCATGATGGTTTCCATGTTTCATTGATTAAAAGATACGTGAAGGATGTTGATCATGTGATTGACTAGTCTGTATTACAGGTGGAACCAAAAGGAGAATTCCAGGCGGAACCTCAATGCATATTTCAACGAAAACAACTCATGCTCTGGAACAAAGAAATCGAGCAGGTTAAAGTGCAAGTGAAGCACTTTAGGACCAATGAAGCTACATGGGAGATGGAAGATCATATGTAGACTATGTATCCTTCATTTTTTTCTGGTTGAAGCAAAAGATTTTTGGTATATGTACATATCTATGTATTGTTGTTATTGTAAATACCACAATGAGATGTGTTATAAAGCTTCAATAAGTGGTATGATTGTCATGTTTCTCATGTTGGTCATGGTTTGTAACAGTTGTTCATTGAAATTACTGCATCAAGCTTTGTTATAAATATCCATGGGAAATATGTTTTGGTTTTCAATGGTCTTGCTGGTTATAGGTGTGATAGAACACCGAGGATGGTGTGTTTGTAACAACCCCTAGTTAAAATTTCATGTAATAAAGGAAAAACAAGGCCAAGTTCATGGGGCACGTATTCTAAGCTAAATGTTGGGAAAAACGTCCTAGCGCATGTCACTTTTGGTTTATTATGGCTAAGGAAATTGGGAAAGGTAGAGAGGCATTAATTGACATTTACTTATGAAAGGAAAGGAAAATAGGAGAAAAGGGAGATGAAGGGTCACAAATTTGGATGAGAGGAAAATTGAAGGAAAATAGAGGAAAATGAAGAAAATAAAGGCCTTAATGATAAAAAGGCTTCTAAGGATCAATTGAAAGATTTTTTTAGTTTAGTTTTGGAGTTCTCTCTATTCTCTCATACTATTGCACACTTAGAGCATTCTTCTAGCACTCCAACATTTGAGAAAGGAAGGCAAGGAAAGACAAGGAAAGCAGAAGGAAGGAAGAGGACAAGTAAGGAAGGTTGGATCAAGCATCTTTAGTATCATGATTGCAAGTAACAAGTTGCATGCATGATTTCTTAGTTGATTAGTGAATTCATGGCAAATGCATTTGTGTATTTGGTTCTTTTTGGTCATTGGCATGGGCTTTTTGAGTTTGAAAATTGTTTCAACCTTGCCTTGCCATTTCCTGGATAGCCATGATGTGATGGGATTATTTTATGATCCGTATTTATGAAAGAACACAACAAAATAAAAATATACACATAAACATAGAGATGCATCAGAAATAAAACTTCATTTCATTAATATGAAAGAACTGAAATATGCTTACATACATAAATGGAAATAAACTAGCTCGGACAATGATAGCTTATCTATGAGAAGAGATGTGGCGGTTACATGCCTCTAAACCATGTTACAATGAGGGGAAAAGGACTATTTATTATTGAGAAACAATGGAAAACCCTAAACATCGAAAAACCAAACCCCAGGAAATGAAGTGCTAAAAATGTGGGCCCCGTTTGGGTAAATTGGTACATCAACTTCCCGGGGTCGTAACTTTGACATACGATCTCTGTTTGGATATCATAATACCTCATTTTGAAGACATCAAAGAGGAGGAAAAATAAAATTGGTGGGTTGGTTTGGGACTTTTTCGGTCTTTCTATTTTCCCTAAAAACATATTTTAGTCCCTCAAAATGGCTTCGAAAGTTTAGGACCCAAAAAATTGCCAAAAATAGTAAGTTGGGCTACAATTAAGGAAACTTAAAAGAAAAATAATGGGGGTACAAGTGGAATAGGAGGGTGGCCACCAATATCCACTTGGATCAGTCCTCACCCTTAGGAAGTAATGGTCCCCATTGCGTTGAGTGCCTCCATGAGATGGGGAAAGTTCTGCTAAACTTGGTCCCTCATGAGCCACTTGCCTTGGTTCAGGAGTTGGCCAACTTTGACAACCCGATACAGTTGGATCTTCTACTGGCGAGTGTTCTTGATCTACATGTCCATGATCCAATCAATTGTGGCCTATTCCATGCAGTCTGAGTTTAACTCTATTAGTGTGAGTTTCCCTGCAAAGTTTGATGTGTCAAGTAATGGTGGAAAGTATGGTCGAAGGCAGTCCACATTGAATGCTAGGTGCAGGACAAGGAATGGTGGAATGCTAAGTTCAAAAAAATTGTCCCCTACAACCTTAGTGATGGTGTAAGGCCCATATTGAAGTGGGAGAAGCTTGCAGTGGGGCCCAATGAGGCGCTCCTTCTGAAAATGTAACCAAACTTTGTCACCCACCTGGAACTTGTGTGGCACCCGATGTTGATCATGAAACCACTTGTAATTAGAATTGGATTTGTCCAATATGTCATGGACCTGCTGGTGAATGTGATGAATACACTCAATGAAGCTTTTAGCCCTGTCATATTCTGACTGGACATGAGCCAAATCTACCTGAGTAGTCATAAATGGTATGGCCACATCAATGCGACATAATGGCTGGAATCCCAAACCCACCAGAAAGGGGATGTGGCCAGTTGAGCTATGGAGAGCTCTGTTGTATTTGTGCTAGACATAAGGGAGGCTATCATCCTATGTGCGTGGATTATTTGAGTTGTACACATGCAGAATGTGTATGATCATCCTCTTGGTGACCTCTATTTGGCCATCAGTTTTGGGGTGGGAAGCCGTGGACTTAGTGAGCTTGGTATCCAACATAGACTAGAGACTTGACCATAATGTACTTAGGAACCTGCTCTCTTGATTTGAGATAATGGACCATGGGATCCCAAAGTGTATCCACACTCGTTCAAAGAAGAGATTAGCAGTGGATTTTTCTATGATACTCTTCTTGCAGGCTGTCAGAATGGCCATATTAGACAGTCTTTCGATGACCTCGAAAACGCAGTTGTTGCCATGCATAGTAGAAGGAAGTCCTGACATGTAATCCATGGAAATGGATTCCCAAGTCTGAATAAGAGTAGGAAGAGGAGTGTATATGCCTTAATTATTGATGGTTTTTTCAGTAATGGCATATGAAGCGCAGGATATGATGTACTTCCCAACACCTTGTGGAAGGTTCGACCAATAAAAATACTTCCACAACATGGCCACTGTTTTCTCTACCTTGAAATGTCTAGTGACCCGATTGTAGTGTGCCTACCAAATAATCTTGGCACGATCACTTGAAGGAACATAGATGTGTCCTAGGTGGAATAACAGTGCATCCTGTAGGTGAAATTTTGGAACTTGCTTGCCTTCCAGGAGCGTCTGGTATGTGTTGCTGAATTCTGGGTTGGTCTTGTAAAGATGCGGCGACCTCACATTCTCGCTCCCACAAGAGTTGATCACAGTGGTCAACGCCATGACCGATAATCAAATGAAGCAATATGCAACATTGTTGGTGCTACCATTCTTGTCCTTAATGTTCAAATGGAACTGTTGTAAGTATGTGGACCATTTCTGATGTCGATCATTCTGCAACTTCTATGTCTGTATGAACTGCAGAGGTTGGTGGTTTGTGTCGATGACCATTTCCTTTCCTAGAATGTAATGCTTACATTGTCCGCACACTTGTACAATGAAAGACATCTATTTGTCATAGGTGGGATACTTTTGTACTATGTCTGAAAGTGTCTCAATGTGATATGCCACGGGATGCCCCTGCTAAGTAAGAACTGCACCAATAGCATAGTTAGAGGCATCTATCTTGATCTCAAATGGTTGTTGTAGGTATGGTAATGTAAGCACTTGTGTAGAGCAGAGGTGATGCTTCAACTTGACAAATAGCTTTTGTTGGGATTCATACCAAAAGAACTTTTCTTTCACTCCTCCCTTGGTGACTTGACTCAAAGGCCAAGTGATATAAGAGAACCCCAACATGAACTTGCGGTAGAAGTTGGAAAGACCCTGAAAGATGTGAAGCTTTGTTCAAGTGGTTGGGGTTGGACAATCCTGAATGAATTGTGTCTTGGATGGATCCACATGCATACTCCACTCATTAATGATGTACCCAAGATATTGAACCTGGGTCATATCAAAAGTGCATTTCTCCAAATTTGCACACAACTTTTTTTTCCGCAGGGTTTGGAGGACCTATCAAATATGTTGGAGGTGATCTTCACAACTCTGGATTAAGATCAGAATGTCATCTAGATACACCCCCACGAATGAGTTAGTGAAGGGTCGCAAGATGCCATCCATCAACTTCATGAAGTTTGTGGGGGCATTCATCAATCCGAAAGGCATGACCAACCATTTGAAAAGGCCCTCCTTGGATTTGAAGGCAGTCTTCCACACATCGGAGGGTTCGATCAGAACCTGATGATAACTAGAATTCAAGTCAATCTTGTTGAAATATTTTCCCCCCTTTAGCTGGTCCAAAAATTCATCGATCCATGGGATTGCATACCTATTTTAGAAAGTGATCTTGTTCAGTGCTCGATAGTCAATACAACATCTCCAGGTCCCGTACTTCTTCTGCACCAACACGATTGGGCTGCCATAGGGTGATGAACTTGGCTTGATGTGCCCTTTCTACAATAGATCCTTAATCTACCTCTTGATTTCATCATTCTCAAGTATAGAGCATCGATAGATTGGTCCATTGGGTAGCGGTGTGCTTGGGGTCAGATCAATGAAGTGCTTGACCTGACAGTGTAGAGGTACCCCTATGGGTGAGGAAAAGATGTCCATGTATTCCTCCACAACCTTGTCCATCTTCTACTGTCGTGTAGAGGAGCCCTGTCTAGAGGCCATGGCCACAATGTTCTTCTTGCCCTAAGGGAAAATCAACATGAAAATAAATTTCCCGGTCTAGGAAATGATCTTACTGCATTGTTTCATAGTGATAAAAGAAATGGAGGTAGACGATGCTACCTTCGGTATCCTATACAAATTATTGCCCAAAGTAATAATAATAGTGTTAGGTCTAGACTCATACAAAACATGCTGCTTCCACAAGTATGGTTGGCCTAATAATACATTACAAACTTAAAGAGGAGAAACATCACACAATACCTCATATGTGAAGGGCTTGATGCTGTAGGGAAGGCGACACTTTTAGTTGACATAGAGATCTCACCCTTGGTGAAGCCACTTGATGGTGTATGACTACGGGTGTGGTGTGGTTGGTAGGCCCAACCACTTCACGACCTCTATTGAAATTAGGTTCCTTTCGCTCCCACTGTAAAAACTGAATTGCAGCAGAGAACCCTTTGCCCACATCTATGAGTAGAAGAGTTGCTCCCCCTCCTCTGGATCTTCAGGCTTGTCCTTCTAGATCTTGGTGGTGGCAATGGTGGCACTAGGCTCCACATCGATAATCTGTTTCCATTTGTCATTCACCTTGTCGGTTTCTGACTCAGAGTCGGAACATGCATCTGATTCGGAAGCCTTCAACTTGGCCACCAGTGACTTCTTGGCTTGACACTCACTTGTGTTGTGAGTGGGGCTCTTATGGAACTCACACCATTTACTTGTGTCATTATTTGTCTTCGTGATGTTTTTATTTTCTTGCGGCTTCGGCGGGTTGTTCTGGATCACCCCGCCTTGAATTTTTCCTTTGTTCCACGATTTGGAGGCGCCTTTCCCTTGCTTTGAATTTGTAGATCCAAAGTCTCGCTTCTTCTGTTTAAATTTATGCTCAATCTTGATAGCTTATCGATAGGTGACGCCAATTAGGGAGATGTACAAGAAACCCATCTCGTCCTAGATGTACTTGTGTAGGAATCCATGGTACTTGAGTACCGAATTCCACTCAGAATCCTTGACACCCAGGTTTATATGAAGGGTATGGAAACAATTTGTGAACTCCGACACATCTTGGTCCCTTCCTTGCCACAATGTTGTCCACTTTATATATTTATATTCATAGCTTCCGATAGGGTAATATTGTCCCTTGATGGCATCTCAAAAAGAATTCCAAGTGGGTGTGAGTGAAAATAGTGAAGATTCCCTCTCGTCCTTTGGTTCAAAATAGGTTTCCCACCAGTCCTTGACATGTGGGGTGGCTTTGAGGAGTGCAAAAGTAATCTTTTCTGACTTGGAAAATTCATGAAATGAAAAATATGCTTCCCACAAATTTAACCATCTATCTAGGCATCTCCATCTATTTGACCTTCAAATATGGGAATGTCAAAGTTAACTTGTACCTTAAAAGGAGTGGCATCTCTAGAGTGGCTACTGAATGAAGTTGCGTCGCCTGTGGGTAGCTGCCGAAGGATTTGGGCAAATTTATACATCATCGCGTTCCTTTGTCGCTCGAGGGATTTCTTGAGCAATATTTTGAAAGGATATCCTACCATCATCTTTATTTCCTTTTGCCATGGGAGGTCGTCAGGTTTTGCGAGGTTGGTCTTGCAAAGGTTCAACCAGTTTGAGCCCTAAATCCTTATACCCTCACCTTGTTTGGGACATGCAAAGAAAAACAGAGAAAGAGAAGACCACTCTGATGCCACTGATGCAGACTTATGCAGAAACACAACAAAATATAGATATACACATAAACACATAGATGCAGCAAAAATAAAACTTCATTTCATTAATATCAAACAACTGAAATATGATTACATACATAAATGGAAATAAACTAGCTCAGGCGATGGTAGCTTATCTATGAGAAGAGATGTTGTTACAAAGAATTTTGTCACTGTCCCCTTACTCCCTGTTCCTTGATCCTAGAGGACCTCTACAGTGAACCCCACATGCTTTGCCTTCATGGAGAAACTCCCATTATGTCCCTCTTCATGAGCATATAATTTCCCTTTTGCACCATTTCCCATGAAATTTCTATTCTTCCCAGTTTACAAGGCTAGCGCTAATGACCTTTGTCTCCCTTGCGTTGATGTGCAGAGATTAACACTATTCCCCACGCCGACCAATGTGAATGAGCTGTGTTCCACTCGCATCAGTCTTGTTATGGAAAGTTTTTTTAAATTAGAGCTGAAGCTTCCAGCTCTAGAAGCTTCGTAACGAAAGTCTGGTAAATGGTTTGGCCTGATGGGGTTGAGGATGACAGTTTGGGCACCTTTCCCCTATCATGATGGAACTACCTCCAGGGATAAGTCCTTCTCCCATGAGAAGAGGATCCATCTCCCATCCATATTTAATATATAAACCTCCCTTCTTCCCAAGCACAAACTAGTCATAGTTAGAGTGTTGGTTGAGCGTGAGTATACTATTTTGATTAAACAAGCAAGCTATTACTAGTTGTATCCATCTAGTTGTGTGAGGGAGAAGTGTGTTTGGTTTGGAGTGAAGCCTAATAGGAAAAGCCTTTAAACTAATGGTGTCACGTGCCGCTAATGTGAGCAGCTCACAAGCTCACATGCTTGGTATAAACCATCCCTCTTTTGGTATTATTTATAACCCTGTTGACCTTATTGGATCAAGCAATGTCCAGTACCAACAGGTTCAAAATCCTGGTGGTCCGTCTGGATCGAGAAATGTTCAGTATCAGCAACCCTATGGGGCTCAGGTCCAATACCAAAATCATTACGTTCCATATGGTTCTCAAGGATTGGTTAATCAACCTTACACCCTCCAATCTACGCAGTACATCCAGCCTGGCTATAGCCAGATTCAATTCGGTAATTTCTCGGGCACTGTTCAAGTTCCCTTGCAAAGGAAAACCTTTACAACAACCGGGGTTGCCTTTGTTACCGCAAGGGAAACCTTTGTTGCAAAAAGTGTTTTCCGTGCAACAGCAAGGGTAGATTATCCCGCAGCAAGGTCACGTGCAACAACCGCAAGGTCAATTCTTCCAACAGTTGTAGCAGGCCACAAAACAATAGATGCAATATTCTCCGCATACCTCTCAACCCATACCCTCATAGGGCCAACTTCTACAAACTGAGGGACAAATTTTTCAACCACAAGGTCAGCCCTTGCAACAACAAAACCAACCAGGGAAGTAGTAACCATTGTATACATATCAACAAGGTCAACCCTTGCAGGGACAGGGTTAAGGTCAAGTCCTGCAGCAGCAGGTGCAAAATCCTCTTGTCCTTGGTCAACATGGTTCAGAATCTTGCTGAGCAAGGGCACCAGGTACAAAACCGCTATGTCCAAGGGAAACAAGTGTATCAACCTTATGCCCAAGGACTGCATGTCCAGAATCCTCTTGTTCAGGGACAACAGGCTCAACAACCCTAGGTTCCAGGACAACAGGTCCCATATCCATATGTCCAAGGCCAATAGGCTCAACAACCTTTTAATCCATATGTTTCTTATCAATAACATGTGCCTGGACAGTTTCAAGGTATGCAAGGTTAGAATCCTCCCTTTGGTCAAGGTAATCCGCAATGGGGGCAACCTTAGATGCCATATGGCCAAAATCCCCCACTATGGGGCCAAAATCCTTACCAGCAGGGATGGGCTCCTCCCTATGGGCCCGCTTATCGACCTCCCATGCATTTTAACACTCAATTACCTTTCTTGGCTACACTTGAGTTGCCAGATGTATCGTGCCTTACGAAGGATTCGATCCTTCACTCGCCGTACTAGCCTCGATGCCATCCAAGATACCAAGTGATTGCCAAATGTTCAATGGAAAAGATAAAGAAGATTCTCAGGCCCATGTGATGAGATATCACCTCTGGTGCCTGTCGAACTTGTACGTGGATGATTCCATTCGTCTTCATCTTTTCCAAGAGACCCTCACAGGTGCCGCAGTGAAATGGTACATCGATCTACCTTGAAGTAATTTCCATGACTTCAATTCATTATCCATGGCTTTCCTCACGCATTTTTCGCTGCCAATTCGTTATCAAAATGGCACGTATTTTCTCACATCGCTTAAGCAAGACACTGTGACGCATATATCTAAGTGTATCCATGAATGGATATGTAGACATCGCTTGATCAAGTTCAAAATAGCTGGTCAATTGCACACTGAATGGTTTACCAAAGAATTCGTAGCCCCAATTTCTCGCGATATAGCTATGGGTGGATGCGTCACTGAAGAGAAAGCCATTGCCAATGCCCAGTACTTGGATCTGGTCTACTCTCAGTCTGACACATTATATGAGTTGTTACCTAATGCTCCATGACCATCATCCAATCCTTCAACATCAAAGTCACTAGCTATTCCTCCCATTGTTAGAGTTATTGGTTTAGTATCCTAGACCCCTACTAAAACTTCTTCCAAACAGAAGTGGGTCTCAAATGCTGCTCCTAATAGTTCATATCAAAACCTGCCAGGCCCTGGTAAAACCTTAGAGGTCCACGCTATGCAGTCTACTGCAGCGGACAACCTCGAAAGGAAAAAGAAATGCAAAGGAAAAGCTAAAGCCGATGCCCCGAAACAGGGTCCTCCCAAATTATTTGTTGGTGAATCTTGGCAACGGAAATCTAAGTATCCCTGCCTCATTTGCAAGGAGGATCATTATATTAAGGATTGTCCATGATGATCCAAAGTTAGTCGCCTGCTCAAAGGGACCCTTGCTGTCCTTAAAGAGCCATTTCCATCTCATCAGACTCAAATGGTAGACCAACCCTGATCTGTTTCCTCTAAATCTCAAGTGTTCATGATGAGCATGCCCATTAATGTGGTTACCCGATCGAAAGATTATCAAACTCGAGCTCTGGCAACTGGGAAATAAAAAGAAGCTGCACCTTCTTCTTCTACCCTGAGTTTTGGCCCTCTACAAATCGAGCGCCCTAACCCTGATTCCGCTACGCAGCCACCCACTCAAGGTGTGCTGCAGAAATCCTCATATAATCCCAACGCCCGAGCCACTTAGCACTATAATATTGTTGAAGGTTTGGCTCATGCATCATCAGCTATGTCGGCTCTTGAGGTAGTACAAAGCTGCCATCGCACCAGAAATATTCGCTGTCAGCTATTGGGGGAATCGATTCCATCGATTCTAATCTGATATGTTTCGATCTGGAGAACAATGTTCCATGACTCCCTCATCAGATTTCCTTTCTTATTCAGGTAATCATTAACGAGAATACCATCCACCACACTGTCATCGATGAAGGTGATTCCACCTGCATCATGTCGACTACATGTTGGAAGGCTATTGGTTCTCCCTGCACTGAACAAGTCTCCGAACACTTTGGAAGCTTTTGATGGGTGCGATTTGCGACCCTTCGGTGTCTTACCTAACCTTGCCATCAGCATGGAAGGCAAGACAGTGCAAGTCAAAGTAGAGATTGTTGATGCTAATCTCAATTATAATCTTCTACTCGGCCGAAGTTGGACTCATGCCATTCATGCCATGACCTCCTCTTTGTTTCACGTGATCCATTTTCCCCATTAAGGGAAGATTGTCACCATCGATCAACTGTCTTTCTTTGCCTCTTCCTCCTTGGATGGCAATGTTCCACACGTCAAGCACTCTATTGCTCCCTATGAGACTGTGGGGGTAGGTCTCTTCAAAGATTCTGCCTTAATGGGAATTTTTCCACTCCCACCTCTTCATGTTGTCTCTATCAACGTGGTCTTGGTCAAATCTGATCCCCGGGTCATACTTGCACTAGATCTTGTTGACGCTTGGGGCGAGGTCATTCCGCTTAGTCCCGTCGAAGTCAATTACGTGGAAATTGTTTTGGCTTGGAACTCTTCATCCTCTGATTCTCATATGACAAAGACTTCTCTCAATATGTACTCTCAATCCCCCTAGATTGGCACTTTGGAATCATCCGATCCCTTAGCCGAGACCTTCCTCGCTGATGAAGGTATCATGGAAATTATGTCTCTCTAGGAACCACCATGGATCGATACTCATCATTGATCCTTGTTCCTGCCTCACTTGACAGTCATGTCTACTGCTTTCGAAGAGTCCTCTTCTCTGTTTCCACCATCGACTGTTACTCATGAAGTATGGTTGGAAGGAAATTTGGGTAATATTACCCAAATGATACCGATTGACATTTCTATCAAACCCGGTGTCGTTGAACACGTTCATATTGGGGTATATTGTTCTCCGGATGAGATCGAGACATATACTCGTCTATTTCAGGAATTCTATGATGTGTTTGCGTGGTCCTATGAAGAAATTCCTGGCATCGATCCTAGCATTGTGGTGCATGAAATACCAACATATCTGCATGCGAAGCCTGTTCATCAACGGCTTTGCTCGATGCACCCTAGGAAGGCCGCTGCTATTAAGGGTGAAGTCGAAAAGCTTCTCAAAGCTAGGTTCATCTATCCCATCCCCCTTACAGACTGAGTTTCCAATATTGTCCTGGTGACTAAAATACAAGGCATGATCCACGTTTACATGGACTATCGAGATCTTAATCATGCCTGTCCTAAAGATAACTATCCTACTCCCTTCATTGATCAAATCATTGATGAATGTGCCAGGAGTGAGATACTTTCCTTTATGGATGGTTTTTTTGGTTATAACTAGATTAATATCGCACCGAATGACCAAGAAAAGACAACCTTTATCTGCCCATGGGGTACGTTCGCATACAAGAAGCTCCTTTTTAGCCTCAAAAATGCTGGAACCACGTTTCAATGGGCAATGTACTATGCGTTTCATGATATTCAAAACATTGTCCAACCTTACTTAGATGACCTTCCTGCTCATTCTCGTAAGCGCCAAGATCACCCAGACCATCTTTGGCAGATTGTTCTACGCTACAGACACTATAACATTCTATTGAATCTGCACAAATGTGTTTTCTACGTGGAATCAGGATGAATCCTCGGCTTCATCGTTTCCAAGGACGAGATTCACCTAGATCCGCTAAAATTCAAGGCCATTGTAAATTTACCCCCTCCATCTTCACTGCACCAACTCTAGAGCTTGCAAGGAAAGGCCAAATTTCTCCATCGTTTTTGGTGAGCACTAGTATTTCAGAAATAATGTTGCAACTCCTGGGCTGCCTACTTTACTCTTGTCAACCCGGTAGTTCGTAACAAACTTGGAAGCGATGGTGCTATATGCACAAGTACTAGTTCTTATTGCAGGCTGTTACTTGGTCAGCTAGCGCAAGATCACTAGGAGCTCGAGCCAACTTCTATGGATTCTAGAAGAAGCTCTATATGTGATGAAATAAATGAAAGCTTACTCTACAGAGGCTACTCTACTTGCAGAAAGGAAAAATACTGAAATGTGAAGTAAACCTAACAAACCCTACTTAAGCAACTAATCCTACTTTTGAAGAAAACACTATGAAAACTATGAAATGAATGCCATTACCTACTCAAGGAAGTAAACAACATCTACTCAAGCTATTTCTAGAAGTAAATGAGCAAAAAACATCTTTTTTGATTTTTATATATTTTTATGTGAAATTGACATGCATGTATTTTATTGTGTGTGAAGGTGGAAGCGAATAGGTGGTGTTGAAGGGCGGATTTGGGGTTTGAGGAGATGTAGAATGGTGTGGATGGGTCCTAGGAGGTCTTAGGTGGCCTTCTGGAGGCTTTTCCTGCAATCGACCTTCAAAAGGAAGCCTATAGGAAAATCTACAGGAGGACACAAGGGATCTATAAGAGGTCTATAGGAGGCCTACAAGACGATGCTGAGAGTAGTTTTGAAGGTTTTAAAGGTGTGAGAGTGGGTGGAATGGGTAGATGAAGGTTGGGATGATGTGCTAGGGTGCCTAGGGTTCACCAAGGATCACTAGAAGAGGGAAAGATGGTCGGGAGAGAGGAAGAAGTTTTATGGAAAAATGCAGAAAACTAAGGCAGATTTGAGGTGAACTTTGGGTGACCTGTAGGGCATTAATTGGGGAGAGAATGTGATGGATGATAGGTGACCCACTGTGAGGAGAAATATGGTGCAAAAGATTTCACAGCCAAACAATGAATCCAAGCAAGCAAGGAAATTAAGTACATAAAAAAAAAACAGAATTTTGCATCGAGCTATTCTAAAGTATGAGCTATGGAAAGAAATGCTGAAAGATGCTATAATGAGAGAATGCATGGAAGAAGACGTATTGAAAAGATAGAAACGAGAATGGTGAAAGAGATCTAAAGCAAAGAATTAACCTTCTAACAAACTGCAACACTAGAAATCCTATGGAGAAGGAAAATCTATGTTTTTGTGGCAACAAGAGGGTCTTGGCCTCAGTTCATGGTCCCAAAGGGAGGAAAGGAGGCCACGACACTATTGTTGGCCTTTTGTATCTTCTTTCTATCACTGTTTATCCTGCTATAGAGAACATAAATGGAAACAACCTTCTAAATCACCAAAATCAACCTATTCTTAACCAAGAAAGAAATTCATCTAACAACAACTAATCCATAAACTGAAACAAAGCATATAAATACAAACATGAGGAGCTTGGCTGCTTGGATTGGGCCCTAAACCAAGCGCTTTAGCCCTCTAAGGTAACTCAGTGCTAGATCAAGAAGAATCTTAGCTTTATTATCAAAATAGTAATAGGATTACATGAAACTGTCACCACAAGAAAGCTCGAAGTTGAGCAGAGAAAAAATGAAACAAAAATTCAACAAAAATTCGACCCTAGTGAGGCCCTAGGCCTCTCTACTTATACAACTAAATCTCCCAAAAACTTCCTTAAAATTAGGGAGGCTTGGCTCCCAAAACTCGAGATAAACATAAGTTATCCTCCACTTGCTCCGCTGCCTCCTAGTGCATTGATTTGGTTGTTTGTGCTCTGAGCTGCATGAAGGAGAATTCGAAGTCGGGAGTAATAAATGAGGGGGATTCCCTCCTATAAATCCTCTCTGTTGTCCACTTAGAATTATTGCTTCCAATTTTCCATTGAATCTTTGACTTTGTCTTCAAAATTCAACAAAAATATGAATTAAACACATATTAGACCTCATGGCATCATAACTAACCCAACTCACTCCATAAGCATAAATATAATAAAAAAACATGCAATAAGCTAAGAGAATGGTTGATTAAACTATGTTAGGAGGAAAAATGAACTCATATAATTACCTATTTATGGGGCTCATCATCACCCCCCTGCTGAAGGTGTTGCTCATCCTATGAGCAACTTAGTCCATCTCCTCATCTTTGATGGCCCTGGTGGCCTCCCTAACATCCCATGATTTTGATGTGATCTCTTCTTCTTTGTCATGGAATCCTACCTTTCTATCTACGTCTTCCCACTGCTGTTGCTCTTCTTCCTCTTTTCTACCATCTAGCATGCCTGGTAGCAGTGGGGGACTCAATTTGAGGCCAATCCAATTGACCTTCAAGCTCTGCATGGAGCGCTTGTACATTGGCACTCTCCTTAATGCCTCTTTCATCCTTGTTGGGGAGTGATACTCCCTGATTTGCAAACTGTGTGGTAAGGTGTTCCACCTCCTCATACAAGCATGCACACAGTCATCCCCAAGTAACCTTTCCATGTCCTCAAAATGTGCAATGGCCTGTGCTTGATCATTTATATATCTAGGGGCAATTTGAGGATTATTTGCAAGCAGCTGGTGTGTGCTGATGAGAGCCATGGGATTTGATGGCTCAACTTTGATCATTAAGGGCTCATTCTGCTCCTTTATCATCAAATTTCTTATTTCTGCTGCCCTTAACTCCTCATGATTCATCCATGATGCCATGGCCATTAGTTGCAGGTCCCCTAGCCTAGCATTAGGGTCCCACCCATTCATGTCTGTGAGGGCCATGTTATGCAGATAGAATTCTGATATTTTTTCCTTGTCTTCTGATGAGCTTTTGTCACACAGGTCCATAAATTATCTGTAATCTTGAAAAGGCATTGTGCCTCTCTGTGCCAAAGTATTTATCTGAAACCGTGGGCATTGGTTCTTGAGGTATAATCCATAGGATTTTTCTGGTGTTCTACATTGCAGTGCCTCCATGGACCAGCTGGCCATGCATGCCAGTTCTATCTCCTTCTCTTGCAGCTGGCTTCTTAGCAATTCATTTTCTATTTCAAGGTGAGTTCTTTTGATTGCTTCTCTATGTCTGACTGCACTTAATTCTCTACCCATTTCTCTGAGTTGATTCTCCATATGGCCAATATCCTCAACTCCCTTGTATTTGGCTATTTGCATCCACCTATGGGTCCTTATTCTTTCTTTCTCCAACTCAAAGAATAGTGGGATTGAAAATTTTTGTGGAATGTGTTATCACTCAGGTTGTCCCTGAAGGTTAAGAAAGGGATACGGCCGAGGTAACCACAAACCAACTTTGGACTGCAGGTTCTAGCCAACCTACAATCAGAGAGGGCTCTCTCTATTAGATTTAACTTTCTTTGAAAGGATTTCAGGCTAGGTCTTGGGCTCAGGGGGTTCTTTGTTTTGTTTTGGTGGGAAAATTGATTCTTCAGGTGGAGAGGCAGTGTATAGTCTAAGTTTCTCGAACCATTGGGCATGGAGTCAAGGATAAGAAAAGCTGTTATATGTCTTTAAACATAGTGAGGGAAGATGGAGCAGGATAGCTGAGGTCGAAGCAACTTTCAGGTTTTATGGATGGAAGAGATGCCAAGCAATGAGAGGCAGTTAAGAATCTCTCAATTTGCTCAACAGAGGAGATGACAGAGCGCTACCCAGGGGCAGTTAAGAATCCCTAGATAATTGGCAAACACAGGTAAATTGGGGTAAATATGAGCCGGGAGGAATTCATATTCATAACCAATTTATTGAGTCGAAAACACAGAGAAATAGTAGAAATTGAGCATAGAGAGTGCTTAAACTTATTATAGGCTATTCTTTCTTCCTGCTATTTAGATAATGGCAAACACATAAACAAAGATAAGAGGCACTTATTGCTTTAGGCCGCAGCGCAGGAATTCCATCTTCAACTTTTCAAAACATTCATTAACAACAGACAGTTCATTCTCCGAGCTTTCAGCAATCTTTGATTATGGAAGAACTCAGGTGTACAATGCGAGTCTCTAATGAAATACTCAATTGACCAACCCTTAAAACTATACAGAGGGTGGTATATATAGGGCAAAACTTTCTATATACTGCTTTTATTACATCTTGACCTAATCAGGTCATAAAACATATATTATTGACCTAACTCTATCTGGAATTTAAATGCAAAAAATCTCTTGAGCGACGCTGAGGGTCGCCGTATCAGAAATGAGTGAATGATGCGGTCCATGGTGGCTTGCTGTAGTGTCTTCTGAAATAAATATGCATGGGTTCCTGTTCCTCGATGTCTGCCTACATTTAAGTTTAAGCTGTGATTTGAGTGCAGGAATGGGTTTTAGCTGCCTGATTTGACTTCCTGAGGGGCTCATTAATTTTTAGCTGCTTCGAGCCACTAAAATATCTTCGGCTGATACTCTTTGACAGAATCTGGACGGCTGATCTGATGTACTGTGGGTCTAATCACCAGTAAATGGCCGCTGTTCGGCCTCTGCACCTCTGAAATTTCTTTCTGATCCTTCTGGCATGCTCTGTGAAGAAAACGGATCATTTCTGTGCCTTTTCGGGCTTCCTGGGGCTGCATGGAGCAAAGATTCCTTAAAGATTCCCTGAAGATTCTCCATTTCGGCCCAAAAATTCCTGCGATGAGTGATTTGCGCTAAATCGCTCATCAAAAACTGCCTCAGAATTCGATTCCGGGCCTCCGAAGTGCGTTTTTTGCGCCTCTGCGCCCAAAAAATGTGCTGATGACGTCAGCATGACGTCAGCATTGTATGGCGGGTGACGTCAGCATGGCGACATGGCGGGATGGCGTCAGCATGACGTCATCACGTACGGACGATGACGTGGCAGGTACGGTGGCGGGAACATGTGGCGGTGACGTGGCAGGAGGCCACGCAGGCGGGGACTCATCGGGTGACTATACAGGGGGGTGACGTGGGTTGGTAACTGTGCAGGGGGTGACGTGGGCTGGTGACATCACCGAGCGGGGCGGTAAGCGGTATGTGGTGCACCGCTTATGGGGGATGGCGGTTTCGGAGGGAGGGGCTCCGCCACAGCTCGGCGCCTGACGCGTGGCGGGAGTACGGCGGCGAAACCACCGAACTCCCGGATGTTAAAGGCCGAGCGCGTCGGGGATAAGGATGCCCGCCAGCCGTAGATCTATGGGGCTGTGGATCGGACGGCTGGCGGCGGACACGACAGGATATGGGGTTAACGGGCGGGAATATTCGCAGGAATATTCCGAATTTAATATGCGCGGCGGATGGGTAAGGACTTAGGGAAACGGGTTTAGGGGGTTGAACAAAGGCGCGGGTTAATATTTATGCACAGGAACTTTGGGTTAGGGGCAGAATGCAGGTTTTTATAGCATCAGGGTGAATTTTTACAAGGGGGAAGGTGAAAACATGGGTTTTTTGGGGGTTAAAGGAGAGGTTACTAGCTGACCAGATGTCGAACTAGCTCCTTAATGACTCGGATGGGCTAAAAACAGTCCCAGATGGACTGAGATTTCCCGGACTTAGTAGAAAGTATGGCTATATTGCCAGGGAGGGGTATTTACGTAGGGGGATTTATATACGTGATTTTTAGTAGGGGAAAGGGAAAAATTGTTAGGGAGCTATATAATAAAGTTAAAAGTTAATATGGAGATGAAGAGAGGGCGCTAAGGTGTGAGAACTTATGCCATTTTGGGGAAAAGAAGGCTCACAGATGATGAGTGAGCAATCCTTGAGTGAAGGAGATCCTCACCAAGGCAAATGTCATGGAAATGATGAAACTGAGAGGCTCAAGCAGATCTTGACCTCTTGGGGGATGTTAGTAAGTGAATTTGGGGTGATGAGAAGAAAGGAGAGGTTAGTGAATCTCAACCTGAGTACCTTCATGAAACTGCAAAACTGCCTGATAACTGTGATCAGAAAAGATAAGACATTATGGAATATGAAATTGATCACTAGTCATGATTCTGCCACATCAAAGCTACCTACCCAGCCTACTGTCCTAACATTTTTTCTTCTTTTTGTTTTGGGTGCACTTAGACTTGCAGACCCAGATTCACAATTTTTCTTTTGGATTTTCCTATCTAGATCTGCACTTATTCCTGCCAGGGCCCAGATTAAACAGTTGGGTCCCTTCGATTCTCTACCTATCTACAAATCTGCCAAGATTAAGCTGTTTGGACAGATGTCATTCTCTATATTCTAAAATAGGAAATTGAAACCTAGCTAGACCAGGATTAGACTGTCTGGATCTCCCAAACCGAAGAACTCTTCAAAATTGGAACAACTCATCAAAATTGGAAACAACAATAACATTTGAATTGGCATACTCTATTACTTCTTGTCTGGTTTTTATTCTCTGGAAATATGGAACCTTGCTGCAAGAAAGATGACATATTTGGCATGTAAAAATGTCAATCATGAAATATGAAACCTGTTGCAACAGGAGGCTAACAAAATGATTCTTCCCCCTTCAAGAATATTGTAGTAAGAGCCAAGACTAGGTTGGGGGTTAGGTTCTTGTGCCTTTGTTGCTTCCTCCTTCCCCTGTGGTTGTCCTTCTATCCTTTTTTCAAGTTTTTCGGTCTCCTGTAGTCTTGACAGGGTCTCCTGTAGAATAGTCTGTGCCTCCTGTAGAACTGTTTTTGAGTCCTATAGTTCTACTTTTTCCTTCCATGTGGGAGAACTAGGAGTCCTGCTTTCATAAGTGATAGGTGCCTTGGAAGGGGATTCCTTTCCTTGGGTAGAGGGTGCATCTTCAAATAGCCACTTTAGAGGAAGGCTAGGGTTTCCCTGTTTTGATCCTTGTGCTCTTCCTAACCTTGAAATACATTGAGGTCTACCTCTTCCTTTTTTGTTTTGGTTTAATTGGGGTGCTGAGGGCAGTGAGAGCAGCTGCTGCTTCTCTTTATAGGGTCTCAGGAGACACTTTTTTCTTTTCTGCCCCTTTTTCTCCTCCTTCTGCCTTTTTCTCTGTCTCTGTTTGTCTTGTTTCTTCCTGCTCTATTTTGGTTTCTTCCTTCTCTGTTTTGGTTTCTTCCTTCTTCCCTTCTTGTTCCTTAGTTTCTTCCCCTTCTCCCCCTTGCTGCTCCTCCTCCTCACTATTAGAAGGACTAATAGCATAGGTGAGGGCCTTTATGTCATCTTCTGCTGTCATGTTTCGGAAAATTTCCCATGATATGGGGATTGTGAATGTATGGAGGGTTTCTTCCACTAAAATTTTAATTAACCCATGGTGATCCAGCTGATCTGGACTCCCTGCCTTGAACTTAATGCTGGAGTCTATGAGGGGCTACAGGAGGAAATAGGGGATGCTGAGTTTCTGGGGTGTTGGTGTGTCCATGCCATATCTAAGCTCATGAAGGATTCTAAAATGGTAGCCATAGACTATGCTATACCTCCCTTCATAGGAAATATATTTGCTGATTTGGTAACTGACCTCATCCCAAGGGTAGGGTATGCTTGTCCTTCTAATTCCATTTTTATCTCCTATAGGATGTTCATTGTTTTGGAAGAAGTTTTTCTGGGCAGCCTGTCTAATTGGTTTTTCATCTTTGCTCCAAGGTAATCCAAGAGGAAGGGTAGTAACCCTGCTGATAAATTCTAGGGTTAGTTCCATGCAAAGACCTCTAAAAGTGACAGTGGAATGGGTTCTTGAGTGAGGGACTAAAAAAAGGGCAAATTCCTGAGCAACTTCCTCATCAAACCCTCAGAATTTCTCAAAAAATGGCATCCAATTTGCCCTGGTGAATATGGCTACTACTTGGGGATGTTCATGGAGCCTGGTTGAATTAGTGGGCTCCTTCCTCATGAATCCTCCTATCATTGTGCTTATACCCCTTTTGAACACCAAATGTAGAGATGGAGACAAGAATTTTGAAGAAAACAGGAAAACAAAGGAAAACTGTGTTTTTTTTTTTAAGAAAACAATAAAAAAAAAATTATGTCATTCCTCTTCTTCTATGGACTCAATTCCTCCTTAAAATGATATCATTCCTTGCACATATTGATAATCAAGGTGGGTATGCATGGAACCTACCTCCTCAAGCCAGAAATCGAGCAAAAAACCCATGTTTTCTCCTTAAAAACAACTCACTGCCCCTCCTGTAGAACTGCCTGTAGGTGCTCCTGTAGAACCTATAAGTGCTCCTGTAGAACACCGATAGTAGGAGGATGGATGAGAGTGATGGAGAATGATGGTTTCGAGGCTGTGGGGTGACAAGGAGCTTGCTGCAGCTAAGTGGATGAGGATAGAATGAAAGAAAAGGTGGTGAGAGTGTTTCGAGGAGTACTTATTCCTTCTTTTAGATATTTCCAGTGATGGGGTGAGCTGGCAAATAGGCACGTTGGCCATATTTGGACCATTGGTACCCACCTAACTTGTCATCATGGTTTCTTCCCACAATCACCTCTCATCATTGCATTGGAGTTTGAAAACCCTCCACTACCTGTCCTTGGGATCTTTCTCTGAGTTGACTATGCACAAGTGTGGTGACATCTTCGGATGAGTGCAGTCAACTGGGTGAAGGTGGCCAAGTTAACTGGCCACCTTTGCTCGTTTAACCCCAACCATCTCATTCACTTATGCATATTTTTCAATTACACAAATTCAACAGAGGAGCGGGTTAGTCACTTACCTGTAAGTTGAATGTATGTGCTGTGGAGTATTTTTGGCTCCTTTTACTACTGCATGCTTGTATTTCCTTTGTTGCATGCTCTCTGATTTATGATGTGTGGCTGTTTGTCTTGTGCAAGTATCCTCTGGCTGGATCTAAGCTTCAGATTTCTCCTTCAATCCCATGATTGCACTTATTTTGCTGTTGTGGCTTGATTTTAATGGGATCAGCTACTACAAGAATTCTTACAGGAGCTCCTGTAGCTGCTTCTCCCTTCAAAATTTCAGCTTATTTATGTACTGGAAACTGTGAGGATGATGCCAGAGATGCTGATGGAGATGGAGATGCACTAGGTAAGCTGCAGGTGATATTTGAGGTGCTACTTCCTTTACTGTTGTTGTTGTTGTTTTTTTTTTTTTTGTAAAACTGGTTTTATGTGTTTCTCTATAACAGGAAGGGAAAAAATGATGATGATGGTGTGGTGTAGGTGTGGAATGGATGGAAAGGAGGTTTGATAGCTGTAGGAGGGTTTACATGTTCTTCATAACGCTTCCCAGCCCCTCAAACTGCTTTTTGGAACCATTTCTGGCTCTCTGTGATTCCTACAAGAGCTTCCTGTAGAAAACACAAGGCCTCTTGTAGAACACACAATTTCTGGAAAAAAACAAAGTGGGGTGGAAGAAAGGCCAAAAATGATGGATAAGAGTATGGCGGAGGTGGAATAGGCTCTTTGGTATCTTCTCTTACTCCTGTGGTCCTCCTACAATCTGTAATACACATTAAAATTCAATTTTCCTTTTCCTTTTTTTTTTGAAAACAACTAGGGTGCCTCTGAGAGGTTTTCACCCTAATTGCCTGCACTGGGCACCTCCAAGGGAGGTTTTCACCAAGGTATCTTATTCTCCTTTTTTTTTTTACTTTTGGCATCACTGAGCCGTCTCAGAAGATGTTTTCAACTCAATGATGAGACTCAAGCGCCTCATGGAGGTTTTCACTTGAGTCCTTATTTTTTAATTTCTCTTTCTGTTTCTTCAGTGAGTGGGTGAAGTGGAGGGTAAGACATGCTCCACTACCATCACTGTCTTATTCAGATCTTCAATGAACTCTTGCTTGGAGAGGGGATTCTTGTAAATTTTCAACCTATGTCCATTGACAAGCATGGGGATGGCTTCTTCATCAATGGTTCTGATCAGAACTGAACCATTATCATTGCATTTTTTCATAGTGTAAGGCCCTAGCCATCTTGTCCTCAGCTTGCCTTTGAAGTCTTTATACCTTGAATCATAGAGTAGTGCCCAATCTCCCTCTTGGAATTGCTTCTCCTTGATATTTTTTTCATGCCATATCTTCCTCTGAAGCTGAACTACCTTTGTGTGGAGAAGGGCCTGCAATCTTTGTTCATCCAATCCATTGAGCTGGAGTAGTCTTTCCTTCTGTGCATGGCTGAGGTCTAGGTCCAGCTGAGCTGTCATCCTTAGTGTGTTGAATTCAAATTCTATTGATAGCAAAGCCTTCTTCCCATAGACCAGTTCATAGGGTGTGAACCCTGTGGTGGTCTTCCATGTTGTGTTGTAGGCCCAGGTGGCCTTAACTAATTTGTCTGGCCAATCTTTTCTATTGCTGCTCACTACCTTGGTCAGAATTCCTTCTAAAGCTCTGTTAGTGACTTCCACTTGCCCATTGGCTTGTGGATGGTAAGGGGTGGAAGTCTTGTGCTTGATTTTATGATGTGTGAGCAGGACTTCAATCAAATTGGAAGTGAACTGACTGACTTGATCTGTGACCAATTCTCTTGGATACCCGAACTTGTAGAATATGTTTTCTCTCAAAAACTCAACTACTTTTTCCTTTATTGCTGCCTTGATTGCTTTTGTTTATGTCCACTTTGTCAGGTAATCGGTGCACACAATTATGTATTGCTTTTGTTTTGAAGGAGGGTTGATAAGACCCACGAAGTCCACACCCCACTTCTCAAATGGCTCAAAGGTCACTTGAGGTTGCATGGGCATCTCATCCTTTGGAGTAAGTTTCCCCATCCTTTGACACCAATCACATTGATCGGTGTATCTCCTCACATCTTGATGAAGAGTGGGCCAATAGTAGCCTGTTTGCAAGATTTTGAAGGCAATTCTCTTTGCTGCAAAATGACCTCCACAAGGTCTGTCATGATAGGTCAAGAGGATGTCAAAAAATTCCTCCTCCCTGACACATCTTCTCAAGATCTTCTTTGGGCCAAGTTTGAAGAGATTACCCCCAGTCCAGGTGACAGGGGCACTTTTCCTCACTATCTTGCTCTTCTCCTTCAAGTACAGGTGTGGTGGGAACTGTGCTGAAACCAAGTAGTTTGCTATATCAGCAAACCATGGAGAGATTACTGAGATAGCAAACAGGTGTTCATCTGGCATTTGAGCATCCACCATTCCTTCTTCACCTGCAGGCAAATTTACTCTAAATAAAAAGTCAACAACAACATTTTCTTTACCAAGCTTATCAACAATGGTCAAATCAAACTGCTGTAGTAAAAGCAACCATCTAATAATGCGAGCATTCACATTCGGTTTGTTCATTAAATATCTAATTGCAGCATGATCAGTGTGCATGAAGGTCTGATAGCTTGTGATATAATTTCTGAATTTGTTTAAATAATGCACAACAGATAGGAGTTCCTTCTCGGTCACTGCGTAGTTTAACTCTGCCTTTGAATGTGGAAAGGTAGGGCCTAGTTTGGGCCTCTCAAAATTGGGACAGTCACAATTTTACTCTTCAAGGTATCTAAGGCTTCGTGATAGTTTTCTGACCATAAAAATTCGACATCTTTGCCTAGAAGACCAAACAACAAAGAGGCTAGCTTACTGAAATCTTTAATGAATCTTCAGTAATACCCAGCTAAGCCTAGGAAACTTCTGACATCTCTCACCTTTTGAGGAGGTGGGACCCTTTGGATGATGGCAATTTTGTTGGGGTCCACCTGCAATCCTTGTTGAGATATTGCATGACCTAGCACAGTCCCTTCAGTCATAAAAAATTCACATTTTTCCGGACTGAGGGACATGTTCATCTCAATACACTTGTCCAAGACTTTTCCTAGGTTAGATAAAGCTCCCTGAAATTCAGAACCATAAGGAGTAAAATCATCCATGTATATTTCCACTGCATCATGAACCAGTTCAGAAAATATACTCAATACCGCTCTCTGGAAAGTGGTTGGAGCATTGCACAAACCAAAAGGAAGGACCCGGTATGCAAAGGTACCCCAAGGACAAGTGAAAGTGGTCTTATCTTGTTCTTTCGAGTTGATTTGAATCTGATTGTACCTACTAAACCCATATAGGAAGGAGAAAAACTTTTTCCTCGCCAGACCATCTAACACTTTATCTATGAAAGGCAAAGGAAAATGGTTCTTTTTAGTGGCTTTGTTCAATTCCCGATAGTCGACACAGATTCTCCACTTACCATTTTTATTTGGCACTAGCACCAAAGGAGAGATCCATTCACTATCAGATATGGGGTAGATGAATCCTGCATCAAGTAATTTTTTGCAACTCTTTCTTAACAATGTCTTTAAGTGCTAGATTCATCCTCCTTTGATGCTGCCTGACTGGTTTGAAATATTCCTTAATGTATATATGATGAGTACATACTGAAGGGTGCACTCCCTTCATCTCCTTATAACTCCAGGTGAAGGCATCTAAATGTTTCCTCAATAAGCTGCACAACTCCTTCTCTTGGGAAGTGGATAGGGATGGATTGATTTTCAGGGTTTTTCCTGGGCCGAACTCTATATTCTTAAAACAGAGAGAGGTTAGGTCAGCCACACAAAGATCAGTTAAGGGGTTGTTTTGAGTTTCTTTCATTATGTCCTCTAATGGCAAGATACTGGGGGGTGGATTCTGAATTACATTTTCAATGATATCATCCTCATCTTGCAGTTTCCCTCCCATGGAGGTTTCTAATGCACAAAGTGGTGCAGAATAGACTTCATCCTCATCCTCTTCCTCCAACCAGAGAGGTAAATCATGGTCTAGAAAGGGTTGGGCAGGAGGGTATATGATTAACTGTTTGGAAATATGCCCGTTCTTGATGGTCATGTTCCCAGCTCGACAGCTGATGCAGGCATCGACAGTAGCCAACCAAGGTCTTCCCAGGATGAGAGGATACCTAGTGAGCTTTGCCTTCAGCTGGAGAACTAAGAAATAAACAGGGTACTCCCAAGAATCAATGGAGACCATCACGTCTTCCACAATCCCTTCAAGGGTCACGGTGGAGCGGTCTGCTAGCTGCAATATTGTCGTGGTCTTCCTCAAGGAGCCCTGGAGGTTAAGTTTGAGCATTGTTTCCTTTGTCATCACATTAATGGCATCTCCCAAATAAATCAAGGTATGTGGGATCAAGGTTCCATTGATGTGGACATCAACTACTGGGCTTCCAGGGTCCAGATATTTTAGACAGATTACCTATCCCAACATCAGGTTGGACAGTTGTCCTATGACATTGATGGTTGGGGCATCTCACTTGCGCCTTCCTAGATGCCTAAAGCACTTCTATTGATCAGCCTATTGTATATAGGCACATCTTTTATGGCTTGGAGAAGTGGTATCTTCACACATAACTGTTTCATTTCTCCCAGAAGTTCAGTTTCTTCTGGGGTAGGCTGTGTTGTCCCAAATAGTCTGTCAGGAAAGGGTGGAATTGCTTTATGTTCACTTTCCTCTTTATCTTCCTCAACCTCCCTAGGTGGAGGCCGGCTATCTTGGAGAACCTTCCCAGATTGTAGGTTAATGTCCTGAATCTCCACAACATACGTTGGGCATGATGGTTCCCCACTATATACTTGCTGAGCCTGTCTGTTGTTTGGATTCAGCTGGGCAGGCATTTGGGGTTGCCTTGGTGGAGCAGGAGGCAATGGTTGTGGTTGAGCAGGTGGTGGAGGCAAAATAGTGGGAGGAGAGTTGTATTGGGGCCTCCACTCGTGATGAGATGCATTCCACTGAGGTTGCGACTGAGCATAGGATTGAAATGAATGAGCCGCTGGTTGGGCATGATATTGAGATGGAAAGAACCAAGGAGGAGGCGTGGACCAGGAAGGATGAGCAGGGGGTCCCCAAGAATGTATGGAAGTGGCTTGGTTGGGGTTGTAGTATGCCTGAGATGTCCCTTGCATCCCCTGCTGGTATGGTCTAGGTACATGCAGTCTCCTTTGGTTCATGAAATAGAGTGGTTCAGTGGCTCCTTTGGACCCCTGGTATATAGCTTTAAGTCCGAGCAAGGAAGGGCACTTATCTGTAGAATGATCTTCTTCACATACTGAACAAAATTCTATAGAGTTCAATGGACATTCGTTCCTAGGATGCCTCTTAGTGCATCTAGGACAAAAGATGGCCAAAGCCCTCTATGCTTCCCCTTGTTTCCTTTTGATATGCAAGGTATCCATTTGCGTGGCAAGAATCTGCAACATCTCACTTTGGAAGTCTTCCAACATGTTTCCGAGTTCACCTTTGATGGATGAATTGGAAGAGGAGGTGCTGGCTATGGGTTGACTCCCCCTACCTCTCTTTCTAGCTGCTCTAGAATGGTTTCTAAAGACATTCTTTATGTCCTCATAAGATAGTTGGTAGATGTCTCCCTCGGCCAATAGATGGAGGGTGTCTAGAGGGTCTTTCGAGATTCCCCTGAGCAGAACCAACTTCAGAGATTCAGGGTCAAGTGTGCACCTAGCCCCTTTGTAACTGAGCTGGAACCTCTCTTCATAATCTTGCAAGGATTCATCACTTCCCATGGTCATTCGGAAGATTTCTTCTTTGGTATCTTTTGACCTACAATAGTCTCGATATTTGTTATTAAAGGCCTGCTGCATTTGAGCCCAAGTTGTGATGCTATTGTCAGGTAACCCCATGAACCAACGCAATGCTGCATCCTTGAGAGTAGAAGGGAATAGTTTCAAATTTTTCTCATCTTCTGCATAGTCATAGGCTCAACAGATGACAAAAAACTCAAACAAGAAGGTGTCAAGATATTTTGTAGTCAAACCATGGAAGTGAGGTAGGGCTGAAGGACTTATATTCTTCATTTTGGTGTTCCCATTGGTCTCTCAAATGGGAAAGGTACCCTCTATTATTTCTCCATTTTCCCTAGCATTTCTGTTTTCAGCCATCAGCTCAGGAGGGATGTTTTCTTCTTCTTCTTCCCCTATAGGTCCTTCAAATATCTCTGGTTGTTCACCTAAAGGTTCTTCTTGATCACTGCCATCGAAGACGAGAGAAGGTTGGCTATGTGATGTAGTGGGGGTGTTGGGAAAGAATTTTCTTGAATTATCTCTATTCCTACGAGGCATGAAAGGAAATCTTTTTGGTTGGTTTTTGTTTTTTCACTGATTGTACCTGCAAAACTGAAATGGATTGAATAACACAAATTGCAACTAACTGAAATGTACTTTGCTGAAATGAAATTTGCAGAATTGAAAAGGAAAGCAAGGAAATGCAGAAACTGAAAGAAACAACTAGTCTACTTTTGCTGAAATGAAATTTGTAGAATTGAAAAGGAAAGCAAGGAAATGCAGAAACTGAAAGAAACAACTATTCTACTTTTGCTGAAATAAACTACTTAGCAGAATGTTGTGATAGAAAATAGAAGAAAGCAGTAATCACAAAATACTCTAACGCTTCTCCGGCAACGACGCCAAAAATATGGTGAGCAATAGTATTGCAACAATAATGTTGCAACTCCTGGGCTGCCTACTTTACTCTTATCAACCCGGTAGTTCGTAACAAACTTGGAAGCGACAGTGTTGTATGCACAAGTATTAGTTCTTATTGCAGGCTATCACTTGGTTAGCTGGCGCAAGATCACTAGGAGCTCGAGCCAACTTCTATGGATTCTAGAATAAGCTCTATATGTTATGAAAGAAAGGAAAGCTTACTCTACAGAGGCTACTCTATTTGCAGAAAGGAAAAAGACTGAAATGTGAAGTAAACCTAGCAAACCCTACTTAACCAACTAATCCTACTTTTGCAGAAAGCACTATGAAAACTATGAAATGAATGCCATTACCTACTCAAGGAAGTAAAAAACATCTAATCAAGCTATTTATAGAAGTAAATGAGCAAAAAACATATTTTTTGGATTTTTATGTATATTTTATGTGAAATTGACATGCATGTATTTTATTGTGTGTGAAGGTGGAATCAAATAGGTGGTGTTGAAGGGCGGCTTTGGGGTTTGAGGAGATGTAGGATGGTGCAGATGGGTCCTAGGAGGTCTTAGGTGGCCTTCTGGAGGCTTTTCCTGCAATCGGCCTTCAAAAGGAAGCCTACAGGAAAATCTACAGGAGGACACAGGGATCTACAGGAGGTCTACAGGAGGTCTATAGGAGGATGCCGAGAGCAGTTTTGAAGGTTTTAAAGGTGTGAGAGTGGGTGGAAAGGGTAGATGAAGGCTGGGATGATGTGTTAGGGTGCCTAAGGTTCACCAAGGATCACTAGGAGAGGGAAAGATGGTCGGGAGAGAGGAAGAAGTCTTATGGAAAAATGCAGAAAACTAAGTCAGATTTGAGGTGAACTTTGGGCGACCTGTAGGGCATAGATCAGGGTGACAATTTTATGGTTAATAGGTGACCTGCTGTGAGGAAAAATCTGTTGCAAAAGATCTACATTTAAACAATGAAACCAAGCAACCAAGGAAATTAAGTACATCAAAAAAACATAATTTTGCATCAAGCTAATCTAAAGTATGAGCTATGGAAAGAAACGCTGAAAAATGATATAATGAGAGAACACATGGAAGAAGACTTATTGAAAAGACATAAATGAGCATGGTGAAAGAGATCTAAAGCAAATAATTAACCTTCTAACAAAATGCAAAACTAGAAATCCTATGGAGAAGGAAAATATGTGTTTTTGTGGTAGCAAGAGGGTCTTGGCCTTAGTTCATGGTCCCAAAGGGAGGAAAGGAGACCAAGGCACTATTGCTGGCATTTTGTATCTTCTTTATATCACTATTTATCCTGCTATAGAGAACATAAATGGAAACAACCTTCTAAATCACCAAAAGCAACCTATTCTTAACCAAGAAAGAAATTCATCTAACAACAACTAATCCATAAACTGAAACAAAGCATATAAATACAAACAAGAGGAGCTTGGCTGCTTGGATTGGGCCCTAACCCAAGAGATTTAGCCCTCTGAGGTAACTCAGTGCTAGCTCAAGAAGAATCTCATCTTTATTATCAAAATAGTAATAGGATTACATGAAACTGTCACCAAAAGTAAGCTCGAAGTTGAGCAGAGCAAAACTGCAACAAAAATTCAACAAAAATTTGACCCTAGTGAGGCCCTAGGCCTCTCTACTTATACAACTAAAGCTCCCAACAACTTCCTTAAAATCAGGGAGGCTTGGCTCCCAAAACTCGAGATAAACATAAGTTATCCTCCACTTGCTCGGCTGCCTCCTAGTGCATTGATTTGGCTGTTTGTGCTCCGAGATGTATGAAGGAGAATTCGAAGTGGGGAGTAATAAATGAGGGGGATTCCCTCCTATAAATCCTCTTCGTTGTCCACTTCGGATTATTGCTACCAATTGTCCATTGAATCTTTGACTTTGTCTTCAAAATTCAACAAAAATATGAATTAAACACATATTAGACCTCATGGCATCATAACTAACCCAACTCACTCCATAAGCATAAATATAATAAAAAAACATGCAATAAGCTAAGAGAATGGTTGATTAAACTATGTTAGGAGG
This sequence comes from Pinus tabuliformis, assembly GCA_031772625.1. Lineage (NCBI taxonomy): Eukaryota > Viridiplantae > Streptophyta > Pinopsida > Pinales > Pinaceae > Pinus > Pinus tabuliformis. The sequence goes on from CM062804.1 coordinate 430,853,553, forward strand.
CAAAATGAGCCCATATAATTACCCATTTATGGGGCTCATCAGTTTTATACCCAACTACATCGGGCTAGCCATAGGATTCACCCGGTTGCTCAAACAAGGAACACCGTTTGCGTGGGATGAGGTGTCCAAAAAATATTTTGATAATCTTAAGGCCGTCCTCATAAATTATCCTCTATTGCATCCACCAGAATATTATTGAGATTACTTCCTTTACCTAGCCACGGCCCTTAGCACCATTTCTATGGTGTTGGTCTAAGACGACGACGAAGGCAACGAACATGTGATCTACTACCTTAGTCGGAACTTCCTCGACACTGAAACACGTTATGCGCATGTCGATAAGTTGGCTTTGGCTTTCATTCAGGCTGTTCAACACTTTTGGCACTATATCCTTTTACGTACGACTACAATTATTTCTGAATGCAACCCTATGACCTATATCCTGACTCGTCAGTTTCTGGGGGGAAAGTATTCTAAATGGATCATTATTCTGCAAGAATTCGATTTGGTCTTCACTACGGCCAAATATAAGAAGTCACTTGTTTTCGCTGAATTGATTTGTTCCCTTCCCTCCAAAGCTCTCCCTGCTGGTGCAGATGAACAACTTCTAGATGAGACCCTTTTCCTGATTAGCACCCTTGATCCATGGTACGGTGATATCATCGTGTATCTCCAAACCTCCACGTTCCGGTCTGTGTTGACCAAGGATGATCGTCGAAGGATTCGACATCATTCCCAACCCTACCATATTATTAGCGATACTTTATACCATGTCAGTGTCGATTCTGTTCTTTGTCGATGCCTCACGATTGAGGAAGCTGAAAGAGCTCTCAATGATTGCCACTCCAGGGCATGTGGTGGTCATATGTCTGGTTATGCTACAGCTCAGAAAATGCTTCATGTTGGTTATTTCTAGCTATCTATCTTCAAACACTACTTTTTATCTGTTGTTGATCATTTAAATGAATTTAATACAGTTACTAGGCAGTTAAGTTCTGTAGGGGTAACTTTTGATGATGAAGTTAGGGCTTTGCTATTTCTGTGCTCATTGCCAGAAATTTGGAATGGTTTAGTTATGGCCATTAGTAACTTTGTCTCTGGATCTAGTACTTTAAAGTTTGATGATGTTGTCGGTGCAATCCTTAGCGAGGAAATGCGATGGAAAAACTCCGATGAGACATTAGGTAATGCTTTGAATGCAGAGAGTAGGGGAAGAAAAATGGAAAGAGGTAAGAGCCCTAGATATTGCAGTAAGTCAAGAAAAGGCAGATCCAAGTCTAGATCGGGGATAGTGTGCTGGAAATGCGGGAAGAAAGGACACCTGAAGAAAGACTGCGAGTCTCGGAAGGGAAAAGAAGGAGACACGCAACAAGAAAATAATCATGAAGCGAATGTAACAGGTGATATGTTGCAAGATGTCTTGATTCTTTCTTTAGAAAATATTATTGATACCTTGGTGGTAGATTCAAGGGCCTCATTCCATGCCATACCTGATAGGAAACATTTTCATGATTATGTTCAAGAAGATTTTGGATAGGTTCGATTGGGTGATGATACCCCTGTAAAATCATTGGAATGGGTACAATTTTCATAAAACAAAAAAATGGAAATCAATGGTTATTGAAGGAGGTAAGGCATGTTCCAGATCTGAAGAAAGATATTATTTCAACAGGGTAGTTGGGAGGTGAATGTTGTGTCACTACTTTTACAAATAAAACCTGGAAGGTCACTAAAGGATCCCTGGTAATAGAAAAATGAGAAAAGGTTGGTACATTGCATTTATGCAATGGTATTTCTAATTCTGTTAATGCTTTAACCTCTACATGAGAAGATACAACATTGTGACATCATAGGCTCGGGCACATGAGTGAGAAGGGGATGCAGATTCTTCAGTCAAGAAATTTGTTTCTAGGTTTGAAGCATGTTGATTTAAAATTTTGTGAGAATTGTGTTTATGGAAAACAAAAGAGAGTTAGACTCCTCAGAGTTGGGAAAGAAAAGAAGAGCAAAAAATTAGAGCTTGTGCATACGGATGTATGGGGACTTGCTCAAGTATCATCTCTTGGTGGCTCACGTTATTAAGTTACTTTTATTGATGATGAAACTAGAAAAACCTGGATTTATTGTATTTGAAATAAATCTGGTGTATTTGATACTTTCAAGAAATGGAAAGCTTTGGTTGAAAATGAGACAGGAAAAAGGTTGAAGTGTCTCAGATTAGACAATGGAGTTGAATATTGCAGCAAAGAGTTTGATAGGTACTATTCAGAGAATGGAAATCGTAGAGAGAAGACAGTTCCAGGAACACCACAATAAAATGGTGTGTCAGAAAGGATGAACATGACAATCATGGAGCGTGCAAGGTGCATGAGATTGCATGCAGGATTACCTTTACAATTTTGGGCAGATGCAGTAGATACTGCTATTTATCTAATAAACAAAGGGCCTTCAAGTTCCTTGGATGGTGGTATTCCAGAGGAGGCATGGGCAGGTAAAAAGGTAAACTACTCTTTTTTAAAGACTTTTGGTTGTGAAGCCTTTGTCCACATTAATAAAGAAAATAGAACAAAGCTTGAGGAAAAATCAAAGAAATGTACCTTTATTGGATATGGTGTTAATGATTTTGGTTATCACTTTTATGATTATGAAAAACACAAAATCATTAGGAGTAGAGATGTCATATTCAATGAAAAGGTTTTGTATAAGGATCAGCTGCAAGAAAAGAAACAAGAAAAAGAAAACAAAGAATACACAGTGCTTGACAAGATCACATAAAAAGTGATGGTGCCTGAAAATCATAATGATCAACATCCAGAACATGAACCACAACAACAACAAGCACCTCAAACACTTGAAAGTGGTGTTAGAAGATCTACTAGGATAAGTAGACCCCCTGAACTATGCTCTCCTTCATTATATTATGTATCGTTGACTGATTCTCATGAACCAGAATGTTATGAAGAAGCAGTACAGATAGAAACCATGAAGAATTGGGAGCACACCATGAAAGAAGAGATGGAATCCTTAGCACATAACTAGACTTGGGACTTAGTCAGGTTGCCTGCAGGAATTGCAGAATAAATGGGTTTACAAGTTGAAGGAAGAAGATGGAGTTAGAAAAAGGTATAAAGCTAGACTTGTGGTGAAAGGGTTTGCAGAGAAAAAGGGTATAGACTTTGATGAGATATTTTCTCTTGTTGTTAAAATGACTTCAATCAGAACTATTTTAAGCCTAGTAGCAGCTGAAGGTTTTCATCTTGAGAATTTAGATGTAAAGACAACCTTTCTTCATGGGGATTTGGAGGAAGAGATATATATGAAATAGCCACAAGGCTATGAGGGAAAAGGGAAGGAGAAACTAGTGTGCAAGTTGAAGAAGAGCTTGTATGGCTTAAAATAGACTCCAAGGTAGTGGTATCTAAAATTTGACAGGTTTATGTCTGAAAAACGTTATACTAGATGTCACTCTGATCATTGTGTTTATGTCAAAAGGAAAAATGATGGCAGCTATATTTTATTGTTATTGTATGTAGATGACATGCTTGTTGCAGGTTCTAACATGCAGGAAATAAATGTGCTCAAAATAAAATTCGCGAACTCATTTGCAATGAAGGATTTGGGTGCTGCAAAACAAACACTTGGTATGAGAATAACTAGAGACATGGAGAATCGCAAATTAACATTGTCTCAAAGTGAGTACATAGAAAAGGTGTTGAAAACGTTTAATATGCAAAATGAAGAACTAGTTAGTATACCTTTGGCTAGCCATTTCAAATTAAGTAAGGAGGAGTGTCCCAAGACTCAGGAAGAAATGGATCATATGTCTAAAGTTCCATATGCATAAGTAGTTGGAAGCTTAATGTAAGCAATGGTCTGCACAAGGCCTGATATTTCACATGTAGTGGGAGTTGTAAGCAGGTACATGAGCAATCCAGGAAAATAACATTGGATGGGGTGAAGTGAATTCTCAGGTATTTGAGAGGTACCACAAATCAAGCATTATGCTTTGGTGGTTCAAACATTGCTCTACAGGGATATGTTGATGTAGATATGACAGGTGATAGAGATAACAGGAGGAGCACAACATGATATGTGTTTACTATAGGTGGAACAACTGTTAGTTGGGTCTCAAAACTGCAAAGTGTTGTTGCACTCTCAACAATAGAAGTAGAGTATGTTGTTGCTACAAAGGCTAGTAAAGAAATGATTTGGTTACAAAGGTTTCTGGATGAATTAGGTAAGAAGCAGGAGTTGGGCAGGTTATATAGTGACAGCCAGAGTGCCATACATCTTGCAAAGAAATCTGCATTTCATTCCAAGACAAAACATATATAGCTCAAGTACCATTTCATACAGTCAATGTTGGAAGATGGACAGTTGAAGCTGGGAAAGATACACACTTGCTAGAATCCTACAAATATGTTAAAAAAATTTGTAACCACGGAGAAACTGTGAATCTGATCAGTTTCAATTGGTCTTCAAGTATGAAGAAGAAGATAAGAAACAACCAGGTCCAAAGTGGAGTCATTGTACAACAAATGAAGCAGCGGTGGAGTTGCTATAATCAGTCTCCAAGTGGGATATTGTTGGGTGTGGAGCCTGATTATCTTCTGTATTCAAAGGTATCGTCGCTTTGGACCCCAGTTTGTAATGGGGTGGCAACGCTGCCCGTAAGATATTCACTGCATGGGGGGTCCAGGGGGGAGCCCCCCCGGCAGGGTGATTGGGGGTAGTGCCCCTGAAGCTGAAAATAGATGTAAAATTGCCTTGTAAAATGTTGTAATTTCGTAGTCAATATGGGCCATTCATTAGGCAGATATCTGACAGTAGAAGTTATGTTTAATTTATGGTTTTTTTCCCTAGAAGGCAACCCCTCGCTATATATGAGGGAATTGTATTGTGTCTATGTATATCTGTATTCTAAGTGAGGAAGAGAGGGGAGATTGATAGCGAAGAGGGAATTACAGTGGATCTACTGTAGGTTGTATCTCTTCAGTTTGCTAGATAATATAAAGGAAGGACTGGCTATTTCTCCATGGACGTAGCCCAAGCTGGGCACATATATCTGTGTCTCTCTTGTTTTATGCATTTTCTGTGTTTATATTTCTGCAATATTTTATGTGTTCCATTGCTTTGTAATATATAATTTACTAACACAACGTACTATTGGGATGCACAAGTCAAATTGGCATCTCATGCTTTTTTTAGCTTTGTGTGCCTACCAAACTTCAACCAAAGATGCAACTGGTTTCACACCTTTCTCGCTGGTCTATGGTATGGAAGCAACATTGCTGATCGAATGTGAGATTCCTTCACTCAAGCTAGCTATTGAAATCCTCCCTGAAACATCACCTCAAGAGGAAGGCCTCTTATATTTAGAACGACTGGACAAGACTCACCGTCTTGTTGCCTTAGTCATCGAGGCACAAAAGAAATAGGTCAAATCCCATTTTGATCAGTCAGTCTCCCCTTGTGCTTTCTCTGAGGGTGATTTGGTCCTACTATATGACCTAGCTAACGATAAGCTGGGGCCAGGAAAGTTTGAACCTATGTGGCATGGGCCATATATTGTAAAATGCATTTTACAGAAAGGAGCATATAAGCTTATTGATTATGAAGGAAATCCTCTCGATAAGCCCCGAAACGGGCTTTACCTCAAAAAGTACTATGCTTAGGTCATCTTCAATGGATACTTATGTACATTAGTGTGTGATTCATTTTTGTACAACAAGGTTTTTTGTGATAGTTTTCAAACAACTTTCCTGGTTACTATGCTTTTCTTGCCTTGCAGATGTCTGCAACTCCTAACTTTGGTTTCGTCGATGGTGCTTGCCATATGTTACACAAAAATATTGTCACCATGACTATTTGCAGTCAGTATGGGTCTATCATCACTTGTACTGTCCTCCTAAGCAAGTCTTAGACCTCAGCTCTTCAAGTCAAGCTTTGAAAATGAGAGAGACATTTAAAATCAACAAAGCTCTGGTTCCGCACTTTCTCTCACTATTGCCTGTGGTCCCGCACCCCCTGTTCACAATACCTGCGGACCTGCCCGCATTGTCCCTAAAGGAGTGGGTGCGGACCCCTGTGAAAGTAAAAAAGGTGCAAGTTTATTCTAAAAAACTCACTTTGGGTTAATTCTAGATGATTCTAGAAGGAATTTTGACGTGGATTGGTCACTCTTAGGTGGTTCATGCATCCCAAAAGAGAAGGAGCTAATCCCTTGATGAGAGGAGCTATCCCTTTGAAGGAGGGCTTTATCCCTTTGAAGGAGGACCTAGTAACTTCCCTCCATTGCACTATAAATTAAGGCATTGGGCTGGTTGCTAGGGTGGTTAGAAGCTGAACATTTTTGAGGGTAAATGCTGGTGGAATTGAGACTTCCTAGTTAAGCTTGAGAGGAGAGATCACATACCTTTTTGGCTTCATTGGGAAGAGAGTGAAACTTGTCAAAGTAGAGGGGACTTCTTGTTGGACCCTGGGAGGAGCTTGTACAACATCAAGGCACAGGTTGTAAAGTTCTTCTTTGATTTGAATTAATACAATTAGATCCATTTTTCTCAACAAATTGTCTTATGTCATTTGTTTCATGAATTCCTTGATCATCATGTTAAGTATGATTTATGATATTGGCTTTTCAGGTGCTATTTAATTTTTTTGCTTGTTTGTGTTTGAAGATTTGCGACAAGGGAGCTCATTTGGATCAAAGGATCGAGGCTTCCACAAACTTGCATTGGACCCAAGGTAGGCCTGAAACACTTGTTTGCCTTTGTTTATAATTGCATATTTAGAGAAAGATAGTTTTTGATTGGCTTGCTTGTCACTAGATATCGTTAGATTCTAGGAAGGTCTATCTTGTTCGCAAGATCGACTCATTCCGTGTGACAAAATGGCGACTCCACTGGGGACTTGATTTCTTTATTTGCTTTACTTTGACCTGAGAAACTGTGTTTTTGTTTCTGTTTTTGGCTTTTTGTGTGTGGAATTGGGTAGATTTAGTAGATCTAGTATATTTTTTTGTTTTTCATAACTTTGGGAGAGGACCGCACCCTCGGCTTGCAACGCAGTGCGGACCTATCCATACTTTTGCTTTTAGCACAGAGCGGTACCGCACCTGTGTGAACTGTGGGCTTGCGGACCCTGCTAAAATTTTGAAAAACTTAAGATTTTCTCTTTCAGTCAGTTTAGTTTTTGTTTAGATGTTGGTATCCCCTGCCCAGACCTACATATGACTTGTTAAGAACTTTTCTTAGGTTAATTCCATTGGCATTCTTGTTTTATGCTTTTATCAATTGGGTGTTTTGAGTCTCTTTTTTGAGAAATTCTTAATTTTGATTTCCTTTGGTCATTACTTGGAGGTTTGTCTCAGTATTTTCACAATTTTGCATCTTTTTGCTTTTGTTTTTGCAAATTTTTTTTCCCTATGAGTGTTAATCGCCTTTGAGTGTTTTTATTTTTTGATCTTTGGAACTCTCACCCAATTTTCTTGACTTGCACTTGATTGGTTCTTAGATTACATTAGAATAATCTTGTGTTTGAGAATTCTCTTGCATAGATCACATTTGCATAATTAGAATTCTCATTTTCAGAATATGAATGAAAGATGTGCATAGATTACATTTGCATACTTTTCAAGTGAATTGTGCATAGATTACAATTGCATAGTTTACATTCTGAAAAATCAATCGTAGATATAGATCAATTTTCTTTGATTTGAATTTACATATTTTTATGCTTGTTTTTAACATACAAAAAAAAAAAAAAACTGTTTGGGAATTGATTTGCATTAATTTTTCTTGATGAAATTAGTGCATTAGAGAATTTTTTATATTTTCTCTTAGTGATCAATTTTTTGCATTGTTGGAAGTGAATGGAAGCTCTCTCCTTACTTTAGTTAGGATTCATCGAATTGAAAGGATTACATTATCATATTTGATTGCATTCAGTTTTGAGTCGGGTCATAACACCATTGGTTTCGTATCCATTTACACTTTTGAGTAATAACAGCCTAAATAACACAGTGCTTAATTAGAATTCATCTAGTAATTTTTACAGTTTTAGGGCTATTTCCACCAATAGCTTAGGCTAGTGTCTTGGAATAGGTTTTAGTTAACTCTCCAAGACAGTAAAACAAACAAGTAGTTGATCTTGCGGTAGGGAGAAATTCCAATTGTTACATCTATGCTCTGGGAAAGCTCCTCTTAAAGGAGAAGCACGAGATCATATCTGAACCAGTGAGGTAATCAATCCTTCCTCATTGGGAACGATAGCAGATATACACGTATTAAAAACGGTAAACCTCGGATTAACCATTGTCAAGGAGCCTGGGGTCACTTGTTGGTAAACCTTGGATTATGTCAAGGAGCCTTCAAGGGGATTGAGCTTATTACTCTGCCCTTGCATGCGTATCAGATCGTAGACTGTTCCCCCAGGTATATTTGTTTCCGTTGGAAACCATAGTGACCATATTCTATAGGATTCTTCCTAAGGTGACAGTGGTGGGAAGATCCCACGGTACCTGGAGTAGACGTCGGCTAGACTCACTTGGATTTTCTGGGGGGTTCTCTTCACTCGAGACGGTTTAGTGGAGGAACTTGTGCCAGTCTATTCATTAAGCAGGTTGCTGGGGTAACTGTTCCAACCGCCATTTCTGTATTGAACCCTGCGATGTTGGATTTCATCACCAACTAGTGTTTTCAGTACAGAAAGTTACTGTTTGTGTGTGGTTTGACTCCTAGATTTGATAGCGCGTATTAATGTGTTTGTTTTTACTTTTAGAGACCATAGGTGTGAATTGTGAATTGTTAATTTTAATTTTAAATTGTTAATAAAATTCATGGAAGTTGAATATAATGGCAATTATTCCAGAATTTACCAACCAAGGAACCCCTCTTAACGAGAATCCTAATACTTTTCCTTACTTTGGAAATGTTGGTCCTCCTTATATGGCTACTTTGTCATTACCTGGATTTACAATAGGTTTACCGATATAGTTATTTTCAACTTCGTTGGCCCCAAATACTCCAATTGTTCTACCTAAACTGAATGCTTCACCTCAACAGAGTTCACCATCTCAACATCACCAACCTTCTGTTGACCCTTTACCTTCTTCGCCTAATTTTTCTTCCTCCATTTCTTCCTCTTCGCTTGGTAAAAGCCTTGACGCTAGTAACCAGGTCTCTAAGAAGAAGAAGAAAGGGAAGAAGAAGAAGAAGAAGAAGAAGCAAGATAAGAAAGAAGTCAACCAACCAACCACGACTGTAAGTGTTAGTTGTGTTGAGGAAAACTCCGACATGCATCGTAAACCCAAATACCCTTGCAAGCTTTGTAAGGGTGACCACTTCCTTATCAATTGTCCTGGTATTCCAAAGGTCTTGGAAGTATGGTCAGAAAAATCTCATCAACTTTCCATTGATCCATCAACCAGTGATAGTCAGGTTCCTGGGAAAAAGGGTAAAGTTAGGTTTCCTTGTAAGTTATGTAAAGGGAGTCATCAAACTCACATTTTCCCTCACATGGATGAAGCCTCGAAATTGTTGGAAAACCTTTCTGTTCCACAGTAAGAATTTCCAACTGGTTACCGTAAAATTTCTCCCAACCTACCGTCAACTGACGAAGTGCTTGATCTAATTTCAAGTACAGTCGATCCCACTCTTCCATTGGAGAGTGAAACTCATATCACTCAGGTTGATGATCCATTAGTTGATCAAGTGGTCGATTCAATTTCACATTCGGTCGATCCTTGATCAGGAGCTCAGGACCAAGTGTCGTAAAATGGTCAAAAATGAAAGTGCTTAGAACTGATTGGAACCTGAACGACCGGAAAGTGCTCATCCTCCCGATTCCGGCACCGCAAACGGTTCGAAAAACGGTCGCCGTATGAGGAAGATATGGCAAAAAGAATAATTGGTCCATAACATTAGAAAATTTAATTTTTCAAAAAAAAAAAATTAAAAAAGGAATATTCTGTAGAATATTCCTTAAAATATTCCAGGGAATATTCCCTTCGCAGCAGCCAATCACAAGCTGAAACGTGGCAAGCCCAGAGGCCGCCACGTGGCTGTGATGACGTCAGCAACAATGGGCGCATATGCATTTAAAAATTTTTGCCACTTCCATGGTTTGAACCCACGACCTCGTCTACCACAACACAACACCTTACCGTTGGGCCACGTGAGCAACTGTTGTTATGTGGATGGAACAAACTGTATTTGAAGTTTAAATCTGGTTCTTGGCGGGAAATGAAGGGGGCCAGCCCCCACCCATATGACCATGGCTTGCAGAACCGGGAGCTTGTCCTCAACCGCCAGCACACTAACCGCCGGGCACGCAATCCGAGGCAGCTGGTCACATGCGCATTTAATGCAACTGCAGTTAGACTGGCAGTTTATTTGGCAGTGGCGCCAAATTTGGCGGACCCGCCATAATTGGCGGACTTATCTGGACCTCCACTACAGTTAGCTGGAGTTTTTCTAGGGACAGACTGGAGAAACATTAAATGGCCATAACTTTGGCTAGGAAAGTCGGTTTTGGACGAATTTTTTTTTGATTTTGGGTCTCTTCGACCTTCTGAAGCCATTGGCACAGGTTTCACAGCCATCTGAGGTCATTTTCAGGTGTTTTAGCTTCGTGGAAGTTCCAGGAGCCACTAGGGCCAAATCAGTTTGGGAGCTGCATTGGGAATTGTGCAGCCAGTGAATGTGGAACGAAGGTCATTCCTGAAGTTTTCCAACCTTCTGAATCCATTTCTACAGCTCGTTTTGCATTTTGAGGCATTTTTCTCACTGTTTAGCTTCAGGGAAGCTTTCAGGGCCACTAGGGCCATTTCAGTGCATGAGCTGTTTGGGGGCTATGTTCATCCGTTTTTGGTGATTCAAAAGCCTATGTCTGCTATTTTCGACCTTCTGAGTCTAATGGCAGAGGTTTCAGAACCAATTGAGTTCATATTCACCTCGAAATTCTCCATGAAAGTGTAAAGGGCCACCAGGGCCAATTGGGGAAAGTACTGTATAAGGTACAAAATTCACTGTTTAGTGTTTGGGAAATAGCATGTTTGGCTAATTCCTATCTTCTGATTATATATTTACAGTCAGATATGTCCTTTGAGACACCCATATTCTTGTATTAACCTTTGTAGCAATTTTAATACAAGAGGACAAGCCTAGTTGGAGAGGCTTGGTCCAGCAGATGTAGCCCAAGAGGGGGTGAACTGCTTTATCATTTTGATGTCTTTATTTTCTGCAGATGATATGCTAAAACAAAACTGATATAAAGTATTAAACAACAAATATACATAACTTGCATATACACATAATCACTTATTCAGCTACAGAAAGTTACTTGTCTTATTCCGCAAGACCTTAACCTTCAAGTATGTGTATGTCAAAGACTTCTAAGTGTTTACTTTGTTATTTCTTTAGGCAGAGCCTGTAGAGGGCCAGGTAGCCTCTGGAACTCATCCTCTTTTTAGAGGTGACATGTCCGGTGAATGCCCCTACAGTCTATCTCTGTATAAGAAATAAGAAGTTTACACAGTTTTAGAGGTCATTTGGAGTGTCTAGCTCACAGTTGAAATTATTGGAGATGGATACCTTGCACCCTTAAACAAGTACATTCCATTTTCAGATCAGAATGGTATCAGAGCACTAGGTTGCTTGACTGACATCACTAGATTGATTGTGTAGCTTGAAAGGTGTCTTAAGCAGTGTTGGAGATTGACTGCTTTATTATTCTGCAAAGTACTTGTTGTTTGAGTTTGTTGAAGCTCTTTTGTTCATTTTTACAATGACAACTTCCATAAGTGAGTTCTCAAAATCGTCCTCCTTCACAAGATTCTTTGATGAAGGCTTGAAGTAAGAATTTTTCATCATGATGAATATGGTGAGAGAAATGTATGAGGATGAAAGAAAGAGCTCTAGACTTCAAGAGCAGTTGAATTCCATGAGGGAAGAGAAGCAGTTGCTTTCTAACCAATTGCAGGAAATGAAAGGCCAACTCCATATTGCAAACATGAATCTGGAAAGGATGCATGAGTTGGAGAGACAACTCCTTGTTGCCAAAGAAGCCTTAGCCAAGTATCAGCTTGAAGAAGAGGTAAACAATTCTAGTTTGTCTTCAAATTCTCATAAGAATGTTTATGTTGGTTCTTTTGAGAAACATACCAGAGGCATAGGGTCCAGGTTGATGTCCAAAATGGGATATGAAGGACAAGGATTTGGCAAACATGCACAGGGTATAGTTGAGCCAATAATGGTTGAGGTAAGGCCGAAGAATTTGGGTCTTGGTTATGGACAATCTTATGGAGAAAGTTCCAAAGCAGCCATGAAGGCCATTGAAATAGTTCCTAGAAGGAGTTTCATTTCAGGTTCTTTATCTCAAGGTTGTAAAGGTTGTATCCTTGATGAATGCAATATTTTGAAACATACCTTGCAAGAAGAAGGTGTGCATAAGCATGCACTTGAACAAGGGAGTGGTGAAAGCTCTAAAACCATTGAAGGGATTGATGGTGTTCCAAAAGGAGATTCTTCTTCGTTTGATTCACCTCCTCATGAAGGTAATGAAGGTGAAAGACAAAGGTATAAATCTGATTTCAATCATATTTCCTTTGATCATGTAAAGCATGGAGAATTTCCACACAAGCATTGGAAAAGAATTGCATGTTCTTTTTGTGGTTTGTTTAACCATAGTGTTTCTAGATGTTGGAAAAGAATGGCAACATGCAGGAAACTTTTGAAGGAAAGGAGGCAAGAAGCCAAAGTTCCAATGAACAATGCAAATCATGCTGTCAAGAAGATGAACATGTGTTGCACTTATTGCCATAAGCATGGACATACTGCTGAAAGGTGTTGGACTCTGAATCCAACAATGCTTCCACAAAAGTTAAAGAAATTGGAGCAAGAGTATGGCAAGAATGGGAAGGAAGTTTCCATCATTGATATGTGTCAGGATGATACACATGTTGATATCGATGTGCAGTTAAAGGAAGCGCCTTTGAAATGGATTGGTAAGAAATGGTTAGAATTCTTATCCAATTAAAGTTGCATGTCTTTTGATTGAATGCATTTCTTGGGTAAGGGAATGCAAGTTGCAGGATGGAAAGCTGAGTATGAGACTCACTCTATTGCAGCGAAAGTTATATTCATTTCAGCTTTGAAAGTACATGTACATGTGATCGAGGATCTTGTACTTATGATTGTACTTAAGAGAAAGTTGAAGGATAAACTGCATGCATGAGAATGATATGCATGTGCACAGGGATCATGATGATTTCCTTGTTTTTTTTAAACATGTATGTGTGATTAACTTGAAGGGTTGATTACTTTGTTTTTAACCATGCATGTAATGTAATCTTGACTTGGAAAAAGTTAATTTGATCTCCAAGATTGTAAAGAGGAGAAATGATGAGGTGTTTCTTCTTTGTAAGAGCCTTCTCATTTGGGAGGCAGCTCTTCTTCTGGAGCGGAGGTGCCATGGATGGGCATCGTGACAGTGGCAAACCCACATGTTTAGAGAAAGATTTCAGCTCATATATCAGCAAGTTTCATTGCTGGTTTCTGCAAACTTTCAGTTTGTCTGGCGAACAAGCTTGGTCGGGATTCGACAAGTACGTGGCTTATGCAGCAAAAAGTCGCCATGACGACAGTTGGCAAGGCAGGACATTTTGGCATCAGTATGCTGTTTTGGATGAACGGAAGAGGATATTTCTGTTCCTCAAGTGTTGTACAGTTCAGTTCAAAGATTCAGTAAGCTTTTGGGGACCAAAAGCCTTCTCATTTGGGAGGTGTGATCAGGAGCTCAGGACCAAGTGTCGTAAAATGGTCAAAAATAAAAGTGCTTAGAACTGATTGGAACCTGAATGACTGGAAAGTGCTCATCCTCCTGATTCTGGCGCCGCAAACGGTTCTAAAAACGGTCACCGTATGAGGAAGATATGGCAAAAAGAATAATTGGTCCATAATCGGTTTTGGACAATTTTTTTTTTGATTTTGGGTCTCTTCAACCTTCTGAAGCCATTGGCACAGGTTTCACAGCCATCTGAAGTCATTTTCAGGTGTTTTAGCTTCGGGGAAGTTCCAGGAGCCACTAGGGCCAAATCAGTTTGGGAGCTGCATTGGGAATTGTGCAGCCAGTGAATGTGGAACGAAGGTCATTCCTGAAGTTTTCCAACCTTATGAATCCATTTCTACAGCTAGTTCTTCCTTTTGAGGTATTTTTCTCACTGTTTAGCTTCAGGGAAGCTTTCAGGGTCACTAGGGCCATTTCAGTGCATGAGCTGTTTGGGGGCTATGTTCATCCGTTTTTGGTGATTCAAAAGCCTATGTCTGCTATTTTCGACCTTCTGAGTCTAATGGCAGAGGTTTCAGAACCAATTGAGTTCATATTCACCTCGAAATTCTCCATGCAAGTGTAAAGGGCCACCAGGGCCAATTGGGGAAAGTACTGTATAAGGTACAAAATTCACTGTTTAGTGTTTGGGAAATAGCATGTTTGGCTAATTCCTATCTTCTGATTCTGTATTTACAGTCAGATCTGTCCTTTGAGACACCCATATTCTTGTATTAACCTTTGTAGCAATTTTAATACAAGAGGACAAGCCTAGTTGGAGAGGGTTGGTCCAGCAGATGTAGCCCAAGAGGGGGTGAACTGCTTTATCATTTTGATGTCTTTATTTGCTGCAGATGATATGCTAAAACAAAACTGATATAAAGTATTAAACAACAAATATACATAACTTGCATATACACATAATCACTTATTCAGCTACAGAAAGTTACTTGTCTTATTCCGCAAGACCTTAACCTTCAAGTATGTGTATGTCAAAGACTTCTAAGTGTTTACTTTGTTATTTCTTTAGGAAGATCCTGTAGAGGGCCAGGTAGCCTCTGGAACTCATCCTCTTTTTAGAGGTGACATGTCCGGTGAATGTCCCTACAGTGTATCTCTGTATAAGAAATAAGAAGTTTACACAGTTTTAAAGGTCATTTGGAGTGTCTAGCTCACAGTTGAAATTATTGGAAATGGATACCTTGCACCCTTAAACAAGTACATTCCATTTTCAGATCAATCCCACTCTCCCTTTAGAGAGTGAAATTCATACCACTCAGGTTCTTTTTGTTACATTAGATTCTCCTACGCCGGGGGGCATTTCACCTGTTTCTACAGAACCCCCTCCCAGTACTGAGGTCTTTTCCTTTGATTGGAATAGATTGACAGAACCTCGTCTCCCTTCCCCAATCCCTTTCCAAATCATTGTCAAGGTTGATGGTAGGGACATACACCGCACATAGGTAGATGAAGGTGCTTCTGTTAGTATTTTATCCTCAACTGCTTGGAAATCTTTGGGTTCCCCTCAGCTTGCGCCTATTACGCAGAATCTGAAAGCTTTTAACAGAACCATTAGTGAACCTTTAGGGATCCTTCCTAAGTTTTCTATTACCTTGGAAGGTAAAACTGTCTGTATTGATCTTATGGTAGTTCGAGGTCCCTTGGATTTCAATTTACTCCTTGGGCGAGACTATGTTTATGCAATGAACGCTGTCGTATCGACACTCTTTCGCGTGATGTCTTTCCCTCACAATGGAAATGTTGATACTGTAGACTAGCTTTCATTCCCTAGTCTTGTTTCAACTACCAATAATATGACACCCCTAAATGTTCCTGATTCTAAAGTGGTATCTACCCCGCCACGAGTTAATTATGTGGCAATTGGTCCCATGTTTTCAGTTACCGATGTAAGTGAGCCTCTCACTGTTTGCTCATCTTCCTTTGATTTAGATCCAGTAATTGACATGGAAAACTCTATGGGATTACTTGAACACGATGTACTTATCCCTTTTGAGTCCCTTGACATATGTTCCTTCCAGAGAACTATTCTTCCTTCTGATGAAGACCTCTTGGAAGCCATGATCAAGGTGTGTCCATTGACATGTCTTTCTTCCAGTTGGAAGCCATGATCAGTGATTGCAAGGATAGTTTTTTCCCGTCTCAACCTCATTAAAAAATGAAACTGGATGTTTCGAGGAAAGTTCCTTTTACTGTGTCGACCTCGTTAAAAAATGAATCAGTAAGTGTGAGGACAGTTCTTTTCCTGTGTCAACCTCATTAAAAAATGAATCAGTGAGTGCGAGGATAGTTTGTTCCCATCTCAACCTCGTTAAAAAATGAAACTGGATGTTACGAGGAAATTTCTTGTTACTGAGTCAACCTCGTTAAAAAATGAACTAGGTATGAGGACAGTTCTTTTCCTGTGTCAACCTCGTTAAAAAATGAATCAGTGAGAAAGAGGATAGTTTTGTTCCTGTGTCAACCTCGTTAAAAAATGAAATAGGGTGTGATGAGGACAGTTCTTTTCCTGTGTCAACCTCATTAAAAAATGATTTAGGTCAGAGGATAGTTCCTGTTCCTGAGTCAACCTCGTTAAAAAATAAATCAGTGAGTATGAGGACAGTTCTTTTCCTGCATCAACCTCATTAAAAAATGAATCAGTAAGTTCAAGAATTTTATAGCATAGTTCCTTGTCTTGTGTCAAGCTTGTTAAAAAATGAATCAAGGTTTTTAGAGTATAGTTCCTTGTTAGGTAGATTGTAGAGAGTAGTTATGAGCATAGTTCCTTATCTTGTGTCAAGCTCGTTTAAAAAATGAAACAAGGGTTTTGAGGATAGTTCTTTTCCTATGTCAACCTCACTAAAAAATGAAACAACTCCCATGAGTCTTTCCAAGATTTCGAAAGTAAACCTTCATTTCATCCACCGGGTTGAATGCAATGAAGCTTGGGGGGCATGTACCTTGATTTGCATCATTATGCTGGGGGCATGTGAAATTATAACAAGCATAGTTTTTTGTTTCAAGCTTGTGTAAACATGAAACCGGATCCGAGCACAGTTCTTTTCCTGTGTCAAGCTCGTTAAAAAATGAAACAAATCCTCCTCTAATTGAGTCGAGAGTTTGACTAGATCTCATAAATGTTAAGTTGTATATTTAAGTTAGTTATTTCAGTTTTTTGCATAATTTTCTTACAGTTTTAGGTCGGGTCTTTCAAATGATCTTGTAACTGAACCTTCATTCCATCCAGCTATTAATTAATGTACTTAGTTGAATGAAATGAAGCTGGGGGGCATGCGCTCTAGCAGTTACGCTTAGGGGGCATCAAGCACAGTTTTCTCTCTGTTTCAAGCTTGTGTAAAAATGAAACTACTTTGAAGCATAGTTTTTCTCTGTTTCAAGCTTTTCTAAAAATGAAACCTATCTCGAGTCAATTTCAGTTATTTTCAAGACTCGTTAAACTCATGAAAATCCCGAGATTATTTTGCTATCTTTCATTCTCGTAAAACAAATGAAAATGCCAAGTTCTTTCCGTCTTTTCCTGCTCGTAAATTAAATTGAAAGTCGGCCATATGAGTACATTTTTATCATTTTTTCGAACTCATTAAAACTTACGAAAAAGTGAAAACGATGAGTACATTTTTATCATTTTTTCAAACTCATTAAAACTTACGAAAAAGTGAAACCTTAGAGTCACCTTTAAGCTCTTTTCTGACTCCTAAAACATGAAAAGATTGCCGAGTTTTTCTTTTTAAGCTCGTTAAAACGGAACTAAAAAGATGGTCCACTTACAGCTCTTTTCTTGACCGTAAAAACATGAAAAGATTGCCAGATTTTTGTCGTTTCAAATTCGATATTGGTTATAAAATGACGTGTCATTGATCGCTTTTTTACTTTTTCGGATCAGAGGCACTAATTACGAAAAGTACTCCTTGGTCGTAATGATCAAGCGGTTCTCTCAAGTATTATTTTATACTTTTTTGGGCTTGGGAGACACAAATTTACGAAAAAGGTCAACCATGGAGTCTTCTTAAGTTTTTCAGACTCTTTAAAATTGAAAAACGCCGAGTTTCTCCTATACTGGACTCGTTAAAATTTAACAGTAAAGGATCTGTTCAATTACAAACAGGAACGGACCACTCCTTCTTAGGGTTCGAATTTAAACTAAGTTTGACTCATCTGAAGGATGAGCTTATAATCAAGCAAATGTTATCCTCCTCAAGCTTGCTAAAAATAAAGAGGTACTTGCTATAAATGGTGGGGGAAAAGAGAGAAAAATGAGCCTGTTTGTCATACTTTGTAACCACTCTTGAACACGACACTTTTATTCACCTGGGTTGGGAAATCCTTTGCCTAACAGTTGATCAAACCACATTGAAAGTCTTTAGCCGGTTTCTGGGTATTAACTTTGGGTCAATTGTCACCAAACCATCTGCTGTGTCATTATGTGTTCAGGAGGTCAGTGCCAATAAGCCATTCATCTGCAAAATATCTGTCATCCATCTTGACCATCCCTGAGTCTGTCCTTGCAACTAAAATTTCTTCAACTTGATCTATGATTTCATGTTGTGGGCTTGCCTATAACGGATCGCTTTCTATCAACTTCAGCTCATTATCTAGAAATATGATCTAGAAATTGTCAGTACCTTGGGATCTGCATGCCTTAATGGCAGGTTTCTCGCCTTTGACGGCAGGTTGCATCATTGAGGAAAGGATTCCGTGACATGTTCGACATCAACACATCTATTCACATCTCATGGATTGTACTGGGTACTTTGAGAGCCATTGACATTACTGGTGGTTTCTCTCACACTTGTTAACAGTTTACATCATTGACTGGTAATCAAGTGGTTTCTACCATGTTCGACTTCAACACATTCATTCGCATGGATAGAATCGTACTGTTTCGGGAAGTATAAATGAAGACCCTGGATCTAGTTTCCGCAATCCAAGCTGCAAGGAATTTTGTATTCATTATATTGTGGACTATTTATAAACAAATGGCTGTGTCCATACTATGTCTACATGTGTCTATACTTGTGATGTATTACAAGATCATTCCTATATCAGAGAAGTAGTTAGTTTTCTAGTCAGTTTTGATTTGAGTATGGGAATGCCTACCTCAGCGATGATATGATCTCATATATATATTTTGCATTGAATGTTGTTACAGGTTCCAACCAGACTCTCCACAAGATGATCCTCGAAATGATAAAGTACTTCACTCTTCCTAAATGATAAATGAAATCCTCATCTACTACAGACTTCGCACTTTAGGGGGAAATCTGTTACACAAAAATATTGTCACCATGACTATTTGCAGTCAGTATGGGTCTATCATCACTTGTACTGTCCTCCTAAGCAAGTCTCAGACCTCAGCTCTTCAAGTCAAGCTTTGAAAATGAGAGAAAGACATTGAAAATCAACAAAGCTCTGGTTTCACACTTTCTCTCACTATTGCCTGCGGTCCCGCACCCCCTGTTCACAATACCTGCGGACCTGCCTGCATTGTCCCTAAAGGAGTGGGTGCGGACCCATGTGAAAGTAAAAAAGGCGCAAGTTTATTCTAAAAAACTCACTTTGGGTTAATTCTAGATGATTCTAGAAGGAATTTTGACGTGGATTGGTCGCTCTTAGGTGGTTCATGCATCCCAAAAGAGAAGGAGCTAATCCCTTGATGAGAGTAGCTATCCCTTTGAAGGAGGGCTTTATCCCTTTGAAGGAGGACCTAGTAACTTCCCTCCATTGCACTATAAATTAAGGCATTGGGCTGGTTGCTAGGGAGGTTAGAAGCTGAACATTTTTGAGGGTAAATGCTGGTGGAATTGAGACTTCCTAGTTAAGCTTGAGAGGAGAGATCACATACCTTTTTGGCTTCATTGGGAAGAGAGTGAAACTTGTCAAAGTAGAGGGGATTTCTTGTTGGACCCTAGGAGGAGCTTGTACAACATCAAGGCACAGGTTGTAAAGTTCTTCTTTGATTTGAATTAATACAATCAGATTCATTTTTCTCAACAAATTGTCTTATGTCATTTGTTTCATGAATTCCTTGATCATCATGTTAAGTATGCTTTATGATATTGGCTTTTCAAGTGCTATTTAATTTGTTTGCTTGTTTGTGTTTGCAGATTCGCGACAAGGGAGATCATTTGGATCAAAGGAGCGAGGCTTCCACAAACTTGCATTGGACCTAAGGTAGGCCTGAAACACTTGCTTTCCTTTGTTTATAATTTCATATTTAGAGAAAGATAGTTTCTGATTGGCTTGCTTGTCACTAGATATCATTAGATTCTAGGAGGGTCTATCTTGTCCGCAAGATCGACTCATTCTGTGTGACACCATAGTACCTAGAACTTATCATCCGCGACATGCGCTATGTATGACCCTAACGGTGAGTTGATTGACCTTCAAGGTATCTGCCTGGGTCGTACAACCAACAAAATTGTTGAATATAGTGTAGTCATCGAACTGTTGTCAGAAGCCATAACTCTGGGCATCAGAGAATTGGTCGTCAACCTGGATTCATAGCTTGTCGTCCTTCAACTCAACAGGAAATATTCCGTCAGGAACCCTAAAATATTACGAATTTATCTCAGTATCCATCTATTGGAAATACATTTTGATTATATTACATATCATCATATTCCTAGACGCATGAATACATTGACAGATGCATTAGCTAATTACGTGTTGGATATACATTTATGAAACATGTAAAAGATAAGCCAAACCATTTGTATATATATATATATATATATATATATATATATATATATATATATATATATATATATGAGAATCTTTCATACATCAAAACCCAAAAAATAATATGTGTGTCTATAATAACATCAGTTGATCGTAGGCCTCGTACATCCATGGCATGCAGGCCTCAAAAGATATGTAAGTGCTGGACCTAGAAACTACTCAGCATGGTGGTCATGGTAGCAGGAGATAGCTCATGCAACTAGACTCAACAGTCGGTGGATCCGATCTAAGACTCCCACTGTGTGCCTCTGGTACCGCCAGGGCATGTCTCCTATCCAAGCATACTTCGGGATACCATGAGTCAACTGCTCGAGGTTACTTCAATCTCCTCGTTATCACTCCCTTCCTAATAAGTGGTGACAACATCAATAGGACGGGGAACGAGCCTGGCTATCGGGGACATCCCGGCTAGTCGCTCTGGTCCAACATCTGCATAAACAAGAGAAATGTTATAAGCATGCATATACCAAAAACAAATTAAAAACATCAAAATAAAAAAGTTTTGATTTTTTACCTTCGTCATCAAAGTCCTCTCCATTTGGTAAGGGTATATTTGGATCTCCATGGAAATCAGTGTCGATGTACGGCTAGTCCTCAGAGACGATCTTCTGTCATCGTAGCCATGATAAGAATGCCAGTCGGTATGACATATGTTGACCCCTAGTGATCCTGGGCATCAGAAGACTCCAACAGGCCATCTGTGGATCGCGTGGCATAGGAGGATTGACCTCAGTCAATTGATATTGGAACAGTGGTACTCGTTCTAGGAAGAAGGTCAAAAGTATTGATCTAAAGCAAAATTGCTTTATATTCCCTGCCTTGGCCTTGGACAACTGGCGCTTGATGTTCATCTTCATGGCCTCTGCCCAGTTGAAGATCGTAGGAGCTATGCAGTCAATGCATAAATAAACTTTGACTTGTTACTCTGATGTTCCGCCTGGGACCCCGCCACGCTATTGATAGTCAACAGAAGCACCCTCAGTGTTAGATCCCACACACTAGAAATATCTATCTTCCCACTCTTGGATTTCAAGGCCTCAGGACAATGTTCGGCAAGTAGGGAAGATATGCTTGCCCTGATCAGACGTGACCCATACAAGTTCACTGGCTCATCTCTCTAAGACAGTCCAGTGATGAAGTAGATATTTGAAGTTGTCAAATCTAGCTCCTAGTCCCCAATGACAAAATTCTCGTGATTGATGTCCCAAAGGCTGATCAAGTATCGAAGCAACTCGGGCTGGGCCTAGATCCCTGGTGTAAGGAAAAATTTGAGGAGCCCAAAAGCCCTCAAAGCCTCTAGGAAATTTGGATCAATCAATGCTTGGGCGTCGACATCTTTGTGCTCTCTTTCCTTCCAATCCACCATTTTTGACAGTTTCTCTCCTGCAAAAGCCATTTATTTGAGTCAATCATCAATTTTGGCACATAAAATTCAAGTTTTCATGGTCAGTTCTTGAGAAATAATGGTTTTGCCCTATCCACGGCACTGACGGTTATGCAAATCACCCTCGACCGGTGAGGGCGAAATGTTTTCTCAAAAACCTCCCTAAAAATCATAAAAATCACTAAAAAAAGAAATGAATAGCATGAAAATGGAGCTAAGGGCTTCATCTGTTACCTGGAATTGACGGCTCGTCAATTGACCTCCCGGATCTCCCATAATCTGCTTCGAAAAAATAGGGCAAAAGTGGGTAAAAAGTCTTCACTGCAAAGGTAAAATGGTAAATGGTAAAAATATATTTACTTTTCCCCTTTTTGACCTATTTTACCTCAAGGACTCGATAAGACACTTTTCCTTACTTGTGCAGCAACAAGTGATGGATGTTTGACGATGACGATGAGTCACATTTAAGCTCTTTTCTCGACTCGTTAAACTCATATGAAAATATTGCCGAGTATTTTTTTCCCTTTTTGACTCGTTAAAGAGAATAAAAATGGGGGGTCCACTTTCAGCTCTTTTCTGACCCTTTAAAAGCGAAAAGATGGCCGAGCCATTGTTGTTTCAAACTCATTAACGGATGTGAAACGACATGTGCCCAGTATAAGTTTACCCATTTTTCGGGCTGGGATGCACTGTTTACGAAAAGGTACTCCTTGACTGAAATGGTAAAGCAGTTATCTCAAGTATTGTTTTCTACCTTTTCGGGATTGAGAGACATAAATGTATGAAAAGGGACCATATGGAGTTTTCTTTTACGTGTCTTTTTCAAACTATATAAACATGAAAAAGATATTGACTTACACCTTTGTCAGACTCGTTAAACTATTAAACGACATCGGATTCATCGCCATGACGAACACGAGATTCTCTTTCCTAGAGCTTGTTAAACTTACTAGGTTAGATTTGTCCTAAGGATGAACTTACAGTCCAAGCGTATGTTATCCCTTTAAGCTTGCGATTAAAAAATAATTAGGGTACTTGCCAGAAATGGTGGGGGAAAATTTGGAAATCTATCGAGTCGTGTCGACAGCTTACTCTTGAACATGACACTCTTTGCTTCGTGTCAGGTTGGGACATCCTCCTTTGTATCATTGACCTTCCTGGGTTTGGGCCGTTCATTTTTTCCTTCCATATGATCTCTGTTATGTCATCATGACCACCATCCTATGGATCCAAAAGTTTCCAAACTTCTAGTTGTGTCGCCGATGTGTTTAAGAGTTGTCCTTCTGCAGTTACACTTACCTCTGTTTCTCTGTATAATCCAAAATCATTTTGCATCCTCTCATCTCGCGTCGATGATGTGGGATTCATTATGGCCCTCCTTAGACACGATCACTTTCCATTGACATCAACTCATTATCCTGGAATTTGATTGAGAGACTCCCTTCCAGTACCTTAGAGCTTGTATGCCTTAATGGCAAGTTCTTTGCACTCGATGACCAGTTCACATCATTGGCTTTCGACCGAGTGATTTCACGGGTGTTCGAATTCAGTTCCTATATTCACATTTCGTGAATTGTGCTGATAGTACCTTGGGGGCCATTGTCATTATTGGTGGTTTCTCTCACGCTTGTTAACAATTTACATCATTGACTGGTAATCAAGCGAATTTCTAGCATGTTCGATGCGAACACATCTATTTGCATGCTAGGATATGTACTTTGACCAGGTCGAGTTGGAGGGCAAGACCCTGCACTCAGATCATAAAAGTCCAGGTTGCGAAGTGGCGTGACATGGTTTATGATGATATGCATGTATCTTTCAGATGGTTGAATACGCCCAGACCATGAGTTATCCTATGTGATCCTTCTCATTATTGGATGGCTGTTGTTATAGACATTTTTGTGCCTTACAGCTATAAGCATGAAATGTCCATAATTCAGGGGATCCAAAGTCCCTAAAGATGTTGTTACAGCTCCTAAAGGAACAAGGTCAACCATGACAGCTTCTCCCAGAAGTTCTCCACCAAAAACAACTCAAAAACAGTCAATTCAAGATCAATTCAGAAGCTCCACTAGCTGCCTGCGTTGAAATGCAGAGGCTACACTGGCTAGGTGCACTGCAACGCAGGTGGAAGCACTACCAGGGTGCGCTGAGCGGGAAATGACAAATGGCAAACTCATTCAACGAGGTGGAAAGACCCTGGAAGCTTCCAGAATCTTCTCCAATGACACTTGCCTCAATGAATTCGACTAGTGATGAGTAAGAGGCTCTCAACCTCCAAGTGGAAGCAAGAACTGACAGAGAGAAGCCACAAGTCAAAACATAAGCTGACTCATCCTCTCTGCTTACATCTATATATGGATCTCTCACCCAGAGGTTCAGGGGGCTGGAATTTTGTACTTTGCAGAGAATTGCTGTTGGTTTGAGATTGAGATTAGTACATTGGGTGATTTATGCTTTGTTGGAGGAGAGGAAGGGATTCCTTTGCTGGGAGGTAGATGCTGGATCGAAACTCACTTGGTTGTATCTCCTCTTGGACTTTCTTATTCTATCAATAAACTATTTGAGTTTCTCCTACATGATGTGTACCAATGATGTTTTTTTATGCTTACATGTTTAGCTTAATCTGATCTTGAGCTTTTTATGAATGTATATCTGTATCTTTGTGTAGTTTCTCTCTCTTGTGATCTTGCAGGAATTCGGTGAAGCTGGGCCGGTGAAGGAGCAAGAAGTTGGGAGCTACTGAAGAGAGGAGTGATTTGGATCGACAAACTAGCGGAAGACACAGGTTAGTTACATCCTTCTTCCTCATTTACATTTCATAAAGAAGAATACTCAATTAGTTTACCTTGTTTGTTGCTAAGGCACTATCACACCTTAGAGTGGGATAGGGGCATTCCGAATTGGATACTTTTCCCAACAAAAAATTGGCGACTCCACTGGGGATCGTATCTTGTTAGTTTATTTGTGTTTCTATTGTTGTTCTTCTCATAAACTCAGGAGTGTCGAATCGAAATGCATTTGCCATTTTTGAATGCAAAGTAGAGATCTGTCACTCTAGTCCACTCACTGGGCCTGTTTTTATGATCTGAACAAACTGATCCACAAGTGCTCTAACAGCCCTTTGTGATAGATCTTAGTCCTCCTTTAAATCATCCTCCTAATTGTACCTAGTTGATAGCTTTTATCCGGCCAAAAACTGTAGATTAAACTGCAAACCGTGACCCAGAACCCAGAGACAATTCTCGTTTCTGCTTCAGCGCAGACTCTGTGAAGAGATTCTGCATTTCAACGCAGGTCCCGTGAAGGATACCTGCGCTGAAGTTCAGTTTCTCTGTGTTGAGGGTGCGCTGATCAGCCTTTGCCTTGTGCAGCTGTGGTTCCCTGCTTCCTTTTGCTCAGTTTTATCTCTGTTTTTTGCAGCCTGTTATCAGTCAGTGTACCTATCTGAAACCCCTTTTCTTTGCCTCAATTCCGCCTCAGTTGTATAAAGAAACTGTACTTGTTCTTTGTGTATTTGTTACATCATTTGCAGTTTCCCATTACAAAAGTAAAGTAGTCATACTGTCGCCCCTAGATCTAGACCTGTCGTAAGTGTCGTTTTGATCTTAGGAGTGAGTTTGTTTGCTGTTCACAGTTGATTAAGCTTTTAATTTTGTCGTTTGGTTTGAATTTATGCATTTCTAGTGTCAAAACAAGTAAATCATAAAGTGTCGTAATCGTCTTTTTGATTTCAAAAAAGGAGATTGTTTATGTTTTCACTTGAAATCGAATTCAAATTTGTACAACAACTTTCTTTTTAGGCATCAATATTAAGAAAGCGAAAACAAATACATGCATATGTGCATTTGCATTTTGATAGTTTGCATGCTTTGATTTAGGAAAAGTGCATTTACAGTGTGCTCTATGCTCTTTGAGAAAAGATTGTGTCTTTCTTTTCCCCTTGTAGCTAGGATTTTCATTGTTGAAAAGATATAAAAGCTTGCTTATCATCTTTAGACTGCATTTAGGAATTGTATCATACATCTCGTGGTGATCCAAAAATGCAGACTTCTAAGAAAGATCAACCTAAAATAAATTGAATGAACTTAACAACACTTCGTAACTTAACGCACAACATAGAGGTCTAGGCTAGAGACGTGTTTCGGCGTCGTAAAACCTGGTGATTGTCGATCTCGCTGATGGTTGGGTGATTCCTCCTGAGAGACGATAGCGCCAGTACGGATTGTGCTCCCACGTACTGTCGAGTATATATTGGGAGACCCCTATAGGAATAAAACCTTTATCCATAGGAAACCGTGTCGGCCGCCCTACTGATCGCAATGCACTGAACACAGCATTCGGGAAGATTGACCGCCCGTACCTTAAAAAGTATTCTGCGATTTTGCGAAAATTTTGGCACACCCTCTACCTAGAACTCCAGAGCAGTTCCTTTTGGCCTTTTTCAGACTCTATAACGGAAAAAGTCCATCCGAGCATTTGTCACTTCGGGCTCGTTAAAACATCAAAGGAGACTAGAGTCATCTTTAGCTTTTTCTCGACTCTTTAAAATTGCAAAAGCAAGTTGTGTCTAAGCGTCGTTAAAATTTATTTTAAACGGAACAATCACCCCTTTTTCCTGCGTTGATCTTTAGGTTGAGAAAATGGAACCCACCAACCAAGGAATTCCCCTTGGTGGAAATCCTAGTCACTTCTCCTCTTGGGGAGATGTTGGTGCACCCCATATGGCCACATTGTCGCTTCCAGGACTGACAATTGGCTTGCCGGTCTGGCTCTTCTCAACCAATGTCGTTCAGAACACCACTATTCCTGAACAGTCGAATCAACAGTTAGACCAGTCCAGAGTTACCCACCAGCCTTCTACTTCCTCTAATTCTTCCTCTCCTCCTTCCTCTTCGCTTGACGGAACTGGTAAAACAAAAAACCAAGTTCCTAAGGAGAAGAAGGAAAAGAAGAAGAAAGAGAAGAAGAAGAAGGTGCCAAAAGCGACTGGGGGCAAACAAGTGTCGTCTGACAAAAATCCACACACAGCACTGACTAGGCCTAAATCGCCATGTGTCATATGCAAGGGAGACCATTTCCACAGAGATTGTCCCTGCATCCCTCGGATACTAAGGGACTGGTCTCCCCGTTTGCACAATCCGGTGGCATCAACCTCTGATAGTCATGTTGAATGCACACCGTCAACTAGCGAAAGTGAAGTCCCTGGACAAAAAGGGAGAGCTAGATCTCCCTGTAGACTGTGCGAAGGCAACCACGCCATCCACCGTTGTCCCTTCTTAGACGAAGCGAAAAGAGTTTTGGATGATCGTCCGGTTTCACCGTTACGACTTCCTCCTGGATATAAAAAACTCTTGCCAAGTCCTTCGTTAGTTGAAAATCCAACTGGCCCGCTCAAGTGGTCAGCTGAAGCACCGGTCATTGAAGATGAACCAGCTGACTCCATACCCGATGAAAGTCAAAAGGTCGAGGCGGCAGTTGAACCGATCTTGCCTTCAGAGGATTTATCTTCGAATGATACAGTCACTGAAGAGGATAAAGATGACACCATCCAAATTCTCTTCATCAACACAGACTCTGACGAACACGGGGGCAATCCCCCCATTCCTTTATCGCAGGAAGGAAGTTCATCAGAGCGATACCCGGCCGTCTACTCGGTCCCACCACCAAGCAACCTAGTTGTCTCCTTCGACTGGAACCAACTAGGCAGACCCCGTTTGCCAGCAAGCATACCATTCAGAATTATCGTCCAAATATACAGAATGGTCATGGCTGGCACCATCATTGATGAGGGGGCATCTGTGAGTATCCTTTCCTCTATTGCTTGGAAAGCACTTGGTTCGCCAGCGCTTTTGCCTGAAATGAGAAATCTGACAGGCTTTGATAAAGGAACCAGTCGACCTTTAGGGATCCTCCCCAATGTGCTCATAACATTGAAAGGGAAGACCGTTCAAATGAACGTGATGGTCGTTCGAGGACCCTTGGATTATAACCTACTCCTTGGACGAGACTATATATATTGCATGGGAGCCATCGTCTCCTCACTCTTTAGAGTAATGTGTTTTCCGCACGAAGGAAGAGTGGTCAAGCTCGTGGACCAACTTTCATTTCCCGGATCACGCATTGGAAATAGTCATATACCATCCCTAAACGGTCTCTTCATGCAAGAAATGTCCCAACCCACGGTCCGTCCCCCTGATGAGCGTGAGTAATTCGGAAGGATATGACTGGAACCCAGGGGGCATGCGTCCTGGTCTGCTTCGGCAGGAAAACTTTGGGTATAGGGTAGGTTTCCGCGGGAGAATATGACTAGTCTGTACCCCGTCCGTCTTGGAAGAGGGGTTATTCTAGAATAAGATTCTTTTGTCAAAGTTATGTGTTTGGCGCTCGTTGTCACTCACCTTTGTCTATCTCGGTAGACATCGCCGAAGAAGTGTTTTGTTTGAAAGATTAATAGAACAATCTTTGGGTAACCTGAAAGAGGTAGGCCTTTCCTGGTAGAACAAATGTTTTATCTGCAAATTGAGGGGTAACCTTGAAACTCTGTTTTATACCTGGGGGCATGCAAACCTTTCAGAGTGCAAGCAAAGAGCGATTATTTATCTGTTTTTTGGATTAGTCGTTTCCTAACTTGCATAAAGAAAGGATGCAGGGCAAAGCTTTGTAAGGCGCAAGCTCCATAAAAAATGGCATCTTACATGAGACATTCTTATCATATGACTGGATTAATCGAGCAGTTTTAGCACATAGTTCATGCTCGTTAAAAAATAAACATAAGACCGAGCAGTGTTTTTCCGCGTTTAAGCTCGTTAAAAAATGAACTACCCTCCGGTAAGTAACCACCGTGAATGTAACATTATCAGCCATTAAAGCCTTGGTCGTGTTTTCACCGTCACCTCCACTTTTCCATTGGCCGATCATTCACCTCCAATTGATTGTTTACCCATTTTGAGGAACACTTGTGAAGAGTGATTTCACTAGCCATCCTTGTGACACTGCCATGATTGGAAAATTCCAACCCTTACCCGGAATCAGCTGCTAACCCGTTTATCACTCGTTCCTCAAAAGACGAGTCTTCTTTAAGCTTTTTTCATCTGACTCGTAAAATATGAAAAGATTGCCGAGTTCTGGCCTTCCAGCTCGTTAAAGCGACCGGAAGTGCTATCCCTCCTTTAGATTTTAATCTTTTTGGACCTGAGGGATTATTGCACAAAAAGATCGAGCGCTTGTTTTATTCGGCTCATTAAAACTATCGAAAATTCATCCCTTCTGTATTGTTTTATACTTTTTCGGACTTAAGGGATTAGATGACGAAAAAGGACTTTCGGAGTTGACTTTACGTACCTTTTCAGACTCTCTAAAAATGAAAAGGACCGAGTTATCTTTGTCGTTAGACTCGTTAAAAACATTAAATAGCGACAAACTTGTCTTTAGACGAGAACGAGTTTCACTATCGCTAGGCTCGTTAAAACATAGCGATGGGTTTGCCCGAAGGGAAAATTATAGAACAAGCATATGTTATCCTCCTCAAGCTTGACAAAAATAAAGAGGTACTGGTCAGCAATGACTGGGGAAAAATTGGGAAGAAACTCAAAGAACTTTATTGGTAGCAAGTCACTCTTGAACATGACACTTCCACTTCGTGCCTGAGTCGGGTTGGGTTGTTTCATTCACCGGTCACATCGCCATGGTCTCACCATACCATCCATCTTTGGGGTAAATGCTACCAATCCATCACATAAGTGTCGCCGATATGTTCAAGAGAATTCATCCAGAGAAGTCAACCGTGTCCCATCCACTACCATACATTATCTTTCATTCTTTCATGACCGCCACCCTGAACCATATATCACCAGATCGTTTTCACTTCCATCAAAATCATTTGCTCCGTTCCGTGTCACTGATGTGGGATACATCAAGGCCCTCCTTTGACGGATCGCTTCTTGTCAACATCAGCTCATTATCCAAGAAGTTGATCTAGGAACACCCCCTTCAGTACTTTGAAGCTTGCATGCCTCAATGGCAAGTTTCTCACTTCCGGCGACAGGTATACATCAATGACCTTCAATCGAAAGATTTTGCTTGGTGTTCGACGCCAAGTCCTTTATTCACACCACGTGAATTGTACTGCAGTACCTTGAGGGTCATTATCATTATCGGTGATTCCTCTCGCGCTTGTTAACGGTTTACATCATTGACTGGTAATCAAGCGATGTCTTTCCATGTTCGACTTCAGAACATTTCTCACATGGATCGACTTGTACTTAGAGTGAAGATCGAACGAGTTTGAAGACCCCGGATCTAGTTTCATCCATCCGGGCTGCGATATATATTTAGGAAAAATAAAGACATTGACATGTACAACATTGCAGCACAGACAATCATCCTACCAAAGGATGATGATTTCAGCAGGATCATCAGTCTATCATCAGACAATTGTCTGTCCTATGTACATAAAAATGAATTTATAAAGCTGAGCATGGGAATGCCTGCCTCAGCTAGATCATGAAAACAATATGAAAAATAATGTATTGTATTGTATCTTATTACAGGTCTCCTCCCAGCATTGAATGAACTTCAAATCCTCCTAATAAAGAATTTCACCCGATAAACGACCTCATACTTTAGGGGGCAACTGTTATAGACATTTTTGTGCCTTACAGCTATAAGCATGAAATTTCCATAATTCAGGGGATCCAAAGTCCCTAAAGATGTTGTTACAGCTCCTAAAGGAACAAGGTCAACCAATGACAGCTTCTCCCAGAAGTTCTCCACCAAAAACAACTCAAAAACAGTCAATTCAAGATCAATTCAGAAGCTCCACTAGCTGCCTGCGTTGAAATGCAGAGGCTACACTGGCTAGGTGCACTACAACGCAGGTGGAAGCACTACCAGGGTGCGCTGAGCGGGAAATGACAAATGGCAAACTCATTCAACGAGGTGGAAAGACCCTGGAAGCTTCCAGAATCTTCTCCAATGACACTTGCCTCAATGAATTCGACTAGTGATGAGTAAGAGGCT
This sequence comes from Pinus tabuliformis, assembly GCA_031772625.1. Classification (NCBI taxonomy): domain Eukaryota; kingdom Viridiplantae; phylum Streptophyta; class Pinopsida; order Pinales; family Pinaceae; genus Pinus; species Pinus tabuliformis. The sequence continues at coordinate 430,884,544 of CM062804.1, forward strand.
CTCAACCTCCAAGTGGAATCAAGAACTGACAGAGAGAAGCCACAAGTCAAAACATAAGCTGACTCATCCTCTCTGCTTACATCTATATATGGATCTCTCACCCAGAGGTTCAGGGGGCTGGAATTTTGTACTTTGCAGAGAATTGCTGTTGGTTTGAGATTGAGATTAGTACATTGGGTGATTTATGCTTTGTTGGAGGAGAGGAAGGGATTCCTTTGCTGGGAGGTAGATGCTGGATCGGAACTCACTTGGTTGTATCTCCTCTTGGACTTTCTTATTCTATCAATAAACTATTTGAGTTTCTCCTACATGATGTGTACCAATGATGTTTTGTTATGCTTACATGTTTAGCTTAATTTGATCTTGAGCTTTTTATGAATGTATATCTGTATCTTTGTGTAGTTTCTCTCTCTTGTGATCTTGCAGGAATTCGGTGAAGCTGGGCCGGTGAAGGAGCAAGAAGCTGGGAGCTATTGAAGAGAGGAGTGATTTGGATCGACAAACTAGCGGAAGACACAGGTTAGTTACATCCTTCTTCCTCATTTACATTTCATAAAGAAGAATACTCAATTAGTTTACCTTGTTTGTTGCTAAGGCACTATCACACCTTAGAGTGGGATAGGGGCATTCTGAATTGGATACTTTTCCCAACAACAACTGTGACCATACCTTGGTTTCATTATGATCCTCTTTGACGGATGGCTACGCCTGTACCTGGATCCATTTACATGATCATTCTCTGGATGGCTGCATCCATGCCACAATTCATGTATCATTTGATAGAGATATTGGTTTATGTATATGTATCTATACTTTCTTGTAGGTTTTCCGACGACAGACCGGTTCCCCGCACTAATTTATAAAGCATTTCATCCCTCACTCCGACTCGACCTTCACGCTTTAGGGGGCATCTATTACACATCATTTTGTCACTGTCCCCGTACTCTCCATTCATTTATCCTAGAGGACCTCTAGAGTGAATCTCACATGCTTTTTCTTCATGGAGAAACTCCCGTTATGTCCCTCTTCATGAGTAGATCATTTCCCTTTTGCACCATTTCCCCTAAAACTTATGTTTTGCCCAGTTTGCAAGGCTAATGCTAATTACCTTTGTCTCCCTCGCACTGATGTGCAGAGATTAGCACTATTCCCCACGCTGACCGGTGCGACTGAGCTGTGTTCCAGTCGCGCCGGTCCCGTTATGGAAAGTTTTTTAAATTAGAGTGTAAGCTTCTAGCTCTAGAAGCTTTGTAATGGAAGTTTGGTAAATGGTTTGGCTGGATGGGGTCAAGGATGACAGTTTGGGCTCCTTTCCCCTATAATGATGGAACTACATCAAGGGATAAGTCCTTCTCCCATGTGAAGAGATCCATCTACCATCCATATTTCCTATATAAACTTCCCTTCTTCCCAAGCACAAACTAGTCATAGTTAGAGTGTTGGCTGAGTGTGAATATACTATTTTGATTAGACAAGCAAGCTATTACTAGTTGTAGCCATCTAGTTGTGTGAGGGAAAAGTGTGTTTGGTTTGGTGTGAAGCCTAAAGGGAAGAGCCTTTAAACTATTTTTGTTTGAAGCCATCATCAAGTGCTAGCAGAAGTGTGTGGGAACCTGGTCTTGTCAGAGGAAGACTGCGACGTCAAGACGAATGGTTGTAATCTCTCTTTGATATTAATATATGCAACTATCGATTGATTTCCTACATGTTTTGTAATATTACATATCCATGTCTTAATGCTTTTTGACTCGTTAAGTAGGTTGAATTTCAATTTGTCTATTATTATGTTTGGGTGCTGTTGTTGTTTACTTGTTTTCAGGAGCTTGAAAAGGGAAGCGAGAGATTCCTGGAGTGAGCAAGCAAGGACATCATCAAGTAGGATAAGTGACCAAGAGGTAGGCCCTCTTTATTGATTCTAACCTCAGGAAATCTTCCATAGAATGTATTTGTTGTGGCTAGACTGATTATCGGGCTAGCGGAATTCGTTCGCGTTCGCACTTATAATTTTTCTTCACCATAGATGTGGTGGCTACATGCCTTTGAATTATGTTAAAATGAGTCTCCAAGGCCTATTTATTATTGAGAAATAATGGAAAACCCTAAATGTCCAAAAACCTAACCTTAGGAGATGAAGTGCCAAAACTTTGGGCCTCGTTTGGGTAAATTGGCACATGAACTTACTGGGGTCGTAAATTTGGCATACGATCTCTGTTTGGCTATCATAAAACCTCATTTTGAAGATCTCAAAGAGAAGAACAATTTTTTTTTTATGAAATTTGATTGTTACTTTTCCAGTCTCTCTGTTTTTCTTAAAAACATCTTTTAGTCCCTCAAAACAACTCCGGAAGTTTAGGACTTGAAAAACTGCAAAAATAGTAAGTTGTGCTACAATTAAGGAAACTGAAAAAGAACAACAATGGGTGAGGTGGTCTCAGGAAACCATTTCCGGAAGATTTTAGAACTGGGTGAGGTTGTCTTAGGAAAATTCCCAAGGGTTAGGAGTGGAGGTTGTTTAATCTCTGGGAAGCCATCAACAGGTGGGTGGAGATAGGAAAATTCCTTAAGGTAATGGTGAAGAAACTCTAACACATCCAAACTTGTTTTTGGCTTTGTGATCTCTTGATTGGTTTTGGCGAGGTCATAATAGCTTGAGGGTGGAGGTGGTTTAACTCTGGGAAGCCCTAGTTGTTTATATCTTGAGATCCCACATTCATGCTTGGAATCTGGCATGAGGGTGATTAGATAAACGAAATATTTGGTTCAGCGCAATCTATTGTTGGGTCTTACGTGGAAGTACTTGACTTGGTTGGATTTTGCATAAGTTAATAAGATCTATTTCTCTATTGTAATATATGATCATTTGTACTTTTTATTATGGTGATTTGATGGATACTATGTCATGGTTAATAATCTAGTTATACACTAGTTATAAGCATGGATCTTTAATGTACTATAGCTATTACTTGTTCAATATTTGATAAATATTTGATGTTTAATGAATGCATGGGATAACAAGTGTTATTTATACTATTATGAAAGTGAATTAGACCTTTTTGGTGATTCTCAGATAAGTTTTAGACTCCTATGATAAGATATGCATTCATGATGTGTAGTTCACATGTTCACCATATGTTTGACGAAATGACTGCCATGGTTTGGCCTAGTTAGGTCAAGTTCTTGCTCAAATATTGTATGTTTAGCATTATCCTTATGTCGTCTATCATTATGAGAAGTCTCAGGAAGTTCTGGGCAGTGGTATGGAGGCTGGTCTAGAATTGTGACTCAGATCTCAGGACCACATGCACTGAACTGAGGAATTTAGGTTACAACCACATGGAGCAAGGCTTGTGAGTGTGGTTGGAGGCTTTCAACTACATGCATTTATTGTAAAAGCTATGGTTGGCAGGCTAGATCACTAAAACAAGGTTCCAGCTTAGGGATTGATCACCTAGGGTGTTTCTTCAACTCCTGGGTGATCTGTGGTCCTTGTAGGATGTCATGTTGTGGTAAGGAAGTCTCACTTGTAGGTCTCATTTTTCTAACTGGAGCTAGGAGGTCGGGTCATGTCATAGTGGCACTTCGTTGACATTTACCCAGAGGGCTTGTAAAATTGGGTAAATGTGGGGTGGGGCGTTATAAGTTGACATGAATATTTTCTTCTTTTTTAAGTTTGTAAGCCATGCTTGCTATTTATCTAACTATGTTGTACCTTCAGGATCCTGGATTCCCTTGGTTGATAAAGCTTCTAAAAGTAACAATCCTACCTAAGTGGCTACTTCATGGGGAGTTGTTTCTTTTTGTTTCAAAATGGCCTGATTCCTAGCTAGCCATATTTTCTAGCATAGATACTTTGGGAGGGCTGCCTAAAAACACTTTCCAAGAATTTTAGATTGAAGGGTGCTCAAAAATATTTTTTTTGCCATCCTTGCAACATATTTATCTAAATATAATGAACTTGATTAATTGTATAAACCTCATCAAAAGCTTATTTACATGTTATCTAGGCAAAAGAGTATTTAAAAAATATATGTCTAGAAGATTCCTTTGATCGACTGCATAGAATACAACAATTAGGACCTTATATTCCTCTTTTCCTTAAATTTTCAGCAGTTAAAATTTTCCCGTGAATGACTTGCCATCAAAAGAAGTTTAGTTTAGGAATACCATCCAAATGCCAAACATCCTACCAAATTTTTGAGATTTGTGGAAGGATTTCATTTAGGAGAAGAGTTTTGTAACCTTGATTTACCTAATATCCATTTTGGAGCTATTTCCATTCTCTATAATATTTCTTGTGGATATAAATGGGGGCCAGAAATTTAGTGCTTTAAGGAAGGTTATTTGTTTTTTCAATGACTTCTAAGGAAACAACAAGAATTCCCATCCATTCTAGATCCCAGGGTATTTGTCCCATATAGACATATCATGGAGCGTTTTATTTCCCCTCTATGCTACCCAATTTCAATTTCCTTGTAAATGGTTGGAACATAGAAGCGATTCCCCATTTTGATTTTGAAATGCACTCTAATTACTCTTCTGCCCATTCCCTGCTCTGCACCCTATATTTTATATAATTTAGGGATCTTCCATCTTGCATAGTTTCTATATGGGTGAACCATTTTGGTTCCACTTTAAATTTTCCACATTGTTCAAAATAGACCTATTGAATTATTTTTGGATTAGAGTTTCCTTCCACCAAGATTTTTGTTCTGTTATCAACCTCCATACAATTTTTCTCCTAGAGAAATATTCATCTAGAAAGGATCTCATATCTGTAATCCCCCATTTTCTTTTGGCTCCCTTATCACATTCCAACTTACTATATGGAACCTTTTATAGATTTGTTCCCCCCTTGCCACAAAAACTTTCTTGTTAATTTCCATATTTGATTTCTGATTCCAACTGGAGCCAATAGACTTGAACATTGGAATATTGGAAGGGAAGAAATAAGAAAATTTATGAGAATGACTCTCCCTGCTGGATTTGGCCATATCATTCCTCACATCTCCAAATTGTTTTGAATTTTCAAAAGAATGTTGTCCCAATATTTCATAGGGGTGGTACCAACTACTATTGGAGTACTAAGATATTTAAAGGAGCATCATTTTGCTAAGTAAGGAAAGTATAAAATGGTAGATATTTCTTTAAGCAAATGATCACTGTAGTTCCAACCATAAATTTGGATATTTTGTTTATTTATCTCTTCTCCTAAAGATTTTAGGAAGATATCCAACACAACTTTAAATATTTTTCCTATGATTCTTGAAGCTCACACCATCATTAAGGTATCATCTCCAAACTGAGAATGGTTCAAAGCCTTAACATTTCTAGATATGTGGATACCTTCTAGATGAACTTCCCTTATTTCAATTTCTAGTCTTCTACCTAATAAGTCTTCCATAATAATATATAATAGAGGGGAAAGTGGGCATCCTTTCCTTATGCCTCGGGAGACCTAAAAAAAACCTTGCAGAGTGACCATTAACCAATGGAGATGTCAAATACAAGCCTTAATCCATCTAATAAAGTCCCTATTAAATCAAAATTTCTTTAATACTTTGAATAGAAAAATATGACTAAACCTGTCACATGCATTTGAAAAATCTAGTTTTACAACAACTCCTTTGTTTCCTTCACTTTTACTTGTATGGATGGATTCTTGCACAATAATTATATTGTCCACAATTTGTCTCCCTTTCATGAATCCTGCCTGATTTTCAGAAATGATCTTTCCCAAAAATATTTTCAGTCTATTGGCTAGAATCTTAGTTAAAATATTATAAGAAGCATTACATGAGGAAATTCGATAAAATTGAGAGAAGCTTGTGTTGAAATTCCCTTGTACCCTAGGTCATGTCTATGACTTAACCAAGCACATAAATGCACTAGAGATGCCGAACCAAAAAAAAATTTTCACAACAGAATATAACAACAATGATATCAATAACAATACACAAGATTTTGACCCAAATCACATTCCTTATTAGTCCATCTATAAAAATACCCTAGGTCTCTCGTACTAGGGATCATGGCCCTTATATACATAGTCATTCCTTTGACTACTACAACAAGGATAAGGCCACTTCATTTAGGTCCTCATTTGCCCAATTACAAATACAATTAGCTATCCTTTTCCTATAAAACATAACCAATAATAACTTGACTCACTTGGGCTATCCCTATAGCCCAAAATCCTTATGCCAACTTGCTATCGTTGTTGTAGTTACCTTCCTTTGTTGCTATAGACTTATTTTTGCAGTATACCAACCTATGTTCAAACATTATTTCCTTTGACTACCCTTCTTGTCTTCGATATAGTCCTTTAGACCTCCTTCAAACCTAACTGTTGGGTGTGGAGCATGATTATCATCCTAATTTAGAGGTCTTTGTTTCAGCCAGATGTATACCCCAAGAAGATTGTACACCCCTCCATGTGGGGGGGTGCAGGGGGGGGGGCATCCCCCCTGGCAGAGCTGCCCTCGAAGCTAAAAATAGATGTAAAATTGCCTTGTAAAAGTATAGTAATTTCTAGTCAATCTGGGTCGTTCATTAGGCAGATGATCTGAAGGTAGAATTTATGTTTAGTTTAGGGTTTTTTGCCCTAGAAGGAAACCCCTCTCTTTGTATGAGGGTATTATATTGAGGCTGTGGAATATATGTGTATTCTTAGAGCATGAAACAGATAGGTGAGATTGTGAGAGAAAACAGAGGATATTACAGAGGATCTGTTGTAGATTGTGTCTCTTCATTTTGCTGGATAATAGAAAGGAAGGACTGGCTGTTCGGGGTGGACGTAGCCCAAACTAGGTGAACCACATATATCTGTGTCTCTTTGGTTTTATGTGTTTTTGTTTTTCCGCATATTATATGTCTTGCATTTCTCTGTCACTAACTAGGCTACAAAAATTCTACAACTAGCCCACTTTCTACTTTTCTTGGCCTTAATTAGGACTCCCTATCCTCCTATATTGGCCTCTTCACAACATATATCCCCTTGTTGAAACAATCCTTGAGGCCCTTGCTATTATTATGAGCTGTGGCTGCCTCATTCCTTGGCCCTGCGACTTTCTTCTTGTAAACCCGAGCCTCTTACCTTTGACCTAATTCCATCATCTTCCTAGAATCCTTGGCATGTTAGAAATCACCCCTACTCTACTCTATTTTAATTTGTCCAACCTTGGTCTAGGCCTCTTCATGCCCTAATAGAGCTACATTAGTCTCCTTCTTGCTATGTCCTAGACTAGGGTTGTCCCTCTTCTACCTGCAACTTCAAAAAACCTCTTGGACATAATTCCTTTATGCCTTTTACTTCGGTAGTTTAACTTAACTTCCATAGAACATACATGCCCTTGAACAAACCTCCAAATTTGGTTTCCTTCTTAAGGCTGGCTCTTTCTAGTGTATATATTGTTGCACAAGCGTAGTCCATCTCACTTATGTGTAGCCTCTTCTTTGGCTCCATATTTATACTTGTCAAAGGGGTGTAAAACCATGAGGGTCATGTCCCTTTGCCTTGCTTGCTGACCTGAGCCTACATGACTCAAAAATAAATTAAATTATTTTTCTTGGGTTTCAAGCCCATTCCTTCGGGTAAAAACCCCAAACCTTGGGTGTCTTTCCCACAAGCTCTTGTTATAAATTAATTAACAGAGCAATGAAACATACAAAATATATCAGAAACACAACTAAAGAAATACATAGAACAAGAGAGATAAAGATATACGTGTTTCACCCAATTTTGGCTATGTCCATGGAGAAAAAACTAGTCCTTCCTTTTATATTATTTAGCAAAATGAAGAGATACAACCTACAACATATATCCTGTAATTTCCTCTTCACTCTCACATAGTGTCCTCTCTATTTCTCACTCAGAATAATAATACACATATTCTATACAATTGTTTCATATAAACCAAGGTGTTTCCTTCTAGGGAAAAAAAACCTTAAATTAAACATAACTACTACTGTCAACTTAAAGGTCCTTGACCCAGGTTAAGAGTTAGCTACGCCAACCAACAAAATCCTAAACTACTGGCCCTTTCGGAAACAACTAACGTATCGTAGACTACAGTGTCACCCGAAGTAGTATTGGGGGATGATAGAACCAGGTTTCTGCATCCAGAGGTTAGTGTGATGGGCTTCTGTGGTTCCTAGGGCTTATTTCGGTCTTCACGAATCTTAACCCTTAAAATGTAGATAATTGCAGTAACTCGTAGGAACAGAATCTAACCATTCACGAAGAGATTTAACATTCATAACATCAATTAAATGCGCTGATCTACTACTCTCGCGCATCAATTAAACGTTCATTCATCCAAATTCAGATAACAAAGAAAAAATATAGAAATTGCATAAGTAAATACAAATGCACAAATACAGAATTATAGCTTCAAAAATAGTCTTTATTAATATAATATTTATGTTACAGATTCTTCTTCCCTATGAAATCAGCTACAAGGGCCCGTGCACTCAGCCTACGGACTTACCAAGGTCTCCATGCACTCAACAGTATGAGCCTTCTCCTTCGCCTAAGTACAGGAAACAAACTTCCCTATATTAGCTTACTTTCCCATACAATCATCTTCTATTCAAGTTACTTTCTAGACTCGCTATGAATCCTTTATATATAGCCTTCTCTTTTACAATACCATGGTCAGTGGACCATGGGCGAGTCACAAAAATCCCTATCTTCTAACATACGAAGGGACTAAAGCCCCTTTTGACTCCTATGACCTTCGTGCTCCGTTCCCTCAAAACATATAGTATTTACAAGTATACACAAATTAATTACAAAATTTTAGCCTAGGGGATCTTATCCCAACAGGTCCCCAACACAATTTCGTGACTCATCCTTGAGTCGCTCTACTGGTGCGTCGATCTTCACCTACAACTCATTGAATTCAAGCTTCAAAACCTACAGGTATTTTGTTCCCTACGTAGCAGCTTGTTGCACCTCCTCGAACAAATTCTCAGTAGTTAGGTCGTCAACTGCAAGGCCCATGGTCCTTTGAGATTGCAGCATCCCTTTGAGCTTACTCTGTATCGACAGAGTCAACTGACTGGCCTCATCTATCCATTGATGCATCCGTGAAGAGATGATCATTTCCTTGCAGCGTAGCTCTTCGATCTCATTCTGAATTAACTTGCTTTCCTTTACTCTGGAAAACCTTTGCACTGGTGCAGAGGTCTGAGCTATTGACCTGATTTCGTTGAATTTCCGCTGCTTCTGCTTGATGTCGGCTCCAATATTTTTTAGAGTGGAATCCTCCTACAGCGAGGTCCATAACTCCATGGCCTACTCGAATAGCTCAGTGCATCCCTTGACTGCATCTTCCAAGGTTGCCATGCCTTCTTTCATAGCAACTCTTCACTGCTCTCGAACTTCGGGAGGAGTAGTGTGTTGCAACTTTAATTGTAGCTCTGATATCTATAGATGTAGCTCGAACCAGAATCGACCAATTTCATCCTTGGACTCCTTCACTACAACAACTAGTTTCTTAATCGTTTTCACTGAGGCCACTTCTACTGGGATCTTGAGCTTTGGAAGCTCACTGCAGGCCTGTGCAATGGATGCTTGCAACTGTTGGCTCCATGTTGTGATCTTCTCATTTTATTTAAGCGCTTGTGTCTTATCCTTGAAAATATGTTGGTTGTTTGTCTTGACTTCACTGATTATCAGTTGTGTATGTTTCTCCCAAATCCTCAATTCATCAGACACCTCTTGGTGTAGTTCATGTAGGGTCTGGATGGGGAGCGTCGTGAGATTTAAGCCCAAGTTATTCATCTGCATCAGTTGGGCCTTTATTCTTCTTTCTTGGCGTGTAGAGATCCTTCTGACAGTTGAATGGTGTGTAGATCCAAAGTCATCTCTGTGTCTAGAATTGACCATCTCGCTTGACTCAGGCTCACTTGCTTTTCGCTCGCCTGTCCCACACTCGCTTGTAACATACCTGTTTGGACCTACAACAAGTAAAGGTTTTGCTGAACCTTTCCCAGCCCCTACTGGTACTATTCCTAAAAGTGGACCCAAAGATGTGTGGTCGTGTCGTGGACCACATCTCCTATCTCATATAAGTCCCCTTTAGTGAGGACCAAAGGGGTCGTGCCTATTGATCTGTCACACTTTTGTTTCTTGCGTGACCCAGTTGAGGTCTTCTTCTTCCTTATCTTAACCATGAAGGGGGCTTCTAACTCTGTAACCCCTTCATCGGATTCCTTTGTTTCTTCGTCCTCTGGTGTTTTCTCTATTTTTGACTCCTAGACGTCAATTGTGGCCTGTGACATTGTCGTCTGCTATGCTGCTTTTTATTTGGCTGCCTCTTCTTTCTATCGTGTAGAAACTTCCTTCTTTTGTGAAACTTTTTCCCGAGCGGAAGCCTTTTGTGCTTCCTTTTTCTTCTCTGCTGCAATGTTCTGCTCGGTTGATTCCTCAACGGCCTTACTGGTACTTGCGCCAACATCTGAAGCGGTTAGCCAGTCACTTGGCCACTTGCTGACGACCCCTGCTATATCCTCCTCAGCCTCCAAGTAAGGCAACTTGTGCCATATTTGCATGGCATCCTCATTAGGGGATTTTTGAGGTATAAAATGGGCCTCCTAAGGAAATTATAAAATAATAGTGGAAATAATAAAATTATATTAGATTACATCATCAAATTTTAGAGGGAAAAAAGACAACTATTTTTTCAACTTGTATTTTCAACTTATCTCTGTATGGGTTTACTCAAATTTTGAGCGGAAACACTTGTCAGATGAAAAATTTGAGTCGTCATCCAAGCAGTACCATGCTGCATATTTTCGATGGACCCTACTACATGAAAAATGAGAAATACATGAAAAATGTGATTGCAATCACGTTTGTTCATGTATTTCTCATTTTTTGTGTGTAGTAGGGTCCATCAAAAGTATGCAACATGGAAAGTCCTTGGATGAGGAATTAAATTTTGCATCCAACAAGTACTCCTGCTCAAAATTTGAGTAAAAACTTAGGGAGATAAGTTCAAAATAAGAGTTGAAAAAGTAGTTTTATTATTTTATTATTTTTTAATTTTTGTACTTTTTTACTCCAAAAATGGTGAATCATACCCCATGGTTGACATCATCATCGTGAATCCTATTTGTTCTTATAAAGTTTATTTTGGTTGTACATTTTTCCTAGGAGGCCCATTTTAGACCTCAAAAATCCCCTAATGTCTTTGCGCGAATATGCAAATTGTGAAAATTTTCTTTAAGGTCAGCTATGGTTTCATACTACACATGCAATGTGGGTGATAGCCTCGGCCTCTCGCTAATCACCGTCCTCAGTTCCATCTAAAAAAGAACCCAAAATATCTTCATCTCTGTGATGCACGTGGGGTCCTTGGTAGCCTAGAGTGAAGCAAACTTCAATGCCTCCGGGAGGTCTGAGTCATGCGGAGGAAACTGTCTATCCTCAGGTATCCTCCAGGCCACTAGTGCTATTAGTAGTAGTAACCAGGTGTAATGGAATGCCTTTCCCTCATCCTGGGTTTCCCTATAATTCTCTAGAAATTCCTTGCATAAATACTGAGCCTAGTTATAATGGAATCCTTTGGCGCACTGCACAACCAAAGAGATAAGAGGTGCTGATACTTCATATGCACGTCACGTATGCATTATCTTTCTTTCTAATATTTGTGTGGAAAACTACACCACGGGATTCGAGATAAAGCAGATGGAGTATCCTTGTAACTTCTTTATCAGACCAAGCTCGCTCTTCATTTGGTCCTCGAGCTTCTTTTCTAGATTTTTTCCTCCAAATTCCTCTGCAGGGTTCACTCCTTGGTATGGCAACAATGTAATCTAGTGGATCAACATGTTAGTTATGGGGATAGGTTCTCCCAGCCAAAGACACCCATCATGCACTAGTGTTAGAAATTGGTGCACACAGGTCGTGTTTATGTTGGTGTGATTGAAGTGCGACACCCATAACATATTCAGGAGCCCTGCAGCCCCAACACGAGCGAACCATTTCATCAACTCCAACTATGTGACCTCAAACCCTTCATAGTAGACCTTGGACATGTGTTTTTTTGGCACCAAATGAGGGAACTTCTCATGGTCCCCTAAGTCCCAATCCTCCATCTTTAGCGTTGGTATGTGGGCTAGCAACATGCCCTCAAAAATCACTTTCTATGGCAATAGTGGTGTGGAAACCATGAACTTTGCGTTGTCTATATATTTTGGTACTTTATTCATGGCTTTCGCGATGGAATATATTTCGACAGCCGAGTCATCGACTCATCCTCCTCAACATCAATTTCTTCTACACCTCCTCGCAATTCTTCCACATCCAAATCCATCGGGTCTGTCGGCTATTGTGACCGATCCGTCTTCCCCTTCTGGCAGATTTCCATGGGGTTGTTTCATGGTGATTACTTCACCAGGACCTGTTGAGGTTTATTCTTCTTCTTGTCTCCCGCCTTGGAAGCAAAAGGCTTAGGTCTGGGAGACCTATGCACCATAGTCAGAAATCCCACAAGGACAGATGGGGTTGCCTCCATCTCACGGGGAGTTGTAGTCATTATATCTAGAAAACTTTAATGGAAATATACAGGCAGGTCTGCCAACCCCGGTCGTGAAAAGAGTTCCTCCCAATTTGGATCAAACATACAGTTCTATACTTGGTACAAAGCAAGGTGAAAAATCTTACGTCAAACTCTCAAGAATAAAAGTGTTCGAATGCGGAGTGACATGCCATATTTATAGTAGAATTTGAATTGAAAAACAACCATTCCCTCAAATTCTTGGTCATTAATGCATCTTTGGCTATAGATTTCCAAAGTTTTGTGCCATAAATGCATTTTCCCCTCTCCTTTCAACAAAAATTTCGCCATCCATTCATCTACAGTGCTTGAAATGGTCACTTTTCAGCCAAGCCGTGCGACACCCAACCTTGTGGCGCAACTCCCTCGACACAACTCCCCTCGGAACCTCAGTTCAATTCATCGCGCAACCTCCTCACTTCGGCTTTCCAACTCTCGAGTAGAGTAGTTTATAGTCCTGTACTTCTTTGCAACTACTTGAAGTACTAAGACTATCCCGTAATCATATAGTCATTGCGCAGAGGTGGGATCAACCCTGTACAACTTCAATCGACCACCATTCACCTTTCATGGGAATAATTCCCCATTTAGGTTCATGAGATGAACTGCACCACCATCGATAATTTCCTTAGCAAAGTAGGGTCCTAGCCAATGCATTTGAAATTTGCTAGGGAAATTTGTAAACTTACTGTCATATATAAATACCAAATCTTCATCCTTGAAGGTGCATTGTTTGATATGGAGATCATGCCATGCCTTTTCGTGATCCTTCTACACATGTTGATGAAAGCCTGCCAAGAAGCAATCTTCTTCCAGTTGTATGAGCTACGTGAGCTATTCCTCCATAGTATAATGATCAACCATGTCTGTAATAGCTGCAATCCACAAACTTGGCACAATGTATTCCATGGGCATTATAACCTCCTGCCCATGTACCAATCTGAACAAGGTTTTTCCTGTCAACTTCTTACAAGTAGTCCTATACGCCCAAAGGACCACTGGTATGCACACATCCCAATCATTCCACTTCGCGTTGCAAATATTTGTCAAGGCGCTCTCCAAAATTTTATTGAAGGCTTCCGCTGTGCCATTCACTTGAGTGTGATAAGGCATACTCTTTTGAATATATACCTGGAATTACTCAAGCAGAACAACAATTATTTCATTTAAGAAGTGCGTACCCTTATCACTCATTAAAATTTTAGGGAAGCCGAAGCGGGTCAAGATATATTCCAAGATAAACTTTGCAGCTGTAGTTGCTGTTACCGGGAAAAGTGTCTATTTAGAACTGCTCTATCCCACTAAGGTGTGACAGCTGCCTTAGAAACAAATAGAGAAAACTACTTTTGTATTTCCTTTATGAACTATAGATAGAGAGGAATAGAAAGAACCAACCTGTGTCTTGCGCTAATCCTTTGATTCAATCCCTCTCTTCTTTGACAGCTTCCAGCTACCAGCTCCCTTACTTGCCCAGCTTCACCAAGTACCTGTAAGATCACAGAAGAAGAAAACTATACAAAGACATGGATCTATATTCATAAACAACTTAGGATCAGATTTAAGTTAACCATACAAATGTAACAAGCATCAATGATACAAAGGCATGGAGGAAAAACTCAAATAGTTTTTATTGATAGACAAGAAGATCCAGGAGGAGTTACAACCGATGATTCCTGACCCAGCATCAACCTCCCAGCAAAGAAGCCCCTCTTCACCACCAACAAAGCATAGATCACCCAATTCTCTGATGTTTGTCTCAAAACCAACAACAATTCCTTACAATGTGCAAAATTCCAGCCCCCTGGATCTCTGGGATGAGGGATCCATATATAGATGTATGTAAGGAGGATGAGTCAGCTTGTGATTTGATTAGTGTCTTCTCTCTGTCAGTTCTTGCTTCCACTTGGAGACTGAAGGCCTCTTACTCATCCTTGGTCGAATTTAGTGAGGCAAGTGTCATAGGAGAAGATTCTGGAAGCTTCCATTGTCTCTCCACCTCGCGGAATGACACTGCCATTTGTCATTTCTCGCCCAACGCACCCTCATAGTGCATTTAGGTGCGTTGCAACGCACCTAGCCAGTGTATTCAGGTGCTATGCAACGCACCTAGCCAGTGGAGCAGCTGAAATGATCTTGTTTTGACTTATTCTGAGCAGTTTCTGGTGGAGAACTTCTGGGAGAAGCTGTAATTTGTTGACCTTGTTCCTTTAGGGGTTAGAACAACACTTTTAGGGACTTAGGAGCCCTTGGTTTATGGACATTTCATGATTCGAGTTGTAAGGCACAAAAATGTCTATAACATTTGCGCTACAATATTTTACAAGCTGCAGCTCCACCCATTTGGTCAAGTATTCAGTCGCTGTAATATTGTATCTAGCCCTCGTCTTTTTCCCTGGTGGCTGTATTGGATCCACAAAGTCTATTGCTCACTTATCAAACACTTGCAACGTCACTTGCAGATTCAGGATCAATTCATCTCTTTGCGATGGTCTCCCCGTTCATTAACAAAAATCGCATGCCCTGCAATAGGTCTTAGGGTCCTTATGCACAGTAGGCCACCAAAGTTCTGCATGTATGATTTTCTACGCAGTTTCTCTTCCTGTATAATGTCCTCCCGCTATTCCTCCATGTGCTTCTGCAAGAATTCTTGGCTTCTCATACTCCAAGACATATCTGCACAATATTTCATCAGAGCCCATTTTGTATAAGTGTCTGGCAATCACAGAAAAATCAGCTGCCCAGACCACCAGTTCTTTCTTCTGTTACGTCGAATATCCTTCCAGGGTTGTATCTGTAGACAAAGATTGAATTATATATGTGAAGTGATCATTTGCGATGCGAACAATGAAGAGTTGTGCATCAAGAAAACCTTCCTTCAAACTCGTAGGCTCATCACCAATCTCAATCCGTGAGAGGTGATCTCGATCAACATTCAAGAATCCTTGCTTCATAATTACCTCAAAATCATATTCCTGGAGTAACAAAAACCACTTGCAGATCTCCCCCCCAAACATAGGCTCTGAAATCCCAACATGTAGTGCCTAAATTTATGCAGAGCATAGACCATCACTAGTTCTTCCTGTTCTGTGGTTGAGTAGTTCTTTTCTACCTTCGACAACTTCCTACTCACAAATTCTATTGGGTGGTCAATATATCCTTCGCTTGGTTGGGTTAGTACCACACCCAGCACAATACAAGACACATCTACATGAACATGAAACTCCTTCTTCCAATTAGGGAACACTAATATGGGCGCGATGACCATTTTCTCCTTCAAAACATCCAAAATTTTCTGACAATCCTCGCCTGAGGAAAATTTCACATCCTTTTTCAACAGTTTTTCCATTGGCGTAGTTATTTGTGCATATGCTTTGATGAAATTCCTGTAATACCCGATATGGCCCAACATTGCGTGAAACTGCTTAACATTCTTCGGGGCCTCCAAATTAACAATGACTGCTATCTTGGTAGGGTCTACCATCAATCCCTGCTTGCAAACCACATGACCCAAGAGTATCCCATAAGGTACACAGAATATGAACTTCTTTAGGTTAAGGGCTATCTGATGTCTTCGACAAGTATCTAGCATGAGGCACAGACTAGCAACATGGCGCTTTACCAATCCAAACACTGTCCAGTCATCAAAGTAGATCTCCAAAAAATTATCGATAAATTCCTTGAAGGCCGCAATTACCACTTGAAAAAAGAATACAAGCACATTATTCAGCCCAAAAGGCATAACTATGTATTGAAAACAACCCCACTCAGTCGCGAAGGTGGTTTTACTTTGATCCTCCAGTGCGATCTTGATCTGATTGTACCCAGAGAACCCATCTGTGAATGAGTGGGCTTCCTGACCTCTAAGATTCTCCAATACCTCGTCTATAAATGGTGTAGGGAATGGATCATGGATGCACACATCATTCAGCTTCCTCAAGTCTACGCATATCCAAATTTCATCCTGCTACTTCTTTTCTTGAATCACCAAAGGGCTCACCCAGTTTGATTCCTCCACAGGTTCAATGATTCCAGCTTCCAACATCTTATCCAACTCTTTATGCACCTTTTCTTTATACTTGGGATTTAATCGGTAGGGGCACTACTTTACTGGCTTCACATCTGGCTCAAAGTGATCTTCATGACTCCCAAATCCCCTACTATTGATTTTATATCATAGAACGTGGTGGGAAACAAGTCTTGATACTTGTGCAACAACTCCATGACTTTATCAATTGTATCTTCATCCTAATAGTCACCTATATTCGCAAACTTTGGCTGTGCTTCCAATCCAATATTCACTTGCTTGGTCATTAAGGGCTCTGATATGTTAGGGATTTCTACCTTAGGTCCCTCGGCTTCACGTTGTCCTTCAGACTTAGGAATGTTTATGTTTTTTGGATCTTCTTCACCATCCTCCACAGTCACATTATAACATTCAAGCGCATGGCGCAGCTGCATACTCCAATCTGGCTGTACCCACTCAACCGAATCTTCAGGTATTTTGAATATCACGGCTTTGATCTCTTGGAGTGCCTCATCTATACACTCAAACCCATCTTCAAAGCTGAAAGTTAACAAAAAGCTCTCCTTCAGGATATCCCATTCTGCCGTCCTGTGTCACAGCTTAGTTTCCAAACACCAGTTCATTAGGATGGTGTCCAAAGTATGACAAGATATGTGAACCCATTCCGACTGTGGTTCTTCTCCACATGCTTTCATCCATCATGCCAAATTATTGCGTGCATCATCCTTCCCTGTGTATTTTTCAACCAAGCTTGTATTGGCCTACCCAAACCTCAACTTCATCATTCTTCAGTACTCCTTCCAATCGGCGAGGCTATCCTTATGTGTACCCCACCAATGGGTAGGCGTAGCTCATAGCGCAATATCTAGAGCTTGGAACCGATGTTGCTCCAACACATCTATTTCAAACTTATCCAAGAACAAATTAACATCTTCTAAACCATCATAATAAGGTAAATTCCATACCTAAGTGGATATGCATTGAAGCGACTTTGTAAGCTTGTTACAACACAATGACGATACTTCATGTAGTCAGTTCTGCCAATGCTTAAGCTCCTCATCCGAATCCGAAGTGCAGGAACTATCCCTATCACACGCGATTTGTCTATCCATAGTGGGGTTGATCGAGTCCTCATAATGCATAGTGATCTTATAGCTCTGATCAAGCTCGTCTTCTTCTTCATAATTGTGGATTGATCAGTATATCACACACCCTCAGTCAGATCCAATGGCATAATAACCTTGAGATCCTTCCTTTCGAACGCCATTCTATGCTTTTGAGATTAATTACCATGTCCATATGAAAGGCCCAATCAATGCCAAGTAGTGTAGGGTAAGGGTTGCTATCATTGATTATCTCGATCACTTCAAAATCAGCTAGAGAGCTTGCTCCTTCAGTATCTAAAGTTACCCCATATAGGCATCCCATAGGAATGATCTTTTGCTAGTTCGCCAGTTGTAGCTGGATAGGAAATCACTACAGTGTAGGTCTCCCCATTCTCTCCCACGTTTTCTTTGGAAAAATGTTCACATTAGATCCCAGATCGAGAATTACCTAATCCATTTCATAGTCTCCAATTTGCGCAGTTAGTCTCATCTCATGACCAGTTCGCTTCTTGCTTTCCCCACTTTGCGTACTACGTGCTGTTATGGCAGAGGTTTGTTTTCACTCATACAGTTATATATTAGTTCCTGTAGCCCCTCTACCACCTTCCTATCCCTTAGAAGCTTCATGCAAGTCTTCAAAAATGTTGCTAACAATGAAGGGTCTACGTCTTATGCATTATCGCTTCCTCTGGACTTTCCTTGACTTCCTGATGTAGAAGCTTCCGCAAAGCTCTTCTTAGCCTCCATAAAGGTTTCCTTTGCTTTGCTTAAATCAAACCCAACTTCTTTTTCAGCAGCCTTGTGTACCCATCCCTCAACTTCTGGTTGCTTCCCCTTGTCTTCTCTAGTGGTGATACCGCTTCGCGGAACAATGTTAACACTAGGCTCATCTTGACGAGGTTCTGATCACATCATTTGGATATTCTGTATAGGTGACTAGGTCTGAGTCTTGCTTTCTTGCATATTCGCTATAAGTACTCGGGAATCTTCTATGACGTGGTCAAACTGCCTACAATACTGATAGGAGGGGTCTGTCCGATTTTTACAGTCACGCTCGAAATGACTTGCTTCCCCACAGTGGCAATAGATATTTTGTCCACAACCCCTTCTAGTTCCTCCTCCTCGCCCTCTTCCTCGACCTTGAAATCATCCATGTGCCATAGTTGCACCCTGATCTTGAGGCTGATTTTCTACCTACATCCTATACGTAGGGGTTTTCTCCATCATTAGTTCATAACTTCGACAATTGCGCTCATCGTGACCTACAAATTTGCAGAAAGTGAAAAATAACTGTTGCGGGGTCTGTACAAACTTTTGTAGAAGATGACAATTATCCATCACGTGCTTCCCAAAAAATTGAGAAATAAATCACCACAATGTTATTCTTGTACTTGGCCCAACGACATTTTCTGGCTTCAGGGGGACAGGGCCTCCCCCTATAAGATAATTTTGATAAACCAGGCAATGGTCCTTATCGTGACCATGGCCCTTGCATTTCAAGCACCAAACTTCTATGTGCACCTCCAGATGGACTTATTTTCCCTTCTTGAGGCTCTGTAACTCCATATGTAAGCTGGCCAACTGTGACTAAATTTGTTGCACCCCTAGATTCGTATCCTGCATGGGTGAAGCCTCCAATCTCATGGAAATCTCCAAGGCTTCAACTTGAATTCCTATTTTCTATTGAGATAGTGGAAATCTCAGATGAGGAAATAATGAAGCAATGTACCAATCTTTGTGTTGATCATATGTGATCCTCATATTAGCCTTCTGAATTTGACACTTCAGTCTTTGATCAAAGTCCCACACAGACTTGTTTACCCTCTGCTGGATCTCTTTAAACTCTGTCACTGACTGGGCTTGCAATTTATGCTTCTTAAATTCATTGTTCAGTGCTTGTTGTGCTTTCAGCATAGTTGCATTGGGTTTACCTGAACAAAACTTGATATACCAACTCAGTGCTCTGTCCTGTAGCACTGTAACCAACTGCACTTTCTTCATGTCATCGTCTATAATATGCTGTGCCTTCCATACAACATCTGCTACAAACTAGAATTGTTCAAGGTCTTCAGTCCCTAGACCCTTAAACACATGCATCTTCATCGCATTTTCCATGTTGAATGATGGAGGTGGAGGTGGATGTGGAGTGGATGGATGTGGTATTCCAACAAAACCCTGGCTCATAGTATGTAGCGCACCTCACCGTGTCTTCAGAATACTGCTTTCGTCATCACTATTAGACAATCCGAACATCGAACTATACTCAGCACCCGAATCTAGGTTCCTTCTGAATGCTCTTCCACTTCATGTAGTTCCAAAAATCAATTCAAAGGCATAACCCGCTTTTTGCACAATAACATTTTAATCTAGGTCTTCAAATATTTCAGGTACTTACATCTTGGCCCCTTGAAACACCTGCGCTCCGCTTCGCTATAACTGGTGGACGTATCGATCACGAACTTGGTAATGAATCCTCCCAAAATACTATTGATCTAGTAATTGACAGCTACACAATTTTGTTTTCTGAAGCTTCTAAGCGCTTCACCAGTTATAGGGTCCACATGATAGCATTGTCAAGCTTCCACATACCATGACTATCCACCAATTTAGACAACCACTCTTGTAATTCACAAGGAAAAGAGTAGAAGAATATCTTGTGTTCATCTATGAATAGGTATCTATTCAGCCACTCTTCCTTTGATAGACACGAACTCCTGTTTTCCTGGGCTGCAAACGCATGAAGTTTCCAATATATCCACTTTTCAATTTATTTCTTAGTGGTAAACCACTTATCACACATCCCTCAGATAGATCCCAGTCTTGGCAATGGAACCATTTGTTGGCTTAAGGGGTCTTGACCTAGGTACAAAGTTAGCTGCGCCAACAAACAAAACCCTAAACTGCTAGCCCTTTCGGCAACAACCCGCGTATCGCAGGCTGCAGTCTCCCCTGAAGCAGTATTGGGGGACAACAGAACCAAGTTTCTGCATCCAAAGGTCAGTGTGAAGGGCTTATGTGGTTCCTAGGTCTTATTTTGGTCTTCACAAATCTTAACTCTTAAAATATAGATAATTTCAGTAACTTGTAAGAACAAAATCTAACCCTTCGCGAAGAGCTTTAACATTCATAACATCAATTAAATGAGAAGATTGTAGGTTTTAACCCCGTACGTAAATTACATGCACATGAATTCTAAAAACAGAAAATAAATAATGGCGAGAGCATAATACATAAAACAAATATACATAGAAATTTTCCCCTGGATCCCAAAATTGGGACTACCAGATTGATTTTTCATTATGTTCCTTTCAATGTTACAACACATATATATACATGCTGAAGCATTCATAAACCCCAATACATTAACCCTAGATTAGAACATAACCGTAGTTACCTTGACCAGATCTAAAAAATACCATGGACTGAAAAACATCGCGCCCAAGACCATGTGTGAAATCCATGCACAAAACCATAGGTAGGTCTGCCCACCTAATGTAGGGTCCATTTTTTTTCTTGAGGCGCTGTGCTAGACCCTGTGCAAGGGGGAAAGAATATACCACAACCCAACATTCTCCCACTTGTTGTTTTCTTTCCATAGGGGGCCATAGGAGAGCTTAGTAATTAATACAACCCTGTAATGCCCATTGTTTCTCTACACCAAGAGAACTTCTTAGTGCTCACATAATTTGTTAATGCATCTGCAATATTCTTCAAAGTGTCCACCTTTACCAACAACACCTTTTTGTCTTCTACCATATCCCTCACAAAGTGATACTGAACATCAATGTGCTTTGTCTTTGAATGATAAGCAGGGTTCTTTACCAAGGAAATTGCACTTTGGCTATCACAGTCTATTGTTATAGCTCGCTGTACTAACCCCATACTTGAACACAATCTCTGCAACCAAATTGCTTCCTTGCTTGCATGAGTGGCTGCCATGTATTCTGCCTCTGTAGTTGAAAGTGCCACTACAGACATTAGGGGATTTTTGAGGTCTAAAATGGGCTTCGTAAGGAAATTATAAAATAATAGTGGAAATAATAAAATAAAATTAGATTACACTATCAAATTTTAGAGGGAAAAAAGAAAAAACTATTTTTACAGCTCATATTTTTAACTTATCTCACTACAGGTTTACTCAAATTTCAAGTGGAAACACTTGCTGGATGAAAATTTTGATTCCTCATCGAAGGAGTATCCATGTTGCATACTTTTGATGGACCCTGCTACATGAAAAATGAGAAATACATGAAAAACGTGATTGCAATCACGTGTTTTAATGTATTTCTCATTTTTCATGTAGCAAGGTCCATCAAAAATATGCAACATGGTTCGTCCTTGGATGAGGAATATAATTTTTCATCCAACGAGTTCTCCTGCTCGAAATTTGAGTAAAACATTAGGGAGATAAGTTAAAAATATGATTTGAAAAAGTAGTTTTATTATTTTCTATTATTTTTATTTTTTTTACTCCAAAAATGTGAATCATCCCCCATGGTTGACATCATCATCTTGAGTCGTATTGGTTCTTATAAAGTTTATTTTGGTTGTATATTTGTCTTAGGAGGCCCATTTTAGACCTCAAAACTCCCCTAATGTTGTCTCTTACTCATCCAACTGACTCGACCTCCAAATAGGTTAAACACATATCCACTCGTAGATCTTCTCTGATCTAGGTCTTCAGCCTAGTTTGCATAAACAAAGCCATGAATGTCCAAAACTCTGCCTAATCCTGGTCTTCCTTGGTGGCTAAAACCATAATCATTAGTGCCACACATATACCTGAAAACCCGCTTCATTGCTATCCAATGATCCTTCCTTAGTTTTGACATAAAACTGCTCCATACTCCCATTTCATGTGCAATGTATGGTATATTACAGACCATCGCACAAATCAGGCTACCGATTGCACTTGCATATGGAACACATGACATGTCCTCTTCCACTTCTTGTGTCTTGGGACACTGTTCAACTGATAACTTTGCACCTACAGGAATAGGAACCTTCATCGATTTACTATCTTGCATATTAAACCTCTACAATATTGTCTCGACATACTTCCTCTGGTTTAACTAGAGCTTCCTCTTTGCTCGATCTCGTTTAATTTCCATGCCAAAAATATAGTTTGCAACACCAATATATGTCATGTCGAATTTGGAGGACACATTGGTCTTCAAATCGTGGCTAATTTCTTTGTCATTTCAAACCAGCAACATATCATACACATGCAGGACCAAATAAATAACATGGTCACCAATTAATTTAAAATACACACAATGATCTGCTTTTCTTCTAGTGAAGTCAAGTCCCCGTATAAATGTATCAAATTTCTGATACCACATCCTTGGTGACTGTTTTAACCCATACAAAGACTTTTTTAACTTGCATACCAGTTCTTTCTTACCCTTCACCGCAAATCCTTCAGGTTGCTTCATGTAGATCTCTTCTTCTAGATCCCCATGAAGAAATGATGTCTTCACATCCCTCTGTTCTACCTCAAAATCAAAAGCAACAACAATAGATAAAAGTAACCTAAAAGAAGCTACCATGGCAACAAGAGAAAAAATATCACCAAAATCAATTCCTGACACCTGGGAATAACCTTTTGCTACCAATCGAGCTTGATATTTCTCCACCTTTCCTTCTGCATTCATCTTCTTCTTGAACACCCATTTGCTGCCAATGGTTTTCCTTCCAGTCGGCAACTCCACCATATCCCAAGCCTCATTTTTGTGCAAAGATGCCATTTCATCAACCATGGCCTGTTTCCAAAGTTTTCCATCCTCTTAATCTACTGCTTCCTTCACAGTTTTGGTATCATCCTCTTAGATTTTCTCACAACCGGAGTTTGTGGCTCTTCATCTTCTGATCCCTCTTCTGCTGTAGAGTCTGATTCTTCCTCCTTTAGCTCAAACTCAATCTTCTCAGGTTCCTTTGGTAGGACTTCATGTTTAATTACATCTTTTGTTAGGCCCCTATAATACTAGTGATTCCCCCATTACTTTTGTCATTGTATCCTTTATTGTTATTATTTTGCCCCTATTATCCCCATATTGTTATTAGTATGCCCCATAGAAACCCACTATTGTTATTTTTGTGCCCTTATGTTATTACTGTTATGTCGGCTTGATTATATTGTGACCCCTTAGACTCCTATATATAGAAGGGAGGTTTAGTCATTTGTATCATCTAAGAATTGTTCATTTGTGTAATGTAAAGGAGCTTTCCCCCTCGAAGAGGCTTATTTCTAAGGAATTGCTCTATATTTTCTATCTTTTTGTGAGCTGGTTTCATAACATTTGGTATCAGAGCTTTGGATTCTAGAGTTTCGCTGCTCCAAATAGGTCATCATGGCATTTTCGCTAGAAATTTTTTTCTACGACGTTTCAAAAGCTAAAAAAGAAGCATTTGAGCCAAAATCATTTTGAACTTCGGGTCCAAATTTTAGAGCTTGTCTCACTATATTTACAGAGATATGATCTAAGGAAGTTAAGGTTTTTGCAGACTCCCGAATTACATTCCAAATAGGTGACTTGGGGAAAATCATAATAACTTATATTTTGAGCATTAGATTAAAATTTCATAAGAAGTTTCAAAAAGAGGACGGCCTTTAGTTTTCTATGTATCAGTTTCAGGTACTAAGGTCGAAACAGTGACACGTGGCATGTCATATAAGTTCACTCTACTGAACTAGTCTATAATCAGGTCACCGTGGGATATTTGGCATAATGTTTCCTTGGAGAATCCAATCTCGATCAGACTTGTGGGGTTAGAAAGAAGACTCAAATGGCTATTGCAGGATGATATTTCAAATATTCTAGACCAGCATTTACAAAGATACAACAGATTCAATATCAAGCTCTTACAAAGTGAAAAAAAGGTGTGTAGTTATTTTTTTAAATTTTGCATAAGATTGGTTTGAAAAATTAGTTTGAATGAATTCAAAGGGAATAATGAAGAATTATTCACATTAATTAATGCCCCGAAGAAAGAAAATGGAAACACCTAGTAAGCAACCTGAAAGCTCTAACATGACTCGTGAAGAAGAGGAAGAAATGCAACATGATATATGAAAATTACAAGACTAGGTACAACAAATTTCACTCTCACTAAAGGTAAATGAAGCCAAAATGAATGGCGTGGAAGCTAATATGAATGACATGCAAGTTAAGATGAATGGCATGGAAGCTAAGATGGATGGCATGGAAACTAAAATGAATGGCATGGACGCTAAGATGGAAGCTAAGATGAATGGCATGGATGCTAAGATGAATGGCAAAGACGATAAGATGGAAGAATTGAAGATAAATTTGAATAAGTTGCTACAAGAAATGGTCACTAATGGTGAAAGGGTAGTAAAGGAAACTCATGATGAGAACAAAAGAAATGTTAATCATGATTTCATAGACTCAAATGTTGGATTGTAGACCCACCATGTTCAAAAAATCGATATGAGGAAGTTTGATGGCAAGGATCTCGGAACATGGATACTATAGATGAAGCAATTTTTCGATCTCCATAATGTGCAAAACACAAAAAGGTACTATTGAAACTTTATATTTGGAACCAAGTCAGTTTGTATGGTATCGATGGCTTTGCTCTCGTAAACAAATTATCACTTGGGCAATTTTTACAAGAAATGATAGCACATTATGAGGATACAAAAAGCAACACCTTTTTTAGCCAATTGATAAATCTTAAACAAAAGGGTTCAATGATGGAGCACATTGAGAACCTTCAAAAATTGAACATAAGGGTAAAATATATTCTAGAGGAGCATAGGATTGATGTGTTCATAGGGAATTTAAAGGATAATATCCAACATGAGGTTCGCCTTTGGGAACCTGATTCATTGGAGAAGGCATTCACGTTAGCAAAAAAAATGGAAAGAAAAATTATGGCAACCAGGAAGCCTACCACTCACAACTATAAATATGGAAGTGTTGTTGCCCTTAGCCTTCCACAACCTACAAGGTTGACACCACAACAATTGGAAGAAAAAAGAGCAAAAGGGCGTTGTTACAGTTGTGATAGCAAATACACTAAAGGTCATAAGTGTGCTGAGAAGAAATTATTCTACATAGAATGTGAAGAGGAGGAAGAAAAGGAACAAGAAATGTCAAAAGAAGAGGATATACTCCAGGAACAAACCCTAGATAAAGAAGAAATGAATCCGACCATATCTTGTAATGCATTGGCTAGAATTACCACTCCTCAAACTATCAAGATAGAAGGACATATCAAGAAGAAAAAGGTAATATTCTTGATTGATTCGGGAAGTACACATAATTTTATTCATTATAAGATAGCAAAGGAATTGAATTGCTTGCTATATCCAGCACCAGAGTGTCAAGTGATGGTTGCAAGTGGAGGAACCATAAATTGCTCTGGAAAGTGCCATAATATCAAGCTATCCATGGGAGAATATGTATTGAATAGCCCAATGCTTTCCATTCCAATGGTTTATGCTGATGTTGTATTAGGATTCCAATGGCTACAATCCTTGGGTACAATAGCTTTTAATTTTCAAGAACTTTTCATGAAATTTTGTGCGGAAGGAAATGAAGTTGAATTAAGGGGTATTGCAGGAAACTTGGAAAGATAATCAACTCTAACAATATGACAAAGCTTCTAAAGAAGGAACAACGAGGTGTAATTGCACAATTATGTTCGCTATAGGTTCCCACATCGAAATCATCTATTTCTCCAGATCTCTAAAAAGTATTGGACAATCATTCCAAGGTATTTGAGACTCTCAAAGGTCTCCCACCTATTCATGATCATGATCATGCTATTCATTTGATTCCAGGAAGTGTTCCTCCAAACATCAGGCCGTACAGATATCCCTATGCCCAAAAGAGTGAAATCGACCGTATGGTTGCATAAATGCTAGAGGTTCGTATAATTCAACCTAGTCAAAGTTCTTTCTCTGCTCTAGTAGTATTGGTGCACAAGAAGGATTGGTCATGGTGCATGTGTCTAGATTATAGGGAGCTCAACAAGCTCATTGTTAAAGATAAATTTCCCATTCCTGTCATTAATGAATTATTGGATGAATTGCATGGATCAATTTACTTCACCAAGTTGGATCTTCATTCAGGATATCGTCAAATCAGAATGAAGACTGAAGACATTCCGAAAACAACATTTAGAACTCATGAGGGTCATTATGAATTTTTGTTCATGCCTTTTGGTCTTACCAATGCACCTTCTACATTTCAAGGTTTGATGAATTCCATTTTCAAACCCTTAGAAAATTTGTGTTAGTATTTTTTGATGATATACTAATCTATAGCAAGTCTTGGAAGGATCATGTTGAACACGGTTGACAGGGTGCTAAAACTATTGGAGGAGAAACAATTATATGCAAAAAGATCCAAATGTTTCTTTGGAGTACAAGAGGTGGAATATCTGGGTCATATTGTATCTCATGAAGGTGTTAAGTTAGACCCTAGAAAAATTAAAGCCATGAAGGAATGGAAAATCCCCACATCCTAATGCATCTACGAGGATTTCTCAGGTTGATAGGGTATTATCGCAAGTTTGTTAAGAATTATGGGAGAATAGCATCACCTCTAACAACATTATTGAAGAAAGATGCATTTTCATGGACTCCAGAAGCAACAAAGGCCTTTGAACATCTTAAAGAGGCAATGTGCCAAGCACCGGTCTTAGCTACACCGAACTTCACAAAAACCTTTATTATGGAATGTGATGCTTCAGGAAATGGAATTGGTGCTGTTTTAATGCAAGATGAAAGACCCATTGCTTTCGAAAGTTGTCCAATCAAGGGAAAGTATTTACACAAAGCTATTTATGAGAAGGAAATGTTGGCAATACTACATGCACTTAAGAAATGGCGACCCTACCTAATGGGAAGACACTTCAAGGTAAAAACGGATCATGATAGTCTTAAATACTTTTTAGGACAAAGATTATCCTCTGAAGAGCAACAAAAATGGGTCACAAATATGTTGGGTTATGACTTTGAAATCATCTACAAAAAATGGAAGCAAAATGTTGTGGTAGATGCACTCTCAAGAAAGGATGAGGATGTGGAAGCATTGTTGTGCGCCATTTCTATTATCCAACCAGATTGGATAAACAAATCAAGGGAGGAATGGAAGAATGATGAAGAAGTGTGGGAACTTATTCGAAAGATACAAAAAGATCCTAGTACATCTGATACATTTAGCTGGAAAAATGATTCGTTATGGGACAAATATCGCTTATACCTATGTAAGAATTCCCAACTCAAACAAAAGATTCTTATGGAATTGCACACTTCTCCCTTAGGAGGGCACTCAAGATTTTTAAAAACTTACCACATGGTTAAGAAGGAATTTTTTTGGGATGGCCTTAAATCGGATATTCAAAAGTTTGTGGCAGAATGTTTGGTTTGCCAACAGAATAAAGTTGAAACAATTAAGACCCCAGGTCTATTACAAGCTTTATCCTTTCCAAGCCAATGTTGGGAGGAGGATTCAATGGATTTTATCACAGGTTTACCCAAGTTCGAAGGAAAGAGTGTCATCATGGTGGTAGTTGACAGACTTACCAAGTATGCACACTTTTGTGCATTATCACATCCATTTAAAGCCAATACAGTTTCTATTGCATTTATGGAAACAATTCAAAATCTACATGGAAACCCAAAGATTATTGTAAGCGACAAAGATCCCGTTTTCACTGGAAATTTTTGTACATAATTATTTTCTTGTCTCGGTACTCAGTTAGCTCATAGCACATCTTATCATCCTCAATCTGATGGGAAAACTGAGATAGTAAATAAATTTTTGGAAGGATATCTTCGTTTCTTTGTATCTAATAAACAGACATAATGGGTCAAATGGTTGCCTCTGGCTAAATGGTGGTATAACACTTCCTTCCATACTGCAGCAAAAATGACCCAATTTATGGCACTTTATGGATATTGTTAGAAATTATATATTATGGAGCAATGGAACACATAAAATATTACAGAAATATAAACACAGAAAATGCATAAAACAAGAGAGATACAGATATACGTGGTTCACCCAGTTTGGGCTATGTCCACCCCAAACAACCAGTCCTTCCTTTCTATTATCCATCAAAATGAAGAGACACAACCTACAGCAGATCCGCTGTAATATCGTCTGTTATCTCTCACAGTCTCACCTCTCTATTTCCTACTCACAGAATACACATCTATCACACAACCTCAAATACAATGTCCTCATACAAAGAGAGGGGTTGCCTTCTAGGGAAAAAAACCCTAAACTAAACATAAGTTCTACCGTCAGATCATCCGCCTAATGAACGACCCAGATTGACCCCCCCTGCAGCAAATATTTTACGGGCGGCATTTCAAACTGGGGTCCAATGTGGCGATACCTTTGAATATAGAAGATAATCAAGATCCACACCCAACAATCTCCCACTTGGAGACTAATTGTAGCAACTCCACCGCTGCTCCATTTGCTGGACAATGACTCCTCTTTGGACCTGGCTGTTTCTCATCTTCATCGTCATCCTTGAAGACCAATTGAAACTAAGCATATTCTTAGTTTCTCCCCGGTTACAACTTTTGTTAGCATATCTGCAGGATTCTAGCTAGTGTGTACCTTTTCCAGCTTCAACTCTCCATTTTCCAACACCGATCATATGAAATGGTACTTGAGCTGTATGTGTTTAGTCTTGGAATGAAATGTTGAGTTCTTTGCAAGATGAATGGCACTTTGGCTATCACTGTATAACGTGCCCATATCATGCTCCTTACCCAATTCACACATAAACCTTTGTAACCAAATCATTTCTTTACTAGCCTTTGTAGCAGCAACATACTCTGCTTCTGTTGTTGAAAGTGCAACAACACTTTGGATTTTTGAAACCCAAGTAACAACTGTTCCTCCAACAGTAAATACATATCCTGTAGTGCTCTTCCTGTTATTTCTGTCACCTGCCATATCTGCATCAACATATCCTTGTAGGGAGATGTTTGAACCACCAAAGCATAATGGTTGATTTGTGGTACCTTTCAAATATCTGAGAATCCATTTCACTGTCATCCAATGTTCCTTTCCTGGATTGTTCATGTACCTGCTTACAACTCCCACTGCATGTGCAATATCAGGCCTTGTGCAGACCATTGCATACATTAAGCTTCCAATTGCTGATGCATATGGAACTTTAGACATATAATCCATGTCTTCTTGGGTCTTTGGGCAAATTTCCTTGCTAAGTTTTAAATGGCTAGCAAAAGGTGTACTAACTGGTTTTGCATTGTGCATGTTAAATCTTTTCAACACCTTTTGTATGTACTCATTCTGAGACAATGTTAATTTATGATTTTTCCTGTCTCTAGTTATTCTCATACCAAGGATTTGTTTTGCAGCTCCCAAATCCTTCATTGCAAATGAATTTGCCAATTTTCTTTTGAGCACATTTATTTCCTACATGTTAGATCCCGCAACAAGCATGTCATCTACGTACAAT
The DNA here is from genome assembly GCA_031772625.1 of Pinus tabuliformis. Lineage (NCBI taxonomy): Eukaryota > Viridiplantae > Streptophyta > Pinopsida > Pinales > Pinaceae > Pinus > Pinus tabuliformis. The sequence continues at coordinate 430,914,714 of CM062804.1, forward strand.
AACAATATAATATAGCTGCCATATTTTTAATTTTTCAAATAAACACAATGATCAGAGTGACATCTAGTATAACCTTGTTCAGACATAAACTTGTCAAATTTTAGATACCACTGCCTTGGAGCCTGTTTTAAGCCATACAAGCTCTTCTTCAACCTGCACACTAGTTTCTCCTTCCCTTTCACCTCATATCCTTGTGGCTGCTGCATATATATCTCTTCCTCCAAATCCCCATGGAGAAAGGCTGTCTTTACATCTAACTGCTCAAGATGCAAATCTTCAGCAGCTACAAGACTTAAAATAGTTCTGATTGAAGTCATTTTAACAACATGAGAAAATATTTCATCAAAATCAATACCTTTCTTCTGTGCAAACCCCTTCACCACAAGTCTAGCTTTATACCTCTGTTTTCCTCCATCTTCTTCCTTCAGCCTGTAAACCCATTTATTCTTCAATGTAGTTTTTCCTACAGGCAACCTGACTAAATCCCAAGTCTGGTTATGCATTAAGGAGTCCATCTCTTCTTCCATGGCTACCTCCCACTTCTTCCTGCTTTCAACCTGCATTGCTTCTTCATAACATTCGGGTTCACCGGAATCAGTCAACAATAAATAATATAATGAAGGAGAGTATCGTTCAGGGGGTCTACTTATCCTGGTAGATCTTCTAACACCACTTTCAAGTGTTTGGGGTGCCTGTTGTTGTTGTGGTGGTTGCTGTTGTTGTGGTTGTTGATTATTATTATTTTCAGGCACCTTTACTTTTTCAGTGATTTCATCAAGAACTGCGTATTCCTTGTTTTCCTTTTCCTGTTTCTTTTCCTGCAACTGATTCTTATACAATACCTTTTCATTGAATATTACATCTCTGCTCCTAATGATTTTGTGATTTTCATAATCATATAAGCGATAACCAAAATCATTAACACCATATCCAATAAAGGTACATTTCTTTGACTTTGCCTCAAGCTTTGTTCTATTTTCTTTATCAATATGGACAAAGGCCTCACAACCAAAAGGATTTAAAATAAAGTAGTTTACCTTTTTACCTGTCCATGCTTCCTCTGGAACACCACCATCCAAGGAACTTGAAGGCCCTCTGTTTATTAGATAAACAACAGTATCTACAACATCTGTCCAAAACTGTAAAGGCAATCCTGCATGCAATCTCATGCACCTTGCACGCTCCATGATTGTTCTGTTCATCCTTTCTGACACACCATTTTCTTATGGTGTTCTTGGAACTGTCTTCTCTCTTCAAATTCCATGCTCTGAAAAATACCTATCAAACTCTTTGCTGCAATATTCACCTCCATTGTCTGATCTAAGACACTTCAATTTCTTTCCTGTCTCAATCTCAACCAAAGCTTTTCATTTCTTGAAAGTATCAAATACATCAGATTTATTCTTAATACAATAAATCCAAGTTTTTCTAGTTGCATCATCAATAAAAGTAACATAATAACGAGAGCCACAGAGAGATGATACCTGAGCAGGTCCCCATACATCTGTATGCACAAGCTCTAATTTTTCATTCTTCTTTTCTTTCCCAACTCTGAGAAATATGACTCTCTTCTGTTTTCCATAAATGCAATTCTCACAGAAGTCCAAATCAACATTCTTCAAACCCGGCAACAAATTCCTTGAGTGAAGAATCTTCATCCCCTTTTCACTCATGTGTCTGAGCCTATGATGCCATAATGCTGCATCTACTCCTTTGGAAGTTAAAGCATTAACAGAGTTAGAAATACCATTGCATAAATACAATGTACCAACCTTTTCGCCTTTTGCTATTACCAGGGCTCCTTTGGTGACCTTCCAAGATTTATCTGTGAAAGTTGTCACACAACCTTCACCGCCTAACTGCCCTGTTGAAATCAAATTTTTCTTTAGATCTGGAACATGCCTTACCTCCTTTAATAGCCATTGGTTTCCATTCTGCTGTTTTACAAGAACCTTACCCATTCCAACGATTTTACAGGGTTTATCATCACCCAGACGAACTTGTCCAAAATCTCCTTGAACATAGTCATGAAAGTATTTCTTATCAGGTGTGGCAAGGAATGAAGCCCTGAATCTACCACCCAATAATCAGTAATATTTTCGAAAGAAAGAATCAAAGCATCTTGTAACACCTCACCTGTCACATTTGCTTCATGATTGTTTTCTTGCTGTGCATCTCCTTCTTTTCCCTTCCGAGATCTACAGTCTTTCTTTAGGTGTCCTTTCTTTCCACATTTCCAGCACACTATCCCTGATCTGGACTTGGATCTGCCTTTCCTTGATTTACTGCGATATCCTGAGCTCTTTCCTCTTTCCATTTTTCTTCCTCTAGACTCTGCACTCAAAGCATTTCCCGATGTCTCACCGGAGCTTTTCCGTCGCATTTCCTCGCTAAGGATAGCACCGACAACATCATCAAACTTTAAAGTACTAGATCCAGAAACGGAGTTACTAATGGCCATTACCAAACCATTCCAACTTTCTGGTAATGAGCACAAGAATAACATAGCTCTAACTTCATCATCAAAGTTTACCCCTACAGAACTTAACTGACTTGTAACTGTATTAAAATCATTTAAATGGTCTGCAACAGATCCACCTTCTGACATCTTCATATTAAATAACCATTTCATAAGAAATACCTTGTTTGAGGCCGAGGGTTTTTCATATAGTTTCGACAACGCTTGAATCAAACCCTCTGTCGTGGTTTCCTTCGAAATGTTGAAGGCGACTGATGCAGCAAGGCACAACTGTATTGTTCCGAGTGCCTTTCTATCGAGAAGGTTCCATTCTTCGTCTGTCATACCCGTCGGCATCTTTGATTTTCCGCCCAATGGTAGGTATAGATCTTTCTGATACAGATAATCTTCCATTTGCATCTTCCACAGCAAGAAGTTTTGGTCGTTAAATTTCTCGGCCCTAAACTTACCATCTTCCGCCATTGCTCCCACTCGAAGCAGGAACCCTTCTTTCCTGCGAGTTTATCAGCCAAATAGACCTTTGGCTCTGATACCAGTTGTTAGAAATTATATATTATGGAGCAATGGAACACATAAAATATTACAGAAATATAAACACAGAAAACATATAAAACAAGAGAGACACATATATACGTGGTTCACCTAGTTTGGGGTACGTCCACCCGAACAGCCAGTCCTTCCTTTCTATTATCCAGCAAAATGAAGAGGCACAACCTACAGCAGATTCGCTGTAATATCGTCTGTTTTATCTCACAGTCTCACCTCTCTATTTCCCGCTCACAGAATACACATCTATCACACAGCCTCAAATACAATGCCCTCATACAAAGAGAGGGGTTGCCTTCTAGGGCAAAAAACCCTAAACTAAACATAAGTTCTACTGTCAGATTATCCGCCTAATGAATGGCCCAGATTGACTAGAAATTACTATACTTTTACAAGGAAATTTTACAGCTGTTTTTAGCTTCAGGGGCGCTGCCCCTGAAACCCCCCGCCAGGGGGGGGGGCTCCCAAAGGTCGCAGCCGCCCCCTCTGGACCCCCCCTGCAGCGAATATTTTACGGATGTGGCGATACCTTTGAATATATAAGATAATCAGGCTCCACACCCAACAGATATCATCCACCATCCATCACATCATATATAAGAGAAAATTCTAAGGTTCAAGAAGTGGAACATCACATTGAGCATCAACAACAAGTTCTCCAACTCTTAAAGGATAACTTCACGTTGGCGCAGAATAGAATGAAATAACAGGCAGATCAACATCGCAGCGAAAGAAGTTTTGATGTAGGTGACTGGGTATTCCTACGGCTACAACCATATAAACAAATTTCCCTCAAACAAGCTAGGAAGGATAATAAATTATCACCAAAGTATTATGGTCCATACAAGGTGTTGCAAAAGATTGGTACTATGGCATAAAAGTTGGAGCTTTCTGCAGCTTCTCGATTGCACCCAGTTTTCCATGTTTCATGTTTAAAGAAGGTTATAGGTGACAAGCTCTCAGTTCAAAAAATATTTCCAGAACTTAACGACGAAGGAAAAATTATATTGGAATCGAAAGCAGTCACAAAAACAAGAACTCGACAGCTATGAAATTGATCAATTTTGGAGTATCTCATCAAGTGGAAAAACTTGTCCGCTGAAGATTCCCTGCATTAAATACCAATGCTCCCCAAACCATCTTGTAGGTATCTTTCCCGAACACTATTTTTACACTTGCATCATCCAGCTTGCTTACATAAATAAGATTTCTGGCTAATGCAGGAATATGCAGAACACCCGGAAGTGTTCTAATCCTTCCACCTTGCAACTTCAACTTGACTTTTTCGTGACCAATGATTCTAGCCTTCCTATCATCCCCAAGAAGACATCACCACCATCATATTTCTCATATTCGGAGAACCACTCTCTATGGGGAGTGAAGTGAAAGGATGCACCTGAGTCAATCAACCATGCCTCATGATCTACATGTGTACTTGAAGAAGAAGCTAAGTACACATCCCCACCTTCATCTGAGATGGTTTTCGCCTCTACAAAAGGAGCATCATCAGATCCCTTTCCTTTCTCAGGAGCTTTAGATTTACAATCGCTTTTGTAGTGCCCTTCATTTTCGCATTTCCAGCACACCTTTACAGGTTTTCCTGGAGAATTAGCTCTCCCTCTAGATTTAGATCTCCCACTCGAGGATTTTTTTTTTTTTTTTTTTGGAACCATCCTCGTACAGGAAAGGCATCACCATTATGGCTCTCCATATTTTTCCGTCTCATCTCCTCCGTCAGCAAGGATGAGACTATTTCATCAAACTACAAGGCAGTTGCATTGCTACCTATTGCAACAACCAGACTGTCCCATGAATCTGGTAGAGAACACAACAAACTAATGCACTTATCTTCATTTGAAATTTTAATATCAATAGATAATAACTAGCTTACCATAGTATTAAATGCGTTTATATGCTTTGTCACCGAGTCTCCATCTTTCATCCTCAGGTTATACAACTTTTTCCATAGGAACAATTTATTCACTAGAGACTTAGATTGGTACAAAGTCCCTAAATTGTCCCACAAAGCCTTCACCGTAGCTTCCCCTGATACATTCAACAATACTGAATATGAGACACAATCCTATTGTGCTTTTTTGCCTTCCGATCCAACTTCTTCCATTCTTCATCGGACATTACCGTTGGTTTAGTACTTGGATCTACCATGATCCACTAATCTTTATCCACCAGTAGATCCTCCATCTTGAGTTTCCACAACTCAAAACTCTGACCATTAAATTTCTCAATCTCTATCTTTCCACTGCTCGCCATATTCTCTCACCACAAGAATCGATCCTGCAGATCTCCCACTAAATAGGGTCTACCAGAGGCTCGAGAAAAACCCCTCAGCAACAAAGGCGCCCCATTGAAGCCAAAACAACTCTGATACCAAATGTAGGTTTTAACCCCGTACAAAAATTATCGGCATACAAATTCTAAACACACAAAATAAAAAATGGTGAGAGCATAACACATAAAACAAATATACACAGAGATTTTCCCTTGGATCCCAAAACTGGGACTACTAGATTGATTTTTCATTATGTTCCTTTCAATGTTACAATACATATATATACATGCCGAAGAATCCATTAACCCTGGATTAGAACATAACCGTAGTTCCCTTGACTGGATCTACAAAATACCATGGACGGAAAACCATCGCGCCCAAAACCATGTGCGAAATCCATGCACAAAACCATAGGTAGGTCCTCCCACCTAATATAGGGTCCATTTTTTTTCCCTGGGGCGCTGCTCCATACCCCATAGAGGGGGGCTACTGCCCCCTTGTGACCCCCCCTGCAGCACCCAATGCAATGTACAGGTAAGTCTACCGCTCCCCTCAAACCCCTCGACTATGGGGGCTTTCGGTCCCCCCTGTGACCCCCCGGCAGCGCCCCGTACAACGTAAAGGGGGGTTTACCGCACCCCTTGTAATTGATCTACTACTTTCATGCATCGATTAAACATTCATTCATCCAAATTCAGATAACAAAGAGAAAATATAGAAACTGCATAAGTAAATACATATACACATTTATAGCTTCAAAAACAATCTTTATTGACATAATATTTCTGTTACAGACTCTTCTTCCTTGCGCACTCAGCTATAGGGCCCCACACACTCAACTTGTAGACTTACCAAGGTCTCCGCACACTTAGCAGCAGGAGCCTTCCCCTTCACCTAAGTACAAGAAACAAACTTCCCTGTCTTATATTACTTGCCTATACAATGAAATTCTATTTAAGTTACTTTCTAGACTTGCTATGACTCCTCTATATGTAGCCTTCTCTTTTACAATACCATGGTCCGCGGACCATGGGAGGGTCACAAAACTCCCTATATTCTAACAAACGAAGGGACTAAATCCCCTTTTGACTCCTATGATCTTTGCGCTCTGTTCCATCAAAACACGATGAATTTACAAGTATACAAAAATTAATTACAAAATTTTACCCATGACTCAAAAATAAATTAAATTCTTTTTCTTGGGTTTCAAGCCCATTCCTTTGGGTAAAATCCCCAAACCTTGGGTGTCTTTCCCACAAGCTCTTGTTAGAAATTAACGAAGCAATGAAACACACAAAATATTTTGGAAACACAAATACATAAATGCATAGAACAAGAGAGACAAATATATAAGCGGCTCACCCAATTTGGGCTATATCCACAAAGAAAAAACTAGACCTTCCTTTTATATTATCTAGGAAAATGAAGATATACAACCTACAACATATCTGTTGTAATTTCCTCTTCACTCTCACATAATCTCCTCTCTCTTTCTTGCTTAGAATAATAATACACATATGCTATACAATTCCCTCATATAAACCGAAGTGTTTCCTTCTAGGGGAAAAAACCATAAATTAAACATAACTTCTACTGTTAGATCATTCACCTAATGAATGACCCATATTGACTATGAGATTACAATATTTTACAAGGGAAATTTTCATCTATTTTTTTCTTCGAGGGTGCTGCCCATGAACCCTCCCCATGGGGGGCTCTAAACATGCAACTGCTCCCCTTGGGACCTCCCAGGTAGAAATAGTGGGGGTCCAAGCCCCGCCACACCCCCCGACGGGGATTGGGATCCAACCGCGACTGAAACAAGACATATGAATCAGGAAAATAATGAGGCTCCACATCTAACAACTCTCCTTTTGTGGGTTTTATCCACTTGGAAATACCTTTCGAGTTACCCAAACTTCAACACCCCCTCTCAGTGAGGAAGGCATTTCCACCACTACTTGGAAGTGGCCCTACTTCTAAATCTAATACACAACCACACCCTTTTGGAAGAACTGGATCTTTGATGATAACATCATTAGAGGAAATTTCAACCTAAAAGTGGCCTCCTAAGGAAAAATAATAAAATAAGAGTTATGAATTTTGGAGGGAAAGGAAGAAACTATTTTTTTTAGTGTATTTTTGGCTTGTCTCCTTATAGGTTTACTCAAATTTCAAGTGTAGACACTCATTGGATGCAGAATTAAATTATGCATGCAACGAGTACTCATTATGCAATCTTTTCAGAAGACCTACATTGATAAAAATTGAAGATACATAAAAAGATTGTGTTAAACACATTTTTTTTTAATGTATCTTCAATTTTTATCATTGTGAGTCTTCTCAAAAGTATGCATAATGGGTACTCATTGGATGCAAAATTTAATTCTACATCCAACGAGTGTCTACACTTGAAATTTGAGTGAACCTTTAAGGAGATAAACCAAAAATACAATTAAAAAAGGTCATTGTTTAAATTTCCCCTCCAAAACATTTACATGTACCTCTTTTTAAATTTAAAGGATTTTGATTGGTTTACATATTATGTATGTGAAAATTTCATGGACAATTTTAGGGTGAAATATCCTCTAATGAATTGCAGAAATATCCAGCTCCATGAATTTTTCTTGCATGGCCATGACCATCCTCGGATGTGCGACATCTTCTTTTAAATGACCATGACTTTCCTGCATGGTCCATTACTATTCTTGCATGTACCATTAATTTCGTTGCATGTACCATAAATGTCCTCAAATAGTTCTTGAATTTCCTTGCATGAATTGGAAGACTCCACTCTGTTGCTTAAACCTTGAAGGTTAGACATCCACTAGGCGGTTAAATATCCTTCCCAGTCTCCCTTTGAATCCAGACTCCTTCTGAGCCTACACAATATCCTCTTGGTTCACTCTTCTTTCCCTTTCGGAAAGTGTTGCAATTGAATTTGTGCCATTTCAAGGTTAGTCTCGAGTTGTTGTTGAACATTAGGCCTAGTCCACTCTAGACAACCACAACTCAACTCTGCAAGTGTTGTCATCCTCCTATGTCAAACACCTAATATGCACATGGGTCCACTGTCAGATGTGCAATTTGATAACCCAATGAAGATACTATCTCACTATCAACCTACCATCCACACATAGTGACCTTATCCATTCCAAAGCACTCCTTGCCAAGGCACCTGAACCGTCTTAACATACTTTGACAAGTCAATAGAAACCCATCATCAGTAACCTCCCACACAACATACTGGTGTGCACCGATTTATACACCAATTGACCAAAACTCCCACCCTATCTCATCAACAAAACAATCAAGACCACATATCCATTGTTTTTGCTGAACCTTCTACTCCATGTTTAGGCAAAACTACTACTTCTTGCAACAATTTCATAGCTCCCTCCTTGAGCTGATCCTGTGCACTCTTTGATTTGGATGTCCTTCAAAGTAACTTTGATACCATGTTGAAGTTCCCTTTCACCCTAGGTTAAGTCTATGAATTAACCAAGAAAATAGATATGCCCAACCAAAAACAAATTTTCACAACAAAATATAATATAACAACAATGAGATCAATAACAATACACAATATTTTGGCCCAAATCACATTCTTTACTAGTTAATCAATAAGAAAAACTTAGGGCTCTTGTACTAGGGATCATGGCCCTTTGTAATCCCCATAAAAAGCTAATATATAAAGTCATTCCTTTGACTGATTCAACAGGGATGAAGTTAATTCCTTTAGGTCCTCATCTACCCAATTATAAATACAATTAGCTGTCTTATGCCTGCAAAACAAACACCATCAAGAACTTGACTTGCCCGGTTTATTCCTTTAGCCCATAGTCCCCATCACAACTTGTTGTCCTTGTTGTAGCCACCGTCCTTCCCTACTAAAGACCTCTTTTGGTAGTATACCAACCTCTATTCAAACCCCTTTTCCTTTAGTTTACCTTCTTGACTGAAGTCTAGTCATTCAGATCTCCTTCAGCCTTAACTAGGTTGAAACAATCCTACAACCAACCCCATTTCTATTGTTCTAGGCCTCAACTAGGCCTCCATGTCCTCCTAGGAATACGACACCTTCATAATAGTTCTTGTCCCACTGTTGCAACATTCCTTGAGACCCTTACTACTGTTCTAGTCTGCAATTTCCCTGGTCCTAGCTTTGCAACCCTATGATCGTCTTCCTGCAACCCCTTTCCTCCTACATGCGACCTAACTCAACCATCTTCCTGGAAGCCGTGACCTATTAAAAATCACCCCCAACCTACCATGCTTGAATTTTTCCAACCTCGGTCTAGGCCTCTTCATTGCCTAACAGGTCTACAATGATCTCCTCCTTGCTATGACCTAGAATAGGGATGTCCCTATTCTAGTTGTGGCTTCAACAAACGTCATAGACCTACTTCCTTTATGCCTATTCCTTTATCAGTTCAACTCAACTTCCATAGAACAAACATGTCCTTGAATATACCTCCAAAATTGGATTCCTTCTATAGGATACGACTCTTTCTAGGGCATATCACCTTGCAAAATTGTAATCCATCACACTTTTGTCTAGGCTCTCCTTTGGATCCATATTTATACTTTTCCAATGGGTGTAAAACCCCAAGGGTCATGTCCCTTGGCCTTGTTGGCCAACCTAAGCCTACATGAATCAAAATTAAATTAAATTATTTTTATTGAGTTCCAAGCCCATTCCTTTGGGTCAAACCTCCAAACCTTGGGTTTTTTTACCACAAGCTCTCTTTTTGTGGGTTTTCTCCACTTGGAAATACCTTCCATGCACCTAATTTCCAACAGCTTGAAGGTTTACTGTCTTTTGGAATCATGGCTAGAAAGGAGGTGTTCATAACTCCCCCAATTCTATCCTTCTTTATTGTCCATTTGATCATTTTTAGAAGGTCATATTTCAGCAATCACTAGAATATTTTGCAAAAATGTATGGTGAAGCCATCTGGTCCAGGGGCTTTATCTTGCTCCAGATCCCAAATTGCATCTATGACTTCATAGTCCTCCATTTCTTCAATCTCCTCCTCAGAATTCCTCCCTTGATTCATGTATAAATATTTAAAATGTTCAAAGGTTGCTTGTTTAATTTCATGAAAGGAAGAAACCTTTTTCCCTCTCACAGTTGTAATTTCTTTGACATTATTGATCTTGGCTTGTCTATGATTTTTTTTTTTTGTCACAATCACTTGCTTGAAGCCAAATTTGTCTTGACTTCAGTATCCACTCCTCCTCCTCCCACTTATTTTGTATATATAATTCTTAGCTCAACTTTCTTTCCTTGTCATAATGTTCTTCTAATATCTCTTGCACTTCCATTTCTTTTTGGAGATGTTCCAACTAGTTTTGTATTTCCTTTTTCCTCGTGGTCAGGTTCATGTATGATGCTTTTGATCACTCTTCCATTTGATCCTTAATTTTTCTTCCCATATATAAGCCAAAGAATCCTCAATATATGATCCCCAACTTCTTTAAATTAACCTCGAAGCCTCTTCCTCCCGCAATCAAACTGGATTGAATCTAAAAGGTATGGGACATAAATTTTCCCCTTATTTTATTTCTAGAAAAATTGGATTATGGTCCGACTCACTATGAGGTAGGATATTTGAATGGATCTATTACCTTCTAAATAATAGCCACTATGAGCCAAAACATGATCTAGATGGGATACTATAAAATTGATTCCATATATTTTGTTTTTTCAGGTGTATTTCTAGGAAGTGAGTTTCATGTCCACTGGATCTCATTCTAAGTTAAATTCCTCCATTTATTGTCTGATTGTGTCTCTAACTATAATTCCACCTTTTTTCTTTGAACTTATATAAGTGGTATTAAAGTCTCCTACCATAATGCTTCTCTGGAAATCTGAGGCTATTCTCAAACCTTTCAATTGTGACCAAAATTCCTTTTTCTCTTTATATATTATTGGTGAGTATACATTATATATCCTTAACTCCTTTGCAGTGTCTTTTTGTTTCAACACTGTTAATATAATATTATCAATTATCATAGTTTTATATAATCCCAAATTTATCTTAATCCTAGATAATACAAAACCCCCCAGAAACCCCTCTAACACTAGCCACTCCAAATTACTTTATTTCATATTTTCTATACTACTTGTAACATGTATTTTTCTTATTGTTTTGTATCTTGGACATGGAAAACAGAGGGTTTAGTTTCTTTTATTAAATCATGCATAACTAAAATTTTTCTTCTACTGCTTAAACCTCTAATATTGCAAGAGACCACTTTCATTATTTACAAATGAGGAGAATAGACTTACCCTAGTCCTTCCCTGTACTTTTCTTTGTCCTTATTCGTCCAGAGATTATAACCCTTATAGAAATCAAGTTTGGATTGGGATCCTAGTTTCTTGTCTTGTTCTGTTGCAATATGCCAAGCTTATTTTCTTGATTTTCTACGAACCTTTCTTTTCTATTCCTCTTCTTCATCACATTACTCTATTTCTTGGTCTTCCCATGATTAATATTTTGATCTAGCGACTCTTGTAGCAATTCAGACAACCTTAACCATTTCTGCTAGGGTTTTCTGAGGTTTTTCTTTTGACAATTATTGCAGATGTGGTTCATTATTTTACAGATTATCCCACTGATGTTGTGATCCTTTGGGACTTTTTTGAGTTTCCCTTTATTTCTTGGTTGGGATTTTTCCTTTTTCTTGTTCATCCTCTTTTGATGTCGTGATTTTCCCATCCTCTGTAATGTTTTATAGTGGAGCAAACTTATTTTCTAAAGTTGAAGGATTTGTGGCTATTGGAGATGTTCTCTTCTATGGTTTGTTCACTTTTCCATTTCTTGGTTTTCCATGACTCTTGTTGTGGCTCTTAAGTCTCCTCTTTTTTACTCCCTTTCTTGTAATCTTTAGAAAAGTTCCCATATTATTGGCCCTATTTGCATTTAAAGGAAAGTTACTCATAATCCAATTGTTGAAGATGCTTCCAGTTTCCAATTTCCAACCAAATCTCAATTGACAACCCCTTTTTCCAAGTCTACTTCAACACAAATCCTTGTGTAAGCATATATATGAGATTTTGTCTCTGATCTATCAATGTATCTTCATAATGAGTTACCAACCACTTTAAGACAATCGTCACACCAACATGAGATTGTTAATCTTGGGAGTTTAACCCAAACTGAAATGACTGAGGGAATGTATTCATTTGGATCAAAGTCCAAAGTCCAATGATTTAGATACAAACCTCTCTCTCTAAATAATTATGGCCCATTCAAGAATATAAAATGTTTCTCTTCTTTGGTTTGAAAAAGAAAGATGAAGAACCCCCTACCTACAACATAGGATTCCACCTCCCCCTGAATCGATGACTTCCAGGGGAGAGCTACCCATTGGTCCACCGATTTTGGAGACGACCATAGTCCCATGAACTTCCCCACCAACGTTTGTTCTGAGAAGGCCCATGTTTTGTGCCAGAGGGAAACTAAAGGAATTTTCACTGTGGGAGCATTTTCAAATTTTTTGATGAATTAAGAGGGAGCAATTTTTTTTTAGTTGTAGTACTTCAACCAATGCGTGGAAAGCTATATCATTAGATGAAAGTGTAGAGGTAAATATCCCCTCCACTACCATTAAAAACCTGCACACCCAAGTCCCTACAACGACGAATCAACAATTTCAAAAGCCCTTAACTCTATAGCACCATGAGTAATTGAAAATTTAATAACAAAATATAATTATGTATTAAAAAATCAAATTGAATTTTACATTTTTTTCGCTATTTAATGATTAAATAATAATAAAAACGATATCATTTTAATTTACTTAGGAAATAACTCTACAATTTTACTACAAGATTTATAATTATATAATTTAACTAAAATATAACATCGTAATTTTGCCATCTTAATAATAATATAATTAAAATGTAATAGGAATTAATATATTTATGGATATAGGATAATAGTTAATGATATAATGTGAGACATGAAAATAGATTCTGGCTATTAATTTTTTTTGCGATGAACATTATTTTCATTTTATATAATTACCTATTAATTTTCTTTTGGGGTGAGGAACAATATTTTCATTTTAAATAATTGAAAGGTCATGCTTACTTTATCGATAGAATATAATTTAAGTATCTTAGGAAGCATTAACTTATATCGTGATAGATGATATGGCACAATTGTCCTTGGCAGCTCATGGACCAAAGAATTTTTAGAAGAGGGAGTGACATAAAAAACTAAGGGCCATATGACCACTTTCCTTGGTACATTCATGTGAGTCACAATATGGTCCTTGGTAAAGTGGATGGTGCAATTGTCCTTGGAAAGGTGTTTATTTATTATTTCTTTTTGGTGGTCATCTCTCTCATTCTAGCTTGGCATTGGTGATGTCAAATTATGTGTATTGAGGCGAGTTACAATATAGTTTTTGGTTCAAATTATGTGTATTGATGTGAGTTACAATATGGATTTTGGTTTTCTATTTGGGTTTTTTTAGAAATTTGAATTTTTATCTTTTTCATTTTATTTTATTATGATGATGTCAAATTATTTTTCTCCTATATCTTTGATATAATAGTTAAAGTTTTTTTTAAATTTTCTAATTTTATAGAGAATATAATATTTATAACTTTTCCAATTTTGAATTTCAGATTAATAACGAATATGTGTAATTAATGAATAGTTAAAAGTCAAATGATATAATATATAAAAACAAAATTGTAAATCAATTGATAATAAAAATATATATTATAGGTTTTAGAAGGAGAAGGACAAAAGAATGGGGTTATGACTCCATAAAATGGGGCTTATACAAACATTCATACAACTCCTACACTCTAAGTGTAAGCATGACTGTGTTTGCATAAGTTTGATTTGAGCCTAATGAAATGGTTGGTAATGTGAATGATTGGTATCAGAGCAAGAAGGTGGTGGAAATCAGTGGTTCTATGAAATTGGAATTTTTTTCCAATTCTAGACGGGGTATAGAAAATATGACGTGGACTCATGCATTTGACATGGACTAGTGGGTGACATGGAGGCATTAGAGTGTTTCCATGTGGTAACCATGAGCTAGAGTCCAAGGTTATGATGGCAAGGTTATATGGAAAATAATGTTAAGTGGTTTACAGAGGGAAGAAGAGTGGTATTTAGAATGGTCAACCCCATCCCCCCAACTCCCCCAATTGTTGTCAGGGTGACATGTAACATCCATCGCTTTGCCCCTGTCTATGTAATATGAAATTATGACTCCACTACCAACATGGAGAGCCACGAATATATGATACACTAATTAAGCATTTAAAATTAATCACTTAAAATTAAGTTACTACCAGCTGAAGGAATGAATACCTTATGGATCCATAGCTTGAGGGAATCTTTCTTGTTTGTGTTCCCTGAAAGCCATAACCTAGCTAAATTAAATCATTAAGCCGCTAGTTTCATACCAATCGCATTGTTGACATATTTTTGTAAGATATGTGATTGAAGAGAAACCACCACCTGAAAGGAATTTAACAGATTGGATTGGGGCGGTGAGGGGCGCAGGATGATGCCCATTCCTCCTCACAGATCAAAGAGATAGTGAAAGAAAAAGGGCGGTGCCCAATTCCTTGAGTATTTCGAAGAGCAAAAGGGTGCTCTCTCAACTACATGAAGAGATGTCGAGGAAAAAATAAATATACAAAAAAATAAGAGAATGGGGGGGGGATTAGGGTCCTTATTCTCTTTCTTTATCTTCCTTAGTTGGCCATCGAAACTTGAATGGAGAAGACTAGTGTGAGTAGCGTGTAGCTATGGAGCAATTACTATAGAAGACAAACACTGTTGGAGATGATTTTTAATTCCATGTAACATCCCTTATTTTACCCTTGCTTTTTGTAATGCTAAATGTGGCTACAACATCAACGCGAAGAATCACGACAAGATGATACAGTGATTAAACATTTGCTATTTATTATTTAAAATTAATTAAAAAATTGAAGGAAAGGAATAATTACATATCCTTAGTCTGAGGGAAGTTGCTTCCTTGATTTCATGCTTTGAAAGTTCATGACCAAGCCGAAACTTAAATGTTGAAATCACTTGCAACTGAGGAAGCCACTGCATAACATATTTTAGTGTGATGCAATTGGGGAAGAATTTAGTTTGTTGACAATCATTTATGAGATTGGACTTGGATGGTGGAAGCAAAGGGTGTTACCCATTCTATTTCTTCCCTCATGGATAAAGGAGACAAACACAAATATCCCTTCAAGAAAATAGTGGATGGGAAAATTCAGCACTCTCCCAAATGCATGAAGGGATGCATAGGAATTATCTATACATACGCACAACATAAGATAAACACAGTTGGTTGGGATTTTTCTGATTAGCAATTCACTGTTTGACTCTCGTTGGTTGGTCACTGGTCATGCATGGTAATAGGTTCTCCCTCTCTCTTCGGTTCTAGTTCGTGGGCACTTTCATTCTCTTGGAGGACTGAAGACATGGGTAGTGGACTCCATATCCTACACATTTGACAAAGCCTTCAATGTGAATCCCTTGTGCAATCATCCCCTCAGACTCTAGATATGGCTCAGGGGTGGTCAACTACAAGAGATATTGTGTTGTAGATAGCCTATGGTTGGGTGGGGAGTGGAAGTCCCTCCTTAAGTTTCCAACTATTTTAACACACTCAAATAATCATAATGGTTTATGCATATTTGGATTATGGATTATGACGGTCCTTGTTATGTTAATGAATAATGTATGGTCTTGTATTATTCATGAAAGAATGTCTGAAATCATTTTTATATTAATGGTTGACAACTATATTATATGTATATGGTTATAAGAAATGTCTTGCATGGTTAAGTCCGTTGATGTACTAAAGATTTGGAGGCTATTTTATATGATTTAAGTTAAATGAATATTTGGTTGGTGTTTATGATTAGTTAGCTTAAAAATGATGTGATAAATCTATGGGTTGTGAAAAATAATATATGGATGTGATTGAGAATTGTAAATAGATTAATATCCTAAGATTCATACTACTGAAAACATGGTCTAAAGCCCTTTTGAGTGGCCACACAAACCAGTATGTCTCCTTGGAGATAAATGAAGGAATCCTATCTCATTTAAGAAGTTAAATAACTTGTAACAGACAAATATAGATGGATTGATTTGTACATTTCACCTTGTACTGTGTTGAATCTGTGTGAATTGGCCTTTAAATTCATTCCCTTTCTCTTATTCTGGATCTAGTGTAGTTTGTGCCCTTAATGGTACACCTTTATCTTATTTTTGGCCTGGCATAATATTGCTAAGAGTCGATGTCCAAGCCTGTCCATTATCTTAAGGAAATTTGGTGTTCAAACCATTTCCCCCTACCTTAAGAAAATTTCTAAATTCCCTTATTTCACCTTTTTACTTAGCGACATCTATAGAAATTTAGTGATCTAGTGTTCAAAAATGGAAAGGAGTAGTCCCTTTCTATGCGGCCTGAATTTCATTCAGGGTCATATTTACCCTTTTAAGAGTTGATCGTATCCAGGATTCATGGATTCAGACATTGGCAAGGGCCAATACTTAAGTGGAGGCCAGATTATGCCAAGGATAGATTTACCTTTTCAAGAGCTGATCATATCCTGGATCCCAACATCTAAGGTTGGAAAAGGCCAACACATTTGCGATAGGGTTGAATTTCATCCAGGTCAAATTTCCCTATTTAATATTTTCCCACATTAGGATTTAGGCATCCGTGATTGGAAAGGGCCAACATGTTTGCAATAGGGTCATATTTCATGTGGGTTGAATTTTCCTATTTAAGAGTTGTTCACATATTGTGATCCGAATTGGATCCTAAAACTCTCTAAGTTTTCATGACTATTTCAATTATGCGAAAAGATTCAAGTCTTAGAAAAGGTCAAAGCTATCAAAAGGAATCCTCATAACAATTGTAGTTGTGGCCAGAGCGGAGCAACGAGGACCCTCTGTCGAGTGCGCAGACCGTTGGCCCATGGTAAAACGCAATGTCACGAAACTGGCAAAATTGAAGGCCAGATCAAGGAATGTAGGTGGATTTTGATACATGATTAGCGCTAAGTGCTAATCGCGTATCGCAAGACGTCCCCCTCAGTGAAGGAAAGCCCCGGAACGCTTGGACCCGAAGACACTATGGAACTCGGAAAAGTAACAGTTTCGGTTCCATAGCATGGAATCCCCAAAACCGGCAGGATATCGAAAGGCTTCTTGGCGGTAAGCAGTTTTGACTGAGTCTCGCCCGTTGACACACATCGAGCGACATGCGTCCGGGTAAACGTCATGCTACTTGTCCGCCCAATATGAAGGACGACCGTAGGATCTGGGGGGTCCAGATCGACGGCAGAGATACGTCCCGATGAACGACCAAATTTGACAGGTCAAAAAGCAAGATGACAGGGATTTGACGTCCAGCGTGGATGATGAGTTGGAAAACGATTTGTGTTCGTGGGCGATCTTGAAGCAAAGAGATTTAACGGCCATTTGAGTATGATTCATGGAATCTGACACCCAGTTCGTTAGCAACCAGGTGGCCACCTCCCTGCGAGGAATTACCCACTGATGATGACGTAGAACAGAGGAATTCAAACGAACAGAGGAAAGGAAACCAAAAGGCCAGGAAGCAGAAACGAGCAATCAAAGAGCAGACTGGATTTAAAGCCATGAACTGACAAAAGCAGAAGAACAAAGAGGGGGCAACACACAAAGATGTAGAAAGCCAATAGCAGAGAATAAAGAGTAGAAGCCTAGATGACCTGAAGGCAACATCGAGCCAGACAGAGCCAGAGAGAGTCAGAGAGTTTGTGTACTCCATTGAAGGCTTGAGAGGTTCAAGCAAGCTCCTCAGCATAGGCCTGTCATACTACTGTGACCCTCATAGGTTGAGTTCAGTAAGGAGAGTCTGTGCACTCCATTCCTACTGACTTCATTCTGTTAGTGAGACTTGAATCGAGCTCACTGTTGTAAAAAATCTGCTTGAAAACATAATAGAGAGGTCACCACTGAAAGGCTGGACTAGGAGACGTAGCCCAGGAGCATTGGGTGAACTCCTTATTAAACTTGTTTTTGTTTACATGTTTGACTGTTATGTTTTCTCTGATTTCCTTAGTGTCTATGTATTCTAGCAATCTTATCGATCCGTTGCATAAGTAACATAGGCACCTCCATGCACATGAGTTTGTAATATTACCTTTCATTCTTTATCCTAGATAAATTCTAGATCAAGTGGTATCAGAGCGTAGAGTTATTAAGGTTAGACAAGCTTGTGCTGGATTTTTTTGTTGAATGCTAACTAGATCAAAGCTTAAATTAGGAGGAGAATTGGCTGAAACTAACCCGGAAATTGGAAGAGTCTATTCTTAGAGGAAAATGTCAGAAGAAAATCCCTTGGAATCAGACCCCCAGTTCATGGATAGTTTTATGACCCTGACATCCATGGTGGAGGAAATGTATAGGGGCTATAAGAAACATAGAGATGAAGATGCATCAAGCTCCAAACAAGACAAAGGAGTAGAATAATCTCTCCTCCATGACCACTCCAAAGGCAAAGGGAAAGAAGAAAAATTCCTCACGCCTCTTAACAGCCCTAAACATAAAAAGAAGACATCTTTGATTAAATTAGATGTTAAATTTGATTTACCAATATATGATGGAGAGTTGAATGCAGAGAAGCTGGATAATTGGATCAAACAGATTGATGTTTATTGCAGAGTGCAGAGCATCGACTCAGACAAGAGTAAGATTCAGCTGGCCAGCCTACGCCTGGGAGGCACTGCCTTGGTATGGTGGGAAGGCAAGACACAGATTGAGATGAAGAAACATGGTAAGATTCTTTTCGTCTGGAGAGAACTTGTTTCTACAATTAAAAATAAATTTTATCCACTAGCCTACATACAGCAAGCCATGATGAGCTAGCAAACTCTTCGACAACTAAAGGGGAAAGGTGTACAAGGTTACACTCGAGAATTTAGGAAAATAGCTTTGATTCTAGGAATCTCTTTAGACTCACCTGAGACTATGTTGAAGTACATAGGTGGTATACACAACTACATGAGGCACACTATCCTCATGTTTAATCCCACTAGCATAGATGAGGTATCCGTTCAGGCTACGCATCTAGAAGCTAGAGGTAAGAATGGGAACCTAGAAGTTGGGGGATCATCCCAACCCACTGCAAGCAAAAATAAGGAGAAAAGAAAATAGAAATGGAAAGAGAGGAAGACAAACACTGTACAAAAGAGCAAGTCTTCATGCACTCACTGTAAGAAGGATGGGCATGATGATGAACACTGCTGGATTCTGCATCCAGAGCTGAAACCTAAGAAGTTCGAGGGCAAGAAGAAGAAGACTGCTGCAGCTATTCAAAAAGATTTGGGGTCAGACTCAGGAGATGAAGCAACAATCGCAGCCATAGGTATAAAAGGTAAAAATTCTGAAGCATCTACTAGTAATTCTGCACAATCTACTGATAATGAAGAAAATGAGAGAAAAATACGTGAGCTTTTCCATATTCGAGTTACTTCCAATCATCAAAAGATTGATACTTTGTTTGATAGTGGCTCACAAGTAAATTTAATTTCTAAAGCAATTATAAAGAAGTTGGGATTACTAACCACACCTCACAAGAAACCATATCCATTAGGTTGGCTATGTGATAAGGCAAAGCTACAAGTGACTAGACAATGCAAACTTCAATTTTCTTTTGGGTCAGCATTTGTAGATGAGTTTGAGTTAGATATAGTTCCTCTGGATATATGTGGAATTGTTGTAGGAAGTCCTTACTTGTATGATAGAAAAGTTATTTTCTATAGAGCTGAGAACAAGTATCTACTCGTTAAAGATGGAATCAAATATATTGTAAGAGCTCATAAGCTCAAGAATAATTATACTCTCATAAACTCAGGGCAGATGAAACGAATTGTAAATTCATGCAAACAATTTTTACTGATGGTTGTAAAGGAAAAGAAACTTGATAAAACCAATGTATTTGAGGGCTGTGATGCTAAACAACAAGCTGATTTAGAAAAAGTTGTTTCAAAATATGATGTATTATTTCAAGAACCTAAAGGTCTACCACCCAAAAAGGAAATAGTGCATGCTATTAATTTGCAGCAAGATGCTCCATTGCCTAACATCGGAATGTACAGGTTGTTCGCTTTAGAGAATGTAGAAATCAAGAGGTAGGTATAGGAGTTACTCGAGAAGGGGTTCATCAGACCTAGTACATCACCATGTGGGTCTTCAATTGTTTTGGTGAAAAAGAAAGATGGCTCGTGGAGAATATGCATTGATTACCGAGCACTGAATAAGATAGCGATAAAAAATTGTTATCCCCTTCCTCACATAGATGATCTATTAGATCAGTTAAAGGAAGCTGTTTATTTTTCCAAGTTAGACTTGCATAGTGGCTATCATTAGGTCAGAGTTGCAGAACAAGATGCATGGAAGACTGCTTTCAAAACAAATCAGGGATTGTATGAGTGGCTGGTTATGCCTTTTGGCTTAACTAATGCTCCTGCTACTTTCATAAGAGTAATGAATGATGTACTCAAACCTTTTCTTGATGATTTTGTTATTGTATATCTGGATAACATTTTTATATTTAGCAAAACGTGGGAAGAACATTTAAATCATGTTAAGCAGACACTAGATGTTTTGAAAAGAGAAAAAATTTATGTTAATCTCTCAAAATGTGAGTTTGGCAAAACATCTTTGAATTATTTGGGACATATAGTAGGGGGTGGTGAATTGAAGATAGATCCCTCTAAGGTTGCAGTCATTGTAAACTTGCCTAAACCCAAATCTGCTATAGAGGTTAGAATCTTCTTAGGAGCAGCACAATATTGGAGAAAGTTTATTTCTAAATTTTCCTTAATTGTAGCTCCCTTACATGCTTTAACAGGATTGAACAAGGTGTTTCAGTGGGGAGGAAAACAACAGGAAGCCTTCGACACCTTGAAAGAAAAGATTAGTACAACACCAGTACTAGCACTGCCCAATCTTCAAAGACCATTTGAGATTGAAACAGATGCCAGTGACTATGCCATGGGAGCGGTGTTGATGCAGCATGATAAACCCATATGTTATCATTCTGAGACATTTAATGCTGCAGTAGTTAACTATCCTACATATGATAAAGAATTGTATGCATTAGTACAAAGTGCGAAAAAGTGGAAACATTACTTAATGAGCAAAGAGACAGATATACATACTGATCATCAACCACTTCAATATCTACACTCCCAAACTAAGTTGCAGCAATCAAGACATTATAAATGGATGGGTTTTCTACAACAGTTTCATTTAGTCATTAGATATAAAAAAGGCATACACAATAAAGTTGTAGATATGATATCTAGACCAATTATAAATGCATCTACTATACTTAAGCATAATTCAGTATTGCATGAGAGCTACATTGAACAATATGCTCAAGATATAGGTTTTAAAGATGTATATGCAACTTTAAGTCAAGGCAAACGAGTATAATAATTGGATTATCATATTAAGGACCAACTCTTGTATCATTGCGGGAAGCTATGCATTCCACAAACTGAAAGAGTAAAGATAATTCGAGAAGCACACACTTCTCTAATATCAGGTCACTTTGGTGTAAGTAAAACGGTTGCACAGCTACAAAGATTTTGTTATTGGCCGAAAATGAATGAGAGAGTTTCTAGATATGTAAGAGGGTGTACCATGTGTTGGGTACCAAATCGGGCCATCTTTCTCACCATTTCCACTTCCCTTTTGACCTTTCTGCACTCATTTACCTATGCTGTTATGTTAAACTTACAAGGTAAATTCCCCCCTTACTTGTCCAATTGGTATATTTTAATTAATGAAGTAAAATGCATAGAGTCTATCTATTTGCAGTACTAAATGATGTGTTTGATTGCAGCATGAGAACAGGAACCCTCACTTCAGCGTATTGCAACGGATCTAGCAATGGCTGGCCAGAAGGAGGTCGCGCAGCTCGGGGAACAGGCTCCCTGAACTATTCTTAGGCCTTCTTGCTATCTCAGACATCTGATGCTGATACCATTCCAACCGATGTACATCTTTGTATCTGCAGTTACTATGTTTCCAGGAGATCTGTTAATCTCCCTTGCTGTGTATAAATTGCAGGATGTTCCTGTGAATGGGGGTTCACCCATCAGTATTGTAAAAATCTGTTACCGAGTAATAAAATATCATCTATTTTGCTGTTCTAGTTCTTTCAGTGGCTAACGTAACCCTGATCAGAGAGATGGGTCTGCTCTTCTGATCAGGTGCTGTGTCTTTGTGTGTGTGTGATTTATCGGTTTATGTTTGCTGTTACAGTTCTTTACTGTTTATGATTATTTCTGCAGTTCTGTAATTTGTTAATCTTACAGTTATGTTTTGAGTCTTAAACCACAAGCCCTTGGTTGGAAAGGATTATGCGTCTGCTCCTGCATATACCTTGTGCGTTTCCTTGAAAGGATAGACACCCGGATTGATAAAATTAATGTCAGAACTAGGTGGATAAATCATGCCTACCTGGACACCAACATTTTGGCGCCGTTGTTGGGGAAGCTAACAAGGTGCAAACAACGATCCAGACCAACTAGGGGTCAATCTCTCATCCTGGGGAGAGAACTACTTTTCTCACTCCGCTTCAGGTCCTAAGCGTAGGTACTCTTTTTATTCATTTTTTTTTTTTGATTATTTTGGGCCATTCTCTTGTGCTGGGGAGGGAGGAGTCTTTTGACGCCCTGCTCCAGGCCTTGAGCTAGAATGATTTTTTTAACCTGTGTGTGCTTTCTTTTTTGGAAATCCCTAGTTTTTACCCTAGGGAGGGACAATTTTTTTATACCTTGCTTCAAATTTGGGAATATTAGGGTTTCCCGTGGTTTTGATTGTTTTTAGTTCTTGTCCCTAGGGAGGGAGGATTCCTTCGACGCCCTGCTCCAGGCTTGAAACCCTAGATTTTTTACTATAACTGCCTTTCTTTTTGTGAGTTCTTTCATCTTGGGGAAGGAATGGTCTTTTTGACACCTTACTCCAGGGTTGAAGCATTGTAGGTTCATACCAAGACCCTCCATCAATCCAACTTTTGTATGAACAAAGAACCAAATAAAAGGGGCATAGGGAGAGCCCCAAGAGGGGGAAGACTAGACCTGGGAAGAAAAACGTATATACAAGAGATCATAGCAAAGGCTGAATCCGAAGCATCCTATTGCGTAGCTGTGAGACCAGGAGCAAGAAGGGTGAAGTCAGAAGGACAATCAATGGAACAACCAGTATTGGCTGCAACATTCTGTGGTGACTCAACACAGCAGGTTCCTTTGACCATGGAGGAAACATCTAGCAGTAGACCTGATCCAGAGAATCTTGTGCTGGTGTTAGCAGAGGAGGAAGTTGCAAGCAGAGCATCGGTAGGATCAGGCTGTTCTAGTAAAGGAAAGGGAGTTACAGTCGAAGGATCAAGCCATCAGGCTGTAGGAGAAAGGGACAAGGAGATATCTACATCACCAAGAGATCGGGGAAGTGCTACCAAAGCAGCTCGAATTTTGGTAGCAAAGAATCCTCAAGCACCCTCTGCAGAGCCTATTGAAATCCCCAGTGATTATTGGAAAATATTCATGGCTCCTACAAACTCCACCATTGATTTCCCTATTGGAGATCTGGGGACCAGTGTGCCTACAAAGCCTATCCCATTGGCAGCTCTACCAACCTTCCATGGGCTTATCTCGGAAGACCCCGACACATTTCTATTTGAGTTTGATATAGTATGTCGAGGGTATGACTATACAACAGATGCCTAGAAGTTGAAGATTTTCCCTTCTGTTAGTGTCAGTCTTTCCAGCCTTCCTACAGTGATCAAATATGCTCTTACAAAGTGGTCTCAGAGTGTCAAGGTCAAATTTTGTCATTTCAGTGAGTCTTCAAGCAAAATTTGGTCACTAGGCATTAGGTCTAGGGTTTGCCCAAATGTCAGTCCATGTCATCATTCAGCTGAGCCTATCATCATTCAGAGGGTTTTCATTATCATGTCAGTGTCGAATGAGTCATTTTACACCTTATTCATGCTTTAGTTGTGCCTAGGCAAGCTCATTTCCCTCTCCTAGGGTTTTGAAGGCAATTTCTCTTGGGCGGCTAAATAATCGGAAAAACTCATATCCTGATGTTCATAGACCTTCCCCTATCCTTAAAGTACCTTATAAAACACTTCCCAACTCTCAGATCCCCCAAATTCCTCATTTTTTCACAAACCCTAGTTTCTAGCTACAACCTGGCAATTTTCTAGGTTGGGCCTGTGTTTTTCCCTTTTGGACCCCTTCCCCTTGCTCAATCTCTGAGATTCCACTTTCCCCTACTTCCTAACATCCCTCTCCACTCCCAAAAATTTCCCCAAGAATTTAGAAGCCCCCTATCCCCTTCATTTCGCTCCATTTCAACAAAATTCCTTGTTTCACACATCGGGACAAGTCGCACTCAAAAGCTGTTTCAGAGCAATCAAAGATGAATTTTGGAAAACTGAGAGAGGTTTTTGTCCATAACATGCCAAAGAAGAAAAAAATCCTTCACTTTTTGCACAGGTGTCATGGTTTTAGAGAAATGTCAAAATTTCAATCGCTAGATCCAAGGCGGTTGGCCAAGGCACTAAAACGACGGAAAAGGCCCGATCCACTCCAAATTTTGGCCAAAGCCTCTTTGACTGAGCATGGTACTTTATTGGGGACTCCCAGCACAAATCCCAAAAAATTTTGAGAATTTTGGGTAATTTTGGCATTTTTTGGAAATTTACAGGTTTTGGCTCCTCAACGGGTCTCACCCCCGGTGAGACCCTTTGTCACCGTAGCTCCGTTTTGCAAAAACTCAACATTTTTGGATTTTTCATGCGAAGTTACATATGCCCATGCATTACCTTGAGTTTTCATGGAGTTTTAGGCCTCCAAAAGGTCGAAATACAGCCAAATTTTGACTTTCTGCCCCTTTTTTGAGCTGCAGAAGTAGTCTTGGGATAATTGACTTTTGACTGGGAAAATGACCTCCAAATCCAAAAATTCCAGTTGGGTTGGAAATTAGACTCAGAGACCTTTCCAACGAGCTATCCTACACCTCATTCTGACACAGGGAAGACCTCCAAACAGGGCTCCAAAGTGCGCAACCCGTTGAGGATGATGTGCACGACCCGTTGAGGAATTTGTGGCAGATTTGACCAGTTCAGCCCAGAATTTGCAGTTTAGCTCCAGTTTGACTTGCTGAGGTCGATGGTGGTCCTTTTGAATGTACTTGTGGCACTTTTTGGATACTTTTACCCTTGTTTTACTCTTCTAGAAGTTTCTCTCATGTAAAAGGGTAAAATTGACTGTATGAATTGGTTTCCAAGTTTTTAGAGGCAAGTTGTTTTGACTGCCTATTTTGTAGTGCTTTGTTTAGAAGTTGTTCAAACAGCTCCTAGGATAGTGAGCTCGACCCATGGAGGTAGGGAAAGAGGTTAGATCATCTATATTATGTACTTTCTTGCTCATTTTCATGGTTGGACTCTTGAGGGAGGAGCTATCATTGTATATTTTGCTTGTATCTCTGCAATTTTTGGCTAAGGAAGACCAGGGTTTTGCAGTCATCTTTGGGATTCATGTGGACTCAGGTGTTGATGGTTTGTTTCTTCATGTTATTGTAAGCTTTGTTATGTGATTCATTTCCTTTCTATACTGCTGCATATTAAACAAATGGAGTGATAAAGTCAAAATTCATGCTTGCCATGCTCTACTTTTAAATTTGTTTAATTTCTATGTTTTCTGCTGTCTAAAGAGAATTCAAATCCATTGTTTACTCTCTTTAGCCTTCTTATCTTTCTTCCTAATCATCCACTTCAGCTAAAGACATCAATACAAATTCCTACCTTGCCCCAAAGACCCCCCTGCAGAAACTGTGTCCAATCCCCGCACCCTAAATTTGCAGCTCCTCAATTTGCCACCAAAAACCCCAAAAATCCCCAAATCAACCTTTATAATTAGTTTACTAGCCTAATATCAGTGTCACCTTTTTGGTCATCTCATCCCATTGAAAATTTCACGAGATAGACCGGAGAGAGCCTTCTCCTGCCCCGTAGGGCTAGCTACGAGGCTGAATGGTTTGATGTAGCCTTGAGGTTTGCCTTTCTCAGCCTGAGGTGAAATTTCAAGCGCTAACATACTGGCAACCATACTGGGGAGAACAAACTTGTTTGTGTGTTGATGTGTTTATTTCATAAGTCTTAGACGGAGCCTAAAGTTATGCCAGGTAGCCTTCGAAAACGCTCTTGTTTTACATCAACGTTAGTAGATAAACGCTGCTTCAGTCAATCTCCGTGAGCTTGTGAATACAGCACTTCATTTGCATTTTACCCCAGTACATGTATCAAGTTCAGATCTGATTGTTGATGGTGAACAACGATCAGACACTTGCAAGGCTGAAATCATTCACTGGTGACTCCTTCACTGAAAACTCCAAAGATCAATGCTTCATGGTGTCTTCACTGTAGAGAGATTAGTAGTTGTGAGATTTTCAAGATGGATCGGATTGCAAGAAGATACGCTCCCTTGAGCCGAGATCACATTCCAGGTTTTCCGAATAAGATTCCCAAGGTAGATTGGTCAAGGAATCTGCCTATATTTAATGATGATGGTAAGAAGGATGCTGCTTTACATCTGCTTAGATTTCACATGCATATTCGCAAATTCAAGGTCGATTTTCCTGAAGATTGCTTGATGAAGATATTCTTGGCCACTCTGGAAGGTGCAGCCCAATCATGGTATGAAAGTTTGCCACCTGCTTGTATTTACTGTTTAAAGGATTTTCATGTTATGTTCATTGAAAGATATAAGGACTCTTATCCATCATTGAATTTAGTTCAAGACTGTTGCAAGCATGCCTATAGTTTTATTGAAAGCCTTGAGAAGTTTTATGAAGATGATAATTTCATGGATGAAGAGATCATGGAAGCCTTGTATGAAAAGCCGTTTCAGCAGCACATAGAAATATTAGAGGATACTTGTCAAGATAAGCAGGTTGAAGATGGCCATATGGCTGTAATTGATGAAAGAGAAGAGCTTGTTTCATATCTGCCTACAGAAGAAGACAGCGTGCAAGATAGCCAAGATTCAATTTTAGAATGTAATGCAGTCAACTCAGCTATTTCAGATCAAAATTTAGATCATGGTGACCAAGAATACTTTGTGCCGAATCCTGAAAAGGAGAGTTTTGTTGTTGAGATCATGGAAAAAGTTCTTGATCCAAATGTCCTTATGCCATCAGAACAGAGCCTGCATGAGGAGGTAATTCAGCCAGCTCATGAACATCAAGATGAGATCTTTGTTCAAGTAAGTGAAAACTCTTCTTTCAATCGTAATTTGGATAGTTTGATTGCCATGTCATATGAAGATGATCAACAATGTTTCCAAGTTTCAGAAGATCAGGACTGTCATTCAGATTTTTCATGTTTTGAAATGTTATTTCAAGAAGACAGGACTTGTTTGAGCAAAGGGAAACAGAAAGTCTTATCTCCTTTGTCTGAAGAGGAGATAGATCAGCTTTTGAAAGGTCATGCTACAACCCAAGCTAAAGAAAATCGGCAGTGTGCACATGGTCACGGAAGTGTTGGTGAAACTTCTTCCTCTTTTGAAAATGATGAGATTCTTGTAATTAGTTTTATAGATCAGCAAACAAATAATATTTTCTTTCATGAAGATGATGAGGCTATCATGTTTGATGATCTTGAGGATTGGTTTCTGTTTAAGAATGACCTAGACCATGAAATTGAGGAATATAAGCTTGAGAGAGACAATATGTCAAAATTTCTCACGGTCAAGGAATTTACAGCCAACACTCATATGGCAGAAGCTTATACTTCTCTGTGCCTTCCTATCAATCAGCAACCCACTGTTCTTTCAGATCAGAATGAAGCGAGTAATTATATTTTTGCAGCTGGATCTCCAAACAAGGTAGTGCTTCAGGATTATCAAGATCCCTTTGGCATTCTTCTGCAAGCATTAGAAAAGATAAATGTTGCCTGGTTCATTATCATAAGCTTTGGTTTCAGTGGTTATTTTGAGTTGCCTACAGGTTCATCGTTTCGCCTGCTCGAGATAAGCGAGAGCAGAAATTTGGTATGTAGCCATCTGCTGGATTGGTTACATTGGAAAGCTCATTATACATGATTGTACATATTTCATTAGTATGCAGGTGGTTGTCATCATGATTTCAAATCTTGATGGACTGCTGCCCTTTAATAAGCTTTGTAAGTTCTTGTTTTAGTTAAGTCAGTCATGAGTCATTTGTGTTTGGTCTGTTGAGTGAGTTTTTCAAGTTCTTTCAGTTTGCCATCGAGTTGGTTTGAGTCAAGCTTCAATTAAGTTTCAGTCAGTTTTCAGTCAAGTTTTCATTCAATAAATGTGTCAAAGTTTTGTGTCAAAGGTGTAAATAATGACTCCATCGCCCAATGACAAAAGCACTGGTCTACTCTCCCAGAGGTCTAAGGTTCTTGGCACCTCCAAGGAGCTACCATCCCCATTGGAGCCAATGTTAGTGTCAGTCTTTCCAGCCTTCCTACAGTGATCAAATATGCTCTTACAAAGTGGTCTCAGAGTGTCAAGGTCAAATTTTGTCATTTCAGTGAGTCTTCAAGCAAAATTTGGTCACTAGGCATTAGGTCTAGGGTTTGCCCAAATTTCAATCCATGTCATCATTCAGCTGAGCCTATCATCATTCAGAGGGTTTTCATTATTATGTCAGTGTCGAATGAGTCATTTTACACCTTATTCATGCTTCAGTTGTGCCTAGGCAAGCTCATTTCCCTCTCCTAGGGTTTTGAAGGCAATTTCTCTTGGGCGGCTAAATAATCGGCAAAACTCATATCCTGATGTTCATACACCTTCCCCTATCCTTAATGTACCTTATCAAACACTTCCCAACTCTCAGATCCCCCAAATTCCTCATTTTTTCACAAACCCTAGTTTCTAGCTACAACTTGGCAATTTTCTAGGTTGGGCCTGTGTTTTTCCCTTTTGGACCCCTTCCCCTTGCTCAATCTCTGAGATTCCACTTTCCCTTGCTTCCTAACATCCCTCTCCACTCCCAAAAATTTCCCCAAGAATTTAGAAGCCCCCTATCCCCTTCATTTCGCTCCATTTCAACAAAATTCCTTGTTTCACACATCGGGACAAGTCGCACTCAAAAGATGTTTCAGAGCAATCAAAGATGGATTTTGGAAAACTGAGAGAGGTTTTTGTCCATAACATGCCAAAGAAGAAAAACCTCCTTCACTTTTCTCACAGGTGTCATGGTTTTAGAGAAATGTCAAAATTTCAATCGCTAGATCCAAGGCGGTTGGCCAAGGCACTAAAACGACGGAAAAGGCCCGATCCACTCCAAATTTTGGCCAAAGCCTCTTTGAATGAGCATGGTACTTTATTGGGGACTCCCAACAGAAATCCCAAAAAATTTTGAGAATTTTGGGTAATTTTGGCATTTTTTGGAAATTTACAGGTTTTGGCTCCTCAACGGGTCTCACTCCCGGTGAGACCCTTTGTCACCGTAGCTCCGTTTTGCAAAAACTCAGCATTTTTGGATTTTTCATGCGAAGTTACATATGCCCATGCATTACCTTGAGTTTTCATGGAGTTTTAGGCCTCCAAAAGGTCAAAATACAACCAAATTTTGACTTTCTCCCCCTTTTTTGAGCTGCAGAAGTAGTCTTGGGAGAATTGACTTTTTACTGGGAAAATGACCTCCAAATCCCAAAATTCTAGTTGGGTTGGAAAGTAGACTTAGAGACCTTTCCAACGAGCTATCCTACACCTCATTCTGACACCGGGAAGGCCTCCAAACAGGGCTCCAAAGTGCGCGACCCGTTGAGGATGATGTGCGCGACCCGTTGAGGAATTTGTGCCAGATTTGACCAGTTTAGCCCAGAATTTGCAGTTTAGCTCCAGTTTGACTTGCTGAGGTCGATGGTGGTCCTTTTGACTGTACTTGTGGCACTTTTTGGATAATTTTACCCTTGTTTTACTCTTCTAGAAGTTTCTCTCATGTAAAAGGGTAAAATTGACTGTATGAATTGGTTTCCAAGTTTTTAGAGGCAAGTTGTTTTGACTGCCTATTTTGTAGTGCTTTGTTTAGAAGTTGTTCAAACAGCTCCTAGGATAGTGAGCTCGACCCATGGAGGCAGGGAAAGAGGTTAGATCATCTATATTATGTACTTTCGTGCTCATTTTCATGGTTGGACTCTTGAGGGAGGAGCTATCATTGTATATTTTGCTTGTATCTCTGCAATTTTTGGCTAAGGAAGACCAGGGTTTTGCAGTCATCTTTGGGATTCATGTGGACTCAGGTGTTGATGGTGTGTTTCTTCATGTTATTTTAAGCTTTGTTATGTGATTCATTTCCTTTCTATACTGCTGCATATTAAACAAATGAAGTGATAAAGTCAGAATTCATGCTTGCCATGCTTTACTTTTAAATTTGTTTAATTTCTATGTTTTCTGCTGTCTAAAGAGAATTCAAATCCATTGTTTGCTCTCTTTAGCCTTCTTATCTTTCTTCCTAATCATCCACTTCAGCTAAAGACATCAATACAGGTTCCTACCTTGCCCCAAAGACCCCCCTGCAGAAACTGTGTCCAATCCCCGCACCCTAAATTTGCAGCTCCTCAATTTGCCACCAAAAACCCCAAAAACCCCCAAATCAACCTTTATAATCAGTTTACTAGCCTAATATCAGTGTCACCTTGTTTGTCATCTCATCCCATTGAAAATTTCACGAGATAGACCGGAGAGAGCCTTCTCCTGCCCCGTAGGGCTAGCTACGAGGCTGAATGGTTTGATGTAGCCTTGAGTTTTGCCTTTCTCAGCCTGAGGTGAAATTTCAAGCGCTAACACCTTCCACTCTAAAAGGGATGGCTCTGCGATGGTTTATGGGCCTTGGAGGAAAATCCATCCCCACATGGGAGGATATATAGACGACTTTCCTGGAGAAATACCAGGATTACTATAAATCCCGGAACATTAAGGAGGAACTCTTCAAGTTCACATAGAAAGAAGATGAAAGCTTGGAAGATTGTGTGGAGAGGTTCAACTACACCTTACAGAGGTCAGGTCATTCTGACCTGGATAAGGAAATATTAAAGATTATCCTCCTTCGATCCCTTCAAGAAGACTCGATGGAACTATTGAACATTGTGGGAAAGGGAGATATCTCCAAGGAGAATTTCGAAGATATTTGCAAACTATGTATTCAGTGCTCAAGGGGGCTTGCGAGAAACAAGCAGGGGATCCGTTCAGTAAAGGGATCTGGTGGGGGTGTTACAAAAGCAAAAATCGGAAATTTTCTAGACAACCTGAGAACAGATATCCTCAGTACCCTGTCAGCACAGATGGACACTTTGCAAGTAAAACAAAAGTAGCTAGAGTTGGACAGGACTATGGCAGTATTTTGTCTGAAGTGTAGAAAGAAGCACCCGGAGAGGGAATGTCCACTGAATTCCATAGAGGAATGTGCAATCTGCAAGCTCAATCATGCGACAAGCTCATGCCCTTCCTTACCAGGCTTGAAAGCAGTATTTCAAGGAACAGGGGAGGACACGGAGCAGTTGTACCTCATGGGATCTAGGAAGCCATGGCAACCTCGACCACCGATGGGAAATCAAGGTATGTACCTGGATCCATCTCAGTATTTTAACAATTGTAATATGAATCCTTAGACCATGCCTTATCCTCCCATGTGGCCGCAATACCAGTACCCACCTTGGCAACAGTGGAATCCCCAAGCCAGTACGAGCTCTTCGTGGGCTCCAACCTGGCGAGGATCCACTCCTGGTCAGTTTCCTCAGTAGATGCCACCATAGATGCCACAACAGATGCCCCAGTAGCAGCTTCAACTGCCCTCCAATGTGCCTCCTGGTAACCAGCCTGCCCGTCCTCAGCTCCCAATGTAGCCTAACCCTAACCCCAACAATAAGGGAGCTCATCAAGCTGATGTTCTTAACCTACCTTCATATAGTATCTCCACTGCAGAGTTGTATGAAATGAATCTACGATCAGGTCGGACAGTTAATGTCCAACCTCCTCCAGTTATCATTGAACAACTTGATAGTGAGGATAAGGAGATAGAGATGGTCAGTGAAGAGGCAAAGCAAACCGATAGAACCCAGACACCTCCTGTCAAACAACATCAATCTGAACCACCTTAACCAAAGACATTAATCATGAGTAAACTAGGTGATGAGCCCCAAATTTGGTAACATTTTAGGCTCATTTGGCCTAATTATCCTTGTTCAATCCTTCATTTTTCATAACTTATGCATTATTTTTTAGTATGTTTATGTCATTTATACGAATAAGGGTAGTCACTCTTCCTAGGTGGATAACACGTGCTCATTTCAGGTTTTTTGACACATGTTGGAGCAAAACCGAGCAGTCATGGGCTAGGAGACATCCAAGCTTGGGTTGAGGATTCGTAGGGGGGTTGTCTATGGCATTAAATAGCCTCCCTCGGGATCTTCACCCCCAACTCCGAGCTCCAAAGGCCACCAAAACCGGATCTAGAAGGCAACCAAACAGATTTTTAGAAGGAGCTGTTCACTCATAGTTTGGGCAGCCAAGTCCCATAGATTTAGGAGGCCAGCTAGGGCCTCATGGTGTATAAATGTTAAGGCCTCAGCCTTCGTAAGGGACTTTTGGAAAACTCTTGCATACTTTGCACTACAGTGCTGCTAGCTCCATTTTGTTCTCTTGTAGCCATTGTTGGCATAACTCTTGACTTATGATTATTTTTTGATAATGAGAAGCAGTCAGATTTGATATCAGATCTGAGTTTTCTATAGGATCCATAGCTCTTGGGGTTGGGCCGAACCTGAGAGCCTAGGGCCTCCTTCTTTGTATTGTTATATTTTCTTTATGCATTGTGATTTTCCTTTTATGCATTTGAAACGTGGTTCTATTGAGCAAGATTTAGTTGTGTTGGTTAAATAGGTCACTGCTGATAAATAGAATTGCTTCAGATGTGTAGAGTAGATTGGTAGGATAATAACAGATAAAGTTCCAAGAAAAAGGGTTGACAACACTCTCAGTTTCACCTCTCCCTTATTGGATTAGGGGCTGGAATTGCAGAAACAGTGCTGCCCAACAAAAACACTAGTTTGCTTGACCATGCAATCTTTGGTGTAATGTTTTCATTTGTAGAAGTTGGTTATGCGTTCAGGCCTTTGAAATGTTTCTTTGCTTAAGTGCTGTACATGGTTCTCTTTATAAATAAAGCTGCTGTTCATTTGTTTTGTTGACAGTTAGGATAGATTAGCTAAGATTTCGATTGTGTGCAGGACTTGGTTGATTCGGTTAAGTGTACACCGTGCGGGGCATCTCCATCACTCTCTCATCCACCTAAGCTTCGTCCAGGCCAGATGCTCCATCTCCTAGTTAGGTTCCTCGTCTCACAACTGTTCTTTTGCCCACGTAACCCTACCTTCTTGCTCCTCCATTGTCTTAGCCTTCTTTAAGCCAAGCCAGCTTTCCACACCCTCTCACCACTCCATCCATCAGTCCCTGGGTCATTTCAGGCCCCTACCCTACCTCCCTATCCATTCATGCACCTTACCTCACTCACCCATCCTCCAAAATCCAATTTTAAAAACATCCTGTAGAAATTTCTGAACATCCTGTAGAAATTCCTGAAACATCCTGTAGAACCCCTGCAGACTTCCTGTAGAAGCTCACAAATGAGGTTGCTGGATAGCCAAACTTTGTGAAACTCTCCAGAAGAGTGTTAGGGACTCCTTAGACCCTCTCTGAACCTTCCCAACCTTTTCCAAGCATTTCTCTTCCTTGATCCACCCCTGCATAGTAAAAAGCCAGTTAAAACACATGCATGATAATTCTGATAACTTATTCAAAAATACAAAAAGATGTTTCCTTCAGATAGAGGTAGCCTAGACATGTGCATTTTACCTTCATAGAAGTAATGACATCTCTTTAAATAGTTTGCATTCTCTCCTTTGCATCAGTAGGACTAGCTGGTAGAATTAGGGTTTGCTAGGGTTTATGTTACTTTTTGGCTTTCAGTTTCTTTCTGCAAGTAGATCAGCTTCCTTTGAGTTAGCTTCCATCCATCAGTTAAAAAGCTTCTTCTAAGAGCTCATAGAAGTTGGCTTAAGCCCCTAGCGGACTTGTGCCAGCTGACCAAGTGACAGCTGCGGCAAGAGCTAGTACTTGTGCATACAACACCGTCGCTTCCAAGTTTGTTACGAACTACCGGGTTGATAAAAGTAAAGAAGGGAGTCCCAGGAGTTGCAGCATTATTGCTGCAATACTGGAGCCCACCATCTTTTTGGCGCCGTTGCCGGGGAAGCGTCAGAGTATTGGTGATTGTTGCTTTTCTTCTATTTTCCTACACTCGCCTTCTGCTAAATAGTTTATTTCATTTCCATTCTGCAATTTCATTTCCGCAAAAGTAAAGTAGACATTTCCTGCTTTCATAGATTAGCATTTCAATTCCACAATTTCAATTCTGCAAGCGTAGATTAGCATTTCAATTCTGCAAGCGTAGATTAGCATTTCAATTCTGCAATTTCATTTGAGCAACATAGATTAGTCCTTTCCTGCTTTCATTTCAATTCCGCATTTTCATTTCAGCAAGATAGCTAGTTGCAGTTCAATCTATTTTCAGTTTTGCAGGTGCTAGAAAAAAAAACAAAAAGCAATCAAAAGCCTTTCCATTTCATGCCTCGTAGGAACAGAGATAAAACCGGCAAATTCTTACCCAACACCCCCACCACTTCACTGAGTCACCCTTCTCTCTTCTTTGGTGACAGTGATCCAGAAGAACCTATAGGTGAGCCTCCTGAGATATACGAAGATCCTATAACAGAAGAAGAGTTAGAGAACACTCCATCTGAAGCCATGGCTGAAAACTGAAACGGAAGAAGAGAAGATGAGAGAATAGAAGGTGCCTTTCCCATCTGAGAGACCAATGGAGACATGAAAATGAAAAACATAAGCCCCTCCGCTTTACCTCACTTCCATGGATTGACTAGTGAAGACCCTGATACCTTCCTGTTTGAGTTTGCTGTCCTTTGTCGAACCTATGACTATACCGAAGATGAGCAAAAATTGAAACTCTTTCCCTCTACCCTCAAGGATGTAGCATTACGCTGGTTCATGGGCTTACCTGGAAATAGTATCACCACTTGGGCTCAGATGCAACAAGCTTTCAATACCAAATACTGGGACTACTGTAGGTCCAAGTAAGCCAAGGGGGAAATCTTTCAGATGACCATGGGAAATGATGAGTCTTTAGAAGATTATGAGGAAAGGTTCCAACTTAGCTATAAACGGGCCAGGTGCACACTTGACCCCGAATCTCTCAAGTTGGTCCTGCTCTGAGGAGTCCCTGAAGACCTTCTAGATACCCTTCACATGCTAGCTGAAGGAGCTATTTACCAACTACCCTATGAGGATATAAAGACTGTGTTTAGAAACCACTCTAGGGCAGCCTGGAAAAGAGGCAGGGGAACCTCCCTTTCAGCTAGTACTACTTTCTCCAAGCATGAGTTTGTTAATCAGCTGGAGGACCTCAAAAGTGAGGTGAGACAGACCATTGCCATGCAACTTGATACATTCCGAATCCAACAAAAGAAAGAGGAAGCTGAGAGGGCTTTGGCCATCTTCTGTCCTAGGTGTACAAGGAAGCACCCTAAGAACGAGTGTCCATTACACTCGGTAGAGGTATGTTTCGTTTGTGAGGAGGACCACCCCACAAACCAATGCCCAACCTTACCTGGATTTAAGGCCATATACCAAGAAACTGAGGCACCCACCGAACCTCTCTACTTCCTCAACCAAAGGACGCCGCATGGACCTAGACCTTACCAGCAGGGGATGCAAGGGACATCCCAAGCTTATTATAGCCCCAACCAATCTGCTCCTATGCCTTCTTGGACCCCCCTGCTCATCCTTCCTGGTCTGTGCCTCCTCCATGGTCTTACCCACCTCAATACCATACTTAGCCCACTACTCATTCGTTTCACTCACATGTCCAGCCACAGCCTCAATGGAATGCACCTCAACCGGGGTGGAGGCCCCAATACAACACTCCTCCCACCATTTTGCCTCCACCACCACCTCAACCACAACCATTACCTCCTGCTCCTCCAAGAAAACCCCAAATGCTTGCTCAACCGAACTTGAATCCCAACAACCGATAGGCCCAGCAGGTATATACCGGGGAAACAACATGCCCTACCTATGCTGTGGAGATCCAGGAGATCAACCTGCGATCCGGGAAGACTCTTCCGGATTGCCAACCTCCTCCTCCAGAGGATGAGGAAGATAAACAGGAAAGTGAAACCAAGGCCATTCCACCCTTTCCTGAGAGACTAACAGTAACCACACAACCCGACCCAGAAGAGAATGAGCTTCTGGGAGAACTCAAACAGTTCTGTGTGAAAATATCACTTCTCCAAGCCATCAAAGATGTACCGATATACAAAAAATTGGTTAAGGAAAAGTGTTTCAGGCACCGAGGAAGGCGAAAAAGAGATGCCTCAACCATCAATGTCATAGGACAACTGTCTGATATTATGTTGGGGCAAGTAATCTGTCCAAAGTATTTGGATCCTGGGAGTCCTGTAGTTGATGTCCACATCAATGGCACCATCATACCCCACACTTTGATTGATTTAAGGGCTGCCATTAATGTGATGACCAGGGATACCATGCTCAAACTCAACCTTCAGGGTTCCTTAAGGAAGACCTCGACGGTCCTGCAGTTGGCAGATCGCTCCACCGTGACTCCCGAAGGGATTGTGGAGGATGTCTTGGTCTCTGTTGACTCTTGGGAGTATCCTGCGGACTTCTTGGTTCTTCAACAAAAGGAAAAGCTTACTGGATACCCCCTTATTTTGGGAAGGCCTTGGTTAGCCACTGCGGATGCTTACATAAGCTGCCGAGCAGGAAACATGACCATCAAAAATGGTCCTATGTCCAAGCAGCTAGTCCTATACCCTCCTGCCCAACCTCTATTAGAGCATGACTTACCACTTTGGTTGGAAGAAGGAGAAGAGGATGAGGTGTACTCTGCACCCTTGTGCACCTTAGAAACCACCAGGGGAGGTCCTCAAACCGAGGATGATTTGATTGAGACCTTGATTCAGAATCCGCCTCCCAATGCATTGTCCTTAGAGAAATTGGTGGAGGATACTCAAGCCAGCACCTTAGTGGACCTTTGTGTGACTGATCCGATCTCTCCCAGAGTTAAAAATGTGGAGTTTGGCCCCGAGAGAACGTTAAAGATCAGCTCCTCCCTATCTCCTTCCCAGGAAAAGGAGCTGTATAGTCTGCTGGCCAGTCATCTAGATGCTTTTGCTTGGAGCTATAAGGAGATGAAAGGAGTCCATCCTTCGGTCTGTACCCATCACATCTACATTAAAGAAGATTGTAAACCGGTCAGGCAACCTCAGAGGAGAATGAATCCAGCCCTTAAGGACATTGTCAAAGAAGAATTGCAAAAATTGTTGGATGCAGGATTCATCTACCCCATCTCGGATAGCGAGTGGGTGTCCCCTCTGGTGTTGGTACCCAAGAAAAATGGAAAGTGGAGAATCTGTGTGGACTACCGAGAACTGAACAAAGCCACCAAGAAAGACCACTTCCCTCTGCCTTTCATAGATCAAGTGTTGGATGGACTGGCGGGAAAGAAGTTTTTCTCTTTCCTAGATGGGTTCAGTGGGTATAACCAGATCCAAATCAGCCCAGAAGACCAAGATAAGACCACCTTCACTTGTCCTTGGGGTACCTTTGCTTACTAAGTCCTTCCCTTTGGGCTATGCAACGCTCCTTCCACTTTCCAAAGAGCAGTATTGAGCATCTTTTCTGAGCTGGTCCATGATTCGGTGGAAATCTATATGGATGACTTCACTCCTTATGGGTCCAACTTCCAGGAAGCATTGTCCAATCTTGGAAAAGTTCTAACCAAGTGCATTGAGATGAACCTGTCCCTTAGTCCTGAAAAATGTGAATTCCTAATGACTGAAGGGACCGTGCTAGGACATACCATTTCTCGCCAAGGATTGCAGGTGGATCCTAATAAAATTGCTCTCATCAAAAAGGTTCCACCTCCTCAGAAGGTAAAAAATGTTCGGAGTTTCTTAGGCTTAGCAGGATATTATAGAAGATTCATTAAAGACTTCAGTAAGCTAGCCTCACCACTGTTTGGCCTCTTAGCAAAAGATGTTGAGTTCAAATGGACGGATGACTGTCAAAGGGCTCTGAATGAATTAAAGGATAAGTTGGTGTCCGCCCCGATATTGAGAGGTCCAAACTGGGCCCTACCTTTCCACATCCACACTGATGCCTCGAACAAAGCCATAGGGGCAGCCTTAGGACAGGTTGAAAAAAAACTCCCATATGCCATATACTTTGTCAGCAAAAACTTATCCAAGGCAGAAATGAATTATACTATAATTGAGAAAGAGTTCTTGGCCGTGGTCCATGCCCTGAACAAGTTCCGACACTACATCACTGGCTATCAAACATTTGTACATACTAATCATGCTGCAATTAGATATTTAATGAATAAACCGGATGTGAATGCTCGTATTATTAGATGGTTACTTTTGTTGCAGCATATTTATTTGACTATCGTTGACAAACCTGGTAAAGAAAATGTTGTTGCTGACTTCTTGTCTAGATTGGATTTACCTGCAGGTGAAGATGGAACAGTGGATGACCAGATGCCAGATGAACATCTGTTTGCTATCTCAGTACTCTCTCCATGGTTTGCTGATATAGCAAACTATCTGGTCTCAGCACAGTTCCCTCCGCATCTATCCTCAAAAGAGAAAAGCAGAATTGTGAGGAAAAGTGCCTCATTCACTTGGATCGGGGGCAACCTGTTCAAACTTGGCCCCGATTAGATCTTAAGGCATTGTGTAAGGGAGGAGGAAGTCTTTGACATCCTCCTAACCTGTCATGATGGGCCTTGTAGAGGACATTTTTTAGCCAAGAGGACTGCCTTCAAAATTCTATAGGCAGGCTATTATTGGCCCACGCTTCATCAAGATGTCAAAAGATATATCAGCCAATGTGACTGATGCCAAAGGATGGGGAAGCCGACTCCAAGGGATGAAATGCCTCTCCAACCTCAAGTGACTCTTGAACCATTTGAGAAGTGGGGTATGGATTTTGTGGGTCCTATCAATCCTCCTTCAAGGCAAAGGTCTTACATCATTGTGTGCACAAACTATCTGAAAAAGTGGGTGGAAACCAAGGCAATCAAAGCAGCGACAAAAGAAAAGGTGGCTGAGTTTTTAAGAGAAAACCTCTTCTACAAATTTGGCTACCCAAGAGAGCTAGTCACCGATCAAGGAAGCCAGTTCACCTCCAACTTAATTGAAGACTTGCTTGCTCATCACAAGATCAAGCATAGGACTTCCACCCCCTATCATCCTCAAGCAAATGGGCAGGTGGAAGTCACCAATAGAGC
The DNA here is from genome assembly GCA_031772625.1 of Pinus tabuliformis. Classification (NCBI taxonomy): domain Eukaryota; kingdom Viridiplantae; phylum Streptophyta; class Pinopsida; order Pinales; family Pinaceae; genus Pinus; species Pinus tabuliformis. Next base: position 430,954,525 of record CM062804.1, read on the forward strand.
ATTAGAAGGGATTTTGACTAAGGTGGTGAGCAGCAGCAGAAAGGATTGGGAAGATCGCCTACTTGAGGTCACTTGGGCTTACAACACCACTTGGAAGACCACAACCGGCTTCACACCTTATGAGCTGGTCTATGGGAAGAGAGCTTTGCTGTCAATTGAGTTCGAGTACAACACATTGAGGATGGCAGCTCAGCTGGACCTAGATCTCAGCCATGCCCAACAAGAAAGGTTATTGCAGCTGAATGGGCTAGATGAACACCGAATGTAGGCCCTTCTCCACTCAGAAGTGGTTCAACTTCAGAGGAAGATATGGCATGACCGGCACCTCAATGACAAACAATTCCAGCCGGGAGATTGGGCGCTGCTGTATGATTCCAGACATAAGGATTTCAAGGGGAAGCTGAGGACAAGATGGCTAGGACCATATGCAGTGGAGAAGTGTAATGATAATGGTTCTGTTCTTATTCGGACCATTGATGAGGAAGCCATCCCCATGCTCGTCAATGGGCATCGACTAAAGATCTACAGGAAACCTCTTTCGAGGCAAGAGTTCATCAAAACTGTGGAAAAATCAGTGCTGGTCATAGAGAAGGGTTCTGCCTCTGTTTTGGGCATACCCTGAGCATCATAAAAACACACAAAAAAAAATAATAATAAAAAAGATCCTTGGGCGAAAACCTTTCTGAGGTACCCAAGGCAGATGGTAGGGGTGAAAACCTCATTGAGGCACCCCTACTGTCTCTCTGAAAAAGAATTGGAATAAAAGGACCCTTGGGCGAAAACCTCTCTGAGGCGCCCAAGGCAGATAGTAGGGGTGAAAACCTCATTGAGGCGCCCCTACTGTCTCTTAAAAAAAAAAAAAAAAGAGAAAAAAGAAGAAAAAAAAAGAAAAGAAAAAAGAAGGAGGCAAAAACAGAAAAACAGGCTTAATCTTTGGAAATTGATGTAGGTTGCAGGTATTCCATGCAAAAAGTAGGCCTCTCAACTCAAGGACAAGGGTCCCTACTATGCTACCAGGCGACCTCACAAGCACTCCCTCCATAAACACTCATCTCTTCCAAGGTTGGGGCACAATCTGGTCATAGTTTAGCCTCCTACAGGAAGCTACAGGACTTTCTACAGGAAGTTCTATATTTCTACAGGAAACATCTTGTAGAACCTTTGGATGAGCCAGGACCGACTATGAAGAAGAATTTGAAGCTCGAAGTCCGATGAGGAGGCATGAAACCACTTTTTCTTCTCCATCCCCCACTGCTGTCGCCTCCTTTTCACCACCATTGCTGCCATATGATTGAAATACCTGCATAGTCATACCAGAACGTTGGTTTCTCAGAAAAAAATATTTTTAAGTGGGGAATAAAGCATGCAGAGGCTCGACACTTTACTTGTCAAGGAAATCTAAGGACCTTGCACCTGTGAATGTGACTCCATTATTTCGGCATGCACCCCAGGAGGAGAAACGGCTACAGGATGTCCTACAGGAATCCTGTAGCAGTTGATCCGGCTAGAGCACACACCATGAAGGAACCTGCAACTCATGAAGCCAGCGCATGCACCATCCACAGCCAGGAAACCAGTCTCGCAACCAGCAGTAGTCAATGAAGAGGAGCTCCCGTGCCTGTGCACGAAGCAGCAGCAAGCGGATCCATCATCCCTCGTCCTGAAGCATGAGAAAAATCACGTCCACGGCCGCACAGGTAAGTGCCTCACCCTATTTCGTCAAATTACATAAGCTATACTCTAAAATGTGCGTAACTATGGAAATGAATGGATTGAACAAGTCGGGTAGCCATTCAACTGGCCACCACAACCAGTCCGACGGCCTCGTCGGATCCGAAAGGCTTTGGTTATGTCGACAAGACAGGAAATGGACACGTGGGAAGCGTCCAGTCGGAGAGAAGTGGCGATCTAACAGGAATGGCGGCGGTAGATATACAGGGAAGGATTCGGCGGTCAGGCATACATGCAGCGGAATGATAGCAGGTGACGTCGGCCAACGGGCCGACGGGGACAGCTCACCCCCGCGCCACGAATTCCGCAGAAATTCAAATCCGCCGGCTGAATCACTTATGGCGCACTGCAGTCATTTATTCTCAACCGTTTTGCAGCCGAGTACGCATCCTAAATTCTCTGAAGGCTGTTAACCCGAGTTCTCGGCCTGTTCCAACGTCCTGTTGCTGCACAGAAGGTCCAGAACCACTGAAGCACTCCCCAGAATCCGTGCACGACTTCTACAGGAAGCTGCGCTACAGGAAGCCCAACATTACGGAGGAATTTGGACTGTTCACATCGAAGGTGGCAATTCTAGAATGAGGTAAGCCTGAACATAGTTCTCCCATGCAATTGGTTCGAAAGGTGGTGAAGTCGACGTGTTGAAGGGGTAGGAAACCGTGAATTAAAGTCTGTGCATGAATTTACAAGCGTTTTCTTATCGCTGCATGAGAATTGTCGTCGTAGCATGTATGCGGGATTTTCTCTGGGGTTTGATTTATAATTGAGCCACTGTTAAGGCGCACCCGTAGAAAGTTGTGAATTTTATGAAACTGTGTGCATAACAGAGACATAGCTCTACGCTCTGTCTAAGAAAATCCCGAAGATCCACTTCTGTATACGAGCAGGCAAGCTCAGGACAACAAAGCAAGTTTTTACCATGCCGGGAGGGTTCATTAGAAAAGAGCCTATAGACTCAAAGAAGTTACGGGAAACCCCTGAGGTGGTGGACTTGTTTTCTCGTGCACAATGGATGTCATTCTGTGACAAGCTTCAAGGTCACGATGACGAGGTTGCAGAAGAATTCCTGCGATCCTTGAAGCCAAAGTCAAAGACATTGGCCGTTGTCAACTTCAGAGGATTGACCCTCAGACTCACCCCATAGTTCATTAGCAGAGTAACTGATCTACCGATGGGGGTACCCTGGGATAAGGAGGAGAGAAAACTGGGTCAGAAAGCTAAGAAGGAGTTCTTCTTGCCAGAGGAACAATTCTCAGAGGACAAGAATGGAGTTCGAAGAACCAGCCTACAGCCGTTCTGGAGTGAGGTCAGCCTCCAGATTATGAAGTATATTACGTGCGAAGGGCGATTTAGCATCGTGTATGGCTATCATTTCCGGTTGCTCACAGAACTCAGGCACCAAATGGACCTACCCTCAGAGAAAAAGTTGAGCATTCCTTACTTCCTCCTGCAATCCATGACTGAGTGTGCCACCAAACTAAGAGAGGGAACGCCAGACCAGATAGCCCATCATGGGCTCATCAAGCTCCTCGTGGAAGATGCACTCCACACGTACACCGTCCCTCTCTCCTGGGAAACTTTTCGAAATTTGACTAAGGATGATGACATCCGAATTTTGGCTGAGGAGCTCACCTCCTCCAGTAGCGAGGAGAAGGAACACACTCAAGCAGAGAAGAAAGGTAAAGGCCAAGAAACCCCGGGCAAAACACCAAAGAAAGAACAGAAGGGAAAACAAGAGAAAAACCAAGCTGCCAAAACAGAGGGTGACAAAACCACACCAACACCCAGGGAGAAAAGACTACAGAGCAGGGTGGAAAGGACTGAAAAATTCCACGTCAGTGAGGGCACCTCTAAGGCAGCCTTAGCAAAGTTAAAAGAAAAAGCACCCTCAGCCAAGCAGGCTAAAATGGTGCCGTCTGTTTCTACAGGAAGGTTAAAAACGGCTTCTACAGGAAGCCAGAAATCAGCCACTACAGGGATTTCTACAGGAAGTCCTGAGAAAGGAAAACAGAAGGAGAAAACGGCCGAAATTCTTGCTAGGGAGGCAGCAGCTGTGCTGGCCACCCTAAGTACCTCTCCCAAGCCAAAGGAAAAATGAAAGAGGGAGACTCCTCTGTATTTCAAAGCAAGGAGGAGTGTAAGAATTAAAACCGACAGGCCCCAACCTCCATCCAAAGACCCAATTACTATTGAAGACACCCCTACCTCGCCAAAGGAGAAGTCCCCCTCCAAAGTATCAGTCACTTATGAGTGGGGGAGCCCGAAGACAACTACCTGGAGGGAGAGAATGGAAAGGTTAGCTTCAAAAACCCCTCTACAGGATGCTGAAGCCGTTCTACAGGAAACATTGGCCAGGCTCAAGGAGACCGAAAGAATGGAGGGGGAGGTAGCCAAATCACCACAAAGGGAAGAAGAGGTAGAGCACATTATGGAACCTAGCCCCCAGCCCAACTTAAGCTCTTATTATAAATTTTTGGAGGCTGGGAAAATCATTCCACAGAAATTCACAGTGCCGCTTTTCTTTGCACTGGAGGAAGAAAGAGTGAGGACCCACACATGGATGAGAATAGCTAAGTCTAAAGGAGTAGTAGATATAGGCCCCTTGGAGGAACAACTCAAGGAGGCAAGAAGAGAATTGGCTATGGCAAAACATGTGGGAAACTGCCAGTGAATATTTCTATAGGAAGAGAATGAGAAGCTCAAACTACAGGTACAAGGACAGAGGAAAGAAAGGGGCACAACATCAGAGGACACTACAGCAGAACCTCAAGGCAAAGAAGGAATGCAAGCTGATCTTGAGGAACTAAACCAGCAACTACAGGAAAGAGAATTGCAAGCAAACATAGAGATACAAGCTCTCAAACAGCAGGTGCAAGAAAAGGAGGCACAACTGGCTTGCATGGCTAGTTGGGCTATGGATGCTCTGCAATGTAGGCAGCCGGCCAAATCTTATGGCCTATACCTACGGGACCAGTGGCTGCAATTCCAAATTAATGCATTGGCACAGAGGGGTATCTCCCAAATCCAAAACCCCCAGCAGTTCACAGATTTATGCAACAGCAGCTCAACAGAGGACAAGGCCAAGCTATCAGAGTTCTACCTCCATAATTTGGCCCTTCCAAATGTAACTTCATGGGACCCCAACACAGTCGTGGGAGATATGCAGCTGATGGCACTAACCTCATGGTTAAACCACGAAGAAAAGAGAGCGACAGAGGTCAAAGATGTTATGAACCGAGAGTTACATGAACCACTGCTGATTAGAGCAGAGCCAGGGGACCCCACCGCATTGATATCAGCCCACCAGCACCTAGCAACCAACTCTCAGGCTTTATTAAAATACATGGATCAACAGGCTCAGGCTATAGCACACTTCGAGGATATGGAGCGATTATTAGGGGACAATTGTGTTCATGCTTGCACCCGTAGGTGGAACACATTGTCCCATAGCCTCAAAATCAGGGAATATCACACTCCAACTAGAATGAGGGAGGCCCTGGCATGGGTGCCTCTCTACAAGAAGTCCATGCAGAACCTCTAGGCCAGTTGGATCGGCCTCAAGCTAAGCCCACCTTTGCTTTTGGGATTGGTAGAAGGAAGCACAGAAAAAGAAGAGCATAAGCAGTGGGAAGAGGTGGAAAGGAAGGCTGGGTTCCATGACAGTGAGGAGGATACTACTTCAGAAGCCTGGGATGTGAGAGTGGCGATTAAAGCAATGAAAGATGAGGAGCTGGACTAGTTGCTTAGGGATGAGCAATCATTTTAGCAGGGGGGTGATGATGAGCCCCAAATTTGGTAACATTTTGGGCTCATTTGGCCTAATTATCCTTGTTCAATCCTTCATTTTTCATAACTTATGCATTATTTTTTAGTATGTTTATGTCATTTGTACGAATAAGGGTAGTCACTCTTCCTAGGTGGCTAACACGTGCTCATTTCAGGTTTTTTGACACATGTTGGAGCAAAACCGAGTAGTCATGGGCTAGGAGACAGCCAAGCTTGGGTTGAGGATTCATAGGGGGGTTGTCTATGGCATTAAATAGCCTCCCTCGGGATCTTCATCCCCAACTCCGAGCTCCAAAGGCCACCAAAACCGGATCTAGAAGGCAGCCAAACCGATTTTTGGAAGGAGTTGTTCACTAACAGTTTGGGCAGCCAAGTCCCATAGATTTAGGAGGCCAGCTAGGGCCTCGTGGTGTATAAATGTTAAGGCCTCAACCTTCGTAAGGTACTTTTGGAAAACTCTTGCATACTTTGCACTACAGTGTTGCTAGCTCCATTTTGTTCTCTTGTAGCCATTGTTGGCATAACTCTTGACTTATGATTATTTTTTGATAATGAGAAGCAGTCAGATTTGATATCAGCTCTGAGTTTTCTATAGGAGCCATAGCTCTCGGGGTTGGGCCCAACCTGAGAGCCTAGGGCCTCCTTCTTTGTATTGTTATCTTTTCTTTATGCATTATGATTTTCCTTTTATGCATTTGAAACGTGGTTCTGTTGAGCAAGATTTAGTTGTGTTGGTTAAATAGGTCACTGCTGATAAATAGAATTGCTTCAGATGTGTAGAGTAGATTGGTAGGATAATAATAGATAAAGCTCCAAGAAAAAGGGTTGACAACACTCTCAGTTTCACCTCTCCCTTATTGGATCAGGGGCTGGAATTGCAGAAACAGTGCTGCCCAACAAAAACACTAGTTTGCTTGACCATGCAATCTTTGGTGTAATGTTTTCATTTGTAGAAGTTGGTTATGCGTTCAGGCCTTTGAAATGTTTCTTTGCTTAAGTGCTGTACATGGTTCTCTTTATAAATAAAGCTGATGTTCATTTGTTTCATTGACAGTTAGGATAGATTAGCTAAGATTTCGATTGTGTGCAGGACTTGGTTGATTCGGTTAAGTGTACACCATGCAGGGCATCTCCATCACTCTCTCATCCACCTAAGCTTCGTCCAGGCCAGCTGCTCCATCTCCTAGTTAGGTTCCTCGTCTCACAACTGTTCTTCTGCCCACGTAACCCTACCTTCTTGCTCCTCCATTGTCTTAGCCTTCTTTAAGCCAAGCCAGCTTTCCACACCCTCTCACCACTCCATCCATCAGTCCCTGGGTCATTTCAGGCCCCTACCCTACCTCCCTATCCATTCATGCACCTTACCTCACTCACCCATCCTCCAAAATCCAATTTTAAAACATCCTGTAGAAATTTCTGAACATCTTGTAGAAATCCCTGAAACATCTTGTAGAACCCCTGCAGACTTCCTGTAGAAGCTCACAAATGAGGTTGTTGGATAGCCAAACTTTGTGAAACTCTCCAGAAGAGTGTTAGGGACTCCTTAGACCCTCTCTGAACCTTCCCAACCTTTTCCAAGAATTTCTCTTCCTTGATCCACTCTTGCACAGTAAAAAGCCAGTTAAAACACATGCATGATAATTCTGATAACTTATTCAAAAACACAAAAAGATGTTTCCCTCAGATAGAGGTAGCCTAGACATGTGCATTTTACCTTCATAGAAGTAATGTCATGTCTTTGAATAGTTTGCATTCTCTCCTTTGCATCAGTAGGACTAGCTGGTAGAATTAGGGCTTGCTAGGGTTTATGTTACTTTTTGGATTTCAGTTTCTTTCTGCAAGTAGATCAGCTTCCTTTGAGTTAGCTTCCATCCATCAGTTAAAAAGCTTCTTCTAAGATCTCATAGAAGTTGGCTTAAGCCCCTAGCAGACTTGTGCCAACTGACCAAGTGACAGCTGCGGCAAGAGCTAGTACTTGTGCATACATCACCGTCGCTTCCAAGTTTGTTACGAACTACCGGGTTGATAAAAGTAAAGAAGGGAGTCCCAGGAGTTGTAGCATTATTGCTGCAATACTGGAGCCCACCACTAGGTCCTCAATTTGGATTTGATTTATTAGGAGAATTGTAGAACTTATTTGTTAAAATTCCCTTATTACAAGCCATGAAGGATGTGCCAATCTATGCAAAGACTCTTAGGGAATATTGTTTAAAGAAACCTACCAAGAAAATTAAAGATCCCCTCACTATACATGTTATGGGGAAGTTGTCGGATTTTATGATGGGAAAATCAATGCCAGTGAAATACGGAGATCCGAGGAACTCGATCTTGACAGTACAGATTAACGGGGTAGAGATTCCAATTTTGTTGGTAGACCTGGGAGCTGCCATCAATGTCATCACCACTTAAACTATGCATGCGTTAGGACTTCGTAATTTAAAGCATACACCTACAATACTAGAATTAGCAGATCGATCTACAATCAAACCTGTAGGAAAGTTGGAAGATGTGACAATTTTAGTGGATTCATGGAATTACCCCATAGACTTCCTGGTATTACATACAAAATATTTAGTGGGCGGTCATCCCCTAATTTTGAGTAGGCCATGGTTGGCCATTGAAGACACTTACATTGGGTGCCGCTAAGGGAATATGGTCATTTCTAATGGGCATAACACTAAGAATTTAGTGTTATGTCCACCAAGGCTGGCCACTGAAGACACTTACATTGGGTGCCGCTAAGGGAATATGGTCATTTCTAATGGGCATAACACTAAGAGTTTAGTGTTATGTCCACCTGCAGAACCGAATTCACTTGTAAAACTAGCAAGTAGAAAGAAGGCTATATCTACGGTGGAGGATGGAACGAAAGAGGAAGAAGTAAGACCTGTCCTTACTATCGGATAGGCCCTGCAATTGAAAATGGAATCAGAAGATGATGTAATCACTTCCTTCATGGATGATCCTTGTTCCGTTTCGGAATCAAACCAGTAGATCCTAGAATCTATCCTAAGCTGTGAGACTCAGGAAACTATGGAAACAATAGAAGGATTAGAGGAACCACCTGCTGATGCACCTCATGAAAGTATGCAAGTGGAATTGGAACCTGGGAAAACCTTGAATATTAATCTGAACCTGTCAGAATCTCAGAAGGAGCAGCTTATAGACGTTCTGCGGAAACATAAAGAGGCCTTCGCCTGGGATTATGCAGATATGAAGGGAATCCCTGCCAACTTATGCACCCATCACATATACATCAAGGAAGATTGTCGTCCTATAAGACAACCTCAGAGAAGAATGAACCCTGCATTGAAGAATGTGGTGAAAGAAGAACTTCAGAAGTTACTGGATGTAGGTTTCATCTACCCTATCTTAGACAACCAATGGGTCTCACCATTGGTAATGGTCCCCAAAAAGAACGGAAAATGGTGGATCTGCGTAGATTATCGAGAGTTGAATAAGGCGACGCAGAAAGACCACTTTCCCTTGCCGTTTATTGATCAAGTGTTAGACACATTGGCTGGTAAGAAGTATTTCTCTTTTCTGGATGGGTTTAGTGGATATAACCAGATCCAGATTGCTCCTGAGGACTAGGACAAGACCACGTTCACATGCCCTTGGGGGACATTTGCATACCAGGTCCTTCCTTTTGGCCTGTGTAATGCTCCTGCAACATTCCAGAGGGAAATTATGGGAATCTTCTCTGACTTGATAGATGATAGTGTTGAGATCTATATGGATGACTTTACTCCATATGGGGACTCGTTCATGGTGGGACTGAAAAATCTGGAAAAAGTTCTCACAAGGTGTATACAAGCGCGTGTCTATCTGAGTACTGTGAAATGTCACATGATGATGGAAGAAAGAATCATTCTGGGACATTTGCTCTCAGCTGAAGGAATCAGGATGGATCCAGTAAAGATATAGGTAATTCTGCACTTCCCAATGCCTAAAACAGTCACACAGATTCGCAGTTTCGTTGGTTGTGCTGGTTATTATAGATGTTTCATAGAAAATTTTTCAAAAGTAGCACACCCACTATTTCAATTACTAACAAAAGATTCAGAATTTGTATGGACAAATACTGTGATGTAGCATTTACAAACATTAAAGAGTTAGTTTGTAGTGCTCCGATCCTTAGAGGACCTAACTGGGCATTACCTTTCCACATTCATACGGATGCCTCTCAAACAGCAATTGGTGCAGTATTGGGACAACAAGAGGATAAGGTACCTTACGTAGTCTACTATGTTAGTAAAAATTTGGCTTCTGCTGAATTAAACTACACAGTGACTGAGAAAGAATTTCTTGCCGTCGTTTATGCCATCAACAAGTTCTGGCACTACATTACCGGGTATCCTACTTTTGTGCACACTGATCATGCAGCCATCAGGTATTTAATGAATAAACCTGTTACCCCTGGTCGCATTACAAGATGGTTGTTGCTACTACAGGAATTTGATATCACTATAGTAGATAAACCGGGGAAAGACAATGTGGTCACAGATTTTTTATCTAGGATAGAACATGATGGTAAGGAAACACCAATTGAAGATGATTTTCCGGATGAGCATCTTTTTGCAGTTTCTGCTAACACTCTGTGGTATGCAGATATTGCTAATTATCTTGCTACAGGTAAAGTGCCTCGTCATCTGTCCTATAAGGAGCAAAGGAAGATCATTCACCAGAGTACCCGATATTCATGGATGGCAGGATATCTCTTCCATATGGGAGTTGATCAGCAGATTCGGCGTTGTGTGGCAGGAGATGATATTTTTGAGATATTAAAAGCTGCACACGATGGACCCTGTGGGGGACACTTTGCAGACAAAAGAATAGGTCATAAAGTACTGCAAATGGGATATTACTGGCCCTCCATCTTTCATGATGCTCGGGATTACGTGCGGAGGTGTGATAGCTGTCAATGGATGGGACAACCTGGGAAAGCAGATGAAATGCCCCTGCAGCCCCAGATAGTCCTTGAACCATTCGAGAAATGGGCCATTGATTTCGTTGGTCCCTTCAACCCACCTTCACATCAGAAGGCTTACATCTTGGTCTGTACTGACTATGTAACTAAATGGGTGGAAGCTAGGGTGGTCACAAGAGCAACAGAGCAAGTGGTGGCAGACTTCCTTTTTGAAGAAATATTTGCTAGGTACGGGACTCCAAGAGAAATTGTGTCAGACGGTGGATCACAGTTTACATCTCATATGATAGAAAAGCTAATGCAGAAATACACGGTCAAACATAGAGTGACAACCCCCTATCATCCCCAGGCGAATGGACAGGTATAAATCACAAATAAGGTATTGGAAAATATTTTGACAAAGACGGTAGCAAGCCATCACCGAGACTGGGCACAAAAACTTCTAGAAGCTCTATGGGCATACAGAACAACATGGCGGAATACAACAGGGTTTTCTCCATATGAATTAGTCTATGGAAAATCCCCCTTGTTTTTGGTGGAATTTGAGATTAGTACACTCAGAACAGCTCTAGAAGTAGGCCTAGATTTATCAGAAGCCCAGAAACACCGACTGGAATAGCTGAATGAGTTGGACGAGATTCGAGCAGTGGCTGTCCAAAGAACTACTGCTGTTCAATAGCAGAGAATGAAATGGCACGATAAATTTATCAAAACTAAGGTGTTTCATGTGGGGGACTGGGCGTTACTATATGACTCCAGATTTAAGGATTTCAAAGGCAATCTCTGCACTCGTTGGATGGGCCCATATCAAGTGGATGCAGTCTTCGACAATGGAACGGTTAGACTAAGTAGAATAGATGAAAACCATACCTCATTCCTGGTAAACGGACATCATCTTAAATTATATCACTGTCCAGCCTCTAAATATGCTTTTGTTAAAAATCTTTCTGCTTCATCTGATTTAATGGTCATTGGAAAACAAGATACCCTCACTCTGTTCTATCTATCTATCTATCTATCTATCTATCTATATATATATATATATATATATATATATATATATATATATATATTGTTGTTTACTTGTTTATCTTTTGCAAGAACAACAAAGAAATATGGCGAGGAGAAAGGTAACACTTGGCGCTGTCACTTCATCAGTCATTAAGATATTATTATATTTCACTAGTGTATACCACTAAGTGTTGTTACTGCACTAAGTGTTGTTTCACTAGCTACTGTTACTCTGCCGGGGTAGTTACTCTGCAACTGCCGTTACACCGTAGCTGCTGTTACTCCGCAACTGTCGTTACACCGTAGCTGCCGTTACTCCGCAACTGTCATTACACCGTAGCTGTCGTTACTCCACAACTGCCGTTACACCGTAGCTGCTGTTACTCCACAACTGCCATTACACCGTAGCTATTGTTACTCCGCAACTGTCGTTACACCATAGTTGCCGTTACTCCGCAACTGCTGTTACATCGTAGCCACTGTTACTCCGCAACTACTGTTACACCATAGCTGCTGTCACTCCATAACTGCTGTTACAACATAACTGCTGTTACTCCATAACTGTCGTTACACCGTGTTGAAGCCCCGAAAATTGGGTCGACAACAAGGGGTATACCCACCCGGTCCGGACCTTGGTTGGCAGCTCCTTATCTGTTTGGTATAGCGGGTCCGACTGGGGATAATGGGACCAGTTTCCCAATCTAAGGGTGTGTGTGTGTGTAGAGTTGGATGATGCTGATCTAAGAGTACTTAAAGCTAATTTAATTAAAACTTCTAAACTAACTCTATGCTATTGTAATCTAATGAGAAACAACACATCTAATCTACGCTAACCCGGGGTGTATTTCTTCTATTATGCGATCTAAAGAGATTTCAAACAATAACTGGTAATAAAGATCATTCAACTATCATAAGAACAAAAATCAATTAAGATAAACCACTTTGCATAAAAAGTTAGGCAAAACAGTTGTGAACAACATATCGCATAATAAGTTATTCATATATTAAACATAAATACATGACTCCACCGTACAGAAGTGCCAAATGATAACTCATACATTCATGTAGTAACATATAAACAACTGAAAACTGTATATCACTTTAAGAATATAAGCAGAAATGGCCAAGAGATAAAAGTACCATTTATGACTAATCCTACCCATAAACTTCAAGCAAAAACGATTTATCTCTACTTGTTCTAACATCTACTAAGAGTACAAAAGTGCAACATCAGTAGCAGACATTAAAATGCAAACATTAATAAATCTCGATCCATCCATTCATCAAAACTTCCTCTGAGGGTGCAGAAGTGCATGTTCCGAGGACAAGTTTTTGACAAATTTCTGGACCCTTCTCCAAATGCAATGAGAAGGGTTAAAATACTACTTCCTAATTCTAATTATAGTGCTTTTACAAAATTTAGGATGTGGTTTTCAAATGACCGTCCTTTTTCTAATCTAATTTAAAAGAAAAAACAACATTCTAAAATAAGGCTACTTCTGAACTTGGTCTTTAAAGCTGCAAGTGTTCATCATGGGCTTGAGGAGAGTCAGTTGGCTGACTTCTGCGTTGAGCTGGGCTGCGAAAATAGAATCTACGAGAGCTGGCACTACTTTTTCGGCCGCGTTTGTGATGCATTTCACAGTCATCCATTGACTATGCGGCTTGACCAAGTATGCCCAGTAATACTCCCAATTCAACCTGTTTAATGCTTGGATCGCTTTTCCCTTTTCCTGTGCCTTCTGCTTCCATTCTGCTTCCAGTCGTAGCTTATTTGGTAGGTACCCCGGGGTGGTCTCTTCGATTAAATTGGCCCTGTGTAAATTCTCATTTACACAGTCGATAAGAATGCTTGCTTGTGTGGCCGCTGTCTCCGCTGCTTGTTCCGCCTGCCTGATTTGATCGTCCCATTTATTAAAGAGCAATTCTTTATGATTCTCGTTTATTCTGGGTGCATTTGCTCTTTTCCCTTCATCTTCATCCTGCCAAGCTAAGTATTCCGTCACTCGTCTGTCACTCTGATCATAGTCACTCCGCAATTCTACCACTTGATTGGTGATTTTATCGCTCAGCTCGCAATAGTGACTCCACTGTGATATTTTACGTCCCAACTCTTCCTGTTGCTGCAGTAGTTGCTCATTTAAGCCAATAGATTCTGAAATAAATTCCGCAAGCTTAGGCTCATCTTTATGCACTTCCTGTAAAATTTGCAATTGCTTTCCTTTCTCGTCTAGACTTCTTTGATAGCCTATTTGCATCTGCTGAAAGTCTTCCTGCAGCTTCTCGAGCTGTTTGTAAGCTTCAATATTAGCATTGGCTTGTTGCAACTGTCGTTGTAGTAGCTGTATTTGATCTTCTTGTTCTTTCAACAGTTGCTGAACTTCCGATGCCTTGTCAATAGTTGCAGAAGCATATGCTCCTGCGATCTGAGACAACTTAGTGAGATTTTCAGTTGGATTATTATTGGGGTCTTTCCATAAGACGTCCAAATGTTCAGCATCTTGTGACAGTGTATTTTCTAGTTTTCTCTTCTTCCTCTGTCTCCTTACAACTGCTTTATGTTGGGGACTATAGAATACGTCCAGTGGGGGAATTTCTTCTACATTAAGTAAAAGTTCAGAAGGTGGAGCGATAGGATGCTCCGTTTCTGTGACACTGCTGACTATGGTCGAAACCACTTCTTGCACTACCTGTGTATTGTTCACAGGTGTTCTTGGGGCTTGCCCTTCAAGATTGATCAACTCATTGAAGGTTTCCCATTCTTTGTCCAGTTCTATTGTGACGAGTGGCGCTTCAATGACAGGAGGGGGGACATCTCTTGGCGGGGAGGCGATAACTTGCTGTTGCGACATTGCACTTGACTGAGCTGTATCTTTAGTTGTTTCTTCATTTTTTCCTTGGTCGCTTCCAGACCCTTTAGAATGTTTAGGCACTCCTTGAGCGGTGTTAGATTTAGATCTGGAAGTGCTAGAGTTTCCGCTGAGGCTAACGCTTGGAGTTGGTTCTCTGGTAGGCAGTCGCAGCTTCTCTAGAGGAACACTGGCCAGCCTTCTTTCCCTGTATAACATGAATCTTTGGAGGTCATCTGGAGACAACTTCGACCGAGCTTCCCGCAAAATTTCCTGGAGTGAGCTTCTACTCTGAAACAAATCATCAAACAAATCTTTCTTTCCAACGAATACTTTTATTTTGACGTTTGTAGTGAAATCTTGGGCAACCTCATTTGGGTCAAATGGCCTTGCTGGGAATTTAAATAATTGTAGACACGTCACATTCTCCACTTCGGTGAAAGCGTGTCCTACATCGAACAATGAAAAGGCCCCACAAGCTACAGGAAACTGAGGCCATATGGCCTTCTTTTTGTCTTTTAGGTCTTTGGTCAGGCCGCCTTCTGAACAGGTTTGATAAGCAATTTCCTAAGCCAAAAGTTTATCGGGGATATACAGAGGCAAGACATGAGGAGGTCCAGTGCTTCCAAACACTCTAATATAGGTGAACCATTCTTCCTTGAACCATCTTGCGATGGGGATGATGTCTATCTATGCCTCGGGTGAGCACCTCGGGGGGTCTTCATCATACATCATTCTATACAAGGGTAAGATAAGCCCGTGACAAATCTGGTAGAAGTGTGGGACGAACTGAGAATCCCATAACACCTTATGATAAACATGGATAGGTAATGGGTCCTGGGTAGTCCATTTCCACCCCATAGTGGGAAATTTAGACACATAACAAATAGAATCCATAACATAAGCAGACAGATAAAAAGGAGGATAGATCCTTTGAGACAAGGATCTTTTAGACCGGTAATTGATAATAGCCGTGTATAGATTATCAGAAAAGATTTTATCCCAATCCATAATATCGGCATTTGTGGCAGCATCTATCAGTGGTAGCCATTCAGACAAAAACTTATTGATATCTGACATACCAAACAATCTACAAAGCATGGCCGCAGCAAAACAATACGGAGAGGTGAGGGAACCAGTGCTGTACATACTATTTTTATCTTTTTTGAGCGGCTCCTCTTTTCTGGACCAATCTTTGGTGGTCTCTGCTAGGCTTGGGTTTTCTGCCGCAAATTTCTTAACGAATTGTGCATTGTAAGTCGCCTGCGGTTCAGGAAGATGATATATAAGCTTTAAGTCTTGCGCCGCGAATGATCCAATGAGCCCATGTCCTTGAACCTTGAATTGTCTGTTGTTCATCTCTGCATTGTCAAGTATCCACTTGATCATATCCGTATATGGTAGAATTTTGGGCCTTGTTGCTATCCGGTGAAGAAATGAACATGCTAGCTCCTCTAAGGACGCCTCAGAAGAGCGTTGTGAGCCCGCGACAGCATCAACCTTCATTATTCTAGGATTTTCTTCTTCAAGCAGCCTGTACATGCTTTCCCATGTCGATATCCCTGCGTCTCTGTTACAGGCTGTGTCTGTATACAAAGGCGCCATCTCCTTCGTCTTTTCCTTCGCCTCAGAGCCTTGAGCTTTATTTTTCTTTCCCATTTCGTCCTGCGTTTGGCTTTGAATCATCTTAGCTCTTCGTTCCTGCAGATTACGAATGAAATGGAAATGACTGATCAAGAAAGGTGATGGGAGAGTTTTAAATGCAACAGATATATCAAATATGCCACCTTACGTGAAGTAATCCTTTACAAAAGCACGCGTCCTCATTTCAATTAATAACTGACACTTAATTCATTTACTATCATTAAAAATGCATGATCTTGAGTCAGATTATGGTAAGTGGCTTTTCTTTGAATGGCGTGCCCGAAGGATTCGTGATGAAGTGATTTATGATTTGCTTACGTAACATCGCAGATCGCGCGAACATAATATCACATCGATCGCAACATCGCAGGTCACAGAAGTTTAATGTTTGCCGAATCTTGCCAGCTCATTTTTGCGATATGCGATCTTGCGATCGGCGTTATCGCAGATCGGCAAATCTTGAAGTTTTTCCTTATGAGTATTACTTTATTGTGATGCGATATTATGCTTAACACGAGAGTCTTGCGCATACCGATATTATAGAGAAATGGAGGCATTTCCTATCTTTTTTGCAGCGCGGCTTTAAAGATATTTCCCTTCTCATAGACTTAGGTTAAAAAATATTCAAAGGACCTTTCTAAGCTTACGATGGTAACCTTATTTTGAAGAAAGGAAACTCTTACTTTTTTCCTAAAATTTAACTAAGGGTCCCCATTCATTTAGTATTTTGGAAAATACCTAAATGAACAAGGGGGGGTTGTTGCTGGCCACAACAATTGGCGATTCACTTGGGAGAACCAGTTATCTTTGATCTTCTATTGACGTTTTCAGACTTCCGAAATTTTTTTTCTTAGAGAACTTAAACTTTATTATAAAAAGATAAAGCATATCATACTTCAAATTGTCAATGATATTTTGTTTCAACCTATTTCTATTTTAATTACTTGTATCCTCAGCTTTTCCTTGCATTTACATCAGCCATTACTTGGTCTTGTAAAACATAAATAAAGTTTCCCCTGTGTAGCAGCCTTTTAAATATGCTCCTTTGTCGCAGGTAGAGCCTCTGCTGCCAGCAGGCCTCCATAGCCTCGACAGGGTTACCTATTACCCAGTAATGATCCTTTATCCTGCTTAAGGCTATTTACAACTTTTCAGAGAAAAACCCATTTTGACACTTTTTTCCTTTTTATTCTCTAAAGAACAATGTCTTGGTTTGGTGGCCAAATTATGACACAGTCATTCACTTGATTTACACTTTTGCTGAACAAGCTGGCTCGTGATGAGACCCCTTGTCTTTTGATTGCAACAATCTTGAGTCGTTGCCCTGTTTTGGTGGACAGTATGGCAAAGTCAGCAAGTTATAATATCTGTGATCATGATAAGCCGGCTCGTGATGAGACCTCTTATTCTTTGAGATATGGTGTTTTTTTTCGGATTGTTTCTCTGAATGATGCGATTTCCTTTAGTAGGGAGGAAGTCAAATTTTCTTTCCTTAAGAAAGTTCTGGACGACAATAATAGAGTTTTTTGGAAATGGCTGTTTCTACAGAGAATCTTTATTTCGGTATTGATACCTTTCATTGTACTGACATGAAACAATTTCTTCACTAAGATAGCTTTCTTCAAATTTCTTGGAGTTGAAACTAGTATCATATCTAGGTTAAAGTTCTATTGATAATAAAGATCAAGTTTCCAAAAGATTTGCTGTTCATAGAAGCAGAAGTTCAAAATATTTGATAGAGAAAAGGTGTCTTTAGTAAATGTCAAATGCTGTTAACCATGGCAAATTTTATTATGGAGGAAAATATTTAACGAAATGAGAGGTGGACATTCCCTAGGGTTATGTACAGAATAGGGATAATCTCTTCTCTTATTTTACCTACCAACTATTGAAAGTAAATCTAATAACCTAGCTAAATTACTCCTACTCCTATTCTAACCATATAAAGAAGATTAACTAGGTGAAATGATATTTCCAGTGGAACCACCTCTTCATTTTTATTCCTACACGTATGTAACTTTCAAACATCAGTGTTAAGAACAAAATTTTTCTTGGACTGTTGATGTTGGATGTGGAATAAGAATGTGTAACTTTAGTTGGAATTCTGTCTGAAATCTCTTTCTCACGAAAACTTCTTTCTAACTGGATACCTATTGGATCATAAAAATCAGGATGAATTTCTGTTATGGATTGATGATCTTGTAATAGGAAAGATGACAAGCCAGGTTGGGAATATGATTTTTTAGTTTTAATGGCCTGTAACCTATTGTGGGTTGAAGTTGAGCTTTTAGCAATTTCTTGTAAAAGGAAAGTTTCCATATATGAATCACTAAATAAATCAATGAAGAATAGATGGAAATTTCTGGAAAGAGATTTATCAATTGGCGCGAATTGCTGGCAAGTTTCGAAAGGTACTTTCCTTCGTTGATAGTGTTTTGGATGCCAAATAAGTTTTCTAAGGAAGTCTGATATTGATTGATCTTCGAATTGAAAAAGTTCTATACTCCCTTGACACAATTTAGCTTTCCAAAATGGTAGCACATCTTTCGAATGTTCTTTGATAAGGTGCTCAACATACCACAGTAATCTATCAAAAGTCTGAAAATTTAAAACATAATCCGATTTTGTACAAAATGAGTGGAAGTGAGAAAGAAATAAATGATTATCTGTACAAATAGTGTTACAGCACAACTGGGATTGACTTGGAATATCTTGTTTTTCACAAGAACTGGCCAGAATTATGGGATCCGAGCAATTTCGAATTCCGTCTTGTGAATCAGAAGACAAGTTATGATTGTGAACAGGCATGGAGGTTTCCTCATGATATGAATCATAGATTGGGGTATTGTCTTGGATAGTAAAATCATGCAAATGATCTTTTACTTTGAAATGAGGATTGACTGATATGATTTCTGCATTAGAATATCTCTCATTATCTGAGCTTTGTTGAGTTACTTGGGATAAATCAACAACATCATCGTTGTCAAAGTAGCTATCGTAAATGATTTTACAGGTTTCCCTAGATTTCTCTTTTTCGTCATATATTTTCAGACAAGGAAGGTCAAGTGGTTCTTGTTTGAAAATGATCAAAGGATGTTCTATAGCTGTCTTATTATCTTGAAAACCTAATGATGGTTCATTTGAATAATCCTCTGTACTTTTTGAGATATCTTTAATATTGAGAGGGGAAAAATTATCATCACTAAAAACATCAGGATAAAGAGAAAAATGCGATTCTGGAACAATGCATTTGAAAATATCATCATGGAAAAATCTTTGTTCATCAGATTCATCATAGACATCGGGCTTTAGATCATACCTTTGTGTACTGATACTTTTTGAAAGAGAAATAGTTTGTTGTTCTAACCTTGGCATCTGCATTTGTTGATTTGCAACGATATTATCTGACCTTGTATCAAAGTCATCTCCTGGTTCCAAGGCAGGCTTTCCTCCAGCATTCTCGCTTTTGTCTTCTTGCATTAGAGCATGCATGTCTCCTAGGCTTTGGGAACTTTCTTCATCATGGGTGATTTGTATATTCAAATTGGAATCCTCATTCACATTAGAAGAAAATGAGACAAAGCTTGAACTAATTTCTGCTTGATCAGACATAGGAGGCAGGGAATACTCAGCATAATCCGAAGATTCTTCATCCATGAGTTCACTTTCAAGATCATACTTTAGACAATTAAGATGAAATCGCATATTAAAATCCCTAACAGATTCATCTTGTTTCCGTAGATAATCAATTTCATCATATACCTGGTCATAGTCATAACAATCAAATTCAAAAATGAAAATCTTGACGAATTGGTCCCAGCTGTGAATTGATGCAATTGGGAGGGTTTTGCACCATTTTCTAGCTTCCGCTGTGAATGTAAGAGTAAAAATTCTGCATAAAACGCCTTCATCAATTCTTTGAATATCCGAACTTGAAACTCTTTGAATAAATTGAAGAGCATGATTAAAAGCAGAAGAATTATTCTTACCATTGAATTTTACCTGAGATAAGAGTCTTACCACTTCAAGTGGAGTGTTGGAAGAGGTAGGAACATGGATGCAACTCCAAATGGGAAGTTTGTGAGCAGCCATCCTGATTCAGATGTTACAATTGAAAATCATTCCAATAGACACTATGTTCAGGCCCTCCTTCTAGCGCCAAATATGTTGAAGCCCCAAAAATCGGGTCGACAACAAGGGGGATACCCACCCGGTCCGGACCTTGGTTGGCAGCTCCTTATTCGTTTGGTATAGCGGGTCCGACTGGGGATAATGGGACCAATTTCCCAATCTAAGGGTGTGTGTGTGTGTAGAGTTGGATGATGCTGATCTAAGAGTACTTAAAGCTAATTTATTTCAAACTTTTAAACTAACTCTATGCTATTGTAATCTAATGAGAAACAACACATCTAATCTACGCTAACCCGGGGTGTATTTCTTCTATATGCGATCTAAAGAGATTTCAAACAATAACTGGTAATAAAGATCATTCAGCTAGCATAAGAACAGAAATCAATTAAGATAAACCACTTTGCATAAAAATTTAGGCAAAACAGTTGTGAACAGCATATCGCATAATAAGTTATTCATATATTAAACATAAATACATGACTCCACCGTACAAAAGTGCCAAATGATAACTCATACATTCATGTAGTAACATATAAACAACTGAAAACTGTATATCACTTTAAGAATATAAGCAGAAATGGCCAAGAGATAAAAGTACCATTTATGACTAATCCTACCCATAAACTTCAAGCAAAAATGATTTATCTCTACTTGTTCTAACATCTACTAAGAGTACAAAAGTGCAACATCAGTGGCAGACATTAAAATGCAAACATTAATAAATCTCGATCCATCCATTCATCAAAACCTCCTCTGAGGGTGCAGAAGTGCATGTTCCGAGGACAAGTTTTTGACAAATTTCTGGACCCTTCTCCAAATGCAATGAGAAGGGTTAAAATACTACTTCCTAATTCTAATTATAGTGTTTTTGCAAAATTTAGGATGCGGTTTTCAAATGACCGTCCTTTTTCTAATCTAATTTAAAAGAAAAAACAACATTCTAAAATAAGGCTACTTCTGAACTTGGTCTTTAAAGCTGCAAGTGTTCATTATGGGCTTGAGGAGAGTCGGCTGGCTGACTTCTGCGCTGAGCTGGGCTGCGAAAACAGAATTTACGAGAGCTGGCACTACTTTTTTGGCCGCGTTTGTGATGCATTTCACAGTCATCCATTGAATATGCGGCTTGACCAAGTATGCCCATTAATACTCCCAATTCAACTTGTTTAATGCTTGGATCGCTTTTCCCTTTTCCTGTGCCTTCTGCTTCCATTCTGCTTCTAGTCGTAGCTTATTTGGTAGGTACCCCGGGGTGGTCTCTTCGATTAAATTGGCCCTGTGTAAATTCTCATTTACACAGTCGATAAGAATGCTTGCTTGTGTGGCCGCTGTCTTCGCTGCTTGTTCCGCCTGCCTGATTTGATTGTCCCATTTATTAAAGAGAAATTCTTTATGATTCTCGTTTATTCTGGGTGCATTTGCTCTTTTCCCTTCATCTTCATCCTGCCAAGCTAAGTATTCCGTCACTCGTCTGTCACTCTGATCATAGTCACTCCGCAAGTCTACCACTTGATTGGTGATTTTATCGCTCAGCTCGCAATAGTGACTCCACTGTGATATTTTACGTCCCAACTCTTCCTGTTGCTGCAGTAGTTGCTCATTTAAGCCAATAGATTCTGAAATAAATTCCGCAAGCTTAGGCTCATCTTTATGCATTTCCTGTAAAATTTGCAATTGCTTTCCTTTCTCGTCTAGACTTCTTTGATAGCCTATTTGCATCTGCTGAAAGTCTTCCTGCAGCTTCTCGAGCTGTTTGGAAGCTTCAATATTAGCATTGGCTTGTTGCAACTGTCGTTGTAGTAGCTGTATTTGATCTTCTTGTTCTTTCAACAGTTGCTAAACTTCCGATGCCTTGTCAATAGTTGCAGAAGCATATGCTCCTGCGATCTGAGACAACTTAGTGAGATTTTCAGTTGGGTTATTATTGGGGTCTTTCCATAAGATGTCCAAATGTTCAGCATCTTGTGACAGTGTATTTTCTAGTTTTCTCTTCTTCCTCTGTCTCCTTACAACTGCTTTATGTTGGGGACTATAGAATACGTCCAGTGGGGGAATTTCTTCTACATTAAGTAAAAGTTCAGAAGGTGGAGCGATAGGATGCTCCGTTTCTGTGACACTGCTGACTATGGTCAAAACCACTTCTTGCACTACCTGTGTATTGTTCACAGGTGTTCTTGGGGCTTGCCCTTCAAGATTGATCAACTCATTGAAGGTTTCCCATTCTTTGTCCAGTTCTATTGTGATGAGTGGCGCTTCAATGACAGGAGGGGGGACATCTCTTGGCGGGGAGGCGATAACTTGCTGTTGCGACATTGCATTTGACTGAGCTGTATCTTGAGCTGTTTCTTCGTTTTTTCCTTGGTCGCTTCCAGACCCTTTAGAATGTTCAGGCACTCCTTGAGCGGTGTTAGATTTAGATCTTGAAGTGCTAGATTTTCCGCTGAGGCTAACGCTTGGAGTTGGTTCTCTGGCAGGCAGTCGCAGCTTCTCTAGAGGAACACTGGCCAGCCTTATTTCCCTGTATAACATGAACCTTTGGAGGTCATCTGGAGACAACTTTGACCGAGCTTCCCGTAAAATTTCCTGGAGTTAGCTTCTACTCTGAAACAAATCATCAAACAAATCTTTCTTTCCAACGAATACTTTTATTTTGACGTTTGTAGTGAAATCTTGGGCAACCTCATTTGGGTCAAATGGCCTTGCTGGGAATTTAAATAATTGTAGACACGTCACATTCTCCACTTCGGTGAAAGCATGTCCTACATCGAACAATGAAAAGGCCCCACAAGCTACAGGAAACTGAGGCCATATGGCCTTCTTTTTGTCTTTTAGGTATTTGGTCAGGCCGCCTTCTGAACAGGTTTGATAAGCAATTTCCCGAGCCAAAAGTTTATCGGGGATATACAGAGGCAAGACATGAGGAGGTACAGTGCTTCCAAACACTCTAATATAGGTGAACCATTCTTCCCCGAACCATCTTGCGATGGGGATGATGTCTATCTGTGCCTCGGGTGAGCACTTCGGGGGGTCTTCATCATACATCATTCTATACAAGGGTATGATAAGCCCGTGACAAATCTGGTAGAAGTGTGGGACGAACTGAGAATCCCATAACACCTTATGATAAACATGGATAGGTAATGGGTCCTGGGTAGCCCATTTCCACCCCATAATGGGAAATTTAGACACATAACAAATAGAATCCATAACATAAGCAGACATATAAAAAGGAGGATAGATCCTTTGAGACAAGGATCTTTTAGACCGGTAATTGATAATAGCCGTGTATAGATTATCAGAAAAGATTTTAGCCCAATCCATAATATCGGCATTTGTGGTAGCATCTATTAGTGGTAGCCATTCAGACAAAAACTTATTGATATTCGGCATCCCAAACAATCTACAAAGCGTGGCCGCAGCAAAACAATACGGAGAGGTGAGGGAACGAGTGATGTACATACCATTTTTATCTTTTTTGAGCGGCTCCTCTTTTCTGGACCAATCTTTGGTGGTCTCTGCTAGGCTTGGGTTTTCTGCCGCAAATTTCTTAACGAATTGTGCATTGTAAGTCGCCTGCGGTTCAGGAAGATGATATATAAGCTTTAAGTCTTGCGCCGCGAATGATCCGATGAGCCCATGTCCTTGAACCTTGAATTGTCTGTTGTTCATCTCTGCATTGTCAAGTATCCACTTGATCATATCCGTATATGGTAGAATTTTGGGCCTTGCTGCTATCCGGTGAAGAAATGAACATGCTAGCTCCTCTAAGGACGCCTCGAAAGAGCGTTGTGAGCCCGCGACAGCATCAACCTTCATTATTCTAGGATTTTCTTCTTCAAGCAGCCTGTACATGCTTTCCCATGTCGATATCCCTGCGTCTCTGTTACAGGCTGTGTCTATATACAAAGGCGCCATCTCCTTCATCTTTTCCTTCGCCTCAGAGCCTTGAGCTTTATTTTTCTTTCCCATTTCTTCCTGCGTTTGGCTTTGAATCGTCTTAGCTCTTCGTTCCTACAGATTACGAGTGAAATGGAAATGACTGATCAAGAAAGGTGATGGGAGAGTTTTAAATGCAACAGATATATCAAATATGCCACCTTACGTGAAGTAATCCTTTACAAAAGCACGCGTCCTCATTTCAATTAATAGCTGACAACTAATTCATTTACTATCATTAAAAACGCATGATCTTGAGTCAGATTATGGTAAGTGGCTTTTCTTTGAATGGCGTGCCCGAAGGATTCGTGATGAAGTGATTTATGATTTGCTTACGTAACATCGCAGATCGCGCCATCGCAAATCGCACCATCGCAGATCGCGCGAACATAATATCGCAGCGATCGCAACATCGCAGGTCGCAGAAGTTTAATGTTTGCCGAATCTTGCCAGCTCATTTCTGCGATATGCGATCTTGCGATCGGCGTTATCGCAGATCGGCAAATCTTGAAGTTTTTCCTTATGAGTATTACTTTATTGCGATGCGATATTATGCTTAACACGAGAGTCTTGCGCATACCGATATTATAGAGAAATGGAGGCATTTCCTATCTTTTTTGCAGCGCGGCTTTAAAGATATTTCCCTTATCATAGACTTAGGTTAAAAAATATTCAAAGGACCTTTCTAAGCTTATGATGGTAACCTTATTTTGAAGAAAGGAAACTCTTACTTTTTTCCTAAAATTTAACTAAGGGTCCCCATTCATTTAGTATTTTGGAAAATACCTAAATGAACAAGGGGGGGGTTGTTGCTGGCCACAACACACTGTAGCTGCTGTTACTCCGTAACTGCCGATACACCGTAACTGCTATTACTCCGCATCTGCCGTTTCACTGTAACTGTTGTTACTCACCGTTGCCGCTACTTCATAACAAATGTTACTCACTATTGCTGTTACTCATTGTTGCTGCTACTCACTGTTGCTACCACTCACTGTGCTGCTACCCGTTGTGCTGTCATTTCGACAGGTAAGTCTGCAGGTATGTCTTGGTCATTTTATGGATTTAATTAAATATTACAAAAGGACAATTAAACATGCCGAGGACGACCGTCATTAAGTTGGGGGGGAAACCGTCATAAGAAATGACGACGTACCACGAAAAATCATTTAGTGCACATAAATCCCGCTTAACTGCATCTAATGATTTCGGTACCCCATAATCATACTTTTAAAAGCGTTGGGATGCAGATTTGTAAACGCCAATTCATATCGGTCTTTTCCCCACACATCACATTTAATTTTCAGAACACACCACAATACCACCTTAACTTGCCATTATTTTCAAGCGTACCAGTACTAGACTTGTCATTATTCCCATATGTACCAGTAATATTTGTCTGATCGTTTCCAAATCAACCATGACGTTATTTCAATCTCCAACGGTTTGGAGACCTGTCACTCTCCCTTGCTAACCAACTACAGTTGATGTGCTAATTCCGCCTTTGCAACAATGGGTGGCTGATCTATCCGACATGAACCTGAGAACACAAGGGAAGTTCGGAATAATCGGGAGGTATGGAAGGTGTTATAGACAATTTTGTGCCTTACAGCAACAAGCATGAATTGTCAATAATCCAAGGGATCCAAAGTTCCCTAAACATGATGTTCCTACCCCTAGAGGAACAAGTTCAGCAAACCAACAGCTCTCAGATCAGTTCTCCACCTGAAAACACTCAAAAACAAGCAATCCTGAAATCAAAGCAGGTGCTCCACTAGGTTTCTGCGCTGAAACTCAGTTGCTCCATGGTGTACCTGCGTTGCAAAGCAAGTGGGACAAAGGCCACCTGCGCTGAGCGAGAAGGGACAAGTGGCACAGTGAGTCATTGCTTTGGAATCTTCCAAAATGACACTTGGATCAGGTATTTAGCTTTGTGATGAGTCAGAGGCTTTGTTTCTCCAAGTGGAAGCAAGGTTCACCAAGTGGACTCAAGAACTGAAGATCAACTAAAGATTAACTGAAGAGAGAGAGGACACAAGGAAGCTACACATCAGTTGCAAGCTGACTCATCCTTTCTCAATTCATCTATATATTGAGCTCTCTCCTATGAGCTCAGGAGGCTAGAATTTTGTGCAAAGTAATGATATGCTGTTGGTTTCACTATTGAGTTATTGGGTGATTGTTTGAGAGAGGTGAAGAAGAGCAATTCTTTCTGCTGGGAGGTGTTGCTGGGTTGGAGCCTTCAATGGTTGTAATACTCTCAGAACCTTTATTTCTTCATTAATAAAAGCTATTGAGGTTCTTCTATGTGCTCTTGTTTCAATTATATATTGTGATGATTGCATGTTTGGTTTACACTAATCCATGAACCAGTTATGATTGCATGCCTCTTGTAGTTTCCTTCTTTGTTATTTTGCAGGATCTCATCGTAGCTGGGCGAGCAGAAGAACAAAGAGCTAGGAGCAAGCGGCCAAAGAGAAGAGTTTGGATTCGACATTAAGCGCAAGGCAACGGTTAGTGCTTTCTCCATTCTCTTTTGCTTTCATAAAGAAGTAAACCTTAAGTAGTTTGTTTTACAGTTGTTGCTAAGGAACTGTCACCCTTAGAGTGGGATAGAGTCATCCGAGTCGGATACTTTTCCCTACAACAAACTGGCGACTCCACTGGGGATCGTATCCGTTTGATTGTGTTTGTAGTATTTTGCTATTCATTTCCTGAACAAAAGAGTACCAAATCGAAAATCTTTTGACTATATCAAAAGCGAAGTAGAGGGCAGCTACTCTTGCTCATTTTCTGAGCAAATTCATGATTTGAAGAACTGATCTACAAGGATCCTTGTAAGCTCTTAGTGATAGCTTTGCACCTTCTTAATCATCCTTTTGAGTGTGCTTGACTGATTGCTTCTGATTTGAGCAAAAACCGTGCATTTTTGAGAAAATTATGACCCGGAAATTGTGAAAACGCAATTCTCGTTTTCCAAAGCAGGTATTACACAGGCTACCTGCTTTGCAATGCAGGTCCCGAAGGGGCTACCTGCGCTGAGAGCCAGTTTGGCTGTGCAGAGCCTGCGTTGGCCCAAATTTGCCTAGTGCATTTGGGGTTTCCTCCTTTCTCTTGCCTGTTTTCACTTAGTTTTGCTGCTAGGTGTCAGTCTTGTGCCTGTTTTGAAACCAATATTACTTGCCATCATTCTGCCTCTGTTATATAACGAAATTGTACTTGTTCTTTGTATTTCTTACTCATTTACAATTTCCCATAACGAAGAGTAAACTAGTCTTGCTTTTGGCCTCTTAGATCTGAACCTGTGTTAGGCATTTTGCTGGTCTAAAGAGTTAGCTTGTTTTCTGTCCATAGCTTATTAGTCATTTTACTTTCGTTAGTATGGTTTGATTTCATGTATTTCCAGTGATTAAGCAAGTGAATCTTAAGGTGTCTTTTGATTTTGGACAAGCTTGTTTGTTTTCGCTTTAAATCGAAATCAAAGTTAAATAACAACTTTCTTTTTGTAATACATCAACATTAAGAAAGGGAAAAGAAAATACATGCATTGTGCATTTTGCATTTGAAAAAGTTTGCATGATGATTTAGGAGAAAGTGCATTAGTTTGTGCTCTATGATCTGTGTGAAAAGATTTGTCTTTCTTTTCCCTCAGTAGTTAAGATTTTCAAAGTTGAAAGATTGAAAAGTTTGCTTCTCATCTTAGACTGCATTCAGGAATTTGTTACATACATCTCGTGGTGATCCTTAAAGGAAAACTGCTAAACAAGATCAACATTAAAATAAATTCAATTTACATAACAACGCTTTGTAACATAACGCAAACACATAGAGGTCTAGGTAGAGACGTGTTCCGGCGTCGTTAAACGTAGTGACTGTCGATCTCTACGAAGGTGGGTGATTCCTCCTGAGAGTCGGTGGCACTAATACGGACTTGTGCTCCCACGTACCGTCGCGTATATATTGGGAGACCCCTATAGGAACAAAGCCTTTATCCATAGGAAGCCGTGTCGGCCGCCCTACTGATCGCGATGCAGTGAACACAGCATTCACGAAGATCGACCACCCGTACCGTAAAACGTATTCTGTGGTTTCGCGAAAGGTTTGGCACACCCTCTACCTAGATCTCCAGAGCAGTTTCTTTTGGCCTTTTTCAAACTCTATAACTGAAAAAGTCCATCCGAGCATTTGTCACTTCGGGCTCGTTAAAACATCGAAGGAGACTAGAGTCATCTTTAGCTTTTTCTCGACTCTTTAAAACTGAAAGAGCAAGTTGTGTCTAAAGCGTCGTTATAAAATTTATTTTAAGCGGAATAATCATCACCCTTCCCTCGTTGATCTTCGAAGTTAGTCCACCACAAGTGGAAGTTCCTGTAGAATCGCTAAGAAATCTTTTGGATAGACTAGATATGTCTGAACAACCGTCGACATCTAGGACTGTGTCGTCCGACACAGCAGCAGCAGAGCCTCATGCTGCTACTCCAACGATGTTCGCTGGTATAACATCTGTCCCGGCAAATTGTCAACAACAAGCCGGAGTCCCATCAGGGACGATGACATGGTTAGTTCCTATTTCTTCGTCCGGATTATCATCTGGTATTTCTTATGTTGAAACTCAACAAATCAATCCAACGTGTCTTCAAAGGCCAATCTACCCTTTAAGTACTGGATTGCCACCATATGGAGGACAGTATGCCTTTTCATTGTTCCCCCCTGGAGAACAACCATATGGGAGTTTACAACAAAATTCAGGTCAAACTGGAATTACATCCAGCGGTTGGGTACCAATACTACCTCAGCAACCAAGAGTTGCATATTCAATGCAACCAGTCCACCCTGTGTCGAATGTTGCCACTATACCTGGTATGGTGATTGCGTCGCAAGTACAAGCGCTGCCTACTATATGTCAACCCCAAGTTTCTCAGGTTTCCATACAACAGCCTCTTGTCTCGACATCTCAATCGCAACCTCAGGTCAGTGCCTCCTTATCCGGAGCGACTCAGGATCAAACAAGTACTGTGACTCCTCATCTTGGTCAATCATCTAGTATTGGGCATCAGCAAATGGTCCAACAACCAGAGCTGGTTCAAACTCAACAACCGCCATTCCAGCAGTCATGTCAAGGACCTGAGCAACAAGTCTTTGTAAGTAATGGGCAACCATACTATAATGGTTATGCCCATCAACCTTGTCAAAGTTGTCAGCATTATGCTGGTCTGCAAAGACCCATTGCTCAGGCGATACCATCTTATCCTGGATATGCTTCGCCTAACCTGAACTAACATTTGCCCTTTGTAGCAACTCTAGAACTACCAGATCTAAACCGGCTGACGAATGATCCAATTGCTTATGCCCCTTGGTGGCCAGCGATTCCACATAAACTTCCGTCAGATATTCCTAAATTCAATGGAAATCCAGGTGAAGACCCGTCGAATCATGTGATGACATTTCATCTATGGTGTTCGTCGAACACTTTGAATGACGATTCGATAAGGCTTCGCCTCTTTCAGAGGACATTGATAGGTCCAGCGGCAAAATGGTATATAGAATTACCTAGAGCTTCGTTCGACAATTTTGGCTCCCTTGCCACGACATTCTTGACCCACTTTCAATTACCAATAAGGTATGAAACGGGAATAGAGATATTGACTAACTTCAAACAGACAACCGCAACTCATATATCAGATCATATACATGAGTGGCGACGTCGACGAAGAATGGTTAAAACATACGTTCCTGATCAGCTTTTAGTTGACTGGTTTATAAAATCGTTACTTCTGGCCATAACGAAAGATGTAGCAAAGGGAGGAGTCGTAACAGAAGAGCAGGTTATCGCTCGTGCACAATACTTGGATTTAGTATACACTCAGTCCGGCACGCTCTATGACAAAATACCAGACGCCCCTAGACCAGAGTTTTCAATCCCTCCTCCTCCTAAATCAAACAGTGACTCTCATGCCGGTGATGGCGTGATTGGCACGGCAAACACGAATCCGAAAAGGACCCATCAAAAGAAGGCCCGTAAGGATTCGAATCAAAATGCGCATGAAGAAGTTCTTGCCTCAGAAGTAAATGCCAAGTCGACCGATAAGGGCAAACAACTGAAGCAACCAGGGGGCAAGAAGAAAAAGAAAAGGAAAGGGAGACCCCCGACAGGGTGTCATATATGCGATGAGGATCATTGGACAAAAGATTGTCCACATATACCTGAAGTTAAGAAACTCTTCAAGAGTTCAAAAACCCCGGCAGTATTGACTGATCCGTTTCCTAATCCAAGACAAAATCTGGTTGCGAATCAAAATGCTTCCCGATCCCAAGTGCTTATGTTGTCCACCTCGAAACAGTAAAATAATGCTTTGACAAGGAATACAGATTACAGGAATCCAAAGCAGTCGAATAACAAGGCTGATAAACAACCTAGTAGTTCGACAACAACTTTGAACGAAGTTGTGCCATCCATCGTTCCTAAGCCAGTAATAAACTCGCCAAAGGGAGTAGTGCACAAATCGACATTTAATCCTGGTGCAAAAGTAGCACAGAATTATAATATAATAGAGGACCTGACCCAATCGTCATCCGCTATGTCGACGCTTGAGGTAGCGCAAAATTGCACCTCCCAAGAGCAAGCTTTATTATCAGCCATAGGTGGGATTGGCCCAATGGATTCCAATCTTGTGGCCTTTGATCATAAAGGATATGACCCTCAGATACCAGCTCAACTAGCTTTCCTTATTCAAGTGAAAGCCCTCAACAAAACTGTTCATCGAACAATTATTGATGAGGGGGCATCTACATGTCTTATGTCGATGAGTTGCTGGAAAAATTTAGGCTCACCACCCTTGTCGAAATCGTCGACGACCTTAAAAGCATTTAATGGACGATCATACACTCCATACGGGATTTTAAGTAACTTGCAAGTTGAACTGGGGGGCAAAACAGTAGAAGTTGATGTTGAAGTAATCGACGGAAATCTCGATTACAACATCCTACTGGGAAGGCCTTGGATATATGCCATGGCCGCAGTTGTGTCGACCTACTTCAGGAGGATTGTATTTCCTTTTCAAGGAAAAATTACAATCGTCGACCAACAAACATTTCTCCCCAACAGTTCTCAAGTTACGGGAAGCAGCACAATGATCCATGAAAGTAATCAATCGCTCCAAAATATTGGAGTAGGTCTCCTAAAAGACCCTTCCTTAATGGGTACTTTTGCCCTACCGCCGGCAAGTAATCTGGCGGAAGTAGCCACAGTGGAAACCTACAATATGAAATCTTCTATATCCAACGGATTCAGAAGATTCCTAAATATTTTGTCAGCATGGATCGTCGCCCTAATGGAAATACTGTAAATACAGTGGGCCCCGAGGACGGTTCTTATCTCGTGTCAACCTCGTTAAAAAATGAAACAAGGAGTCATGAGGATAGTTCTTTTATTATGTCAACCTCATTAAAAAATGAAACAAATCCCCTTTTCAAAATTCAAAGGTAAACCTTCATTCCAATCACCAAGTTGAATGCAATGAAGCTTGGGGGGCACCCTCCTTTGACATGCGTTATTATGATGCTGGGGGCATGCAAAAGATCGAGCAGTTTTAGCAATGTTCATGCTCGTTAAAAAATAAACGCAAGAATCGAGCAGTTTTGTACAGAGTTCATGCTCGTTAAAAAATAAACACAAGTTGTGAGCAATCTTTCCCTACAGTTCAAGCTCATCCAGAAAAAATGAACCGGTAAACAACCTCGAGAAATGTAACCTTTGAAAGCCATATTAAAAGCCCTTGGTCGTGTTTATATGCCATCACCTCCATCCGTTCATTTGGCCAATCGTTCACCTCCATATGTTTGTTTACCCTTTTTGAGGAACAGCTGCGAAGAGTGATTTCACTTAGCCATCCTTGTGACACTGCCGTGATTGGAGAATTCCAACCTGTACCTGGAATCTGCTGCTATCCCTGTTCATCACTCGTTCCTCAAAAGACGAGTCTTCTTTGAGCTCTTTTCACTGACTCGTAAAATATGAAAAGTTTGCCGAGTTTTGGCCTTCCAGCTCGTTAAAGGACAAGAAGAGCTATCCCTCCTCTAGATTTTAATCTTTTTGGACCTGAGGGATTATTACACAAAAAGATCGAGCGCTTGTTTTGTTCGGCTCGTTAAAGAAATCGAAAATTCATCCCTTCTGTATTGTTTTATACTTTTTCGGACTTAAGGGATTAGAAGACGAAAAAGGAATTTTGGAGTTAACTTTTCGTACCTTTTCAGACTCTCTAAAAATGAAAAGGACCGAGTTTTCTTTGTCGTTAGACTCGTTAAAATGATTAAATAGCGACAAACTTGTCTTTAGACGAGAACGAGTTTCCCTATCGCTAGGCTCGTTAAAACATAGCGATGGGCTTGCCCGAAGGGCAGGTTATAGAACAAGCATATGTTATCCTCCTCAAGCTTGAAAAAATAAAGAGGTACTGGTCAGCAATGACTGGGGAAAAATTGGAAGAACCTCACAGCATTAATGGTAGCAAGTCGCTCTTGAACATGACACTTTGTCCTCCGTATCACATCGGGTTGGGTTGTTTCATTCACCGGTCTCATAACCATGGTCCTCGCCACACCATCCACAATTGGGGTAATGCTACCAATCCATCACATCAGTGTCGTTATATGTTCAAGAGATGTGGTTCTGTAAAGAGTCAACCGTGTTCCACCCACTGCCATACATTATCCTTCATCCACTTCATGACCGCCACCCTGAATCATACATCACAGTTTGTTTTCACCTCATCACAATCACTAGCTCCGTTCCGTGTCACTGATGTGGGATTCATTAAGGCCCTCCTTTGACGGATCGCTCCTTGTCGACATCAGCTCATTATCCAAGGAGTTGATCTAGGAACACCCCCCTCAGTACTTTGAAGCTTGCATGCCTCAATGGCAAGTTTCTCACTTCCGGCGACAGGTATACATCAATGACCTTCGACCAGAAGATTTTGCATGGTGGTCGACGCCAAGTCCTTTATTCCCACCATGTGGATTGTACTGCCGTACCTTGAGGGTCATCATCCTTATCGGTGACTCCTCTCGCGCTTGTTAACGGTTTACATCATTGACCGGTAATCAAGCGATGTCTTTCCATGTTCGACTTCAAGAAATTCTCACATGGATCGACTTGTACATCGAGTGAAGATCGGAAAAGATTGAAGACCCCGGATCTAGTTTCATCCATCCGGGCTGCGATATATATTCAGGACATAAAGACATTTGATATGTACATCATTACAGCAGATGATCATCCTTCTCAAAGGATGATAATTTCAGCAGAGAATTATCAGTCTACAATCAGACGATCGTCTGTTCTATGTACCAAAATGTATTTATAAAGCTGAGAATGGGAATGCCCGCCTCAGCTAGATCATGAAAAATGTATGAAAAATAATGTATTGTATTGTATCTTATTACAGGACACTTCTCAGCAGATTGAATGAACTTCAGATCCTCTCAATAAAGCATTTCACCCGATAAACGACCTCATACTTTAGGGGGCATCTGTTATAGACAATTTTGTGCCTTACAGCAACAAGCATGAATTGTCAATAATCCAAGGGATCCAAAGTTCCCTAAACATGATGTTCCTACCCTTAGAGGAACAAGGTCAGCAAACCAACAGCTCTCAGATCAGTTCTCCACCTGAAAACACTCAAAAACAAGCAATCCTGAAATCAAAGCAGGTGCTCCACTAGGTTTCTGCGCTGAAACTCAGTTGCTCCATGGTGTACCTGTGTTGCAAAGCAAGTGGGACAAAGGCCACCTGCGCTGAGCGAGAAGGGACAAGTGGCACAGTGAGTCATTGCTTTGGAATCTTCCAAAATGACACTTGGATCAGGTATTTCGCCTTGTGATGAGTCAGAGGCTTTGTTTCTCCAA
Organism: Pinus tabuliformis; assembly: GCA_031772625.1. Lineage (NCBI taxonomy): Eukaryota > Viridiplantae > Streptophyta > Pinopsida > Pinales > Pinaceae > Pinus > Pinus tabuliformis. The sequence goes on from CM062804.1 coordinate 430,988,452, forward strand.
GTGGAAGCAAGGTTCACCAAGTGGACTCAAGAACTGAAGATCAACTAAAGATTAACTGAAGAGAGAGAGGACACAAGGCAGCTACACATCAGTTGCAAGCTGACTCATCCTTTCTCAATTCATCTATATATTGAGCTCTCTCCTATGAGCTCAGGAGGCTGGAATTTTGTGCAAAGTAATGATATGCTGTTGGTTTCACTATTGAGTTATTGGGTGATTGTTTGAGAGAGGTGAAGAAGAGCAATTCTTTCTGCTGGGAGGTGTTGCTGGGTTGGAGCCTTCAATGGTTGTAATACTCTCAGAACCTTTATTTCTTCATTAATAAAAGCTATTGAGGTTCTTCTATGTGCTCTTGTTTCAATTATATATTGTGATGATTGCATGTTTGGTTTACACTAATCCATGAACCAGTTATGATTGCATGCCTCTTGTAGTTTCCTTCTTTGTTATTTTGCAGGATCTCATCATAGCTGGGCGAGCAGAAGAACAAAGAGCTAGGAGCAAGCGGCCAAAGAGAAGAGTTTGGATTCGACATTAAGCGCAAGGCAACGGTTAGTGCTTTCTCCATTCTCTTTTGCTTTCATAAAGAAGTAAACCTTAAGTAGTTTGTTTTACAGTTGTTGCTAAGGAACTGTCACCCTTAGAGTGGGATAGGGTCATCCGAGTCGGATACTTTTCCCTACAACAGAAGGTTTTCCAGAATGCAGGATGGGATGTGTATCTCAACAGGTTGAGGGGGTTTAATGAAGAATTGACAGTGGAATTTGCATTGAACTTGGGAGAAGGAGGCTCTCAGGTTCGCAGAGTGGAGATCTCCGTAACAGAAGAAACCATCGCGGAAGTCAATGGACTTCCTCAAGTTGGGCAACGATGGTTTGTGAGAAGAACTACCCTTCCAGAATTCCCAAAGGCCTTCCTTCAAGCTGGTGAAAGTATAGCACAGAAAGGTCAGGGGTATGATAGAAATTTGCTACCATATCCGTGGGGAGAAGTAGCAGAATTCGTCATAAAATATATGACGTGCGAAGGAAGATACTTCACAATCTTCAAATACCATCTCCTTATACTAGCTCACTTGTGATGCCCACAGGCAGAAGCTTTCTCCATGAATTTACCCTACTTCTTACTAAGGAGCCTGTTACACTAAAATTTGTCACCATGACTATTTGCAGTTAGTATGGCTCCATCAACTGTCATACTATCCTCCTTGGCAAGTCTCATACCTCTGCTCCTCATGTCAAACTCCAAGAAAGAGAGAAAGTCCTTAAAAAGTCAAATAACTCTGGTTACGCAGTTTCTCTTAGCCTTACTTGCATGTACGCACCCCAAGTTCACAATACCTGCGTACTTGTACGCTCTGTCTGTAAAGGGGTGGGTGCGTACTCCTGTAAAGGTCAAAAGGCGCAAGTTTCACTTCAAAAAAATTACTTGTGGTCATTTCTAGAGCATTCTAGAAGTTTGTTTTACGTGTATTGAGCGCCTCCAGATGGTTCATGCATCCCAATGAAAGAGGAACTTATCCCATGAAGAGGGGAGCTATCCCATTGAAAGAGGGGCTTATCCCATTCATGGTGGACCTGATTAACTTCCTCCAAGGCACTATAAATACAGGCATTGGGCGAGAGGGAGGAGAGGTTGAAAGCTGAACATTCCTAAGGGTAGATGCTGCTGGAATTAGGACTCCCTTATAGAGCTTGAGAGGAGAGATTCCCATCCTTTCCTAGCCTTATTTGGAAGTGGGTGAGCTGATCAAAGTAAAGGAAAACTCTTGCTGGACCCTAGGAGGGACCTGCACAACACCAAGGCTCAGGTTGTAATGGTTTCTTTTGTTTCCACTTAATACAAATAAACTCATTTTTCTCAACAGATTGTTATTCATGATTTGTTTCATATACTCCTTGGTCTGTATGATGAATATGTGTTATTTTATAAGTTTATCAGCTGCTATGTAATATTTTGGCTTGTTAGTGAATGCAAGTTTCGAAGAGAAGCAGGAGCTCATCCAGATCGGCGAGGCTGGACTACTACAAAGCGTTGGACTAAAGGTATGTTATAATCATCTGATTACTTGTATTCTAAATGCATATTTAGAGAAAGGTAGTGTTTATTTGTCTTGTTTGTCACTAGAAAGCCTTAGCTTCTAGGGAGGTCGGTTTTGTCTGCAAAATCGACTCTTTCCACATGACAAAATGGCGACCATACTGGGGAACTCCATTGATGTGAATGATTTTTCCTTTGTGTGAAACTTTGATTTGAGAAAAGGCGTTTGTTTTCTGGTTTTTGGCTGTTTGACTGTGCATTTGGGTGGAATAGCTTAGGGTTAAGTTAGATTTTATTTTCTTGATTTTGAGAGTAGTACGCACCCTCTGCGTTAAGCACAGTGCGTACCTGTATGCACTTTGGCTGTGTACACAGAGCGTGGCCGCACCTGTGCAAACAGGCTGCCTGCGTACCCCTATCAAAAGCCTAGAAAATTTCAATTTTTTCTTTTTTATCTTTTAGATTTTGTTTATAGCTTGTTTTTGCTGCCCAGATCCACTGGTTACCTGTCAGAAACTTTCCTTGGTTAATTCCATTGGCATTCCTGCTTTAAGCTTTCATCAATTGGGTGTTTTGAGTCTCTGTTTTGAGAAATTCTTAATTTGATTTCCTTTGGTCATTACTTGGAGGTTTGTCTCAGTCTTTTCACAATTTTGCGTCTTTTTGCTTTTGTTTTTGCAAAAAAATTCCCCCCTCATTCGCCGGGGGGGGGGGCTAAATTGTGTATGAGTGTTAATCGCCTTTGAGTGTTTTTATTTTTTGATCTTTGGAACTCTCGCCCAATTTTCTCGACTTGCACTTGATTGGTTCTTAGATTACATTAGAATCGTCTTGTGTTTGAGAATTCTTTTGCATAGATCACATTTGCATAATTAGAATTCTCATTTTCAGAATATGAATGAAAAATGTGCATAGATTACATTTGCATACTTTTCAAGTGAATTGTGCATAGATTACAATTGCATAGTTTACATTCTGAAAAATCAATCGTAGATTTAGATCAGTTTTCTTTGATTTGAATTTACACAAAAATAAAATAAAAAAATAAAAAATGGTTTGGAATTGATTTGCATTAGTTTTTCTTGATGAAATTAGTGCATTAGAGAATTTGTTATATTTTCTCTTAGTGATCAATTTTTTGCATTGTTGGAAGTGAATGGGAACTCTCTCCTTACTCTAGTTAGGATTCATCGAATTGAAAGGATTGCATTATCATATTCGATTGCATTCAGTTGAGTCGGGTCATAACACCATTGGTTGCATATCCATTTACCCCTTTGAGTAATAACAACCTTAATAACATAGCGCTTAATTAAAATTCATCTAGTAATTTTTACATTTCTAGGGCTCTGATACACCAACATAGCTTAGGCTAGTGTCTTGGAGTAGGAGAGTAATTAACTCTCCAAGATAGTAAAACCAAACAAGTAGCTCATCTTGTGGTAGGATAAATCCAGCTGTTTCATTTATGCTCTGGGAAAGCTCCTCTTAAAGGAGAAGCATGAGATCGTGTCCGAACTAGTGAGGGAATCAATCCTCCTTCATTGGGAATGACGCCAGATATGCACGTACTACAAACGGTAAACCTCAGATTAACCATTGTCGAGGAGCCTGGGGTCACTTGTCTGTAAACCTTGGATTATTGTCAAGGAGCCGGCAAGGGGATTGAGCTTGTTACTCTGCTCTTGCGTGCTATCGGATCGTAGACTGTTCCCCCAGGTGTATTTGTTGCTGTTGGTGACCTTAGTGACTATTATCTTTAGCGTTCTACCCAAGGTGACAGTGGAGGGAAGATCCCACTGTACCTGGAGCAGACGTTGGCTAGACTCACTTGGATTTTCTGGGGGTTCACTTCACTCGAGATGGTTAAAGTGGAGGAACTTGGTCCAGTCTATTCATTAAGCAGGTTGCCGGGGTAACTGTTCCACCCGCCACTTCTGTACTGAATTCTGCGATGTTGGATTTCATCACCAACTAGTGTTTTCGGTCTGGAAGGTTACTGTTTGTGTGTGGTTTGACTCCTAGATTTGATAGCGCGTGTTAATTTGTATGTTTTTACTTTTAGAGACCATAGGTGTGAATTGTGAATTTTAATTGTTAGGTGTGAATTGTTAATTTTAGTTTTAAATTGTTAATAAAATTCACTGAAGTTGAATATAATGGCAAATGTTCTGGAATTTACCAACCTAGGAACCCCTCCTAACGAGAATCCTAGTACTTTTCCTTATTTTGGAAATGTTGGTCCTCCTTATATGGCTACTTTGTCATTACCTGGATTTACAATAGGTTTACCGATATGGTTATTTTCAACTTCGTTGGCCCAAAATACTCCAATTGTTCCACCTCAGCCGAATGCTTCACCTCAACAGAGTTCACCATCTCAACATCACCAACCTTCTGTTGACCCTTTACCTTCTTCGCCTAATTTTTCTTCCTCCATTTCTTCCTCTTCGCTTGGTAAAAGCCTCGATGCTAGTAACCAGGTGTCTAAGAAGAAGAAGAAAGGGAAGAAGAAGAAGAAGAAGAAGAAGAAGCAAGATAAGAAAGAAGTCAACCAACCAACCATGGCTGTAAGTGTTAGTTGTGTGGAGGAAACCTCCAACACGCATCGTAAACCCAAATACCCTTGCAGGCTTTGTAAGGGTGACCACTTCCTTCTCAATTGTCCTGGTATTCCAAAGGTCTTGGAAGTATGGTCAGAAAAATCTCATCAACTTTCCATTGATCCATCAACCAGTGATAGTCAAGTTCCTGGGAAAAAGGGTAAAGTTAGGTTTCCTTGTAAGTTATGCAAAGGGAGTCATCAAAATCACATTTGCCCTCACATGGATGAAGCCTCAAAATTGTTGGAAAACCTTATTGTTCCACAGCAAGAATTTCCAACTGGTTACCGTAAACTTTCTCCCAACCTACTGTCAACTGACAGAGTGGTCGATTCAATTTCACATACAGTCGATCACACTCTTCCATTGGAGAGTGAAACTCATGTCACTCAGGTTGATGATCCATTAGTTGATCAAGTGGTCGATTCAATTTCACAAAGAGTCGATCCCACTTTCCCTTTAGAGAGTGAACTTCATACCACTCAGGTTCTTCTTGTTACATCAGATTCTTCTATGCCAGGGGGCATTTCACCTGTTTCTACAGAACCCCCTCCACGTACTGAGGTCTTTTCCTTTGATTGGAATAGATTGACAGAACCTCGTCTTCCTTCCTCCATCCCTTTCCAAATCATTGTCAAGGCTGGTGGTAGGGACATACATCGTACTCAGGTAGATGAAGGTGCTTCTGTTAGTATTTAATCCTCAACTGTTTGGAAAGCTTTGGGTTCCCCTCAGCTTGTGCCTATTACGCAGAATCTGAAAGCTTTTAACAGAACCATTAGTGAACCTTTAGGGATCCTTCCTAAGTTTTCTATTACCTTGGAAGGTAAAACTGTCTGTATTGATCTTATGGTAGTTCGAGGTCCCTTGGATTTCAATTTACTCCTTGGGAGAGACTATGTTTATGCAATGAAAGCTGTCGTATCGACACTCTTTCGCGTGATGTCTTTCCCTCACAATGGCAGTATTGTGACTGTAGATCAGCTTTCGTTCCCTAGTCTTGTTTCAACTACCAATAATATGACAACCCTAAATGTTCCTGATTCTAAAGTGGTATCTACCTTGCCACGGGTTAATTATGTGGCAACCGGTCCCATGTTTTCAGTTACCGATGTAAGAGAGCCTCTCACTGTTTGCTCATCTTCCTTTGATTTAGATCCGGTAATTGACATGGAAAACTCTATGGGATTACTTGAACACGATGTTCTTATCCCTTTTGAGTCCCTTGACATGTGTTCCTTCCAGAGAAGTATTCTTCCTTATGATGAAGACCTCTTGGAAGCCATGATCAAGGTGTGTCCATTGACATGTCTTTCTTCCAGTTGGAAGCCATGATCAATGTTACGAGGAAAGTTCCTTTTACTGTGTCGACCTCGTTAAAAAATGAATCAGTGGCAACGAGGAAAGTTCCTTTTACTGTGTCAACCTCATTAAAAAATGAATCAGTTATTTGAGGATAGTTCTTTTACTGAGTCAACCTCATTAAAAAATGAATCAGGTAGATTTTAGGTTCATTAGGTAGATTGTAGAGAGTAGTTATGAGCATCGTTCCTTATCTTGTGTCAAGCTCGTTTAAAAAATGAAACAAGGGTTTTGAGGATAGTTCTTTTCCTGTGTCAACCTCACTAAAAAATGAAACAACTCCCACGAGTCTTTCCAAGATTTCGAAAGTAAATCTTCATTTCATCCACCTGGTTGAATGCAATGAAGCTTGGGGGGCATGTACCTTGATTTGCGTCATTATGCTGGGGGCATGCGAACTTATAACAAGCATAGTTTTTCGTTTCAAGCTTGCGTAAACATGAAACCGAATCCGAGCATAGTTCTTTTCCTGTGTCAAGCTCGTTAAAAAATGAAACAAATCCTCCTCTAATTGAGTCGAGAGTTTGACTAGATCTCATAAATGTTAAGTTGTATATTTAGGTTAGTTATTTCAGTGTTTTGCATAATTTTCTTATAATTTTAGGTCGAGTCTTTCAAATGATCTCGTACATGAACCTTCATTCCATCCAGCTTGTACTTAGTTGAATGAAATGAAGCTAGGGGGCATGCGCTCTAGCAGTTACGCTTAGGGGGCATCAAGCACAGTTTTCTCTCTGTTTCAAGCTTGTGTAAAAATGAAACTACTTTGAAGCATAGTTTTTCTCTGTTTCAAGCTTTTGTAAAAATGAAATCTATCTTGAGTCAATTTCAGTTATTTTCAAGACTCGTTAAACTCATGAAAATCTCGAGATTATTTTGCTATCTTTCATTCTCGTAAAAAAAATGAAAATGCCGAGTTCTTTCCGTCTTTTCCTGCTCGTAAATTAAATTGAAAGTCGGCCATATGAGTACATTTTTTATCATTTTTTCGAACTCGTTAAAACTTACGAAAAAGTGAAACCTTGGAGTTCTCTTTTAAGCCCTTTTCTGACTCCTAAAACATGAAAAGATTGCCGAGCGTTTCTTTTACACTCGTTAAAACGGAATTAAAAGACGGTCCCCTTATAGCCCTTTTCTGACCGTAAAAACAGGAAAAGATTGCCGGATTTTTGTCGTTTCAAATTCGATACTGGAAATAAAACGACGTGTCCTTGATCGCTTTTTACTTTTCAGGTCAAAGACACTAATCATGAAAGTACTCCTTGGTTGCAAGATCAAGCGGTTCTCTCAAGTATTATTTTATACTTTTTCGGGCTTGGGAGACACAAATTTACGAAAAAATTCAACCCTGGAGTCTTCTTAAGTTTTTTTAGACTCTCTAAAATTGAAAAACGCCGAGTTTCTCCTATACTGGACTCGTTAAAATTTCACAGTAAAGGACCTGTTCGATTACAAACAGGAACGGACCACTCCTTCTTAGGGTTCGAATCAAAACTAAGTTGGACTCATCCGAAGGATGAGCTTATAATCAAGCATATGTTATCCTCCTCAAGCTTGTAAAAAATAAAGAGGTACTTACCAGAAATGGTGGGGGAAAAGGGAGAAAAATGAGTCTATTTGTTATCCTTTGTCTCAGAAGAAATCTTATCACCACTCTTGAACACGACACTTTTCATTCACCTGGGTTGGGAAATCCTTTGCCTCACAGTTGATCAAACCACATTGAAAATATTCAAACCGGTTCCGGGTATTAACTTTGGGTCAATTGTCACCAAGCCATCTGTCGTGTCGTTATGTGTTCAAGAGGTCACTGCAAATAAACCATTCATCTGCAAAATACCCGTCATCCATCTCGACCATCCCTAAGTCAGTCCTTACAGCTACATTTCTTCAACTTGATCTATGATTTCGTGTTGTGGGCTTGCCTGCAACGGGTCGCTTTCTATCGACATCAACACATTATCTAGAAAGATGACCTAGAAATTGTCGGTACCTTGAAATCTGCATGCATCAATGGCAGGTTTCTTGCCTTTGACGACGGTTTACATCATTGACTTTCGATCGAAGGACTCCGTGAAAGGTTCGACATCAACTCATTCATTCACATCTCATGGATTGTACTGGGTACTTTGAGAACCATTGACATCACTGGTGGTCTCTCTCACACTTGTTAACAGTTTACATCATCGACTGGTAACCAAGTGGTTTCTACCATGCTCGACATCAACTTATTTATTCGCATGGTTAGAATCGTACCATTTCGGGAAGTAGAAATGAAGACCCTGGATCTAGTTTCCACCATCTAGGCTGCGAGGAGTTTTGTATTCATTGTATAGTAGACCAACTATAAACAGATGGCTGCGTCCATACTGTGTCTACAAGAGTCTATGATTATGATGTATTGCGAAATCATTCCTATATCAGAGTAGTAGTTAGTTTGTTAGTTAAAGTTTTCAATCTGAGTATGGGAATGCCTACCTCAGCGATGATATGATCTTATATATGTATTTTGTGTTGAATATTTGCAGGTTCCGACTGGGCTCTCCACAAGATAATCCTTGAAATGATAAAGTACTTCACCCTTCCTAGATGATATGAAACCCTAATCTACTACAGGCTTCGCACTTTAGGGGGCAATCTGTTACACTAAAATTTGTCACCATGACTATTTGCAGTTAGTATGGCTCCATCAACTGTCATACTATCCTCCTTGGCAAGTCTCATACCTCTGCTCTTCATGTCAAACTCCAAGAAAGAGAGAAAGTCTTTAAAAATCTATATATCTCTGGGTACGCAGTTTCTCTTAGCCTTACCTGCGTGTACGCACCCCAAGTTCACAATACCTGCGTACTTGTACACTCTGTCTGTAAAGGGGTGGGTGCGTACTCCTGTAAAGGTCAAAAGGCACAAGTTTCACTTCAAAAAAGTTACTTGTGGTCATTTCTAGAGCATTCTAGAAGCTTGTTTGACGTGTATTGAGCGCCTCCAGATGGTTCATGTATCCCTATGAAAGAGGAACTTATCCCATCAAGAGGGGAGCTATCCCATTCAAAGAGGGGCTTATCCCATTGATGGTGGACCTGATTAACTTCCTCTAGAGCACTATAAATACAGGCATTGGGCTAGAGGGAGGGGAGGTTGAAAGCTGAACATTCCTAAGGGTAGATGCTGCTGGAATTAGGACTCCCTTGTAAAGCTTGAGAGGAGAGATTCCCATCCTTTCCTAGCCTTATTTGGAAGTGGGTGAGCTGATCAAAGTAAAGGAAAACTCTTGCTAGACCCTAGGAGGGACCTGCACAACACCAAGGCTTAGGTTGTAATGGTTTCTTTTGTTTCCAGTTAATACAAATGAACTCATTTTTCTCAACAGATTGTTATTCATGATTTGTTTCATATACTCCTTGGTCTGTATGATGGATATGTGTTATTTTATAAGTTTATCAGGTGCTATTTAATCTTTTGTCTTGTTAGTGAATGCAGGTTTCGAAGAGAAGGAGGAGCTCATCCGGATCAACGAGGCTGGACTACTATAAAGCGTTGGACTAAAGGTATGTTATAATCACCTGATTACTTGTATTCTAAATGCATGTTTAGAGAAAGGTAGTGTTTATTTGTCTTGTTTGTCACTAGAAAGCCTTTGCTTCTAGGGAGGTCGGTTTTGTCCGCAAAATCGACTCTTTCCGCATGACAGAGCCTAAGGAGCCTTCACTTAATGGCACATTTGGCTCAGGGGGCATGACAGGTATTGGCGGTCATCTCCCGTCATGGGTTGGTTCGGCTGCTAATAATGAACACCATTGGACAGATTTCGATTCCGTGTGAGTTGTTTCAGGACTCCACGGAGGAACAAATAGCAGCTGTTATGGCCGCCAGGGAAGAAGAATCCCAAGCTATGGAGGAGGATCTTGTAGAATATGATTATGTTGACTAGGAGGAACTAGAAGAAATGGAGATGGGAACAAAGGAATTGGGGGATGAGGTAGCTCCCCAAGATCAAGCAGAAATTATGGAGGCAATGGTAGATATGGGGGCTAATGCAGAAAGGCCCACTAGTACCACGAATGAGGCTATCCCACAAGAACCAACTTCACCCATGGATCTAGCAGAGAAAATTGATGATATGGCAGTCACAGGAGCAGACCCGCAACAGTGCAGTGCGGGCGAAGCGGTCAATATGGTGACCGAAGGAACCCCACAGGGATCTCCTGCCACTATGGAGATGATGGAGGAGGAAAATCCGGCTGAAAAGGAGATTGTGACCACTCCAACTTTGGAACTCGGAGAAGAGGAAGGACAAAGACAAGAAGGGCCCAGAGTTGAGGAAACCGTGGGACCCGTGGAGGAAGCAGCAGAAGGACCAGGGCACGAGGTTGACACTGAACCACAAGAACCAGTGTCAACTTCGGGGACAAACGTAGAAGATGCACCCCAGTTCCCTTTCTTCGCCTCGATTCCAAGAGGAGCGAGGGTAACTCGTTCCCCTCGACGGGAAGAAAAAGAAGATTTTGCAATTCCGGTGGCTCTGAATCTATTACAAAGGCCACAAGCTTACAGAGTGGAAGCCACTCAGGTGGCGGGTACCTTGGAGCAGGAGAGGAGAAAAGAAAGTCTGGAGGCTGGAGAACTGGGAGGAATCCCAACAGACATAGCAGCAGGAGAATATCTCACCAGCACATCGCCAGTCGTGACACGTGTGCACGAAGAGGAGATCGTTGTTGGTGAAAAGGAGGGACCAAGTGAAACGGTCCCGACGAATGAGCCAACGATACAGTCAAGCGAGGGGGCTGTTGGGCATGAAATAAGTGGAGAAGAGCAAGCAGGGAAGGAAAATTCCCTAGTCAACACAGTAGAAGATGTTTCGAGGGATTTACCTCTGGTTGAAGAAATATTAGTTAAGAAAGAGTGGATAGAGCTATGTGAACAACGAAGGCTTCCAGTGAAACAAAAGTATCAGTTGCAGTTCAAGGAAACGATGCGGCTCAAAATGGAAGTAAGGAAACTGAGAAAGAAGGTGCACAAAATGCAGAAACAAATAAAGAAGCACAAGCGGCAAGCCAAAAAGGCCAAAACTATTGGGGTTGACGCAGAAACCCAAGTAGACCAGATAGTCATGACCTCTGTTGCCACTCAGACAGACTTGATCGAATGACTGTTTGAAGATCGAGAGTATGCCTTAAGAACTGAAATACAGTGTTGGAAATTTAATGCGGTTCAATTCAAAAACAAGATTAGAAGGACTGAGGAAAGGGCCTCCACAAATTTTTTTGGATATGTGGAGCGCATAGATATTATGAGGTTACGACATGCGAAACAACAACTCAAGATGGAGCAGCTGGAGAAGAAAGTGGCAGAACTAAAGGCCGACAAGGAGCAGATGTTCAATCTAGTGCAAGAGGTTATGGCATGTCGTCCCCCTGCTTCTTGTTATTCCTTATTTTTGCACGAACGTTTCCTTTTATTTTGCATGGAAAGTATTAAGAATGAGATCAACTATGAGATGGAGGATGGTGTGCAATTCCTCCGAATTTTGAGGAGTCACGATGTACCAACGCAACATCTGATGTGTGAGTTTTACTTGCACGGGTACTTATTGCGGTTGGATAGAGATTTTAACCCGGTCCCGTATGTAGGGGACATTCATTTAAGGGCCCTCACCTCTTACGCTTTTAACCAGATTCACTGGCAGAAGGCTTGTAACACTTTTGAGTCCAATCAAGTTACAAAGCCATTTATAGTAAGAGGGGAACATGAGAGGTCAGACACAATGTTCAATAAACACAACACTTTTCTGGGGATTTAGGGAAACAAAGATAGAATGGTGAGGACACAAAGATGGTGTCTTGATCTTTGTGTCAAGCAACTCACCACATTTCAAAAAGAGGCCCTTAGTTGCTGTCAGAGGAGGTGGATGATGTCACCTACAGCTGTCCGGAACAGAGAACCTTTTGGGGCACCAAATTTTGCATGAGTACTTACTAGGGTGCCCCGGTATGTGGCATGTGTCCAGACATGTGGGACTCGGTGGATGGGGCTCCGGTTTCAGTTTCTTGTTCTCTGGTTTCCTACCGAAATTTATACTCCAGCTTATGATGTCCTGAAGGATTGGTGGAAGGAAGTTGTTCTTTCGGATGGATTTAAAGTTCCAGGAATAGAAATGGCTGCGGAATATGATCTTGCCCAGCTTCATGAAACATACAGTCTACAGAACCCAGATTTGCGAGGGCAGCGGACTGCATGAGGACATGCAGAAGGCTAGTTGGGGGGAGATGTTGGGTACCAAATCAGGCCATCTTTCTCACCATTTCCACTACCCTTTTTGACCTTTTTGCACTCATTTACCTATGCTGTTATGTTAAACTTACAAGGTAAATTACCCCCTTACTTGTCCAATTGGTATGTTTTAATTAATGAAGTAAAACACATGGAGTCTATTTATTTGTGGTACTAAATGATGTGTTTGACCGCAGCATGAGAACAAGAACCCTCACTTCAGCGTATTGCAATAGATCTAGCAACGGCTGGCCAGAAGGAGGTCGCACAGCTCGGGGAACAGGCTCCTTGAACTATTCTTAGGCCTTCTTGCTATCTCAGACATCTGATGCTGATACCGTTCCAACCGATGTACATCTTTGTATCTGCAGTTACTATGTTTTCAGGAGATCTGTTAATCTCCCTTGTTGTGTATAAATTGCAGGTTGTTCCTGTGAATGGGGGTTCACCCATCAGTATTGTAAACATCTATTACCGAGTAATAAAAGATCATCTATTTTGTTGTTCTAGTTCTTTCAGTGGCTAACACAACCCTGATCAGAGAGCTAGGCCCGCTCTTCTGATCAGGTGCTGCGTCTTTGTGTGTGTGTGATTTATCGGTTTATGTTTGCTGTTACAATTCTTTACTGTTTATGATTATTTCTGCAGTTCTGTAATTTGTTAATCTTACAGTTATGTTTTGAATCTTAAACCATGAGCCCTTGGTTGGAAAGGATTACGCGTCTGCTCCTGCATATACCTTGTGCGTTGCCTTGAAAGGATACACACCTAGATTGATAAAATTAATGTCGGAACAAGGTGGATAAATCACCCCTACCTGGACACCAACACCATGTGTGCTAAAAACAAGCACAACGATAGAAAACTAGGCTTGTACACTCCACTACCAGTTCCCTCTCATCCTTGGGAAAGTGTTTCCATGGACTTTGTTGGAGGACTGCCTAAATCTAGGAAAGGTCATGACTATTTATATGTTGTTGTGGATAGGTTTAGCAAAATGTGTATTTTAATACCTTGTAACAAACAGATAATAGCTGAACAAATTGCAAAGTTGTTCTTTCGGCATGTATGGGTTCATTTTGGATTACCCACTTCCATAATATATGATCGAGATACCCGATTTGTTGGGAAATTTTGGTCAAGCTTGTGGGAATTGATGGACACCAGGCTGAAGAAAAGCACAACTTTTCATCCGCAAACAGATGGCCAAACAGAAGTGGTCAACAGGAATGATCCAGTTGCGCAGAGGCTATTGCAGCAAGCATCCCAAACTTTGGGATGAACATTTATGCTATGTGCAGCATGATTACAACTGAGCCAAACATTCTTCTACACAGAGATCTCCTTTCGAGACCTGTTTTGGTTTCACACCAAGGTCTCCCTTGGATTTTGTCTTTGGTAAAGACCTAACAGTTGATGGATATAGTGATGTGGACAAAGCAACCAAGTTCATTGAACAAATCCAAGAGATTCACCAGGCAGTACAGGAACAACTGGAAAAGAGCCAAGCCAAGTACAAGGCAAGGCATGACAAGCATCAGATGGAGCATAGTTTCCAAGTTGGTGACAAAGTCTGGCTATATATCAGCAAAGACAGGATGCAAGGTGAAGGTAAGAATCTGAAGCCAATAAGGTATGGATCTTTCAAGATACTTGAGAAAATTGGTGAGAATGCTTTTCACCTTGATCTACCAGCTTACATGCACATCTAATCAGTTGTTAATGTAGACATCTTGAGACTATTTGAACCTTCATTAATTGAAGATCCCGAAGAGCAATGTAAATTACCTTCTATTGATGATTTGTTACCTGAATATCTTAATGAGTTGCAGGAGATGCAGTTCTGGACAGGAAGGTAAGAACTACACACAGAGGTGACGTTGAGTACGTCAGGATCGAACTCAAAGGTTCAAAGCCAAGCAGTGTGAAATGGATAGAAATTGAGCAAGCGAGGAAGCAATACCCTCACTTGATTGATGCTTGAAAGAAAACCAACTTTTGGTGGTCCAAAAGCTTTTTTAGTGGGAAGGTCGTGATGCGAATTGGATCCTAAAACTCTCTAATTTTTCCTGACTGTTTCAATTATGCGAAAAGATTCAAGTCCTAGAAAAGATCGAAGCTATTAGAAGGAATCCTCATAACAATTGCAGTTGTGGCCAGAGCGAAGCAACGAGGACCCTCGGTCGAGTGCGCAGACCGTTGGACCATGGTAAAGTGCAATGGCACGAAACTGGCAAAACTGGAGGCCAGATCAAGGAACGGAGGTGGATTCTGATATGTGATTAGCGCTAAGCACTAATCACGTATCATAGGGTGCCCCCCTTAGTGAAAGAAAGCCCCAGAATGCTCGGACTTGAAGACACTATGAAACTTGGAAAAGTAATTGTTTCGGTTCCATAGCACAGATTCCCCAAAACTGGCAGGATATCAGAAGGCTTCGAGGTGGTAAGCAGTTTTGACTGAGTCCCACCCGATGCCACACATCGAGTGACACGCGTCCGGCAAAAGAGAGAGAAAACCACCCACATCGGATGGGTAAACGTCGTGCAACTTGCCCGCCCGATATGAAGGACGACCGTAGGATTTGGGGGGTCCAGATTGACGGTGGAGATACGTCTCGATGACCGACTGGATTTGACAGGTCAAAAAGCAAGATGACAGGGATTTGACGTCCAACGTGGATGATGTTTTGGAAAACAATTCGTGTTCGCGGGTGATCTTGAAGCAAATAGATTTAACGGCCATTCGAGTATGATGCAGGGAATCTGACACCCAGTTTGTTAGCAACCAGGTGGCCACCTCCCTGCGAGGCGTTACCCAGTGATGATGACATAGAGCAAAGAAATTCAAACGAATAGAGGAAAGGAAACCAGAAGGTCGGGAAGTGGAAATGAGCAGTCAAAGAGTAGACTGGCTTTAAAGCCATGAACTGACAAAAGCAGAAGAATAGAGAAGGGGCAACACACAAAGATGCAGAAAGCCAATAGTAGAGAACAGAGAGTAGAAGCCTAGCTGACCTGAAGGCATCATCGAGCAAGATAGAGCAAGAGAGAGTTAGAGAGTCTGTGTACTCCATTGAAGGCTTGAGAGGTTCAAGCAAGCTCCTCGGCATAGGCCTGTTATACTACTGTGACCCTCAGAGGTCGAGTTCAGTAACAATGAGACTCAAATCGAGCTCACTGTTGTAAAAAATCTGCTTGAAAACATAATAGAGAGGCCACCACTGAAAGGCTAGACCAGGAGATGTAACCCAGGAGCATTGGGTGAACTCCTTATTAAACATGTTTTTGTTTACATGTTTGACTGTTATGTTTTCTTTGATTGCCTTAGTGTCTATGTATTCTAGCAATCTTATCGATCTGTTGCATAAGTAACATAGGCACCTCCATGCACATGAGTCTGTAATACCTTTCATTCTTTATCCTGGATAAATTCCAGATCAAGTGGTATCAGAGCTTAGAGTTATTAAGGTTAGACAAGCTTGTGCTGGATTTTGTTGTTGAATGCTAACTAGATCAAAGCTTAAATTAGGAGAAGGATAATTGGCTGAAACTAACCCAGAAATTGGAAGAGTCTATTCTAAGAGGAAAATGTCAGAAGAAAATCCCTTGGAATCAGACCCCCAGTTCATGGATAGTTTTATGACCCTGAAATCCATGGTGGAGGAAATGTATAGGGACTATAAGAAACATAGAGATGAAGATGCATCAAGCTCCAAACAAGACAAAGGAGTAGAAGAATCTCTCCTCCATGACCACTCCAAAGGCAAAGGGAAAGAAGAAAAATTCCTCATGCCTCTTAATAGCCCTAAACATAAAAAGAAGACATCTTTGATTAAATTAGATGTTAAATTTGATTTACCAATATATGATGGAGAGTTGAATGCAGACAAGATGGATAATTAGATCAGACAGATTGATGTTTATTGCAGAGTGTAGAGCATCGACTCAGACAAGAGTAAGATTCAGCTAGCCAGCCTACATCTCGGAGGCACTTCCTTGGTATGGTGGGAAGGCAGGACACAATTTGACATGAAGAAACATAGTAAGATTCTTTCTGTTTGGAGTGAATTTGTTTATGCAATTAAAAGGAAATACTATCCACTAGCCTACATGTAGCAAGCCATGATGAGCTAGCAAACTCTTCGACAACTAAAGGGGCAAAGTGTACAAGGGTACACTCAAGAATTTAGGAAAAGAGCTTTGATTCTAGGAATCTCTTTAGACTCACCTGAGACTTTGTTGAAGTACATAGGTGGTATACACAACTACATGAGGCACACTATCCTCATGTTTAATCCCACTAGCATAGATGAGGTATCTTTTCAGGCTATGCATCTAGAATCTAGAGGTAAGAATGGGAACCCAGAAGTTGGGGGATCATCCCAACCCACTGCAAGCAAAAATAAGGAGAAAAGAAAATAGAAATGGAAAGAGAGGAAGACAAACACTGTACAAAAGAGCAAGTCTTCATGCACTCACTGTAAGAAGGATGGGCATGATGATGAACACTGCTGGATTCTGCACCCAGAGCTGAAACCTAAGAAGTTCGAGGGAAAGAAGAAGAAGACTGTTGCAACTATTCAAAAGGATTTGGGGTCAGACTCAGGAGATGAAGCAACAATCGCAGCCACAGGTATAAAAGGTAAAAATTCTGAAGCATCTACTAGTAATTCTGCACAATCTACTGATAATGAAGAAAATGAGAGAAAAATACGTGAGCTTTTCCATATTCGAGTTATTTCCAATCATCAAAAGATTGATACTTTGTTTGATAGTGGCTCACAAGTAAATTTAATTTATGAAACAATTGTAAAGAAGTTGGGATTACTAACCACACCTCACAAGAAACCATATCCATTAGGTTGAATATGTGATAAAGCAAAGCTACAAGTGACTAAACAATGCAAACTTCAGTTTTCTTTTGGGTCAGCATTTGTAGATGAGGTTGAGTTAGATATAGTTCCTTTGGATATATGTGGAATTTTTTTAGGAAGTCCTTACTTGTATGATAGAAAAGATATTTTCTATAGAGCTGAGAACAAGTATCTACTCGTTAAAGATTGAATCAAATATATTTTAAGAGATCATAAGCTCAAGAATAATTATACTCTCATAAACTTAGGGCAGATGAAACGAATTGTAAATTCATGCAAACAATTTTTACTGATGGTTGTAAAGGAAAAGAAGCTTGATAAAACCAATGTATTTGAGGGTTGTGATGCTAAACAAGAAGCTGATTTAGAAAAAATTGTTTCAAAATATGATGTATTGTTTCAAGAACCTAAAGGTCTACCACCCAAAAAGGAGATAGTGCATGATATTAATTTGTAGCAAGGTGATCCATTGCCTAACATCGGAATGTACAGGTTTTCTGCTTTAGAGAATGCAGAAATCAAGAGGCAGGTACAAGAGTTGCTCGAGAAGGGTTTCATCAAACCTAGCACATCACCATGTGGGTCTCAAATCATTTTGGTGGAAAAGAAAGATGCCTCATGGGGAATATGCATTGATTACCGAGCACTGAATAAGATAACAATAAAAAATCGTTATCCCCTTCCTCACATAGATGATCTATTAGATCAGTTAAAGGAAGCTATTTATTTTTCCAAGTTAGACTTGCATAGTGGCTATCATTAGGTCAAAGTTGCAGAACAAGACGCATGAAAACTACTTTCAAAACAAAGCAGGGATTGTATGAGTGGCTAGTTATGCCATTTGGCTTAACTAATGCTCCTGCTACTTTTATGAGAGTAATGAATGATGTACTCAGACCTTTTCTTGATGATTTTGTTATTGTATATCTGGATGACATTCTTATATTTAGCAAAACGTGGGAAGAAAATTTAAAGCATGTTAAGCAGACACTAGATGTTTTGAAAAGAGAAAAACTTTATGTTAATCTCTCAAAATGTGAATTTGGCAAAACATATTTGAATTATTTGGGACATACAGCAGGGGGTGGTGAATTGAACATAGATCCCTCTAAGGTTGCAGCCATTGTAAATTGGCCTAAACCCAAATCTGCTATAGAGGTTAGAAAGTTCTTAGGAGTAGCACAGTATTAGAGAAAGTTTATTTCTAACTTTTCCTTAATTACAGCTCCCTTACATGCTTTAACAGGATTGAACAAGGTGTTTCAGTGGGGAGGCAAACAACATAAAGCCTTAAACACCTTGAAAGAAAAGATTAGTACAACACCAGTACTAGCATTGCCCGATCTTCAAAGACCATTTGAGACTGAAACAGATGCCAGTGACTATGCCATGGGAGCAGTGTTGATGCAACACAATAAACCCATATGTTATCATTCTGAGACATTTAATTCTACAGTAGTTAACTATCCTACATATGATAAAGAATTGTATGCATTAGTACAGTGTGTGAAAAAGTGGAAACATTACGTAATGGGTAAAGAGACAATTATACATACTGATCATCAACCACTTCAATATCTGCACTCCCAAACTAAGTTGCAGCAATCAAGACACTATAGATGGATGGGTTTTCTACAACAATTTCATTTAGTCATTAGATATAAAAAACGCATACACAATAAAGTTGCAGATATGTTATCTAGACCAATTATAAGTGCATTTACTATACTTAAGCATAATTCAGTATTGCATGAGAGCTACATTGAACAATATGCTCAAGATATAGATTTTAAAGATGTATATGCAACTTTAAGTCAAGGCAAACGAGTAGAAGAATTGGATAATCATATTAAGGACCAACTCTTGTATCATTGTGGGAAGCTATGCATTCCCCAAACTGAAAGAGTAAAGATAATTCGAGAAGCACACACTTCTCTAATATTAGGTCACTTTGGTGTAAGTAAAACGGTTTCACAGCTGCAAAGATTTTGTTATTGGCCGAAAATGAATGAGACTGTTTCTAGATATGTAAGAGGGTGTACCATGTGTGCTAAAAGCAAGCCCAACAATATAAAACTAGGCTTGTACACTCCACTACCAGTTCCTTCTCATCCTTGGGAAAGTGTTTCCATGGACATTGTTGGAGGACTGCCTAAATCTAGGAAAGGTCATAAATATTTATATGTTGTTGTGGATAGGTTCAGCAAAATGTGTATTTAAATACCTTGTGACAAACAGATAACAGCTGAACAAACTACAAAGTTGTTCTTTCAGCATGTATGGGTTCATTTTGGATTACCCACTTCCATAATATCTGATCGAGATACCCGATTTGTTGGGAAATTTTGGTCAAGCTTGTGGGAATTGATGGAAACCAGGCTGAAGAAAAGCACAAATTTTCATCCACAAACAGATGGCCAAATAGAAGTGGTCAACAGGACAGTGATCCAGTTACTTAGAGGCTATTGCAGCAAGCATCCCAAACTTTGGGATGAACATTTATGCTATGTGCAGCATGCTTACAACTGAGCTAAACATTCTTCTACATAGAGATCTCCTTTCGAGATCTGTTTTGGTTTCACACCAAGGTCTCCCTTGGATTTTGTCTTTGGTAAAGACATAATAGTTGATGGACACGGTGATATGGAAAAAGCAACCAAGTTCATTGAAAAAATCCAAGATATTCACTAGGCAGTACAGGAACAACTGGAAAAGAGCCAAGCCAAGTACAAGGCAAGGCATGACAAGCATCGGATGGAGCATAGTTTCCAAGTTGGTGACCAAGTCTGGCTATATAATAGGAAAGACAGGATGCAAGGTGAAGGTAAGAATCTAAAGCCAATAAGGTATGGACCTTTCAAGATCCTTGAGAAAATTGGTGAGAATGATTTTTGCCTTGATCTACCAGCTTACATTCACATGTACTTAGTTGTTAATGCAGACAGCTTGAGACCATTTGAACCTTCATTAATTGAAGATCCCAAAGAGCAATGTCAATTTCCTTCTATTGATGATATGTTACCTGAATATCTTAATGAGTTGCACAAAGATGCAGTTCTGGATACGAAGGTAAGAACTACATGCAGAGGTGACGTTGAGTACCTCAGGATCTGACTCAAAGGTTCAAAGACAAGTAGTGCGAAACGGATAGAAATTGAGCAAGCTAGGAAGAAATACCCTCACTTGATTGATGCTTGAAAGAAAACCAACTTTTGGTGGTCCAAAAGCTTTTTCAGTGGGAAGGCCGTGATTCGAATTGGATCCTAAAACTCTCTAAGTTTTCATGACTGTTTCAATTATGTGAAAAGATTAAAGTCCTAGAAAAGATCGAAGCTATCAGAAGGAATACTCATAACAATTGCAGTTGTGGCCAGAGTGGAGCAACGAGGATCCTCAGTCGAGTGCGCAGACCGTTGGCCCATGGTAAAGCGCAGTGGCATGAAACTGGTAAAACCCGAGGCCAGATCAAGGAACATAGGTGGATTCTGATACACGATTAGCGCTAAGCACTAGTTGCATATTGCAGGGCATCCCCCTTAGTGAAGGAAAGCCCCAGAACGCTCGGACCCGAAGACACTATGAAACTTGGAAAAGTAACTGTTTCAGTTTCGTAGCACGGATTCCCCAAAATCGGCAGGATATCGGAAGGCTTCGAGGCGGTAAGCAGTTTTGACTGAGTCCTACCCGATGCCACACATCGAGCGACACGCGTTCGGCGGAAGAGAGAGAAAATTGCTCGCATCGGATGGGTAAACTTCGTGCGACTTGTCTGCTCGATATGAAGGACAACCGTAGGATCTGGGGGGTCTAGATCGACAATGGAGATATGTCCCAATGACCGACCGGATATGATAGGTCAAAAAGCAAGATGACAGGGATTTGACGTCTGGCGTGGATGATGAGTTGGCAAACAATTCGTGTTCACGGGCGATCTTGAAGAAAACATATTTAACGGTCATTCGAGTATGATTCAGGGAATCTGACACCTAGTTCATTAACAACCAAGTGGCCACCTCCCTGTGAGGCGTTACCCAGTGATGATGGCATAGAGCAGAGGAATTCGAACGAATAGAGGAAAGGAAACCAGAAGGCCGGGAAGTGGAAATGAGCAGTCAAAGAACAGACTGGCTTTAAAGCCATGAACTGACAGAAGTAGAAGAACAGAGAGGGGGCAACACACAGAGACACAAAAAGCCAATAGCAGAGAACAGAGAGTAGAAGCCGAGCTGACCTGAAGGCAACATTGAGCCAGACAGAGCTAGAGAGAGTTAGAGAGTCTGTGTACTCCATTGAAGGCTTGAGAGGTTCAAGCAAGCTCCTCGACATAGGCCTGTCATACTACTGTGACCCTCAGAGGTCGAGTTCAATAAGGAGAGTTTGTGCACTCCATTCCTACTGACTTCATTTTGTTAGTGAGACTCGAATCGAGCTCACTGTTGTAAAAAATTTGCTTGAAAACATAATAGAGAGGCCACCACTGAAAGGCTGGACCAGGAGACGTAGCCCAGGAGCATTGGGTGAACTCCTTATTAAACTTGTTTTTGTTTACATGTTTGACTATTATGTTTTCTCTGATTCCCTTAGTGTTTATGTATTCTAGCAATCTTATCGATCCATTGCATAAGTAACATAGGCACCTCCATGCACATGAGTCTGTAATACCTTTCATTATTTATCCTGGATAAACTATAGATCATATGAGATTTGAAATTTGGGGTTGGAAAGGGATGACACAGAAGAAGACACAAATTCCAGCTAGAATAGAACAATGCACAGTAGTATAGTACATTACAACACAAAAAAATCCCATCATAATCAAGAAGAGGTATAAGTTGGGAAGATGTTTGAGGAAAATTCCCTTGATTCAAGGCATACTCTTAGGAGCTTGAGGGTTGAATTGAGAATTTGTAAGGAAGTCAATGAAATATCATCAGAGCACAAGAAAAGAAAATAGAGGTGAATGAAGTGATTTTGCAGAGCTTATCAAACCTGCAAAGGAAAAAGAAACATGAGCTTGGTTCCAACTATCTAGGAAAACACAAATCCAAACAAAATCCATATGGAATACATAAAAATAAATTGAAAACTAATAGGGAAGGAGGAAGCAAGTAAAAGAAAATATATATACATGTATGTGAATATACAACGAGGGGAGAAACCCCACTCAACATTCCAGAATAGGAGTCCAACAACTATGACCAATTATTTGAGTGTTGAAACTAGAATACAACACCAGTAAAGGACAGGTGAGAACATGTTAATATAGAGGAGTTCAAGAAGGAAAAACCCCCTACCTTTAATGGAGAAATTAATATGGATGAAGAGGAAGAAACCTGACTATTGAGAATTAAGAAATAATTTAGGTACAAGGTTACTTTGAGAACACGAAGGCCAGAGTATCCATTTTCAACTTGAAGGGAAAATATGCATTAGAGAAATTTTGAGGTAAAAAATGGGCCTAAAAATCATGTACAACAAAAATAAACTTTATTGAAACCAATAGGATTCAATATGATGATGTCAACCACGGGGGTTGATTCACCATTTTTGGAGTAAAAAGGTAAAAAGATAAACAAATAAAAAAATAAAAAAACTAATTTTTCAACTCATATTTTCAACTTATCTCCCTATGATTTTACTCAAATTTTGAGTCTGAGCACTCATTAGATGCAAAATTTAATTTTTCATCCAAGTGTTACCCATGTTGCATACTTTTGATGGACCATACTACATGAAAAATGTGAAATACATGAAAAAACATGATTGCAATCATGTTTTTGCATGTATTTCACATTTTTCACCCAATAGGGTCCATAAAAAGTATGCAACATGCATACTCCTTGGATGAAAAATTAAATTTCACATCTAATGAGTGATCCCACTTGAAATTTGAGTAAAATGGTAGGGAGATAAGTTGAAAATACGAGTTGAAAAAGTAGTTTTCTCTTTGCTCCCTCCAAAACTTGATGGGGTAATCTAATCTTAATTTATTATTTCCACTATTATTTTATAATATTCCTTAGGAGGCCCGTTTTAGATCTCAAAATTTCTCTAATGATATATGGTGGGAAGATTTGAGCAATGTCAAGGGCATTAGAGAGAAGGAACTATCATAGAGGAATTTTGAAAAATATTTTTGTGAGAAGTACCTATTTGAGAGGTACTACGACAACAAAACTTAGGATTTCTATGAACATAAGGTAGGGAAACTCACTTTGGATGTTTATACTAGATTTTTTTTGGAGTTGTTGAGATATGTTCCATATAATAAAGATGAGAAGGTAAATATTTAGAGATATCTTAGTTTGTTACTATAGTCCTATCAAGAAAAAAATGAATTTTATGGGACAAGAACTTTGGAGGACACCATACAAAAGGCCAAGTATTGCTATGATCAGTCCAAGCATAAGGAAAAATTTCGATCAGATTGGAGAAAGAAAGATAAAGCTAGTTTTAGAGGGAAAGGACCAATATCCTCAAGACATAATCAAATGGGGAAAAATATCAAGTTCACCACTCTTTCCAAGGGTGAATTCCAAAATTTTTTCCTTGCTTTCTATAGAAACTGACCTCTCATAAAAATATGATAAAATATTGAGGAGCTTTACAGAAAGACTTTGCAATGTTGGGGATGTGGAGAGGAAAAGACGCTGAAGGATTTCCCTCACTAACAATAGAAAACTAAGAGGTTGTACAATGTTCAAGAGGTAGCAACGATGAGTGATATGGCTTAGGGTGTGCCTTAAGTTTATGTAACATTGGAAAACATGAAAACAAATCAACAAGATTCATTTATTGAAATGGAAGTTATGGTTTTCAACCAACCTATTTCAATTTTAAGTGATCCAGGTTCTAATTTTAGTTATATTAGCTCAAATATTACAGAAAATTGTGCCTTGCAAAAGAAGGCACATGCCAATTCTTAGGTGGTCCAACTAAAAATGGGAGCCAAAAAGAGAGTGACCGAGTTAGTGGAATCACACCACCTATATTAGACCACATGCCCATAACAATGAAACTCAATATTTTTTTTTCGGGTTCATATGACATTTTCATTAGCATGGAATGGATCACAACCCATAGAACTAAGGTAGACTATTATAATAAATTGCTGGAGTGCCTCAATGATGAAGGCAAAGAAAATATATTTCAAGGGATGAAAAAACCTATATGAGTCACGAAAATTTCAGCGCTGAAAGTGAAGAAATGTAGTTTAAAGTGGTATTCCCTATTCATGCTACAAATAACTAGTGTGATAGAGGACAATAAACTCAGAATTGGAGATCACCCTATCTTAAAGAAATACAATGATGTATTTCTAGAAGAAACATTAGGATTTCCACCCAAGAGAGAAATCGACTTCTCCGTTGAGTTGATTCCCCATTTGGTTCTAGTTTCTAAGGACCCATATATCATGAACAGAACAACGCTGGTAGAATTAAAGTTAGAGCTAAAAGAGCTTATGGATAATGGGTATATCAGACCCAGTGTGTCACCCTAGGGATCCCTAACATTGTTTGTAAAGTTTTGGAATCACAATTTCCATTAGAACAAAATCCACAGGAATTAATATCTACTACAATCGCTAGAGTTAGGATCCACGAGAGGTGGTTAGTCCATGTCACAAAACACACAAGGAGCGTTGAACCTAATGTCCAACATTCTCCCCCCAAATGTGAGTTGGGTGAATTTCAAACTCAAGACATATCGCTCTGATACCACTTGTTGGAATCACGATTGTTGTTAGACCAAAACCTGTAGACATTAGTTTATGCCACATTTTCCAGGTTAGGATCCATGAGAGGTAGTTAGTCCATGTCATGAAACACACTGGGAGCGTTAAAGCCAATGTTCAACATAAACAAGAAGTATGGCATACTACGATTGTGTATTGACTATTGAAAGTTGAATAAAGCTATGTTGAAGAAAAAATACCCACTGCCAAGAATCAACAATTTATTTGACCAATTGAGAGGAGCCACAATATTTTTAAAAATAGATTTAAGATACAACTATCATAAATTCTGAATTAAAGATGAAGATATTCCTAAGAAAATATTCAGGACATGATATTGACACTATGAATTCGTGGCCGTACCATTTGGGCTGATAAATGCCCCAACCACATTTATGTGCTTGATGAATAATGTCCTCAGCTATTACATGGATAAATCCTTACTGGTGTTTGTGAATGATATCCTGGTTTACTAAAAAACTAGAGAAGAACATGAAGAGAACTTGAAAGTAGTTCTACAGTTGCTGAGAGAAAACAAACTGTATTCCAAACTCAATAAATGTGATTTATTTAACTCACAAGTTCAATATTTTGGACATGTCATCTCAAAGGAAGGTGTAGCCATGATATCAAAAAGATTAATGCTATAATGGATTGGACCACTCCTCACAATGTCACAAAAGTTGTATTTTTTATGGGATTGGATGGATATTACCAACGTTTCATTCAATATTTCTCAAATATTGAACATCCAATACAACTTTACAAAAGAAAGATATACAATTCCAATGGACATCAATGTGCACAACCAGCTTTGAGAAACTCAAGCATTTGCTCACATATGCACCTATATTTAGAATAAATTACTAAGGATTATTAGTTTTAATAGATTCTTGTAAGTAAGGAATAGGTGTATTCCTAATGCAATAATGGCATGTGATATGTTATGAATCAAGAATACTAAATGATCATGAAAATAACTATGCCACCACGACCTAGAATTATCAACAATTGTGCATACACTATATATATGGAGGCACTACTTGCTTGGGATAATTTGTTTGCTTATGTAAGATCA
The DNA here is from genome assembly GCA_031772625.1 of Pinus tabuliformis. Lineage (NCBI taxonomy): Eukaryota > Viridiplantae > Streptophyta > Pinopsida > Pinales > Pinaceae > Pinus > Pinus tabuliformis. The sequence goes on from CM062804.1 coordinate 431,014,416, forward strand.
TAGCTAGTTGAGAGACTTGTTTGATCAACCTAAATTAAATGCAAGACAATCCAGATGGCTATCTTTGATCAATGAGTTTAATTTTAAGATCAAGCATATTAAGGGTAAGGAAAACAAAGTAACATTTGAACTTAGAATAAGTATACAAGTAGTTGACTTGGAAGCCATGAGCACTTGTGAAGTCCACATCAAAGAGGCATTGAAATAGGATGAGAATTTCCAACATGTGAAGTAATACTTGCAACAGGAGCCAAAATTATCATTGAGTAATAATTGTTGGAAATAATACTGAGAGGGGGGGGGGGGGGGGGGGGGGGGGTGAATCAGTATTATCAGATCAATAATTTAATTTTCAAAACTGATTTGTATACGCTACTTCAGCTAAGTGAACTAGCGTGTATACGCAACTGTACTTAAGGCAACCAATGTATATGCAAAGATCTTTTGATTTACCCAAATTATCATGCATTGAACTTTAACTAGTATATCAGGAATTCATTAGATAGTGTAGTAAAAGCAGAATAAAGCATCACACATAAGCAACACACATGAACACCAAGATATAAGGTGGAAACCCAATGTGGGTGAAAACCACCTACTGCTGTCGTCTTTGTCTTCTTTTAATAATAATAAAAAAATCTGTTTACAATTTTTGTATTGATGCAGACTTATACCAGTACGTAGGCTTCTACCTACAGAAGGCTACGACCTTCTCTCATTCTCCAGCTTCTACTGGAAGGGAGCTACAACCCCCTAGCTCTTGTACTAGCCGATATTATTACTAGTACGCAGGTGCCGAACTACAAAAGGCTATGACCTTCTTTCTTTCTCCAGGGACCATGTTTCATAAGTTTTCATACTGGATCCATCAACAACATTATAATACATATGTATCAAATGATCACTAAAACTCAAACATCACTTTCTGAATCAATCCCTTTGACAGTCAATCTGATACTGTCACCAGAACCCAAACCAGAACCCAGAACTCTGCAACAACAAACAAAAACAACTAAAACATACTTTATAAGGTATATGCTACTTCCATGTGTTGAACCTGCGTGTGTACGCGCTTTTACCAAAGCAAACCAGCGTATAGGTCTGCAAATCAAATTTATGATGTATACGCTGCTTCAATATGTAGAACTAGCGTGGATACACTCCTTTTCTAAAGTGAACCTACATACAGATCTGTAAATGATGATTTAAACATTACAACTATTACAAACTTCAGAGATACCCATATCATCACATTTACAGACTACAACATGCGCCAGTTATTCAGATACATGATAAAACCACATAAAGATAATTCATTTCAAGCCTTAAGATCCTGATACATCATTAGATCTTATCCTTTATCAAATTCTAAGGTTCATCCTTGGTTCAGATTAAGCACAACACCATAAGCCAATAACCTGCATATTAGATCTCACGGTTCATCAAATATTCAATAATTGCACACCATGGCCTAATGATCTTCTCCTCCTTTTATAGTTTTAGGCCTTTGTCAATACCATGGACCAAAATCACTTAGAATCAATACCTTGGACCAAATACCTAGGGTCAATACCTCGGACTAGATACCTTGGACCAATACCATGGATCAAAATACCATGGACCAAATACTTTAGACCAAAAACTTAGTTTTCCAAGGTATACATGCTTTTCCTTTTGTGAAAGTGCATGTGTACGTATACATGACTTGTATACAGTGAACCTGCATGTATACATAGCTTGGTCAAGGTGAACCTGCGTATACCTCTCTTTCTTCATTCTATGAAGACTGATCTGTAATTCTTTGCTATTAACCTGTTGTACTATGATCTATCATCTGAGAGAGTTTTCATTGTATATTACTTCTGAACTGATTCCTGCATTTTGTCACATTTTCCATGCACTCTGTCACATCTAATATATCTTCTGTAGATTCATCTAGTTACCATATACAAGTGAGTTGTTCTGCTACAAGTGGGTTGCATCGAGTACAACACATACATTATAATGCCAACAAGAATTACATGCTTACTGATGATGGTATGTTGTAGTTCAAGGATATATGGTATGTGGATTGTATATGTGACTTGAAGAAGCTCATAATGGATGAGTTCCATAAAATACCTTATTCATGTCATCCTGGTTATCAAAAAATGATAACAACGAGAAATAAATCATACTATTGGCCTAGAATGAAAAAGGAAATTGCTAAGTATTTTTCCAAATGTTTCGAGTGCCAAAATTCAAAGTAGAATGCAGAAACCCAATAGGATTGTTGCAACCAATCCTAATCCATGTGTGGAAATGAAAATTCATATTTATGGACTTCATCACGATATTGTTGAAGACACCCAAACAACATGATGCCATTTTGGTGGTTATCAATAAATTGACCAAGGAAACTCATTTTATAGCTGTCAAGTCCACCCACAAAGCCATTGATCTAGCTCAAATTTTTATGAAGGAAGTATTTAGATTGCATGGCACACCCAAGGAGATAATTTTAGATCAGGATGCCAAGTTCATATTAGATTTTTAGAAAGAACTTTTTGTTGACTTTAGGACTCAGCTAGAATTTAGAATATCCTATCATCATTATACATATAGGTAAACTAAAAGGGTAAACAAAATATTAGAAGATATACTAGGAATGTGTGTCATGCAATAACCAAATAGGTGGTAAAAATTCCTAACATTAGTTGAGTTTGCATACAATGATTACCAAGAGTTGTTAAAGATGAGCCCTTTTGATGCATCATATGGCTGAAAATGTAACACTCCCATTAGTTGGGATCACCCTGTGAGCAAAGTCGTTATTTTACTTGATATGCTAAAATAAATGGAGGAGGAAGTAATTATTATTAGGAAGAAATTGAAGGCAACCCAAGATATGAAGAAGAGGTATGAAAATTAGCATAGAATGCATAGAGATTTTCAATTGGAGATCATGCATATCTTGACATTAAACCAAGGAAGAGTACATTGAAAGTGGGATCTTGTGTTAAGTTAGCACCTAGATTTTGTGGACTATTTCAAACTTTGGAAAGAGTGGGACCATTGACTTGTATATTAGCCTTACCACCCAAAGTGGAAGCACACGATATATTTCACATTTCTAAGTTAAAAAGTATGTATGTGACATTAATCATGTGATTGATTGGTTTGTGATATAGGTGGAATCTGAAGGAGAATTCCAACCGAAACCACTATGCATCCTAGAATGGAGACAAAATTTATTCCAGAATCAAGTAATAGAGTAGGTCAAGGAGCAATGGAAGAAATTTGGACTAGATGAAGCAACCTAGGAATATGCAGATCAGATGAGGGTACTTTACCACTTTTATTTAATGTATAAATGGATGTAAGGAGCTATAACTATAAATACCAGTTTTTGTTTCACTTTATAGAACACTGAGGATGGTTTTCCTTTAAGGGGGTGGGGTTTGTAACATACCTTGTTTTACCCCTATTTTTTGTAATGTTAAATGTGATTGCAATACTAGCATGGAGAACCACAACTGGCTAATACCTTGATAAAATATTTACTATTTGTTATTTAAAATTAATTAAAACAAATGAAGGAAGGGTAGCCTTATGGATCCTTAGTTTGAGGGAAGCTTCTTTCTTTCTTTCATGTTTTAAAAATCCATTACCTAGCCTGAACATAAATTCTGAAGCCACTCGCAACTGTGGAAGCCATTTCTTGACATATTTAATTGTGGTGCAGTTGGGGAAGAACTGAATTTTCTGATAGTTATTTATGGGATTATATTGGGGAGATGGAAGCAAAGGGAAGTTCCCATTCCATTTATCCCCTCACATATAAATGAGACAATCAAAAACAACCCTTCAATAAAATAGATGGGAAAATTTAGAGCTCTCTTAGATGCATGAAGATACGTAGAGGGATTATCTATACATACATACAACAGGGGATGAACTTGGTTGGTTATAATTTATCTGATTAGAATTTCATTGTTTGACTCTTATTGGTTGGTCAATGGTCATGCTTGGGAAATGGTTTACCCTCTCTCTTAGTTTTGGTGCTTGGGCACTCTCATTCTCCTATAGGACAAAAGGTGTTCAAGGATGATTTTGGATAATGTGGAACTATGGATCATGACATAGATACCTGAGCAACGTTGCAATTGATTATTGAGCTTGTGCTCTATGAACTTGGGTGTTAATTCCAATGATTTTGTGTTAGATGCAATTGGGTTGTGTTGTCTAATCCTATCTAGTTAGTGGGAGGATCAGTGGATAACTGAATCATTGTGGTGTTGCTGTATAAATGTTAACCACTTGGATAGGAAAATCTAAGTCAATGCGGTGCTCGATGGAAAATTGTTAACTACTTGTACATTGGATTGCAAAACCCTTTTGTGATTTCTATGAAAAGTTGGCTAATAGATCATCTAGACAACGGATTCAACCTCCTGGATTAAGCAATAATATCCCCATATGTACCCTGGTGTGTATCCCTATGATTGAACTCAGAGAAGTAAGTGGGTCATTGTGGTGCTTATTCTAGGGAGCAGTTGATGAACTTTGTGGACAATGGAATCCATCCCACAAGTATTTGACCTTGCCTTTGGTGTGAATCCTCCGTGTAAGCATACCCTTAGAATATAGATCTAGATCGAGGGTGGTCATCTACAAGAGAGATTGCAGCGTAGTTGGTCTATGGTTGGGTAGAGAGTGGAAGACCCTCCTTGAATTTCCAACTATTCTAACACACTTAGATAATTATAATGGTCTATGCATATTTTAATTATGGATTATAAAAGTATTTGTTATGTTATTGACTAATGTATGATCCTAGATTATTTATGAAAGAATGCCTGAAATCACTGTTAAATTCATGGTTGACAACTATCTTAAATGTCTATAATTATAAGGAATGTTTTGCATTGTTAAGTTTGTTTCTATACTCATGTTTTGAAAGCTGTTTTATATGATGTGAGTTAAATGAATATCTAGTTTGTGTTGATGATTAATTAGCTCATAAATGATGTGATAAATTTGTGAGTTGCGCATAATCATATATGACTATGACTGAGAACTATAACTAGCATAATATACTGAGATTCATATTATTTAAAACATGTTTTGTAGCCTAGTGGTTACATAAACTTGTATGACTCCTATAAGACAAATGAAAGAATCTTATCTCAATGAAGAAGTTAACTAACCTAGAATAAAGAAGCACAATTGAACTACTTTGTATATTTCACCTTGTATAATGTTGAATCTGTGAGAATTGGCTTTTAGAGCCACACCCTTTATCTTATTCTCAATATGGTGTATTTTGGGCCATTACTGGTGCATGCTTATCTTATTCTAGGCATGGCACAATTTGTTGATAGTCAACATTCAGGCCTGACCATTATCTTCAGAAAATTTGGCATTCAATCTATTACCCCTTACCTTAAGAATTTCTCAAAATTTCCCTTATTCCCCCTTTTTCCTTACCATGTGTGCAAAAACATGGTGGTCTGTGGTCTGGGAACAGAAAGGAGTAGCCCCTTTGTACGTGGCCTAGATTTCATCTAGGGTTGCATTCACCTTCCAAGAGTTGATCGTATCTAGGATTCGGGGATCCAAATGTTAGCAAGTGCCAACACTTAGGTGAAGGATAGGTTATGTCAGGGCCAAATTTACCTTTATAAGAGCCAATCATATTCGAGATTTGAGCTTCCAAGGTTGGAAAAGGCTAACATGTTTATGACAGGGCCAAATTTCATCTAGGCTAGATTTTCCTATTTAAGACTTGTCTACATATGGGATCCAGACATCTTATGTTGGCAAGGGACAACACATTTGCTACAAGTCGATATTTCCCTAGTTAAGAGTTGTTCACATTTTGGGTTGGAAAGGGCCAATACATTTGCAATAAGGCCAAATTTCATCCAAGCTTAATTTCCCTATTTAAGAGTTGTTTGTATCCAGGGATACAAAGGTCGGTGATGGAAAATACATATGCAAAGGCCCAGATAGGACCTGGGCCAAAGCACCAATAGGAAAAGTTAAAGATCCGAGGATTTGAGGTTCCAGGTGTGGTGAGGGTGCACACCACTTCAAAAGGTTAGATATGCCCTAGAACTGATATCATTTGGTGGGTCCTATGACAAATTAACCTCATACTCATTTGTATCCTAAGATACAGGGCTTCGAGGATGGAAATGGCTGTCACAAAGTTGGAAGGCCCTGATGTACTTAGACCATATATAAATGTTGAGTAACCCAATCTACCATAGAGTGAAGTTTTGATGGACCCCACACATATGTTGATGTGGCAGTGCCACTGGGGCTAGAATACAACCATGTGGATGCCACATGGTAGCATAACATTAACATGGCATAATATAATTAGCTAAACTTCCAATGGACATAACTTTCAATTTGGGAGTTGGATTGAGGTGAAATTTATATCACCATAAAGCTCTCGATGAGTTGAATGTGATGGTGGTATTTTTTTAATGAGATTTGAATACTTTGAGAAAATAAGTTTGTTGTAACCCCATCTTCATAATGAACCTTGGAGATCGTGTCAAAGAAAACATGTAACAACTTCGATAGTCTGAGATAGGTTAAGGGAGTGGGAGGGAGTGTTACAATCCATGCATGAGATAATTCTCTATGATTGTGCGTCATGACCATTGAGAACTGTTTTGAGGCCACTGAGCTTTCTATGCTTGTGTGGTCAATGGGAGACTTAGTGGCTAAGAAATCACAATGGTGCTTTTTGCATGTTTGATGAACCACTTGGACATGACAATTTGAATCACTATTGTGCTTGCTGGTAGAGTTGTTAAACCACCTAAACATTTTACTATAGACCCTATGATGCTTGCTATGAAAACATAATTGTCAAACCACAAAAACAATGGATTAAATATCCTGGAACTGAGAAATACCCCATTAGGACCTTGGGTGAGGCCTCATGATGGACCTGAGAAGAGTAAGTGAATCATTATGGTGCTTATTGTATGGCTAATGAACCAACTGGACAAGGAAATTTGAACCACTGTGTTGCTTGTTGGTAGAGCTGTTAAACAACATAAACAATGGAATACATAACCCTATGATGCTTGCTTTGAAAACACAATTGTAAAACCAACAAAACAATGGATTAAATCTCTTAGAAATAAGAAATACCCCATTTGGAATTTGGGTGAAGCTCTGTGATGGAAATAAGAGAGTAAGTGAGTCACTATGGTGCTTACTCCTATAGAGAAATTGTTAAACCACCAAGTTAGTGAATTGCGTATTGTAAGTGTATGACCAAGCCATTGGTTTGAATTTTCCCCGAGCAAATATCACCTCAGGATTTGGATCTGGCTCAGGGGTGGTCAAATGTAAGAAAGGTTGTTGGGTAGATGGCCTATAGTTCGATAGAGAGTGGAAGTCCATCTTTTAGTTTCCAACCAATTTAACACATTCAAAAAAGTATAATTGTTTATGGATATTTGGATTATGGGATAATATATTTCTTGTTATGTTATTGATCGATGCATGGTCCTATATATTCATGAATGAATGCTTGAGGGTCGTTGTTATATTCATGATTGAAAAATATCTTATGTCTCTGATTATAATGAATGTTTTCACTATGAAGTTTGCTGCCATACATAGGATTTTCATGTTGTATTACATGTTAAGAATGGAATGAATACCAAGTTTGTGCTAGTGATTAGTCAGTTCATGAGTGATGTGATAATATATGGGTTGATGTGCACACATATTAGTTCTATTATGGATGAATGTAATAGTTCTAATGATCAAAGATTCATATTTCTTAAAAGGGATGAGCTCTGGTATTGAAACAAGAATGTTGTGACTCTTAGGTCTACCGGGTTTAATTTATCAATCTGGGATTAATACAAAATTTAGAGGTGACAGTGTTGTATGCACAATAATATAAGTTCTACTAAAGCTGCTCTGAGGTAGTGAATCAAACCAAGGTGTACAAAGACCATTCTACAAACTAAATCTAGATTTTGCAAGAAGGAAAGAATGATGCATAAAAGGAAATTCTAGTCTACTTGCAAGAATGAAAATGTTGCATGAAAGGAAACTCTAATCTACTTGCAAGAATGAAAATGTTGCATAAAAGGAAATCCTAATCTACTTGCATGAATTGGAAATATTGCATAAAATTATATTCTAATATAATTGTAAGTAATAGAAATGTTTCATAAAAATAGATTCTAACCTAATTGCATGAAATGAATTCTTGAAATGGAAACCCTAACCTATTACAGGAAGTAAAACACAGAGAAAGAAAACCTAGTATAGTTGAATAAAGTAAAGAGCATGAAATCAATTCTAAATGACTACCTTCAAAAGAGATCATATTCTAGTGACAAATTTCATTAGATTCTTCAAGAAGTAACCATGTAAACAATATATGTACCATTCAATTGATGAACTTGTTTCCTAACCCTAATTGTAGAAATGAATTGATGTGATGGAAAAGTAAGTCCTAAGTGGTCTATGATCTACTAAAGCTTGGTTTCAAAGCATAGGAGTCATTTTATAGGTTTAATATTCAAAAATCAATCTCAAGGGGAGACCCGATAACACTCTATGGGATTAGAAGGTGATTTGAAAGAAAGGAAAGGTGGGAAAAGGTACATGAAGGGTCTATGAGGTCCTTGCAAAGCTTATTACCACTTAGGATCCCATCTTGCACAAGGAGAAATGCAAGCAATGGAACCTAACAAATCTGAAATGAGTTCTAGGTGAATAGTTTGCTTGAAGAATTTGAGGAGAGAACGAAGGTGCTAATGGTAGGATTACAAGTGAAAATGATAGTTCTTAGCCCTGCAACCTAGTAGTCTTACCAACACACAAGAACACATGATTTCTATGCTTGAAAAGGCTACTAAAAAAATGATCAATTATACAAAATAGAGATGCAAAAAGGAAAGAAAATTGAATATCTAACTATTGCAGAAGGAGAATAACTATGTTTTTTCTTGCCAACCAAACTTCAAACAATAGAGATGATTGACAGACATGTAAAAGAAAATTTTCACATAAGCAAATCTTGTAATAAAATAAGGAAATACTGCTAAAATAAGTACAACAAAGAAAATGCATATTAGAAATGTACAAGCGAGAGAGACAAGAGTGCTTGTGTTGGCACCTAACCCAACGGAACTCAAACCTCTAAAACACACTCATATTGAAGATGATATAATGCTTTTCATTGATATCAAACAATGCTCAAGTACATGATGAGAGAATTGAAAATGACAAGTACAAGTTCCTTAGCTCTAACAATCTCTATCCTTTTAAATAGAGGAGGAATGACCTGTTATAGAGTTTTATGAACCCAACGTTTTGGACTACCAAGTGAGTCCATCATCAGGGGCTGAGACAATAGATATTCTAGAGATATTAATGATGTATCCATGAGCTATATTTAAGGTTATATATATAGGTTATGAAAGAAATTAATCTAAGAAATTAGGTCAGCCAATCTCCAATTTTGTTAATTTTTTTTTTTTTTTTTTACTTAATTAATTAAGTTGTTTAATTAATCAATCAATTTGTTTTAATTAATTCATTAATTGTTAAATTAATTAATTAATTGTTTACTTAATTAATTAATTCCCTAATTAATTAATTAATTAATTAGTTTGAGTAATTAATTAATTAAATCAATTAACTAATTAATTAATTTGTTTAATAATTAATTTAATTAATTTGTTTACTTAATTAATTAAGATGTTTAATCAATCGATTAGTTTGTTTAATTAATTAATTAATAGTTAAATTGATTAATTAATTGTTTAATTAATTAATTGATTTGTTAGATTAACTAATTAATTTGTTTAACTAATTAATTAATTTGTTTAATTGACTAACTAACTTGTTTAATTAATTCACTATAATTCCTATTGTTTATTTTCTAATTGTTTAATATGGGACGACTATATGCTTAATTTAAATACAAGTGTAAACATGCTATTATAATTAGTAAGTTAAGATTTTGTTTTATTTTAATGTTATCAAATGATTAGTTATGAAATAACCAGTTATTTGATTTATATGTTTATTTATGTTTATGTTTTATTGTTTAAGAAGGATGTTAGATAATGCTTCCTTGATGAATTGATTTATATTTAATTAATCTTTTAATGAGAGAGGAGGGATTAAATTATTAAATAGGATATGAGTTAATTATTGATTCTTTAGGATCTCAAGTAAGGGTTTCCAGGTGTTGCTTAGTTTTAATCCATCGTCTCGGTTCAAGTTGTTCTTCATTTTTTCTATCTCAATGGATTCTTTGATTTTCCTTTTAAGATAGCGGTCTTCTTTTCTAACTAGTTTGACTTCTTCCATGTAGATGTAATGAGAGGAAGAGTGAACATGTTCTGCTCAGGCTGATTTTGAAGAAGAGAAAGGACCTCAAAATCAGCCTTAGCAGAACATGTTCACTCTTCCTCTCATTACATTTGCATGGAAGAAGTCAAACTAGTTAGAAAAGAAGACCACTATCTTAAAAGGAAAATCAAAGAAGTCGTTGAGATAGAAAAAAGGAAGAACAACTTGAATCGAGACGATGGATTAAAACTAAGAAACACCTGGAAACCCTTACTTGAGATCCTAAAGAATCAATAATTAACTCATATCATGTTTAATAATTTAATCCCTCCTCTCTCATTAAAAGATTAATTAAATATAATCAATTCATCAAGGAAACAATATCTAGCATCCTCCTTAAACAATAAAACATAAACATATAAATCAAATAATTGGTTATTTCATAACTAATCATTTGATAACATTAAAATAAATCAAATCATAACTTATTGATTACAATAGCATGTTAACACTTGTATTTAAATTAAGCATATAGTTATCTCGTATTAAAACAATTAGAAAATAAACAATAGGAATTATTTATGGAATTATAGTGAATTAATTAAACAAGTTAGTTAATCAATTAAACAAATTAATTAATTAGTTAAACAAATTAATTAGTTAATTGGTTTAATTAATTAATTACTCAAATTAATTAAAACAAATTAATTAGTTAATTTAACAAATCAATTAATTAATTAAACAATTAATTAATCAATTTAACAATTAATTAATTAATTAATTAAACAAATTAATTGATTAATTAAACATCTTAATTAATTAAGTAAATAAATTAATTATTAAACAAATTAATTAATTAGTTAAACAAATTAATTAGTTAATTGATTTAATTAATTAATTACTCAAACTAATTAATTAATTAATTAATTAGGGAATTGATTAAAACAAATTAATTAATTAAGTAAACAATTAATTAATTAATTTAAAAATTAATTAATTAATTAAAACAAATTAATTGATTAATTAAACAACTTAATTAATTAAGTAAAAAATAAATAAAAATTAAATTAACAAAATTGGAGATTGGCCGACCTAATTTCTTAGATTAATTTCTTTCATAACCTATATATATAACCTTAAATATAGCTCATGGATACATCATTAATATCTCTAGAATATCTATTGTCGCAACCCTTGATGATGGACTCACTTGGTAGTCCGAAACGTTGGGTTCATAAAACTCTATAACAGGTCATTCCTCCTCTATTTAAAACTATCCTCACCTGTATGGATTCATTATTTAACAATCTCTATCCTTCTCTAAAAGTTTGAATCCTTCTGAGCCCTTGGGCTACTTTATTTATAGAAAAATGGTTGTGGGGGAACCTCCCAAGAAGAAGGGCCACTTCCCTCCAAAATACCTGTAAAGGTGGATCTAGCTTCTTGAGATCCTCATAGGCATTGAGTGCATCAATTGTCTAATAGATCCTCGAGCTATAGGTGATTAAACACATGGAGGAGGTTGAGTTTTAGGTGAGTAAATGTAGGGGACAAGCCTCCTACATTACCTCCAACTACTTCCCAACGTATCCTTGAACATTAAATTCTATTTTTCCCGCATATTCAACTATGTTAGGCTACAAGACATGACAATATTCTTTTCCCTACTTAATGAACACATTGTCTCAAAACATGTCATAAAATGCACAAAGAGAGGTAAGATTATGATAAAAGATTGCTAAATGGGCCTTATTGTGTACCTATTAGGAGGCCCATCATCACCCTCTACTAAAAATTTTTCTCACCCTCTAATAAACTCAGTCACTGACCTAGAATTCATTCATGGACCTGAGTGGCCTCCCTAACATCACAAGGTTTTTCAAATGGAGTGCCCTCCTTAGGGTAGAAACCTGTATTTACTTCTATCTTTGTCTGATCTTCTGTTGGGCATGGAATCCCCCCAAGGCATTTTTTGGGGCTTAAAGCCCAAGTTTTGACTAAGTCCATTGTAAAGACTCCACAAATTGTGGGTGCAGAGCGCGAAGTCATAATAGAGTCATAGGGTTGTCCGCCCTTGTTTTTGTAATGTAATGTCGATTTGAAAGATCTACCCATGGTCCGTGGACCATGGAATTGTATGTATAGAGCGAGGCTCTATAAGTGTAGAAGGAATCTAATCTAATCATGAGATGATCTAAGAAAGGGATGAAGCATTGAGTCGAAGGGTAGAGTGGTGTCTTTGGGTCGTAGAGTAGGAGAAGGCTCCGCAGCTGAGTGCGCAGAGGCCTAGTAGTCCGTAGCTGAGTGCATAGACCCCTGCAGCTAAGTGCGTAGGGCAGGTCGAGTCTGTAACCGTTGGAAGAATTAATAAAAGAGAAGTTTTACCATATTTCTATGTATCTTTTCCTGTTTTATGCATTGAAGTATATTGGGTCTGAATTACAAGTTTACTGTTTATTTTCTGTGTGAACTCATATGAATGTGCTAAATAAATAATATAATTTAAGGCATCTATTTACACGAAGAGAACTAACTGTTATAAGAAGATAAGTAAGATCTTGGGTGTGACTTAGGGAAATAGTGCAGATTGCTACTCGAGTAGCATGAAATCCCCCAAACCCTTGGTTAGGGTTGCGCAAAGGCGAACATATTAGGGCGCAAAGGCCAGAGAAGTGCGTGAAGTAACCTACACGAAGGGATTCACAGTTGGACCAAATCAACCCTTCAGACATCTCAAGGGTGCAGAAACCTGGTTCCAGAACCCCCCATACTACTTCGGGTGAGACCTTAGTCCGTGCTTCACGGACTGTTGTCGAAAGGGCCAGTAGTATAGGGATTTGTTTGGCTAATTAACTCCAAACCTGAGTCAGGCCCCAACAAGCCAACATATTCTCTCCTGCAACCCCAATATAAAAGGAGGGCTGATTTTTAGCCAAATCCAATTGATATTTAACCTTTGAACTATCCTTTTGTAGAGGGGTGTCCTATCTCATAAATTTCTCATTCTCTCGAGGGAGTAGTACTCTTAGATTCTTAGAACATGTGGCAAACTGTATCATCTTCCATGACAGGCCTATAATCCTTTAATTGCTAGCAGCTTGAAAATATCCTCAAAATGTAGTAGAGTCTATTCTTATTTTTTCATGTAGAGAGAGGCCCATCTAGGATCCCTAGAAATGATCATGTGGTTGTTGATGACAACTTGAGGAATTTTTAGTTTTGCTATAATGTATAAAGGCTCATTTTCCTCTCTGGAAATGACCTTCTTAATTTATTCAACCCTAGCTTCCTCATGGGTAAGCTAAGACACTAGTGCCATTAATTGTGCATCTCCAAACCTTGAGTTGGGATCCCAAAAGTTCATGTATATTAGAATAAGTTTGTGCATGTAGAACTCGACTATTTTAGCTTTGTCTTCAATGTTGGCCTTTTGGAAAAAATCAATGAACTTATTCTAGTATTGAAGAGGAAGTGAACCATGTTGTGCTGAGGTCTTGATCTGAAATTGAAGCAACTATTCCTCAAGGAACATTTTATAGGTTTTTTATGGGTAACTGCATTGAATGGCTTCAACAACCAAGTTTTCCATGGTGGTAAGCTGCTCATCCTTTTCTTGCAGTTTGTCCCTTAACCTCTTGTTTTCTATCTTTAGTTTTTCTCTCATGTTTGCCTCCTTGAATCTTAAGTCAATCATTTATTCACCCATTTTCCTCATCTTTTCTTCCATTAGGTCCACATCCTCAACTCCTTTATATTTGGAAATTTACATCTAGTGATGGCTTCTACCTATTTCTTTGTCTAACTTAAGGAGGATTGGGATAGCAAATATAGTGGGTATTATTTACACTTGATCATAAAATTTGTAATAAGACCAAAGGTCTAGTTGGGGATTAGGTTCTTATATTTCTTGTTGCCCCCTACCTTCTTACTTTATCTATTCAACACTTTCCTATAGAAATGCTCTATTTTTCTATAGAAAATCTCTACATTCCTGTAGCAGGGCAAATTCTTCTTTCAATTATTTGGCCTTGGCTCCCCTGATGCTTAGATTATTCTGAGAGGTTTGGGGCCACTTTCCCTTAGCATGGAGGGAGGTTATTTATTTAGTTTGTTTTTCATTCTCCTCCAATTCTTCTTCTCGATGACTAGATGACCCATCAATTGTGATCAATGTTGTTGATGGAGGTTGAGGTTTGGGCCTGTTGAATCCTACTACTCTTCCTTTTCTGAAATATACAAGTCTTTGCATTGGATTTCTTGCTTTAGGCTTGATTGGGGTGCCCAAACTTTCCAAGGTGGAAACCACCTCTTGTTTAGTATTTACCTCTAAAACACTAGCTTGCTATTCTTTCCTTCTTCTTTTATGAGGTCTGGAGGTTTCTTCAATGACCTTTGAGGCTCCCTGTCCTCCTTTTTCTTCTGTTTTATCCTCTTCTTTTTATTTTCTAACCCTATTCTTCTTCCTCTTATTCTTATTCCTCTTCAAATTTCAATAAGATTTTTCCTTTTGTTTCCAGAAAATATTCCTTATCCATGTTTACAAAATATATCCATGCCACAGAGTAATGAACATGTTCTAGGGCATCTGTGGCAATCAGTTTGATGATCCCATGTGGGCTATGCACTTAGGTTTTCCTCCCCTAATTCTCTGGCTCATTTCTATCATAGATTGTGTTGTAACTTGTTTTAAATTTTATGTGTTGTACATATTAAATATAATTGTAAAACAAAAAAATCAAATACTAAAAAGAGAAGAAAAAATGTGAAATACTTCTTATTATTTGATTAAACTAAAGTTACTTTGGTTTATCAAAGGTTTTTTAATACTAATATCTTGTCACTATAAAGTGTCTTGTAATAAATAAAGATGGATGGTGGGACCCTGCGACGGCAGTCGGAAATGTTAAAGTGTGGGCAAGTTGGTGGTGAGCGAAAGGCAAAGAAGATGGGACTCACCCGATGGAGAAAACCTGACGACACAACTAAGTTGAAGGATAACATGAGTAGTGTACCCACAAAGAATTTTAGATGAATGGTGCAGTTTTACTACAGAGGCACCACCCAAGAATTAGTCCCGTACAGAGCAGCCCCCCCGCAATGACGTCAGCAAGCGAGCTAGTTCATATTTTTCATTTGCCATGTCATATGACTTCATCCAACTGTCCTCCAAAATTTCAAATCCCTCATTAAATTTGGTCATTTCCCCACGATAACACTTAATGCCATTTTCCCTCCTATATTTTCTCATTCTACTATAAAACCTTTTCTTGGATTTTTGCTCAGTACATTGTCCTGTTGCTCGCTATTGAGAAATTCAAAGTCCAGCTCACGTCCAAGTTAGCCTCGTCACCAGTACCAGGTATTTCTATCATAATCAATCATTTTATCCTTTGAAAATGGCCAAGAAAACTGTTTTAGCTGGTTCCTCTTCTCACATTCCACTCATGGATATTGAAAGAGATATATTTGATGTTTCTTTCCCTATTAACCATCATGAATTCTACCAACATGTTCAGTTAAACCAATCTAATTCCCCAATTTATGCTGCAATGGTAAAATCTGGTGTGTTGGCAACCTTTTTCCCTCAAACATATCTGTTTCCTGAATTTATTCATTGGCTAGTTTCAACAATGTATCCTCAAAGGTGCTTTGTGATGAATAGGCTAGGAGAAAGTGTTTTTTAGGTGTCCTCTCTCTTGATTCAGCAAGCACTGTGCTATCCTTCTACAGAGTCTTACTTGTCTTTTTTTCGAAGAATCATTGACTGCCTATTTTGAAGATTTATCCGAACCAGAATGTGCTCTAATTCTCTTGTATTTGATGACTGATGGAAAACAATTCCCTATAGATTCCACTCATTTTCCCTTGGATATATTTGTTGAAGATGTAAGACTAGTTCTTTAGGTGTTGGCCAAAATTTTAGGGAAAGAAGACATTACAGTAATTGACAAAGCAGTTCTAGGAATGTTTGTTGTAATGATGAAACTTGGAGTTGTATTGGATATACCAACATATTGGGAAAAAGTAATTAATGTCCAGTTCATGAATTTCACTCTTACAGGTTGTTTTAGGTTTCCTTCTCTTGTGACCTATCTATTCTTGTACTCCAATGTTGAGAAATTCATGCATCTAGGGTTGAATATCATGGACACTCTCAAGCATAAACAATCAGTGTTCTTTTGGACTGATGTAGTAAGAATTGATCCTAAAAATGAGGGTCTGTCCTATTTTGCATCCTCTTTCCTTTCAGTTGTGTATTCAATCATAAATAGTTCACTTGCACCAAATTTACTCCCTAAAGCTCAATATTTCCTTCAAGTGAGTAAAGATGTAAAGGTTGGAGATTGGTTTTCTTTCCAGGATCATGTTGAAATAAGATTGTATGGAGCTGAGGTTGAGCCTTACAGATTACCAACTTTTGTTCCTATGAGAATGTTTGCTCTGGAATTCATTAGGAAGAGTCTAAATGTGGATTAGGTACATTTTGTACCTACAAAGAAGGGACTCCTTTTCAGGTTGCCTAGGACTATTGGACCATTCATTGTGAATACTAGGCAAGCAACAGATGAAGTCCAAAAATTGTTAGAAGGAATGAATTTATTGCTAGAGGAGAAATGGGCTTATGATCCATATCATATAATTTCAAATAGAAGAATATAAAATGGCTATGCTCCTTTTATGCATGAATCAAAACCAGAAATAGAGAAGTTGGCAAATGGAGGACAGTCAACTCCCTTGGGAAATATAGAAATTGAGACCCCTCTTGCTATTGAAAAGAACCTGAAAAGAGGTAGGTCAGAGGTAATTGATCTAGAGGAAGAAGAAGACAGAGCAAAAAAAAGGGAAAAGATATCTGAAGAGACTAGTACATCAACAACTCCTGGTATACAATTGTAGTTGGGGGAAACTTTTTGTACTCCTTCTTCTCCAGTTCCAGGAGAATCTTCTCAAGATTCAGTTTCCATGATTAAACAAATGTTTTTGTAGGTGGAAGAAAGAAACAAGAAGATTAGAGAAAATATGGAATCACAATCAAAAGCTTAGGTATCTTCTGAATATTAGACAAGGCTGCTATCAGCTATGGATCTAGAGAAAAGTCAGTTGAAATTTTCTCTCTCTCATCCATCAACAATGTCAGTGACATCTGCAACAGGGTTCAAGACTGTTAATTTAATAGTAGATGCAAAGAGGATTCCATTACCTGATAAGATTAATTTACATATGTAGACTGGTCAATTAATCTTCCATGATTTATATAAATCTGCTTCAACTGCTTCTAAAGCTGAAAATATGTTAGAGAAAGTGATAAACCAGTTGAAGTTGGAGAAAGAAAATTCCAGAGATCTTAATACCCAAAATGAAGAGTTGAAGAAGATAATTTTCAATATTGGTGTGAATCCAGAAGACATGCATGCAGTTCAAAAGTTACTACAGAGTGCTGAGGCAGAAATTTAGGTACTGAAGAAGAAGTTGAAATTTCCCTCTATAGAGCATCTGCTGACTTCAGAGGTAGTAGGGGCTGAAAAAGAGAAAGAGTTATTGGTCCAAGAGATTCTACAAAGGGATGAAGAAATAATGAAGTTGAAAGAGATGAATCTTTATTTACAATAAAATATTGATTCACATGTATGCATGATTGTAGTGGCAGCAAATTCAGATGATCCTACTGAGAAATTGACTCAAGTTATGACTGAATTGCACATTGCTGAAAATGAGTTGAAGAAGAAGCAAACAGAGTTTGATAATGATGTGAAAATTATCAAGGAAACTGAGCATGAGCTGTTTATGACCAAGGAGACTGCAAAAAAATATAGAAGGGATTTCTAGGCTGCTCATCAAGAAATTAAAGAATTAAAGGAGAAAGTGAAAGGAAACATGTCTCTGGTACAAGCAAGAGAAATCTTGTGGAATGACATAATTAATACAGTAAATAATGTCTGGGAATTCCTGGTTATCATTGAAGAGGATAAGATTATTGTCAGAGATTTAGAAGAAGTCATCCTCAGAAATAAAAATAAGCTACAGAATAGAGCCCGGTTTGCTAAGAAATTGATTGACTTCTAAAACTCTAAGTCTACACAGGAAATGAAGGAGTTTGGAATACAATACATGACTAAACATGTGATAAAAATAAACAAAATGATATTGAAAAATGCCAACAGAAAATCATCAGAGAAGAAATTTATGGAAATTAAGGAAGCAATGATGAGTTCAATATCATTTTTGATAAAAGAATAAGGGCTAGTTTATCATCCTGTTGGGATCAACAATTTTTTTATTTTATTCTTTATTTTTATCCTGGGAACTTTATGAAACATTGCTGGTGGAAGCAAAAAGTAATCTTAATTCTACACATGAAAATATTGCAGTATTAAAGGGAGCTACAATTGTCAATTATCTTCATAAATATTTTCAACTTCTTTGGATGATGAAAAATCTTTTTATTGAGAAGCCTACATACAACAAAATCACAGATTTTAGGATAACACATGTTAAATTTATAAATTCCCCAAGTACAAGTACAAAAATCTGGAGGAAGACCAGGGAATGGATGTTGCCACAAGCTGCTGCTACAGAAGCAGAACCCTCTACTACTCCGCAATCTCAGATTGATTTAAGATGAAATGTTTACTTTTAAAAGTTATTATATTTTTCAAGTATATATATATATATATATATATATATATATATATATATATATATATATATATATATATATATATATATATATATATATATTCAATGTAATGTTCGAATAGTTGGGTAGTTAGGAGGTTGACAATTCTGATAACTGTCTCTTGAAAGTTTGTATAAATGTACTTCAGTAAGATGAAAAAGGGTTCTGAATTTTTGCATACCTCAGAGAAGACTACTTTTGTACTTTGATCTTCACTTGAATGATGAATAAAGCTTTGCAGTGATTCCATAAATTGTTGGGTATGATTTGTTTTCCTTGTGTCATATTATGTATGTATTTCTTCATTGAAAGAATTGAAGCAACATGTTCTTTATTTACAGTTAATGGTTATAAGTTTTTGTAAATTTTGAGGTTAAAAATCCTTAAACAATGCTCTTCTTTCAAATTTTCCATTTCTCATCAAACACACTTTCCTCTAAGTTTATGGTAAAATATTCTGTGTAGACAACCTTTTATTCTAAAACTTTCACCAACACTTCTCATAGATTTCTATTCATTTGTATCCAACAGTTAAAGGCCATTTAAAGTTATGTTCCATGTATTGAAGGTTAAAGGGTTTAAAATTTAATATTCTTGGGTTTGAAAAATGATGAGACAAACAAACAATCAATATGTAATCTCTAATGAGTGTCTTGGGCACTTATTTCTAATCATCCAGGAATTGTCTCCCAAGGTACAACAGACTAGAAAAGGAAATAGGGGATGTTCAATTTGCTCGGAATAGGCAAGTCCATATAGAATCTCAGTTGACACTAAAGTGTAAATTGGTAGGCATAAAAAAAAATGAGCCTCCCCTCACAAGAAATATATTTTAGAATGTGATAGGCTACTTCATCCCAAGGGTATGGTAGGCTCTCCCTCCTGACCCCATTCTTGTCTTCAACAGGTTTCTCCTCAAGGAGGAAGAAATTTTTCTTGGTTATAATAGCCTTGGTTCTTTCCTCCTTAGTCCATCTCACTCCCAGGGGTAATGTGGTCACTCTGCTAACAACTTCTTCATTTATATGGATAATTAGTCCCCTCATAATGGTGGTAGCACTGTCTTCTCCTTGAGGCTGAAGGCCTACTGCAAACTCATGGATAATTTCATCATCAAACCCTTTGAATTTCTCAAAGAATTCCAACCATCGGCGGTTTGCAAATATTTGTCTGATAGGAGGGTGATTGTGTATCATTGAGGAGTCTGTGGGATCTCTCCTATTAAAACCACCCCCCATGACTTCCTACTATAGCTTCTCAAAGTTTTTGCAAGGGAATTCTACTACCAATTATCAATTTCATATCAACTTAGGGTTTCAGAATAGGAAAAAAGGAGAAATGTTCTTGGTTGGTTAGTGGGAGGAAAAATTTCATGCCAATCTCAAGACAAGTTCATCTTCCTATTATAATGCTCAACTTCATAAGATAACTTCACACTTCAATTTATTTTGTTTTCAATGTTCTGCTACAAGATGTTTTGCAGAGGAATTTTAGAAAAATTGCATAGGATCTTTGTTTACAAAAGGTGAGGAGAATTAAGTACCTACCCCTCCTTAGGTGATTCTTTTGTAATTCTAGGGTTTTGTGTGTAATATTGCTCAAGAAAGGGTTCCTTTATACCTCTTGAGACAATCCTGCAACACACAGTCTATTTCCTATAACACCTAGTCTGTATACTGTAGCACTTAGCCGAACTCCTGTAGAAATTATCCTATGGTCTTGTAGCCTCTCTATGGTAGCCTATGAGACCCCCAGTGTATCTAGCTCAACTTCCGACAATGGTAGTGGGCCTCCTTACCAACTTTAGAATGAAAATTTGGTACAAACGAGGCTCGGGCCTGCTTTTATGTCCTTGGTGGTTTAGTGGTGGCCTTAATGCATTGTATGAGTTCCCCCCCACCTACCACCTTAACACTTCCATAATAGACCCAATGGACCACCCTCATATTCATCACTCTTTTTGATTGTATTTTTCTTTACATGTGATGAGAGAAAAATTTAACTCCAAATTCACTATTTGAGGGTGGACGAGACTTCTAAGCCACTTTGAGCCTACAAAAATTTGTCTCTCATGCATTGAAAACAAAGTTTTAACCATAATACACTCAAGAG
The DNA here is from genome assembly GCA_031772625.1 of Pinus tabuliformis. Lineage (NCBI taxonomy): Eukaryota > Viridiplantae > Streptophyta > Pinopsida > Pinales > Pinaceae > Pinus > Pinus tabuliformis. The sequence goes on from CM062804.1 coordinate 431,035,537, forward strand.
GAGAGGTGAAGAATATTGCATACCTATGCATACCTGGTGGTTGCTTGCTGGTGTGCTGATCACTTGATGTTTGCATGAAATTTTTGGACATGGTTGATGATGATTTTGAGTGTCTTCTAAGAGGTCATTTCTTTGTCTCCCTTGCTTCCTGCAATTTCTCAGGAAAGATATATATTTTTATGTTCTTTTGCTAACTGAAGCTTGATGATGCAGGTTCTTTCTTCATGCAGGTGCTCTTTGGATCAGATGCTGCTTGCTAGGTGATGAAGAATCCTGTAGCAGCTGACAAAAGGTCCTATAACTGCTTGAGGATCAAAGTTGTAATCCTCAAATGCTCCAAGGTGGTTGACTTTTGGATTTGGTGCTTTAGCTATGGTTTGGCAGGGGATGTGCAGACTACTACAAGACTATATGTCTTCCTGTAGCAGTCACACATAACCTCATAATGCCTATAATTTCTCCATATACCACTTCATAAAATTTTGATAATTTATAGAAAAACTAAGGATGGGTGTCAACGAGCTATGTCATGGCTAGAAAAGTCGATGAAAGGGAAAAAGCAATGGTTTTTTATGAATAAAGAGTGGATTGGAAGTGGAGAAAAGGCCAACTGATGTGGTGAGTGGTTGATAAGGTCATTGTGGACCTTCTCCCTTGTTCCTGAGAAGAAAACACACATAATTCCTCTTCTCCTTGTATCAATTAACATCCTAGAACAATCTGGGACAATCCTGGAGTAGTTCAGTATTGTGGTAGAACCAAGCAAGAAATTCCATCTGATGACAAAAAATCTTTGTGAGAATTAATGGAGTGATGGAGGACACATACAGATAGTTAACTTGGAGGATGTGAAAGTGGGAATTTGAAGTTGATTCTTTGTCTGCTATCCTCTGACTGTGACTAGAACCCTACAAAAATAAATTTGATCAAAATGATGTAAGGGCTCCCTTGATTTGTGTTATATTCTTTCCATGACTAGCCTATGGTTGGGTGGACCTACCTATGGTTTTGTGCATGGTTTTCAGTCATGGTTTTGGACGCGATGGTTTTTGGTCCATGGTTTTGGTCGCGATGGTTTTCGGTCCATGGTATTGGATGCTTTGGCATGTATAAATATGTATTGTAACATTGAAAGGAACATAATGAAAAATCAAGCTGGTAGTCCCGGTTTTGGGATCCAGGGGAAAATCGTTGTGTATATGCGTTTTATGTGTTATGCTCTCACATTGTTTATTTTCTACATTTTAGGATTCATATGCAAGTAATTTCTGTACGGGTTTAAAACCTATATTTGGTATCAGAGCTATTTTGGCTTCAAGGGGACGCCTTTGTTGCTGAGGGGTTTTTCTCAGGCCTGTGGCAGACCTTGTTCAGTGGGAGATCTGCGGGATTGATTCTGGTGGTGAAAGAAGATGGCGAGCAGTGAAAAGATAGAGATCGAGAAATTTAATGGTCAGAGTTTTGAGTTGTGGAAACTCAAGATGGAGGATCTGTTGGTGGATAAAGATCAGTGGATCACGGTAGATCTGGGTACTAAACCAACGGGAGTGTCCGATGAAGAATGGAAGAAGTTGGATTGGAAGGCAAAGAGAACAATTCGATTGTGTGTCTTAGATTCAGTATTGCTGAATGTATTAGGGGAAGCTACAACCAAGGCTTTGTGGGACAAGTTAGGGACTTTGTACCAATCTAAGTCTATGGTGATTAAACTGTTCCTACGGAAAAAGTTGTATAACCTGAGGATGAAAGATGGAGACTCAGTGACAGAGCATCTGAATGCATTTAATATTGTGGTAAGTCAGTTATTATTTGTTGATACTAAAATTTCAGATGAAGATATGTGCATCAGTTTGTTGTGTTCTCTACCAGATTCATGGGATAGTCTAGTTATTGCAATAGGTAGCAATGCAACTGCCTTTCAGTTTGATGAAATAGTCTCATCCTTGCTGACGGAGGAGATGAGACGGAAAAATATGGAGAGAAAGAATGGTGATGCCTTATCTGTATGAGGACTATCCCAGAATAGAAACAAAAATAATTCATCGAGTGGGAGATCTAAATCTAGAGGGAGATCTAAATCTCCAAGAAAACCTGTAAAGGTGGTGTGTTAGAAATGCGGAAAGGAAGGGCACTATAAAAGGGACTGTAAATCTAAAGCTCTTGACAAAGGAAAGGGATCTGATGATTCTAATTCTGTAGAGGTGAAAACCACCTCAGATGAAGGTGGGGATGCGTAATTGGATTCTTAAAGTATACATGTAGATCATGAGGCATGGTTGATTGACTCATGTGCATCCTTTCACTTCACTCCCCATAGAGAGTGGTTCTGCGATTATGAGAAATATGATGGTGGTGATGTTTTCTTGGGGGATGACAGGAAGCCTAGAATAATTGGTCGCAAAAAAGTAAAGTTGAAGTTTCAAGGTGGAAGGGTTAGAACACTTCTGGGTGTTCTGCATATTCCTGCATTGGTTAGAAATTTGATTTCCATAAGCAAGCTGCATGATACAGGTGTAAACACAGTGTTTGAGAAGGATATCTGCAAGATGGTTTGGGGAGCACTGTTATTGATGCGGGGAGTTCGGATTGGAACTCTGTACAAGCTACAAGGTAGCACTGTTGTTGATGGGTGAAATAGTTATGTGGTTCTTGAAAGTGGTGCAGAAAATATAGTGGTCTCTGCAGAGAATACCATGCTATGGCATCAAATGCTTGGACATATTGGAGAGAAGGGCCTTTGAATACTTCATGGTAAAGGTATGGTAGAAGGCATGAGTAATAGCTCTTTGGATTTTGATTTCTATGAAAATTGTGTATATGGGAAGAAAAATCAGGTGAGTTTCCCCTTTGGTGGTAAGAGGGCGAAACAACTACTAGAGCTTGTGCACAGTGATGTGTTTGGACCTGTGAAGGTTCCATCATTGGGTAAGTCTGTGTACTATGTATCATTTATAGATGACTTCTCAAGGAATACATGGATATATTTACTTAAGAAGAAATCTGAAGTCTTTGACAGGTTTAAAGAATTTAAGGCTATGGTGAAAAACTAGACAAAGAAGAAGATAAAGGTTTTGAGGACAGATAACGATGGAGAGTTTTGCAGTAAGGAATTTGAAGAATTCTGTAAGAAGTGTGGTATAGCACGACAGAAGACTACTCCATACACACTTGAGCAAAATGGAGTTGTAGAAAGAATGAACAAGACGTTGATGGAAAGGGCAAGAAGCATGCTCAATGGTGTTGGGTTAGGATAGGAATTCTGGGCAGAGGCAGTGGAGACAGCATGTTACCTAGTTAATAGATCACCTTCATCAACGTTGGAGGATAAGGCTCCACAAGAGGTATGGACTAGTAAGAAACCATCTCTTTCACATCTAAGGGTATTTGTATGTGATGCATATGTACATGTTCCAAAGGAGAAAAGAACCAAGTTGGATAGTAATTCTGAAAAGTGCATCTTCATTGGGTATAAGGATGGTTTAAAGGGTTATAAGCTTTGGAACCCAGTAACAAGGAAGGTTGTGTACAACTGAGATGTGGTGTTCAGAGAGGCGAAAGATGTTATTAAACACAAATTCCAACCAAAGGAACCTGAGAAGATAGAGTTTGAGCTTAAGGAGGAAGAATAGAACTCTACAACAGAGGAGGAATCAGAAGATGAAGAGCCACAAACCCCAGGTGTGAGAAGATCAGTTCGAGAAAGAAGGCAGCCGGAAAGGTATAGTCCATCTGCTTTCTGTTCAAATTTTTCTTTATCTATTACTGATGATGATCCCATAACTATGAAGGAAGCAGTAGATTCAGAGGATGGAAAACTCTGGAAAGAGGCCATGGTTGATGAAATGGCATCTTTGCACAAAAATAAGGCATGGGATCTGGTGGAGTTGTTGGCTGGAAGGAAACCCATTGGCAGCAAATGGGTGTTCAAGAAGAAGAAAAATGTAGAAGGAAAGGTGGAGAACACAAAGCTTGGTTGGTAGCAAAAGGTTATTCCTAGGTGCCAGGAATTGAATTTGGTGATATTTTTTCTCCTATTTCCAAGGTAACTTCTATTAGATTACTTTTATCTGTTGTTGCTGCTTTTGATTTTGAGGTAGAACAGATGGATGTGAAGACAATATTTCTTCACGGGTTTCTGGAAGAGGAGATCTACATGAAGCAACCTGAAGGCTTTGCGGTGAAGGGTAAGAAAGAACTGGTATGCAAGTTAAACAAGTCTTTGTATGGGTTAAAACAATCACCAAGGATGTGGTATCAGAAATTTGATACATTTATACAGGGAACTGGCTTCACTAGAAGCAAAGCAAACCACTGTGTGTATTTTAAATTAATTGGTGACTGTGTTATTTATTTGGTCTTGTATGTGGATGACATGTTGCTGGTTGGAAATAACAAAGAAATTATCCAGGATTTGAAGACCCAATTGTCCTCCAAATTTGACATGAAAGATCTTGGTGCTGCAAACTATATTTTGGGCATGGAAATTAAAAGAGATCAGGCAAAGAGGAAGCTGTGGTTAAACCAAAGGAAGTATGTAGAGACAATATTGCAGAGGTTTAATATGCAGGATAGTAATCTAGTGAAGGCTCCTATTCCTATAGGTGTAAATTTATCTGCTGAACAGTGTCCCAAGACATAAGAAGAGGAAGAGAACATGTCCCATGTTCCATATGCAAGTGTAGTCGGTAGCCTGATGTATACGATGGTTTGTACGAGACCAGAAATTGCACATGCAGTGGGAGTATTGAGCAAGTTTATGTCAAAACCAGGGAAGGAGCATTGGACAGAGTGTTGGATATTCATGGCTTTTTTGATGCAGATTGGGCTGGAGATCTGGATTAGAGAATATCTACAAGTGGGTATGTGTTTAAGCTATTTGGAGGTGCAGTTAGTTGGATGAGTAAGAAAAAATCTGTAGTGGCCCTATCAACTACAAAGGCAGAATACATGGCAACCACTCATGCAAGCATGGAAGCATTTTGGTTGCAGAGATTGTGTTCAAGTATGGGGTTAGTACAAGGATCTATAAGGATAGACCATGACAACCAAAGTGCAATTTTCTTGGCAAAGAACCATGCTTATCATTCAAACACAAAACGCATTGATGTTAAGTATCACTTTGTGAGGTCTATGATAGAAGACTATTGGCTTATTGGGGCCTGACCTAGGTTCAGAAGTGTTTTAGCCAAACAAATCCCGCATTACCAGCCCTTTTGGCAACAATCCGCGGAGCACGGACTGAAGTCTCACCTGAGGTAGTATGGGAGGGTGTTGGAACCAGGTTTCTGCACCCTAGGGATGTCTTGATTAGGACTTGAAGGATTGCGACCCGACTTTCGCACTCACGCTACTCTGCACAGCTGGTCTGGCCTTGACGAGGCACTTCTTGGATTCTTATTATTAATGTGTTTATTATAGATCTAATCTAATCAACAGTAATAACCAATGTGCACAACCATAGATATGCATAAACTCAGAACATAAGAAAGAACAGATAGATATGTGATAGAATACACAATACTTCAAAAGCACTTATCTTATATCAATCTTCAACTCAGTACAATCCATTTCCACCCTGCACACTCAACTGCAGGTGTCCATGCACATAGTTGCGGACTCTATCGGGCCTCTACGCACACAGCTGCAGAGCTTACTCTAACTACTATCAACCCCGACTCGGACTTATAGACTCAGAGTGAATATTGCATTCATAAACCCATAACATTCAAGATCCGAACCAAAACTGCCTTCTACCCTTAGAGCCTCGCTCTATTTATACATTCCCATGGTCTACAGACCATGGGCAGGCTAACTCACTTTCTATTATCTTACATTATTTTCGGGCGGACAACCCTTTGAATTGACTCATTAAAATTTGCACCCCCTACATTTCACGGAGCCTTTACCATACTATTACCCAAAACTGTGGGTTTTAGGCCCCAAAACATTTACGCGGGGGGGAATCCGCTGCCCAACAGGCCCCCAACACAATCATTGTGACTCATCCCGAGTCACTCGGCTGGTGAATTGATCTTTGCGCGTAGTCCCTCCAACAACCTTTAGGCTGCACTGACATATGCCACACATTCTTCCACTATCTGCTGTATCAATTTTGCTCGGAGTTCTGATGCATTGTTGGAGGCACCTTCTTGCCTTAGCACATATGTGTCTTGCAACTAGATCAACTTCCCCTTGATTGTAGTGGTGATCTTGAACGCTTCCTCAAGCCAAGGCTGGATGAGCGCTTTAAGCCCAGCTTCTCACTGTCATGCGACATCCTCCTGCTCCTTCAGAGCTTAGGCCTCCCTCATCTTGGCCAAGCGCTGAGTGATGGCGACCGTTTGCGCAGTCCCCCGAACATTGTCATAAGCCTTCTGCAACTCCCACGCTTCTATCTCTTCCTATTGCAGCGTTGGGTCTTCTTGTAGTGATGTGAGCATAATAAGGGACTGATCCAATAATCCAGTGTAGTCTTGTATAGCGCGTTCTATCACCTCCAATCCTCCTTGAATTTCACCGCAGTGCTGCTCTCTAACTTTCGGGGTGTAGTAGTCTGCACTTTCATCCTTAGCTCCGCGATCTACAAGTTCAATTCCCACTAAGCTTTCACGGCCTTTGCTTGGGCCCTCCAGAATCCTGCCACCATGTGATGAATCTTGTCGGCTGCAGGGAGTTCCGCGAGCACATCTAGTTCTGGTACATTGCTATAGACCTCCTCCACGACCTGTTCCAATCCTTAGTTGTGTGTAATCAAGTCGTCATGCTATAGACTGATCTGCTCCAGATTTCCTTTTTGCTCCATTAATACTTAGAGGGCGCAACCTTCCCTAGTGCGGAGCTCAGCGGTTACCCCATCCTGCAGTTGGTATAAGGTTTCTCTAGGAAGGGCAGCCAAATTCAACCCCCAACCCCTCATGTCACCTTCGGCCTCTGCTAGGATAGTGCCTGTTGGTAATACTAAGGTGTTCATTGTGGGGGCGTGCACCATCTGCTCTGCTACGAGTGTACCTTCTGTGAGGGTCGGAATCATCCCTCCTGGGGGTCACACCTGTAACGCCTACAACTGCACCCTGAGCTCCCCCAACACAGTTGTCTACTCTATCATCAGCTCCTCCAAAGCACCCTTAGTGCCATCACGCGCTGGTTTGCTACTGGCAAGAAAATATTTCTCCAAGGCTTTTGCCATCTTAGTCTTTTTGCGTGCATGTGGCTGCTCCTGGACGCGCGGCCTCTTAATTTGAGTCGATGCTATGGTTAGGTCCGTGTGTTCCTATGTCTTCACTTCCCCTTGTATGTCCTTCTACATGGGCAGTTCCGGAGCCTCCACAATCTCTTCGATAGGTGTAGTGATGGTCTTTGTTGCTATTTTGGTCGCGTCCCACTGCGTGGGCATTTTCTTTTCTTGACGCATTCTTTCCGCCAACTTTGTGATGCAAAGCTTGATTTCCTTCTTCCATTACTGAGCTGCAATCTTTTCTAATTTGACTAAGTCTAGGGCGCACCACTCCGGAGGCCATGTTGCCATTACCTCGAAAATTGCATCATCCATTGCAATGAACGGAAGCTTTACCCATTGACGATTGGGATCCTTCCGTGCTCGGATATACACATTATGCATATCTACCTTGAACTGAGCTGCGCTTTGCAAACTGTTGTATACTGTCGGGGATAATTGCAGTCTCCGGCCGATCCATGTCCGGATAATTTCCTCCATAAATATCCAAAACACCTTGATTGCACGAACCCTCGCAGCATATTTTGTTTCCCAAAGCGAGTTATACCTCATGACTTTAGGTAGGTTCTTCTCAATGTTCAGAAATTGGCTGCCCTTCAGCAACTCCACTACAACCAGCAGGATCGTTAGGAGCAACCATGCATAGTGGAAATTTTTACCCTTCTCCTGGGCTTCCCTACAATTCGTCAAAAATTCGTCGCAGGGAAACTGCGCCCATTTTAACTAAACCCCTTCTGCACACTGCTTCGTGAGCGCAATGATAGAGGCTGGCACCTCGTCTACACAGAATTTCCTCATGAGCTTACTGGCTAGTAACTGGGTGGCAATGCGCACCCCTCGGTCTTTGATGTTGGCTATTACATATCCTCGCTTCTGCTTTTCCAGCTTATATTTAGCCTTCATGGCTTTTGCAAGGCCCACATCGCTACTTGTTCTAGCTATGTCTACAGGATCATTCCCTTTAGTAGGTAGCTGGGAAATTCGGTGTATTAAATCAGCCGTGATGGGAATCGATTCCTCCAGCCAGAGATACCCATCATGTACTAGACATAGTAATTGTCGGATAACAAAAATTGTGATGGCCGCGCGGTGATAGTGGGGTATCCACCTTAGATTGAGTAATCCCGCCTTCTCCACACCCTGTAACCACTTCTGCTGTAGTAATTTCTCCTTGGCCAATTGTGGGAACTTCTCACTATTCGCGAGATCCCAATCTTCAAATTTGATATTCGGTACCCGACCCAGCGGCAGACCGTCAAACCTTATTTCATCCGGAAGAAGTGGGGTTTGGAGTGTACTCTTCATGGCTTCCAGGTCCTTTGGTATCTTGGCCATTCCTTTCCACGGAGAGATATATGGTGGTAGCATGATCACCAAAGATACTTGAGAAACATTTTCCTCTTCCTCATCTTATGCTTCAATCTGAGCGATCAGGGCTTGTAACTCTTCCTCTTCCTCCTCTAGTTCAATGGTGATTGCTTTGCCCTTTTCTGCCATTGACAATTTACTGAATCGCGGTGATACAGGGACTTTCCCCTTAGTCTGCTTGTCTTTCTGAGGTCACAGCATGCGTTGGGACTTTGGAACCTCTAGGGCAGCGACCGCCTCTCGCAGCTCCTCCTGGGTCAGATAGGGATCTTTTGCGAACCTTACTCTCGTTCTCATGGTTTCTATCTTGAAATCACTCAGGGACATACTCATGGGTGGCTAGGTAGGCGGGTGCTTGCTGCTCTATACTGGCTCGAATCTCAAATATCCAAGGGTTGTTGTGGGGTTACCCTAATGGTTTTTATAGGAACACGTGTATTTGAATTTGACCCTTCCCTCCACCTCTGAGTCATTAATATCTTCTTAGCGGAAGATCTTTTTGTATCTCACTTGGAATTCCCATCTTAATGGCCCACCGCCCTCTCCTTTTTTTCGTAAATCAAACTTCTTTTCATGAACAGTGACGTCAACGATCACCTCCTAGCCTTCCCACGTGGCATCGCAGCCTCTTCTGCATGACCGCAATCTTGCTGACCGACGGGTCCTGCGCAGAACCTCCTTTCCATGTATCCCTCCTGTAGGTTTGTTTATAGTCCCACACCTCCTTTCAACTGCTTGGAGCGTTGAGACTGTGGTTTCCACAGATAGTCAGGTGGTCGCACCCCATGTGTGAGATTGTCGTTTCCCTGCTAGCCTGGCTGCGGGCATCCTTTGAGTACCTTTGCATTTGGTAGCACATCGCGTTCTACACTCCTTTGCTCAGTAAGTTGCAGTTGTAGCCATGATAGTAGGGTCGCAACTTGTTCTAATGCATTAGGGGGGCTGGCCAAGCTTGGTCCCCTTAGTTCTACGTGGTCCACTTGTGCGACTATGGTATTCAGTTTGTTGACTTCTTCGTCCAATGTCTCGCTTTTCCTCCTTAGTCATGCCCATTATTCATCGAGTTCATGGAGTTTCAAGCTTTAGCACCGAAAGGCTTCCTGTAACTATCGAATTCATTTACTTCGGTCCTCGCATCCTGTCTGAATTGTGGGGGCTGCGGTTTGGGGATATTCCACTGTCCTCCTGATTTCATCTTGTCTTATCAATGATAGGATCTCCTTCGCACTCCTATTTTTGCTTATGGTTCTGTATGCCCATTGAACCCTTGGTACACACAGATTCTTATTAGTTTGTTTTATTGGGCAAACTTTGTTCATGCTCCCACCTATTTTTTTGATTTCTTTATCGCGAACAACTGGCGAAATGTGTCACTTTTCCTGCTATCGTGGTGGATTTTGATTTTTGATTCTTAGTCGGGTAGGCGGTTGTACAACACACATCTGTATCCTAGGCCGCTGTTGGATGCTCAAACTACTTTTTCCTTTGAACCGTACACGCGCTTGCCTTCTACATTCACACCAGGTCCACTTAGTCTTTTGATGTGTACTCCACCCCTGTGCCGTTGTCGCGCGTGGTGCCCCTGTTTGCGCCTCGTGCCACTTCCGTTCCAATATCATCTTTTCATAGTTGTCTGCGGATTCTTCCACGTTTGTTACGCCCTCCTCAGTTGGCAGTTCCCTTGCTTCAGTCATCACACGTCACAGTGATCTAACCATCATATTACAATTTAGCGTTGTTACCTCATGCAATCGGTTCTGCCATCGCTCAATCTCTTCATCTGAGTCTGACGTGCAGGAACTATCATGTTCCCATGAGATTCTCCCATCCACTGTCGAATTCACCCGATCCTGATCTTGCGTTGTGATCTAGTAGATGCAGTCCAGTTCATCGTCACTATCCTCATCGCGCACAAGCTCAGTGTAGTGTGCTCCTTCGGCTGGGTCCAGTGGAACCACTATGCGTAGAGAATTTTTCTCGAATATCATTTTTCGTCTCTTTAGGTTGATGACTCCATTCATGTTCATGGCCCAGTCTATCCCTAACAATGCGGGGTAAGGTTTACTGTCATCCACAATTTCTATTACCTCAAAATCTGTTTTTGTGCTCACACCTTCGATGTCGACTGTGACTCCTTGCAATCTCCCCATGGGCAGGATATTCTATTGGTTCGCCATCCGTAATTGAATAGGAGAACATTGTAATGCGGGCTTGCCCATGCGTTCCCATGTCTGTTTACGTAGCACATTCGCATCCAAACCTAAGTCTAGGATGACCTGATCCATCTCTAAGTCGCCAATCTATTCTGTCAATCGCATTTCCTGCCTGGTGTGCAAAGCATGTTTTCCCAGTTTCCAGACCACGCGAGGTTCACCCGACCATGTGCACCTAGTTATCAGCTCTTACAATCCTTTAACTACTTTATTGTCCCGTAGTAGCTTCATGCATGTTTATGAAAAGGTAGTCAACATATAAGGATCCATTTCAGGTTCAGTTTGATCCTTACTACCTGAAGTAGAGGCCTCTGTGAAGCTCTTCTTAGCTTCCATAAATTTCTCCTTCACACATTCCAAGTCGAACTTAGGCTGCTTTGTAGGGGCCTTGCGTAACCATGTGTCTTCCTCGGTTTGTTTCCCCTTATCTTCCCCTGTGACTGTGTCGCTTCTGAGCACCATGTTCACGTTGGGGTCTTTTTCGTGCGGTTCAGACCTCATCATTTGGATGTTCTGTGTTGGAGTAGTCTAAAGCACTCCTTTCTCACACATCTGTGCAATTAGAGTGGGGCAATCTACCACTTCATGATCAAACTGATAACAATACGGACAACATGTTCTGGTCGGGTTCGTATAGTCACGCGCGTAGTGCCCAGGTCCTCCACAATTGTAGCAGATTAATTGTCCACGGCCTCGTCTAGGTCCCATTCCTCCTCATCCCTGGAATCCTCCACGCGCTATTGCAGTGGCTGGATCCTGGCCTCGCGCCTCGGTCTACATCCTGTAGGCAGGTGTTCGATCCATCAATAATTCATAACTCTGGCAGTTTCGTTCATCATGACCCACCGATCTACAAAAATTACAAAATAGCTGCTGGGAGGTCTGTGTAAACTTCTGTAATAGATGACAGTTATCTGTTGTGTGCTTTCCTCCCACTTGACAGATCGCACACCAGAGCATGGGTGCCGCACTTGGTCCTGCTTGCGCCTCCGGTCTCAATGGCATTGGCCCTCCCCCTACCAAATAGTTCGTGAATACTAGACAATGATCCTTATCGTGGCCCTAGCTTCTACATTTTATGCACCACACTTCTTGTGCTTCTAGCCAGGGCACCCTATCTTGTTTCAAACTCTGTATCTCCAAGCATAGGTTTTGTGGTTGCACGTGGGTTTGCTGAACTCCCAACCCAAGATCTTGTATTGGAGTCTCATGCAACCTCATCACTATTTCTAACGCTTCCACTTGGGTTGAGATCTTATGCTGTGATAGCACCGTCCTCAGGTGTGGTGTCAAAGATGCCACAAACCACACGCAGTGCTGTGCATCCTTTAGCGTCATGTTAACCTCCCAAATTGTGCTCTTCAGTCTTTAGTCCAAATCCCATGGGGTTTCACTCGGAAGCATCGTAATCTCCTTGAATCCGATGATCGACTGTGTCTTTGATTTCAGCCGGCTAAATTCCCTGTTCAATGGAATCTGGATTTCTGCTATTCCAGCATTCGGATGAACATTCGAGTGCTTGATATACCAAGTCAGCGCGCGATCCTACAACGCACTTACCAGGGTGGCCTTTTTAATGTTATCATCCGTAACTCCGTGCACTTCCCACACTGCTCTTACTACAAACCAAAACTGATCTGGATCTTCACTTCCTACTCCTCTGAATATAGGCAACTTGATCGCACTCGCCATATTAAACTTCTGGTTTGGGGGAGGTGGTGTGGGCGAAGATGGAGGTGAAGGAGGTGATGTGAGAGTTGGTGTTAGTGAGGATGATAATTATGGAATATGTTGCCTTATCAAACTGAAGGCACTCCTTGGAGAATCCCAAGCACATTCCTCCTCATCCTCTTGCGGAGGCGAAATTAATGGACTATTCCCTAACCCTTCGATACCCTTGTAGGCCTTCCCGCTTCGTGTCATTCCACTCATTAATGGATTTGCATCAATCATTTTCACATAACACCATCTTAATCCAGGTATTCAGGGATTTGATGTATCTACCTCGTGGTCCTTTAAGAAACCGTTGCTCAACTTCGCTGTAGCTCATGGTTGTATCTATGGGAACTCAGTGATAAACCCTCCTATTATCCAATCCAGCCAATGATCTACGACCCACACGATCTTATCCTCAGATGCATCTATCCTGCGCACCAACTCTGGAGTCGACACTATCAGTTGATCGAGTTTGCACCTTCCCTGACTGTCAGCTAGCCTCGCGATCCAACTCTATAGTTCTAATGAGAAGGTCGTGAAAAATATCTCATGGATCTCTGTATATATGTAGCGATCCAACCACCTATTCTTAGATATTTGCGGTTTTTTGTTTTCCTGTACCCGAAAATTGTGTAGCTTCAGATCCAACCAATCTTCAATCTCTTCCTTTGTAGGCTTCCAGTGTTTCGACATCAGACATCCCTTAGGCAGATCTCGGTCTCAGCAACGGAACCATTTGTTGGCTTATTGGGGCTTGACCTAGTTCAGAAGTGTTTTAGCCAAACAAATCCCGCACTACCGGTCCTTCAGCAACAATTCGCGGAGCGCAGACTGAAGTCTCACCCGAGGTAGTATGGGAGGGTGCTGGAACTAGGTTTCTGCACCCTAGGGATGTCTTGATGAGGACTGGAAGGATCACGACTTGACTTGCACACTTGCACTACTCTCCACAGCTGGTCTAGCCTTGACGAGGCACTTCCTGGATTCTTATTATTAATGTGTTTATTATAGATCTGATCTAATTCTTAAGGTCTTAATTAAGCATTCAACAGTAATAACTAGTGCGCGCAACCATAGATATGCATAAACTCAGAACATAAGCAAAAACAGATAGATCTGCGACATAATGCAAAATACTTCAAAAGCACTTATCTTATATCAATATTCAGCTTAGTACAATCCACTTCCACCCTACGCACTCAGCTGCGGACTCTACCGGGCCTATGCGCACATAGCTGCAGAGCCTACTCTAACTACTATCAAACCCGACTTGGACTTATAGACTCAGAGTGAATATTTCATTCATAAACCCATAATATTCAAGATCCGAACCAAAACTGCCTTCTACCCTTATAGCCTCGCTCTATGCAGGCTGACTCACTTTCTATTATCTTACATTATTTTTGAGCAGACAACCCTTTGACTCGACTCATTACAATTCATGCCCCACGCACTTCATGGAACCTTTACCATACTATTACCCAAAACTGTGGGTTTTAGGCCCCAAAACCTTTACGCGGGGGGATCCATTGCCCAACAAAGACAAAAAGGTGTTGCTGGTAAAGGTGGACACTTTGAAGAATACTGCAGATGCATTGAAAAAATCTGTGAGCTCTAAGTAGTTCTCTTGGTGTAGAGAAACAATGGGCGTTGCAGGGATGGATAAATGACTAAGCTCTCCTATGGCCCCCTATGGAAAGAAAACAACAAGTGGGAGAATGTTGGGTTGTGTTATATTCTTTCCACGACTAGCCTATGGTTGGGGGGACCTACCTATGGTTTTGTGCATGGTTTTCGCACATGGTTTTGGACGTGATGGTTTTTGGTCCATGGTTTTTGATGCTGTGGTTTTCGGTCCATGGTGTTGGAAGCTTCGACATGTATAAATATGTATTGTAACATTGAAAGGAACATAATGAAAAATCAAGCTAGTAGTCCCAGTTTTGGGGTCTAGGGGAAAATCTCTGTGTATATGCATTTTATGTGTTATGCTCTCGCATTGTTTATTTTTTGTGTTTTAGAATTCGTATGCAAATAATTTCTGTACGTGGTTAAAACCTACATCAACATCCTAGAATAATCTCGGACAATCCTGTAGCAGTTCAGGATTGTGGTAGAACCAAGAGATAAATTCCATCTGATGATCGAAAATCTTTGTGAGAATTAATGGAGTGATGGAGGACACACAGATAGTTAACTTGGAGGATGTGAAAGTGGGAATTTGAAGTTGATTCTTTATCTGCTATCCTCCTTTGTCTGTGACTAGAACCTTACAAAAATATATTTGATCAAAATGATGTAAGGGTTCCCTTGGTTTTCTTTGTTTTTTTTCTTCATTTCTTCTTTATTTTTTTCTCTTTTTTGAGTCCTGTAGGCTGCCTCAAATGATTTTTTCACTTTGTGATCCTTTATTTCTCTTTTTTCATTTTTTTAGACTTTATAGCCTCATGGAGATTTTCAATCCTAGAACTTTCCTTAGGTTCCTCATGGAGGTTTTCACTCAGGTTTTTTATCCACTTTTTTCTTATTCTTTTATTCTCTCTTTTTTTGTTTTTTTTTACCTTTCTTTTGTTTATGTTGATTAGAGGTTGGATGGATTGGGATTTTTGAGATTTCCAATTGCATTCAACTCCTTACTTATTGAAGTACTAAACTCCTCCTTTGATGTGATTTATTGTAGAGTTTTAACTGGTAACCATTGAATAAAAGTGGAATTCCCTCTTCATCAATTGTTCTGATATGGACATAGCCATTATCATGACATTTTTCCATGAGATAAGGACCTAGAAATCTTGTCATCATCTTTCCCTTGAAATCCTTAAATCTGGAGTCATAAAATATGGACCAATCACCTTCTTGAAAGGTCCTTTCCATGATCTTCTTGTCATGCCAAATATTTCTCTGCAATTGGACCACCTAAGTATGCATAAGAGCCTGCAACCTAAGTTCATCAAGAGCACTGAGTTGTTGCAACCTCTCCAACTTAGCTTTGGTGATGTCTAGGTCCAATTGCACTACCATTCTCATAGTTTTGTACTCAAACTCAATTGAAAATAATGCTTTTTTTCAATAAACCAACTGAAAGGGAGTGAACTCAATGGTGGTTTTCCATGTGGTATTATAGACCCAAATGGCTTCCACAAGTTTTGCTTCTCAATCCCTTTTTCTGTTGCTGAAAGCTTTGGTTAAGATGTTCTCCAAAGCTCTATTTGTCACATTCACCTTCCCATTTGCTTGATGATAGGGGGTGGATGTTTTGTGTTTGATGTGATGTTTCTCCATTATTTCCTCAATAAAAGTAGAGGTGAACTGAGATCCTTGATCAATGATAAGATCCCTTGGGAAACCAAACTTGTAGAAGATGTTCTCCCTCAAGAACTTTGCCACCTTTTGCTCTATTTTTGTCTTAACCGCCTTCACTTCAACTCTCTTTGTCAAATAGTCAGTGCATACAATGATGTATCTCTTTTTTTTGGATGAGGGACCAATTGGTCCAATGAAATCCATGCCTCACTTCTCAAATGGCTCAAGAGTCACTTGGGGATGTAGTGGCATTTCATCCTTTGGTGTAGGATTACCCATCCTTTGGCATTCATCACATCTAGTGGTGTACCTCCTAACATCTTGGTGTAGGGTAGACCAATAGTATCATGCTTGGACAATTTTGAAGGATGTTCCATTGGAAGAAAAATGGCACCGATAGGGTCCATCATGGCATGTTGAGAGGATGTCAAAGATCTCATCTTCCCTTACACACCACCTCAAAACCTAGTCTGGTCCCAATATGAAATATTACCCTCTATCCAAATGTAAGGGGCATTTTTTTAGACAATTTTTCTATTTTCTTTGGAGGAGAGGTTAGGAGGAAAATTTCCAGCAACCAAGATTTTTTTAATGTTAGCAAACCAAGGAGATAATAATGAAATGGTGAAGAGGTGCTCATGAGGGAGATGATCATCTATCATCTCTTCATTTTCTGTAGGAAATGTTAGTATAGACAAAGAATATGCAACCACATTTTCTTTTCCTGGCTTGTCAATAATTGTTAGATCAAACTGTTGTAACAACAATAACCATCTAATGATCCTAGCATTGACATCAGGTTTTTTCATTAAATATTTAATGGCTGCATGATCAGTATGTACAAAAACTTGGTACCCTGTGATGTAATGTCTAAACTTGTTCAAGGAGTGTACAATAGCTAAGAGATTTTTTTCAGTAATAGTGTATTTGATTTTAGCTTTGGATATATTCTTACTGATAAAATATATGGCATAGGGCATCTTACCTTCCACTTTTCCTAATGATTCTCCTACAACCTTTTTAGATTCAATTGAGTGGATGTGAAAAGACAAGGCCCAATTTGAACCCTTAAGGATTGGTTCAATGGTCAACTTCTCCTTCAACTCTTCAAATGCTTCTTGACACTTATCTATCCAACAAAAATCTAAATCCTTAGTTAACAATCCAAACAAAGGTGAAGCCATCTTACTAAAATCTTTGATAAATATCCTATAATATCCATCTAGTCCTAAGAAACTCCTAACATCTCTTTGTTTCTGAGGGAAAAGTACCCTTTTGATAATGGAAATCTTGTTAGGGTCAACTTAGATCCCTTCCTTGGAGAGGAAGTGACCTAGGAAAAGCCTTGCATTCATAAACAAATTGCACTTTTTTGGACTTAGTGATATATTCATTAAAATGCACTTCTTTAAAACTTTACACAAGTTGGAGAGATCTTCCTGGAAATCATTCCCATAA
Organism: Pinus tabuliformis; assembly: GCA_031772625.1. Lineage (NCBI taxonomy): Eukaryota > Viridiplantae > Streptophyta > Pinopsida > Pinales > Pinaceae > Pinus > Pinus tabuliformis. The sequence goes on from CM062804.1 coordinate 431,052,829, forward strand.
GGAGTGAAGTTATGCATACAAGTTTTAGAAAAAATACTCAACACTGCCCTTTGGAAGGTGGTAGGGGCATTACAGAAGCCAAATGGAAGAGCCCTATATGAAAAGTTCTCCTATGGACATGTGAAGGTGGTATTATCCTGATCCTCAGGGATGATCTGGATCTGATTATACACACTAAAACTATCTAAGAATGAAAATAAATTCATCCCTACAAGACCATCCAAAAATTGATCAATGGAAGGAACAAAAAAATGACATTTCTTTGTATCCTTGTTAAGTTCCCCACAGTAAAAAAAATTTGCCACTTCCCATTCTTCTTGGGTACTATAACAAGAGGAGACACCTAATCACTAACTGAAATAGGATAAATGAATCTCACATCCAATAACTTTTGCAGTTCTTCTTTCACAATGTCTTTAAGGGTAGGGTTCGTTCTCCTCCTAGGTTGGAGCACATGTTTACATCCTTCTTTAATGTAGATGTGATGTGTACAAACTAAGGTATACACCCATTTCATCTCTTTATAGTCCCAAGAAAAAGCATCAAGATGATGCCTTAACACAGTGAGAAGTTTCTCTTCCTTTTCCGTTGAGAGGTAAGCATTGATTTTTAGGGTTTTAGATGGATTGATTTTCATAATCTTAGCACGATCTTGATCAGAGCAAACAATGAATAGTTCAAACCATGGGTTGTTCTCAAGTTTCCCTAAGGATTCTTCTACTGGCTCATCAATTGGCATGGAAAGAGAAGGTTGGTTTTGCAGAAGGTTATCAATAATCACATCCTCATCTAGCTGCCTGCTTCCTATAGTGGTGTATAATGTACAAATTGGGTAGGGGGATGACTGATAAAAACTTCCTCTTCTTCTTTATCTACCCACATAGGTAAACCATGCTCAGTAAGGGGTTGAGCAGGGGGTACAATACAAGATGCTCTATGAGATACCCATTCTTAATTATCATGTTTATAATTCTACAACTAATGTAAGCATCAATAGTAGCTAACCAAGGTCTCTAGAGAATGATAGGATACCTCTTGAACTTGGTCTTGGGTTGGGGTACAAGGAAATCAATGAAGTAATCCCAGGAATCAATGAAAACCATCACATTTTCAATAAAACCCTTAGGGTCTACTCTGGATATATCTACAAGTTCCAACACAATGGTGGTTTCCTTAGGGCTCCCTGGAGGTTGAGTTTTAGCACGGTTTCCCTGGTGATGGTATTGATTGTGGACCCAAGGTCAATTAGTGTGTTAGGTACTACAACACTATTAATATGCACATCCACTACCAGGCTACTAGGATCCAAGTACTTGGGGGAGATGGCCTTTCCAAGATTAGATAAACTAGTTGCCCAATAACGTTGATAGTGGGGGAATATATTTTTTTTCTTCTAAGAATCTTGAAACACTCTTCCCTGATAAGATTTTTATAAATGAGAACATCTTTGATGGCCCGAAGAAGGGTTATTTTAACACAAAGTTTATTCAATTCTACCATAAGTTCAACCTTTTCTGGGTTGTGCTATTTAGGTTGGACCAACCTTTCAAGATAAGGAGGTATATTGGCTTAACGGGCACTGTATTACATCTCTTATTCAATATATTAATATGGAGAAGGTGGGTGAGCATATGGAAGTAACTTCCCAGACTTGAGGTTGATTTCCTATATCTCCACAACATAGACAAGATAAGATGTTTCCCCACTATAAACTTGCTAGGCCTGCTTGTTGTTCAGGTTCAGATTGGTTGGGTAGGAATCCGAGGTTGCTTGGGTGGATTATTGTGGGGTAGATGTGGTTGAGGAGGAGGAGAAGGAGGCATTAAGGTAGATGGTTGGGCTACTTGAGGCCTCCGTCCTTGTGAAGGGTTACCTTATTGAGGAGGTTGATATTGATATGGCTGGAAGGGTGGATTGGCAAGATGAGGAGGATACCAAGGAGGATAAGACCAAAGGGTAGGGATGGAACAAGGTGGGTTGGTTGGAGGATACCAAGGCTGATAAGGTGAACTTTGATTTAGATTGAAAGGAGAGTAGTACACACCTTTCATGCCTTGTTGGTGTGGCTGAGGGCCTTGTGGCCTTCTCTGATTGAAAAAATAAAGCTGTTGTAACTCACCGTCTGTCCCTTGATATACAACCTTTAGACTTGGAAGAGAGTGGAATTTTTTAGTTGCATGGTTCTCCTCACAAACATAACATACACTTATGAAATTCAATGGGTACTCATTTCTAGGGTGCCTTTTGGTGCATCTAGGGAAAAGATAGCTAGTTCCCTTTTTGCCTCCTCTTTCTTCTTCTTAATATGCATGGTATCCATTTGTAAGGAAAAGGTATGCAACATTTCACTCTTGAAATCTTATAGCATGCTCCCTATTTCATGTTTGAAAGCTGAGGTAGAGGGAGAAGAATTTACTAGGCCTTGACTAGATCTACCCCTCTTCCTTGCAACCCTAGAATGATTCTTAAATAATGTCTTGATTTCCTCGTCATAGTCTGATGATAAATGTCTCCACCATACAACATATTAAGGGTCCCCATCAAATCCTATCTAATCCATCGAAGAAGTACAAGCTTTAATGATTCTCAGTCAAGGGTGTAGTTATCGCTTCTATAGTTTAGTTGAAACCTTTCTTCATAATCCTCTAAGGATTCATTTGGTCCTAGGGTTATCCTAAAGATCTCCTCTTTTGTGTCCATTGATCTACAATAACCCATGTATTTCTAATTGAAATCTTGCTACATTTGAGCCCAACTGGTAATTCTGCCTCCTTCCAAGCTCATGAACCAGTGCAAGGCTGCATCCTTGATGGTGGAAGGAAACAAATTCAGCTTCTGCTTGTCAGAAGTGTAATCATAGGTTCTATAAACATGAATGTATCAGGGTCCTCAAAAGCTAGGTCATGGAAGTGTGGGAGAGAAGTGGGTTTTATGTTTTTCATTCTGTATTACCCATTAGTTTCTCTAATAGAAAAGAGCTCAGGCTGCCTGTTTTCATCCATCTTTTGGTTAGGTGATGTAGGTTCTTCCTCCCCTGTGGGTTCAAATATATTTGGATTCTCACCTAAAGGGATCTCCAATTCCTATGTGGTCAGAGTATGAGGTCCATAATCACCAAAGAAGAGTGATGGTTGAATACTTGTAGGAGTTGGGGTTTTGGGTAGAAATTTCCCTAGGTTATCCCTAATCCTATGAGGCATGAAATAATATTTTTTTTAGATATTTCTAAACAAACAAAAAATGATATAATTTTTTTTTAGGAAATAATATGGAAAAGTAAAGAAACTCAAATCATAATCAACACCTAATTTTACAGCTCAAATATGACACCAAAAAGTGATGAGCTCTCATATTTCAATAAGAACGTTGCAACTCCCAGCGTTACCAAGTTTAATTTATCAATCCGGGATTCATACAAACTTAAGAGGTGATAGTGTTGTATGCACAATAAGTTAAGTTTTAATCAAGCTACTTTGAGGCAGTGGATCAAACCAAAGTTTACAAAGACCATTCTAAAAACTCAATATAGATTTTACAAGAAGGAAATAATACTGCATAAAAGGAAAATCTATTCTACTTGTAGGAATGAAAATGTTGCATGAAAGGAAACTCTAATCTACTTGTAGGAATAAAAATGTTGCATAAAAATAAGTTCGAATCCAATTGCAGGAATGGAAATATTGCATAAAAGTATATTCTAATATAATTGCAAGAAATAGAAATGTTGCATAAAAATAGATTCTAACCTAATTGCAGGAAATGAAATGCTTGAAATGGAAACCCTAACCTATTGCAGGAAACAAAAGACAAAGAAAGAAAACCTAGTCTATATGGATAAAGTAAAGAGCATGAAATAAATTCTAAATGATTGCATTCAAAAGAGATCATAATCTAGTGACAAAGTTCATTAGATGCTTCAAGAAGTAACCATGTAAACCATCCCTATACCATTCAATTCATGAACCTGTTTACTAACCCTAATTGAAAAAATGAATTGCAGTGATGGAAAAGCAAGTCCTAAGTGGTATTTTATCTTCATTAATATTGGTTTCAAATCCTAGGAGTAATTTTATAGGGCTAATAAGGAAAAATCAAGCTCAAATGGAAATTTTTGTCTAGTTTGGAGGGTTTCTGTGTATTGTTATAGGATCAATATTGGATGCTACAAGATTGCCCTGTTTTGCGACAAGATCAGATCCGAGATAACTCTGTGGGATTATAAGATGATATGAAGGAAAATAAAGGTGGGACAAGGTATAATAAGGGTGTATGAGGTCCTTTCCAAGATTAGTGCCCCTCAGGAGCCCATCTTGCACAAGGAGAAATGCAAACAATGGCCTCTAACAAATCTGAAATGAGTTCTCAGTGAATAGTCTGCTTGAAGAAGTTGTTGAGGAGGGAAGGAGGGTGTTGATGGTACGACAAGTGAAATGATTTTTTTCTCAACCTTGCAACCCAATATTATTACCTACACACAATAAATATTATTCTTTTTATGCTTGAAAAGACTACTAAACAAATTATCAATTGCAAAAAATAGAGATGCAAAAAGGAAAGCTAATTGAAGATCTAACTATTGCAGAAGGAGAACAACTATGTTTTTGCTTGCCAACACAAAGTATACAACCACACTTCCCACAAGAGAGATGATTGACAGACCTACAAAAGAAACTTTTCTCATAAAAAAATCTTGCAAGAAAACAAGGAAATACTGCTAAACTAAGTACAAGAAAGAAAATGCATATTAGAAATGTACAAGGGAGAGAGACTAGAGTGCTTGCATTAGGCCCGAACCCAAGGGAACCTAGCCCTATAAAAAAACTAAGATTGAAGATGACATAATTCTTGTCATTGATATCAAACAATTCTCAAGTACATGATGGATGAATTGAAAATGACAAGTACAAGCTCCTAGATCTAACAGTCTCTATCGTTTTATAGAAGTTTGAATCATTTTGATCCCTTGTGCTGCTTTATTTATACAAAAATGGTTGAGGGGGAAGCCTCATAGGAAGGAGATTTGCTTCCCTCCAAAATATCTATAACATTGGATATATCTCCCTAAGATCCTCATAGGCATTGAGTGCATCAACTGTCCAATAGATCCTTGAGTTGTAGGTGAGTAAACATAGGGAGAAGGCCAAGTTGTAGGTGAGTAAAAGAAGGGGAGAAGCCTCCTACATTTAGTCCAATTGGTTCCCAAAGTATCCCTGCACATTAAATTCTCTTTTTCTTGCACATTCAACTATGTTAGGCTACATGATATGACAATATTATTTTCCATACCTAATGAACACATAATTTATAGCTCAAAAAGTGTCAGCAATTTTAGAGAGAGAGGTAAAAGTATGGTAAAAGATGGAAATATGGGCCTTTTTGTGTACCTATCAGGAGGCCCATCAAAAGCACAGTCTATAACTTTTGTTGTGAAAATATGTAGTTTTGTGTATTCCATATTTATGTGATTAAGGGAGATATGCTTTTTAATATAAATTTAACCCACTTGTAAGAGGTTGTAGGGTTGTATTAATCAACAGTAATTTCTTGGTGTGGTTTTATCGAAAAAATGTGAAGTTATGTGCCGTGGTTCTATCCTCTTCTTATTTCAAAAACTACTTACTGGCTATCAAATCACCCACCTTTTGTTTTTGGTTATTTTGACAGTGATGGATGCTGCCAACATATAGGGGGTCTCCCTGATGTGCAATACGAACTAGACCTCACACCGTTTGGAGTAGGAGCCCCATCTGGCTATATGGTCTGACCACCATTGTGAGTGATTTAGAGGTATGCCTTGGCTACAACACATACACAAGAGATCCTAAGCACAAATTTTGGGCAACAAGTATGTAAGCTTTGTGTGAAATACAGTGTAGAGTGTAAAGGGAGATTAAATGAACAAGAGAGGGATAAGCCTCTAATAGGAAAGTAATAGTACTATCCCAAGAGAGACATGTGAGTGGAAGGAAAAAACTTGTTGATCATTCCACAAATTAGTTCACATGATGAACAATAATCATGAAATCATAAGCAACACAATCGACAAGATACATATCCAAAGAAACAAAATAGTTCATTATCTTTAGTATGTATTAACTCAACATATACCGTAAACATATAAAGAATAGTCTTACTACATTTGACATGATACATGCATGAATAATTTTTGGCTTGAAGAGCTTCTGATCACTAATGAAAGATTCCAAGTACATCGTTACATGGGTGAAACACTAGATCCAATAGTGGAACATGAAGCTACAATTTGCTTCTCCAAAGAAAGAATATCTCTCCTATGCACCTCCAAAGAAGCCAAGGAAAAATATCTAAGAGTCCAAGCCTTTATTTGAGTTATGAGGACCTACTCATAACAAATGACAATGAACCTTGATTTTACTCACAAATATTTAATTTCTGTGACTTATGGACTTCTAACATGGTTGTTCACATTCTACATATATCTCTTAACATTACACATGTGTCTCTTAGACTTCTTTACATTGGACTTATTATTTATAAAATACAAATTACAGATAAAATTATGGCTATATAAGACAAAAATCTAATAAGGAAAAATGTTCTCATAGAGGAGAAAGAGACAAATCAATAACTTCAACATGGAGTTCATTTGTGATATATGAGTGCCATGCTTTGAACTTTGCTATGATAATTTTGACTCAGATAGGTAGCTCTACAACATATCACATCTTCACCTCCAATTTCTCCGACAATATGGATTTGATGTTGGACTATACACTATTCCATGGCTAGGATAATTTCACGTGAACTTTAATTGGTGCAATGTGTATGGTAGAATAATGTTCTTGGTGATCTCCAAGCCTTCTTGACCTATTTCTTGCTTGATTTTCTCAATAAACTACTTTATCTCCTGCATGATGACATCCTTGCCTCTTATCTCTCCAAGTGAACCCACAAAAGGAATTTTATGTTTATGTACCAGGGATTATAAACTACTATGTAGTCGACCATAAACAACGATGGTGTTGGTCGCTTGTTCACCAAGATGGGTATAGTTCTGAATATGGAGTCTTAATTGTACTTTATCCATCTCAATATAAATTCTATCCTACCTAACCAACAGCTCTAGAACATACCGATACTTGACACCCCAATCCTATATCATATATACAACTTTCCTTGCAAATTTTAGGAGCTTCAGAATCTCTTAAGCTTTCTTCTGTATTTCGAATAGGGGTGCCACTACCTCATGCAAGAGAAACATTTATTTACATAACTATTTATTGATGTCCTCCGTTTCCCTCAATTGTTGAAGTATAGCTGGCTGTAACTCCACTATACCGAGACTAGTAAAAGATAACCATTGATTCTCTACAATGAGATGATCTACCAATTTCTTTTCCAAAATTAACTCCTTTCTCAACCATGCATTTTCACTCATAAGATATTTTGAGTTGTCTTGTTTTGCTGTCACAAAGCAACATTTTCTGCCATCAGTACTTGGGGGTTTCTCCTTGTGTTAGTTGTTATTACATTCTCTGTGGATATGAACATTGGGTGATTAGGATCATTAGGAAAGTACCATTTCCTTTCTTGCACAATAATTTCCTTCAATTGGTCAAAGGTTATATTGCATACATCCATGACCTTGTCATGTGGTGAAGGGGAATTTCCCATTTCGTTGAATAGGAGATGGCCACCAGCAATAGGAGGTTTTGATGGAGTACCTGGTTCATATACAATGGGTTCAATAACATCTTATTCTTCCAATTCTTATTCTATCTCTTGGGACATATGTTCTTCCTCCATTATCTATACAACTTCTTCCTCCCGTGACTTCTTCTACTATTTAACTTCTTTTGTTCTTCTCCTTTCTTCTTATGCTTTCCTGATTTCTTCCTCTACTTCTTGCTTCTATTTAAGCATGTCATCCCGCTTCCTCTTTTTTGCTTCCTATTTTTGTGAGAATTCCTTCTCTTGCTGCTTATTTGCATCGATGGCACCTTTTCACATGGGATCAACCTTAAAATTTATGCTATTTTCTACCACTCGATCATGCTTGATCCTCTTCCTGGGTGCTACTGTGTTCACTTGAGAAATCACTACCTATTGTATCTCCTCCATCTGTACATAAGGAGCTTGTGGGACCTGAGAGGGACTTGCCTCATATTCTGTCCAATTCTTTGTTAATGCATTCTACCAATTCTTAACCTTTTCATCCTCAGAAGTAGTCATTGGTACATATGTCCAGGTGTATTGTATCTTATCACAATGTTTCCTGCACACCTTTCTAGGATCATATCTATGAAAATTCAATGTCCCAAAATGAAGACGCTTGAGTTCTTCAATTTTAGGTTCATCTTCCTTAAGGATCTTTAGCTCATAAAGTCCAATCCATAAAGGAAGAGTGGGACAAAGAGCCTTTTTCCTCCTATGAAGCTGTGTGGACAATCCATTATTCAGCTGATAGGCAACCTGCTATAAGACCACCTTGTTGGTCACATAACGAGGCATAAGGTGAGGGGTTGTTTGGCACCCAAAACATATGATGTATGTTCCTTGTGGTGAGGCAAACCAATCTGCAATTTCATATATGTTATCACCAAAAAATTGATCATCTAGCCTAATTTACTATATGGATCAAAGTATACCATGTAAAGTCAATTTTACCATAGTAAAATTGCTTTCACTGTGAGAAATTACTTAATAAACCACCTTTGTTAAGTAATTTATAGTTAAACCCATGAAGAGTAATTAAATAAATCACTATTTATTTGATTTTCTTCTAGGAATAATTAATTTAACCATTGTTTTATTATTATTCCTTGTCATATTTGACCCAATCATGAAAAATAAATAGATAAATCATTAATTATCTTATTTTTTACAAGAATAATTAATTAATCACTAATTAATTATTATTCTTTGTCAAATTTGACTAAATCCCTTAGGAATAATTAAATAAATCCTTATTTGTTTATTATTCCTTAACTAATTCCCTGAGATGATAAATAAATCATTTATTTATTTATTATTTTTAAATAAAAGTTTAAATACTTTTTTCCTCCTAAACAAATAGAATAAAATATTCCAAGTGGTTATTCCAAGAATGGGATCAATAATATCTTATTATTTCTCATTATTCGAGGATAACTCAATATTTGTTATAAATAGAAGGGTTTTCCATTCATTATTCACTTTTGATTATTTTCATCGTTGCACTCATTATTGTAACTTTGATTATTTTCATTGTCACACACCATATTTTTTTGGGTTTATACATTATAGAGGAGAGAGACTCTACATAGGCTGAAGATGTTTGAGGATAGCCAAGAACCCATCCCATAGAGGGGACTGGTAACATTTATCTGTTCCCTTCACAGGTGTTATAATAAAATTATTCTTTACATATCTGGTTTCCATTGGATGATTGGAGTTATTACTCTTTCTTTTTGCTGTTTAATTATGATTGTGGCATAGATCCAGACTTTGGCAGGTTTTGTTTCTATCAATTGTTGCAGATCTACAATGTTTAGCAGCCATTTATATTGTTGAGATTGTTTGTCATCCACAATCTTAAGTGGGTTCTTTTCGTACATCATTGAGAAGAAAACACTACAACAAAATTGGCGACTCCGCTGGGGAATAATTCCGATTTAGAAACCTGGGTCTCCAATACAAAATTGGTGACTCCACTGGGTTTTATACTTCAGATCCAGAAACCTGGGTGACCTTCGGTTTTTAGCTTAGGGTTTCTTCTTTTTTCAATTCTATTAATGTTTCCTAGTTTTTTAACCCTAGATCTGATAAATTTCTGACTTCTGCAAGCTTTCTGGTCGTTTCCATAGGTCACAGGAACCAGCTGCAACAAAGGCGACACTTTTTTCTGAGATTTGCCGACCAAGATCCACGGAGCAGAAATCAAACTTTTTGGCCCAAAAAGTGTGATCTGGAGGCCATAAATTACTAAACAACCCAAAAAGTGTGATCCCTGCAGAGAAACATTTCAGTACTTGCAATTTTTGGGTTTTAGGGTTTTTCTCAGATCGGTTTTTGGGTTTTGCATAGATTTTTCTGTTGGGTGTCTGACCTCTGTCTCATCCCTCTTAGGCCTTGATCCACTCTATTTTACTCGTCAAAGTCAAATTTAGCCTCCCCTAGGGATTCTAGTCCACTTCCACCTTTCTAGGAGGAGTTTAGTTGAGTGAGCAATCTGAGTTTCTGCAGCGCTTTCAGCCACATTTTCTAGATATGTACCTTTATATTTAAGATCTATTAAGATAACTTGTTACCATCCATAGTGTCACATTTCCACTTGTTTGGTCATTTTCGTTAGGGTCCCATTGATTTCCCTGGGTATTTCACCAATTTCCCTATCTTTTTGTAGTGATTTTCCCTCTGGTTTTTTGCTGTTGCTGCACCACTTTCCAGTAGCTTAGTGTCACTTGATCCCAGTCACACTGAAATTCAGATCTCTTGATCATTTCAATGTATTTCCCATCGATTTAGCCACCAAGCAGTACAGTGTTTACAAACCTAGTTTGGGTGGGGTTTAGTTAATTGTTTTGCTGTTCATTTTTTGTTATTAATTTCAGTTTATTTTCAGCAAGCTTTTTTCTTTTTTACAAACACAATGTAGATTTAATCAATTGATACAATTGCAAACACAAGCACACCTTAAGTGAAGAACGCTTGGTTTACATTACCAAGCTAAGAATTAGCATAATAAATTTATCCTCCCGCATTGAGACAAAGATATATTGTTGATCTCCCTTCACCGTTTCTGTGTCGCGCGTCCTACCATCATTGCACCACCAAGGCATTTGTTGCGGAGACTATTAGGCCTTCGCCCCCAATTTCCACTTGGGCATATTACTCCTCCCTATCGGGTTTGAGTTCATAGCCCTCCGAGTCCCCATACCGACTCTTCTCCTGCTTCATCTGATTCCTCATCTGACTCTGAGCCTCCTTCACTGCATATCGTCACCCTGTATGGACCCACAGCTAGTGCAGGAACCCAACCTAGTGTGGGCTCCGGTTCTATCCTAGTGATCACATCAAGCGGAACAGTCTCAAGAACTGTTTTGGGAGCCCCCATACTCCCCTTTATGGCTAGGTTAAGTCTACTGGATTTTAACTAGTTGATAAATGACCCCATACACCATGATGCTGGTTGGTCCTCTATGCTGACTAAGCTTCCCTTAGACATCTGGAAGTTTGAGGGTAATGCTAGAGAGGATCCTACCAACCATGTCTGATCCTTCCACATGTGGTGTTCGTCCAATTCCATAACCAATGATTCCATTTGTCTTCGGCTCTTCCAATGCATGCTCACTAGAGATGCTACAAAATGGTATGTAGATCAGCCCTCCACATTTCATTCTATTTTTGCAACACTTGCTAAAGCATTCCTTTCATATTTCCAGTTACCTCTCCTGTACGACACCGGTACTGAGCTATTGACCACATTCCATCAATCCTCCACCACTTGCCTTTCTGACCATGTTCAAGAGTGGCATCGAAGGAGGAGCACATGTCGTGCCCTGTCTTTCGAAGACCGTGTCTATCTAGATTGGTTTCTTAGGATCCTTTTATCTCGCCCTGGAAAATATGTCGCGTCCCATTTTCCTCAGACTGAGGAAGAATCTCTCCAAACCACTCTGAGATATGATCTAATTTATGTACAATCTAGTTATATCTATACTGTCATTCCATACCTCCCTCATCCTATAAGTGCCAATGCACCAGGGGCATCTCACATCGCTGATGGTATCGTTGGATCCCTTTCACACTCTTCACCATATACTCAACAAAGTTATGGCTACCCGTTGGGGGCACCAGTTCCTCCAACACTTATACCCCTCTTGCTAGCAACATGTTTCCCAGGCCCCAACCTGTCTACCAAACTATTAATCCTCCTTATGCACAGCCGAGTGCTCCATCCCATCAAGCATTAGCGCTGTAGCCTCCCATGCATCCTCAGCCCTAGTGGCCACCACCCCCTTAGGGCTAGGTGTTTGCACAACAAGGTGCTACCAATCCCCCAAGTTCAAAGAAAAAGAATAAGGGGAAGGGTAACAAGGTTAACTAGGGTAATCAAGGTAACCAACCTAGTGAACCCCAAGGGAACCAGCCTAACACCAACAACCAGCAACAGGGCGACTAGCCCAAGAAAACAAGGCTATTCGTATGAACAAGCCTTATGCATGTTGTGGTGTAGATGGCCATTATACACATGAGTGTCCTCTTTTACCCCAATGCACCAAATATGGGAAGCCCAAGCAGCTTCTAGAGGTCAAAAGGTGCCTGAGAATCCTGCGCCATCTCAACTGACAGTGCTTACAAATCATTTCCCTCAATAAGGATTTGTTGCTGCTTAACCTCAGCTAGGTCAAGCATACCATCTCCCCCAACCTTCTGGTCCCACTCACTACCAGATTCTTATGATGAACTCTGATGAGGTTAACCCCTCCAATATCAACCTACAAACTCGGTCACGTCAATATGACAAGCCCTCGACTTCATGTGCTACCAAGTCTAGAACCAAAGTGTCTGTTGAGCCTCTTATGACACCAAATGGTCCTTTACAAATCCTTCAACCTAAGGTTGAGGCCATTCCTAAGATCCCAAAAGGACCATTACATCGTAATGTGGTTTCTAACAGAGTTTCCCATACATACAATATAGTAAATGACTTGGCGCAATCACCTACTGCCATGTCAATTCTGGAAGTCCTCCAGTCGTGCCCATCCCAAAAGAAAGCTCTACTAACTATCTTGGGTGCAGTAGATCCTTCTAACGATCATCTGATTGTCTTCTCGGTTGATACATTAGAGCATCCCCCATTGCCTTGATATCTTACTTTCCAGATACGAGTTAGAGTCAGTAATACCATCATCTCCAGATGCATTATTGACTAAGGTGCGTCCACCTGTGTGATGTCCGCTACTATTTGGAAACATCTTAAGTCACTTGAGTTGTTCCCCTCCACCATCACTTTGCGTGCTTGGGATGGACACCCCTTCCTGCCCCTTGGCATGTACCGCAACTGTCCAATGACCCTTGCGAGAAAGAATTCCATGTTGACATTGAAGTCGTTGATGACCCTTTGGATTACAACATTCTCTTAGGTCGTAGTGACAAATATGCCTTGTCAGCCATCGCATCTGTGGTGTTCCGCAAGATGTTCTTCCCCCATGAAGGGAAGATCGTTACCATCAATTAGTTGACTTACTACGAGTCGACATCCGTGACCTTCCCCGAGTCCATTATCTTGTTAATGTCCGATAAATAGTCTTCAACTCCTTCAACCAGTGTTTCACCCGGAGTCTATAAAGATTCCTCATTATTGGGTGCTTTCCCTGGTCCTCCCCCTCCCATCTCAGAGCCTACCTCTATGAGTGGTTGCATGTTACAAGCATCACAGGCTACCATTAAGCATTCCGGTACACCTGATCAATAGCCAGATCCTCAGCACCCTGCTATTGCTCTTCTAGGTGAACCCTCTAGACCCACTCCCCCAAGACCTCCTCAATTTGTGGGTGCCTCTCCTATGTTTCCATCAGGAACTATTGCTCTAGGTCTCAACCATTTAGGAGCTATTCCACTGGGGCATTATCCTACCAACTAGATACCTTTCTCATTCGCCCCTCCAGGAATTTTTTGTGTACCCGTCATGGCTTCACTGGTCCTTCCCAACATGACTCTGGGGATCCCAGTATGGTACATCAATCCCCATGCAAACATTCTTCCTAGTCAGCCAAGACCATATCATGCTTTGACCCCAGTTCAACTGGTCCCCATGACCCCTGCCTCTACTTCAGTCCCTTCACAGCCCCAACAGGAACCAATTCCTGTTGTGAAAGTATTCGGACAGGGGGGCAAAGCTAAGAGGAAAGAACCTAAGGACAATGCTCCCCAAGCTACTCCAGCCCCTAAGGCCCTAAAGCTATCACCTCCATGCGCTTTGTGTAAAGTTGTTGGGAATGCCACAAACAATTGTCCTAAAGTTCCTCAACTTAAACCTTTGGTTCATGAAGCGTTCCTTGATCTTGGAAGTCCATGTTAACTTACCAGTCCCACCTACGAAACTCAAAACGCTACGCACAAACCACCCTTGTTCCCTGTGTGATCATCATGGTCACTATTCCCATTGTTTCCCTCATCCCTATGGAATTCGTGATTGCCTTCGGGCTATTCATGAATACGAGGCCACTCATAGTGGATCATCTACTCCTCTACCCGTGGATTTTGGTACCACTAGTCAACCAAAATAGTGAGACTGTAGCCCCACTATTGTGATCCCTCCCCCTGATGTTGAGATGACAGAATTTGCAGTCCATATCCTATAACTATCGTCATCCTTGAGTTCCTCGCAGGCAAACCTTTCTGAGGTTTTAACAAACCTTTCTATCGAACCTCTTTCAACAGAATCCTAGGTCTCAAAATCTGTAGATCCTCCATATACTAGTTCGTCATCCGCCGCATCATGTAGTCAATCCTCCTCCCGTAATCCCATCTCTTAGCCTGATGAGGACACCATGGAAGATATGTCTACCCCTGATTACCCCTACCCTTAAGCAAGGGGGAATTTCTTTAGAGGATTTTAAAGGCCATTTCCTTCCTAATTCTCCCAATGCACTCTACCTCAATAAATTTTGCTCATAGCACATCCCTTTGATTTGTGTGTCTTTATTTCTACCATGAAGTTAGGTAGATTACATCATCTCATTCATTGTATTTTTCACCTTTCAGATGGATCCATCATCCACACCGTATATCGGTCATGCCGACTGTGCGAGTCACTTCTCCCGGAATCTAGCCTCGGCAGCCTTGGCCATCTTTACCCCTTGCATACATTAGTCCTTTCAAACAACGTGTGCATTAGATCTTCCACCAATAATCAGGTTGAATATTATGCATTAATAGGTTTATTAGTCGATACCCTTGCTCATCACATCCTTCATCTTCATGTTCATTTAGATTCCTTGCTACTTGTCATGCAATTGAATGGTGTGTATCATGTGCATAACCAAGTCATATTTAGAAAATATCTACGAGTTAAGCTGTTGGTACGTGAATTTGAAACCATTACATTCAATCATGTTCCTAGAGCCCAAAATAACTATGTAGATGCCATTGCAAACAACATTCTAGATTGAAATTTATCACATGTATACCACAGAAGATAATCATAAACAAAACAAATGGCGAACCATCATCATCATATAAAATTCATAATCATATTATGTATCATATAAGTGTTTGGATCCCATAGCTCCAAATACATCTGGTACACCCATAACATACTGGGGGGGCACATAAGCCCCTACATCTCCCTTGGAGGTCTTCGTGCCAAGTTGTGCTATTATGCTTGAATCCCTTTTTCGAGCACTTGGAACACAATGGCGCTCCACAAACTCCTTCTAGGGGGAATCACTCCCACCTTTTCATACCAAACCATTCCCCTCCATCACATATGTTTGCGGGTAGTATCTCATTCTTGGGGGGATGATGGTTTTCCCCTAGCCATATTCTCAATTAAGTCTCGGCCTAAATCCCACCAGATCTAGGTATGGTTGATTATCCTCCCATTCCTTGCATATTTTGTCCTACCAGCCTCTACGATGAGCCATATACCCATCGCATATCTTAGATGATTGATACCATCTCTTCAAATATTTTACTCCATGTCCACATAGTCCCCATGTTCGACTTAGTGGGTGAGAATGATTCTAGACCTCCTCTAGTAGTTCATTCTCGTTTTCCTCTTCCCTTAATTCTTCACCAAGAACCATCGTTCCAAGAAGCATTAAGGCCATCTTTATACTAGTAAAGTCATAGATCCTAATTTAGATGATTGGTTTGTCTGCTATAATCTCCATAATATTTAGGGCCTTCTCCTCCTCTCAAATTGGAGGGAAAACACACTTTTATAGGAAAACCCATATTTTTTCTGTCACACATTGCGACTAGACCATAGCTTAGTTTGTTAAACCATCAACACTGTTGGAAATCTCTCACTGAGCTCTATAATGGGTCTTCCTCAGTTTTTGACGATTTGACACTTCACTAGGAATCCTTTTTTCCAAGAAAGGTCACTTCTTCGTCTCTCAAAATCAAATTTCATCATAAAGCGACACTTGTACTTTGAGGTCCACCTCCTCTGAATACTTTTCGTGCTATATGTCAACTTTTTTCATGAGTAACCATCATTTACTCATGTTTGATGGTCCCCACTGGGCCTAGTTTGTGTGACAGCGTCATCGAGTCACCCTTGTTCAGAGCATCCGTGATGAGTCACCCTTTCATTTTTGGAGTCTATTTCATGTCCCATTATATCATGTCACAATATTCCATCCATATTTGTAGAACGTTCATACTATGTTGCCCATTTTTTCCTCGAGTCATACTGTCCCCATCCCCTCTGGATTCGAGTCAGTTGCTGCTAGGTGAACCATGCACTTTATGCTTTGACAAGGGAAGTCATTTGTTTGTCCCTCAGTCCCACTTTTCCCCATTATCCATGATATCAGTTCATCAATCAAATTACTATTTTTCCTCGTGCTTTAGCTGAGGATCCTCATTGCCTCACCTATTGTGGGCCCTATTCTATTGACATCAACTCATTTATTCCAGAAGATTGACCTAGAGGGAAGTGTATCTTGGTTTTAGCTTTGATTCTTGTTTGGCGCCTATGATCGAGCAGAGGGTCTCATTATTTCCCTTTGACTTGGTTTTTTCATGTTCGTGATCCATACACTTGATGGTCCAGTGATGCAACAGATTGTACTAGTGATTCCTAGGTGTGTGTGAGACGTTTCAGACCTCATGAGGGGGTGGCCCTTCAGGTAGACCCCCACATGCCTAGATGCATACCTACTATGCTACAACCTCAGATGCAATTCCACAGAGTTGATGGGTTCGGTTCCTACTGATCATAGTGTTCATAGCATGCATGTCTCCTCCAGATGATCCATTCAGTTTTGCAGAGCCCTTCCTTGTTCAACATGGCTTCTCTGGTTGTTCTACCCTCCCTCCCACCCATTTTTTTAGGGAAGGGCCTTTGTATCTCATGTACTTAGATATTATTGTATTCAGTCCTGGCTCATGTTTTTTCTAGGTGCATTATGTATATGGGACACATTGTATTATTTTCTGGCTCTGTTATGCCAGCATGTCATGTACCATTCAACATGTACTTCATTGCTCAGTTTTATGTTTCTGGGCAAACCATTATTTTTGTACTAAGTTATCTCGATGGGTATGGGTATGCCTCCCCCACCTCAGTGAGGTCCGGTACCACAACATAAAAGGAGACTTTCATTAGTCTCGCCCCCTTTGTCCCTATCCTCTTTCAAATTCACTTCATTGTCTCTTTCCCTCTCTCTCTGACTCCCTTGTGTTGTCTAGTGATTGTGTCTTTACAACGTACTTCAGTCATACGTTTTTCTCCTAACACTCATACGTTGGGCGGCAATCTGTTATCACCAAAAAATGAATCATCTAGCTTAATTTACTAGATGGATTGAAGTACACCATGTAAAGCCAATTTTACCATAGTAAAATTTCTTTCACTGTGAAAAATTACTTAATAAACCACCTTTGTTAAGTAATTTATAGTTAAACCCATGAAGAGTAATTAAATAAATCACTATTTATTTGATTTTCTTCTAGGAATAATTAATTTCACCATTGTTTTATATTATTCCTTATCATATTTGACCCAATCATGAAAAATAAATAGATAAAGTATTAATTAACCTATTTTTCTAGAAGATTAATTAATTATTATTCTTTGTCAAATTTGACTAAATCCCTTAGGAATAATTAAATAAATCCTTATTTGTTTATTATTCCTTAACTAATTCCTTGAGATGATAAATAAATAAATTATTTATTATTATTTCTAAATAAAAGTTTAAATACCTTTTCCCTCCTAAACAAATAGAATAAAATATTCCAAGTGGTTATTCCAAGAATGGGATCAATAATATTTTATTATTGCTCATTATTCTAGAATAACTCAATATTTTGTGATAAATAGAAGGGTTTTCCATTCATTATTCATTTTTTATTATTTTCATTGTTGCACTCATTGTTGTAACTCTGATTATTTTCATTGTCACTCACCATATTTTTTTTGGGTTTATACATTATAGAGGAGAGAGAGTCTACACAAGTTGAAGACGTTTGAGGATAGCCAAGAACCCATCTGATAGAGGGGGACTGGTAACATTTATTTGTTCCCTTCACAGGTGTTATAATGAAATTATTCTTTACATATCTGGTTTCCATTGTATGATTGAAGTTATTACTCTTTCTTTTTGTTGTTTAACTATGATTATGGCATAGATCCTAACTTTAACAGGTTTTGTTTCTATCAGTTGCTACAGATATACAATTTTTAGCAACCATTTATATTGTTGAGATTGTTTTTCATCCACAATCTTAAGTGGGTTCTTTTCGTACATCATTGAGAAGAAAACACTACAACAAAACACTACAACAATATAGTTCCTCCTTCACATGATCGGTCATGCAAGGAGGATCAATCTCATAGATCATCTGGTAAAGTACTGCAAAGAAATGCTGTACAAGCTTCTCATAGAATTCTCAAAAACTGATCATTGATAACCATCTACAATGAAAATAGATAGGGATATTTTCTTGCGGGGTCCAACTCCATTTCATCCATGTGAAAGTATATTGAGCGGGAATCCCATGTAGTAGATAAGCGGGCATATAGGACTCTGGTGCTTTCTTTTCTTGTAAGGAAACTTTGGTTTAATGTTGATCCAAATTAGACCATTATCTTATTTTTCATCCATCTCTATGCATTCAGAGTGGAAAAAGTGGAGGAATAAACTCATGGGACCGTTTTTACCAGTGGGACACAGTTTGGCAAAACGGGGCTTGAAACCTTTCGAGAGCATTTTGAGGCATAAAATAACGTTTTTGGGGGTAAAAATTTTCTTCAATAGTGCACACCATTTCATGCTATTATAAACATAGAGATATTTCCAACGACGTAAGAAGCACGTCAATCGCAGTCCATATGCAAAATTTATGCCACTAAGAGATTGACCTTCTTGTTTTCACACCTATAGTTCAGGAGGATGTCACATCAACCCCCATTATTAATGGAAACAATGGTATCCATGTGATTATTATGTAAAATAATCTACAAGAGTGTATATTGTAACTATAGTGAAGAGTTTATGTAGTCAAAATTAACTAGTAGTAGGCTATCAGGTTGTGTTATAACCAAGCCACTAGGAGGAAGAGGAATTCCATTCTTTCGAGAGAATTTTGTTCCATAGCTAAGAAAAGATATTCAGGAGAGATAGGAGGTATAACACACAGAGAGGATAAGTGAATTGTAGCAGTGCATAGGCCACAAACATTACTTCTTTGTACTTGTAGTCATATTTCCAGACAGAGAAAGTGAGCGAAGCGACCTCACCTTCCATCTGGGTTTTCTACTGAAAGGGTTTACCAAAGAGAATATCTTGTGTCTTATTTGTGTTTGTGAGATTATTTTACCATTCTCTACTTTTTTGCATAATTTCGATTCGCATGCATGCACTAATTACAGTTAAATCTACAGATCTTAAAAGTTTAATAAAACTATAATAGTGTAGAATCTCAAGTTTTTGATATAATATTATTAGATGTGTTGTGATGAATTGTCCAGTGGAATATCTACAAAAATTTATAGATCATTTGGTATTAGAGAAGGTTTCATTGGGTATTTTTTGGAGATTACAGGGATCTAGATCAGCAAGGCCGAAAATAATAAAACCCTAATCATGGTCGACAAATCTGTAAATGAACCTTGTGATCTCGTAGGGGTGAGGTTTACACAATTGGAACAAGTTGCAAATATCAACTGCAATGCAAGCCTCCTCATGACTGCCTTGAATAGAAATCTGGAGATATTTGGAGAAGATGGGGGTTCAAATGAAAAAGACAAATCAGAATGGGGATCAAAAGATCAAGGAGAAACGAAGAACCAATCAAAGAAAGAACCCAAAAAAGATCAACCTGGTTTGAGTGTTGTGAACCAATCATAGTCCCTGTTT
Organism: Pinus tabuliformis; assembly: GCA_031772625.1. Lineage (NCBI taxonomy): Eukaryota > Viridiplantae > Streptophyta > Pinopsida > Pinales > Pinaceae > Pinus > Pinus tabuliformis. The sequence continues at coordinate 431,072,889 of CM062804.1, forward strand.
AAAATGGAAGAAAAATTTGATATCAATCCGTACCACGACGAGATCGACACTCTGATGCTAAACCACTGGTTGCAACAACGAGAAGTTTATTTCAGTGTCCATCATATCAAGAAAGGGAAAAATATCTAGTTTGCGCGGTGGAAATTAGAGGGCCATGCATTGACTCAGTGGGAGAGCAACACAAAAACCCTAAGGTTGGAGGGAGAACCTCTAGTGACTAAGTGGGAGGATTTTGAAACCCTCTCTAAGTCATATTTTTATCCTATTGGAGACGTTGAGGGCCAGTGGATTTGATGGCATTACTTTAAGCAAAATCCGGGCCAAACCGTGTAGGAATACACCACGGAATTTAGGAAGATGGCTATAATGTTGGGTATCTCTCCAAAGAACCTAGATGTATTCCTCAAGTATTTGGGGGGTCTGCACTACCATCTACCAGAGAAAGTGATGTTATTCAAGCCCAAATTGGTGGATGAGGGTTGTGTACAGGGACAGAACCTAGAAAACATAGGCCCAAAGAGCGTGAAATCAAGTGGATCGAAGCAGTAGGAGAAACAATATGCTTCTAAGGATGGGAAGAAGAATAAAATATGGGGAAAAGATAAAAAGATGGTAGCCACAACACACTAGTGCAAAGATACTAGAAATCACTACAAACACTGCAACATTTATGGCCATACAAAGGAGAAGTGTTGGAAGTTGCATCCAGAGCTAAACCTGAAGAACAAGAAGAAAGATAACAAGAAGAAGAATCTCATGGCCACTAATTCAAGAAACCAAGTTGAAAGCAACTCAGATGTGGATGAGAAGATCATTTGTACATCAGTACAGAAGGAGGTGAATCTAAGTAGCCTTCAACAATAGGAAGAGAAAGAAATGACCAAACTATTCCATATAAAGATACAGGTCAAGAAGACAAAGATTGATGCTCTACTTGACTCAAGATCATAGGCAAATCTCATTGCAGCAGATATGGTCAAGAAGTTTGGGCTAGAAGTTTGTGATCATCCAAACCCATAACCATTGGGATGGGTAAATAAGGATGCACAGTTGAAGGCAACAAAACAATGTAAAATTAGATTTACTATCAATGTTTTTTTTATTGATGAAGTAGACATGTATTTGGTTCCCATTGATGTATGTGGAGTCGTGTTTGGGAGTCCATACATTTACATGTGTGATGAAATATTCATGAGGAGAGACAACCACTATCAGATCGTTAAGGATGGAAAATCATTCATCATCAATGGATAGAAAGGAAAGTAAAAAATATCACTGGTAAGTGCCAACCAAGCCAAGAAATTTATTAGTTCTAGCAGGAATTATGTTTTATTTTTTTAAAGAGAAAGTCAGTTTGAAGAGGAGTCAATAAGAGGCAAGGCATCCCTCGAGGGGTATACTAAGAAAAAAATACAACATTTGGAGGACTTGTTATAGGTATACAAGGATGTGTTCTGAGAGCCTAAAGGTTTACCACCTAAGAGAGAAGTGGAACATGAGATCCAACTATTGCGAAACTACCCATTGCCAAAGATTGAGTTGTATACGCAGTCTGTTACAGAAGCAAGTGAGGTGAAACAATAGTTGCAACAATTGTTGGAACAAGGTTTCATTCGATCGAGTACATCACCATGTGGGTCACCATCATCATTTTGTCAAAGAAGGATGGGACTCGGGGGATGTGTATAGATTATAGGGTGTTGAAGAAAATCACACTCAAGAACCGATACCCCCTGCCCAGGATAAATGATCTTCTATATCAGTTGAAATAAGAAAAGTAATTCACCAAGTTGGACTTGAAGTCTGGATATCACCATGTTCGAGTCAAAGAAGAAGACACATGGAAGACCGCCTTCAAAACCAGGTGTTGGGAACGAGATCCCCCAAGGGTAGTTTTGGGGCTAAAATCCCATGTTTTGGGTCGAATTTTGTAATAAAGTTGTAAAGTCTCCGCATTTTGTGGCCACGAGCGTGAAGGTGTCATGAGTCACAAAGGGTTGGTCGCCCTTATTTTTTAAATTGTAAAGTCGGCTCTAAAGATCCACCCATGGTCCGTGAACCATGGGATTGTATAAAAGGAGCTAAGTAAGTAAGCTCTAAGTAGTTTTAGAAGTATTTAAGCGAAGAATGGAGTGAAGAGTCTTGATAGTGAAGTCTAAGTGTTTCGGGTCTTAGCGTAGGTAGAGGCTCTACAGCTGAGTGCACAAAGACCTAGGGTAGAAGTCCGTTGCTGAGTGCATGGACCCCTGCAAATGTGTGCGCAGGGTGGATAGAGTCTGTAATAATCTAAAGATATCAATAAAGAGAAGTATTCTGCAAATTCTACGTATCTATTTCTTGTTAATGCACCTGGATATATTGCATTTTGGGTTTAATTTACAATGTTCATGTGATGCATGACTGTATGTGACTGTATTAGCTAATCGAACTTACGTGGTGCTAACTGTGATTGTTTAGTAAGATAAGTAATACACTTGGGATAACTTGGGAACCTATGTAACCTGCTATCATAGCAACGTAAAAGTACTTGGATCGTGGGTTAAGGTTGCGTGAAGGTCAATCGTACTCCTTCACAAAGGGTATTCAAGGGTGGAATAAAGGGCTAGACTGACAGAGTCCTATAACTTAGTTACCTGTGTGAGAGTAGGAAGAGAGGGTATAAACTGACATCATGACCATATTAGGGTGCAGAAACTTGGTTCCATCATCCCCCCATACTACCTCGGGTGAGACTTCGGTCCACGCTCCATGGGCTGATGCCGAAAGGGACAATAGTGTAGGGATTTATTTGGCTAACTAACACTGAACCTCAGTCAAGCCCCACGCAACCAACACCAAGTAAGGTTTATATGAGTGGTTAGTAATGCCATTTTGTCTATGTAATGCACCAATGACATTTATGAGATTAATGAATGATGTACTGTGCCATTTTATAGATTTATTTATTATTGTCTATTTGGATGATATACTGGATACAATGCTACTTGGGAGGAGCATATGTCACATTTGATGCAGGTGCTGGAAACACTGAAGAAGTACCAACTGCTAGAAAATATCAAGAAGTGCAAGTTTATGCATCAGTCTTTGGTGTATATGGGGCATATGATTAATGTAGGATTGTTGAAGATAAATCCATCCAAGTTGAAGCCCCCCATGAAATGGCCAGTGCCTACTAATGTTTCTGAGGTTAGGATTTTCATTGGGGAAACACAATAGCTGAGGAAATTCATAGCCTCATTTTCAATGGTAGCATCACCGCTCCATGCCATAACAACAAGTGACAAGATTTTCCAATGGGGAAAGGTCAACAAAGGGCATTCGAAGAGCTAAATAAGAAGATCAGCCAAGCACCAATTCTTGCATTACCAAACTTGTAGCGACCCTTTGAAGTGGAGACAAATGTGAGTGGGTATGATATGGGAACTGTCTTGATGCAGGGAGGAAGGCCTGTATGCTATGGAATTATGAAGTATTTCATGGGGTAGTCCTTAAATACCCTACCTATGAGAAGGAGCTCGATGACATGGTGCAAGCTGTGAAGAAGTGGAAGCACTATCTAATGGGAAATGAGATAGTAATCCACATGGATCACTAACCGTTACAATAATTTTAGGCACAGATCACCAACCATTACAATACTTGTAGGCCCAAAGTAAGCTATAGAAAACCAGGAATTACAAGTGGATGGGTTTTTACAAAAGTTTCATTTGGTGATCAAGTATAAGTGAAGCACAAATAAGTTGGTCGACATGATTTCAAGGCCACCCACATCAAAAATCACAGCTTTGGGGACTCTTATGCACATAGAGCCATTCACCCATGATGCATATAGAGAGGCATATTCAGTAGATGAGGACTTCAAGGAGGTGTATCAGTAGTTGTAGAGTCAGAGTCATGTGCATGACGGTGATAACACGATTGACTACCATCTATAAGATGGGTTAATCTACAAGCTGGATAAGCTATGCGTTTCTAAAGGTGAGTGATTGCAACTGATCAAAGAGGCTCACACCTACAAGGTTGTAGGGAACTTTGGTGTAGGGAAGACCGTGGCTAACTTGCAGAGGTATGTCTATTGTCCCAAGATATAAGAGAAGGTAGCTAGGTTCATAAGACGATGCATGCTTTGTTGTACCAAAAATCCTAGCAATAGGAAACGTGGTCTATATCATCCCTTACCTATACATACTCGTCCTTAGGAAAGAATTTCCATGGACTTTCTGGGAGGTTTACTGACAACCAAGAACAGACATGACTACCTATTCGTGGTAGTTGACAGGTTCAACAAGATGCATGTTCTGATGCACTATAAAAAGACCATCAATAGGAAAGAAGCAAAACAATTGTTCTTTGGACAAGTCTGGGTGCACTTTGGGATACCAAGGAGCATAATTTCAGACAGGGATACAATATTTATCAGTGCATTTTGGACTACATTGTGGGAGAAGATGGACACAAAGTTCAAGATATCTGCAACATTCCAATCACAGATAGATGGGTAGACAAAAGTAGTCAACAAGACTTTGGTGCAGCTATTGAGGGGATACAAATAGAAGCATCTAAAGACCTGGGATTAAAATATGGTATATATACAACATTATTACAATAGAGAAATCCATACTTATATAGGAAAGTCCCCATTTGAGACTTGTTTTGGATATTTTCTACCTTCACATTTGGACATTGCATATGGGAAACAAGGAGGAGTGAGGGAAGATCTTATAGCAAATGCTTTGAGGGATGAAAAATTTATAGAGAAGATTAGGCAGATCTATCTATAGGTACAAGAAACATCGTAGAAATCGTAGGAGAAGTATGAGGCCATGCATGATCAACACAAAACAAAGAAGTCATTCAAGGTGAGAGACAAATTATGGTTACAATTGAACAAGGAGAGGTTGTTGGGGCTTGGTAAGAAAATCAAGGCTTTGAGGTATGGTCCCTTTGAGATACTGGAAAAGGTGGGTGATAATGCCTATATAATCAATTTAACACCATATATGCACATTTACTCAGTTGTGAATGTAGAGAATTTTAAACTATATAAGCCTTCCATGCTAGATGAGGAAGAGGAACACGTCCTACCTTCTGATGAGCACCAGTATTGTAGCAAGGATGCTGCAACTCCTTGGGCTACCAACTTTACTTCATCAACCCGGGGTTTGTACAAACTTGGAGGTGATAGTGTTGTATACACAAATAGATGTAATTGGTCTACTCTTTGTCACTACTGAGCTAGGGCGATAGACCACTAGGTTTTCTCAAACCAACCTTCTATTGACTAGAAGAAGTTTGATTACCAACTTAGAGAAGGGAAATTTACCCTAATTGGAAGAAAATAAATGTTGTCTATTGCATGAAGGAAAGACTGAAAGAAATGCTTGCAAAATAACATGAAATCCTCTATCTACTTTCTAACATACTTTTCTTGCAAAAGAACCCTACTTTAACACATGTGAGGTTTTAACTAATCTAAGCATGAAATCTGATCTAGAGAGTACTAACTATTGTGTGCAAGAATAAATATAAAATAACTTTTTTCCTTTTTATATTTTTGCTTGAAAAATGTAAATGCTAATCTTGCTTGGTTCTTTGGCAGGGGAGATAGGTGTGGAGGAAAAGGAGTATAATGGTTCAGATGGCTTGGAGGGAAAGTAGGGGCCTAATCCTAGATTTTAGGGATGATTTTTCTCAATTCGGGCTCAAAATAGGCTACTACAGGTTTTCCTATAGGATGTCTACAGGAAGTACTAGTTCACCTACAGGATCCCCTGTTTTACTACAGGAACAAGCCGAAAGCTTAGGGAATGGTCTAGAAGGTGGGATGGAGCTTGAAAAAGGTGAATAAGGAGGGAATAAGGCATGGGAGTGGTAGGCACTTACTTAGAACTCAAGCCAAAGCTTTGAGATGGTTGGATTTTCTCAATGAAGATGGCAAGTTTTCCTCATAAGACAAGAATTCAAATTGAGACCTTAGTGACTTTTGGAAATCATGGGTGGATATGGCTTGGCTGAGGCTGATGAGATGAGGTCTCCCTACAATTTAGAAACTCTTGCAACAACACACATCATTCTTGGCATTTATACATGAATTCATCAAAAACAAGAAAGGTTTATTCAAGTAGAAGAAAACAGAGTTGTCACCATTTACTTGCTAAGTTCATGCATGGAAGTGCTTGAAACCAATATGGAAGTGAGATTAAATGAGTGCAAAACCTAAGAGATTAGAAAATACCAATTGCATCTTACCCTATGAAACTGAAAGGTAATGACCTAATTGGCAAGAAAACCCTAGATTACACAAAAATAAAGAATTTTGTATTTTTGGGATGTATGAGAAGTGTTCCTCAAACAATGATCCCTGAAAGGGAGAAATGAGGTGAAACCACTTGCTGTTAGATTTTTTGGAGTATCTTATTATCACTACAATGTTACTATTAGAACTATCCACAAATGGAATCAAACTAATTAAATCTACCAATACTTGCAAATTAACAACACCAAAATCAGTTTAGGAACTAACTTTGAGTATAGCCTAAGCATACATATACTACAAGAGGAACCTCTGCTGCTAGGGTTAGGCCCTAACCCAAGAGCTTCAGCCCTCTAAGCCAACTCAGTGCTAGATCAAGGGAATGTTGTTCATTTTCATTAAAGAAATCATAAATACATAAGAGTGCTTGGTTACAATGCTTCAACTGGAAAACTGCTTAGCTATCTTGAACAAAGAATCCAAATTTTAATGAGGCTCTAGGCCTCTTGATTTATAAAACTAAAGTTACCAACAACTTCTTTAAATTTAGGGAGGCTTGTCTCCAATCTTGAGATCAACTGGTCTTCAACTGTCACTGGCTTGGTTTCCAATGAACTTCATGACTCAACTTCTTGCAACTCCGAGCTGATGAGATTTGATTGAGGAATCTTCGAGTGAGTGAGGAGTTAAGGAGGGAGATCCTATCTCCTAGAATCCCTCTTGTTTGTCTCCATTCGAGTTCCTACACTTTAATTAGCCAAAATTTTCTCCAAAACTTGCAATCAATGCACATTAGACCACTAGACATGACATCTCATCTTTACTCTCCTCATTAAGCAAAACATAATTAAAACATGTAAAGAATGATGAGAAAAGTTGATTTTAGTAAGCTGGAGGTGCATTAAGGTCCATATAATTTACCCATTTATGAGCCCCATCATCAACCGCATATTGAAAATGTTTCTCATCCTTTGAGCAACTCAATCTATGTCCATGTATTTCATTTCTTTGGTGGCCTGCCTGACATTCTAGGCTTCTACTGTAGTCTCCTCCTCTTATGGATAAAACCCTGCATTCCTCTCTATCTCTTCCCACTGATTTCTTTCTTATTCTTCCTTTATCCCCTCTAACATACCTAAAAGAAATGGTGGGCCAAGTTTCAATCCAACCCAGTTGACTTTGAGTCTCGGTAATGTTTGCTTATACATTAGGACTCTCTCTAGTGCATCCCTCATTCTATCAGGAGAATGATATTATTTGATCTTTAGGTTGTAGGGTAAGGTGTTCCACCTCCTTTGACAGTCTTGCTGGCTCTCATATCCTAGCAATCTTAGCATGTCTTCAAAATGTGACAGCTTGTTCTTGTACATCAAGGTATCGTGGTGTAAGGTTGGGATCATTTGCAATGAGGCTGTGAGTGCTGATGACAATCATTGGGTTAGATTGTTCTGCTCTAATGAAGAGGGGCTCTGCTTCTTCTCTTGCCATAACCATTTTCATTTCTGTAGCTCTGGCTTACTCATGAATCATCCAAGATGCCAAGGCCATTATATGTAAGTCCCCTCGCTTTGGATTTGGGTACCACACATTTAAATCCGAAAGAGCTAAGTTGTGTAGGTAGAACTCAGATATCTTTGCTCTATCCTCCAGGTTGCTTTGATCATAGAGGTTAATGAATTTCCTGTAGTCTTGGAAAGGCACAATTCCTCTTTGTGCTAGGGGTTTTATCTGAAACTTCAACCATTGTTCTTTGAGGTATAAAGAATATGACTTTGCTGGCATCCTGGATTGAATTGACTTCATGGATAAACTTGTCATAGTTGCCAATTAGCGTTCCTTTTCTTGTAGCTGCTTTCTTAGCCATGTGTTCTCAGCCTATAATTGAGATTTCATCATTGTTTCCCTGTCTCTTATGCTACTTAGTTCTCTACTCATTTCTTGCATCTTCTGTTCCATGTGGCCTACATCCTCCACACCTTTTGATTTAGCAATTTTCATCCACCGATGTGTCCTTTCTCTCTCTTTTCCAAGTTCAAAGAATAGAGGAATGGAAAATTTTTATGGTATGACCCTACCTCCTTCAACGAATCTGTAGTAGGAACTGAGGTTTGGATGTGGGCTAGGCTCCTTCAGCTCCTGGGCCTCTTCCTCTGTTTTTTCTAGAGTAATCCCTTCCCTTTTCCCTTACAGCCCTTCCTGATCTTTTTTGTGTGTTTCCTGTAGCTATGATAGGGTTTCCTGTAGGTCTCTTTTTTTGCTGTAGGTACTGACTGTTTCCTATAGGTTGTCACTGCAGAGATGCCAAAAGTAACATTTTCCTTCGATGACTCTTCAAAGTTGCCTCTACCTTCATATTTTCGAAATAACTAATACTTTACATGGGAGTCAGTGATTATTTCTATTTGTGGATGATTTTGTTGGGTGATGTGATCACTGGACGAGTACAAATACCTCCTTTTGGACCATTGGTCCACTACAGGTTCATCATATCACCTTTCCTCGTAATCATCTCCCACTTTTATTCTCCATAACTTAAGCATTTTTTGATTCATTCCCCTATTTTTGATGTGACGTTGCCACATGTGGAGTTGACTAACCCTTTGTCTTTTCATTATCTAATCGAGGGTGGCCAAGTTAACTGGCCATGTTCGCTTATAAAATCAAATTTCTGCATTATTCCTACAATTTAATCATATTTCATACCTATGATGGAGTATTGGTGAGATGACATACCTGTTGGTCCTTTGCTTTGCTAATGCATGTGGGAGAGTGGTGCTAATTCGTTGTTCTTTGACCTACCTGCATATTATTCAATTATGTTTTCTTCTTCTTCTTTGTTGATGAGTTGTTCCTTTGAAGACGTACAAGTGCTGGATTTCATTGTTGTTGAGCTCTGGAGGATCTTTTTGATCTCTGTAGTCCTTGTGCTAAAGGTGGGTTGGAGTTACTGTGGCCTTTTTTTATGGAATAGGCTGCTACAGGAATTCCTACAGGATGTCTACAAGATGTCCTGTAACTGCCTTTTTCTTGAAATTTCGCATCTCTTCCCTACTTTGAAGTTGAATGGGTATTCGAATGAGTGGAGGGTGTGGTTATGGAGTGGCAGATAAGGTATGCTACTGTTGGCATATATCTTTTTTATGTTTTTTTCTTCTTCCTCTTTTGTTTCTCTCTTTTTTCTTCATGTTTCCTAACTTGATTTTTCTTAATGGATACAGGGGTGACATAGTCATGGAGAGTGTTGGCTGAGGTCAATGGATCTTTTGATAACCCACAACAGGTTTGTCTCACCATTTTTCCACTGGAATTCCCTTCCTGTACTTTTCAAACCCCCCTGTAAAACTTACAAGAAACTCCTGTAGTATTACAGGGAATCCCGTAGAAAACACAAAATTGCTTGGAATTGGAATCTAGAGTTGGGTATGGATGGAAGAACATGGGGAGTATGGAGGAGATGAGATGGATTAAGGAAAACATGGTTTGCGGTAGGGCCTGCTGTCCTCTGTAGCCCGTGCACATCATCTTCTTGCAAACTTGCAAAAATAGAATTGTTATTTTTTGTATGTTTTTCTCCCTTTTTTTCATTTCTTTCTCGTTTTTCTTCTCTCTTTTTTTTGAAAAAGACAACTAGGTTGCCTCGAAGGAGGTTTTCGTTCTTGTTTCCTGCCCTGGGTGCCTCAAAAGAGGTTTTCACCATAGATATTTTATTTTTTCTCTTCATTTTTTTAATACTCTTGGGATGTCTCAAGAGGTTTTCAACCCAAAAGTTGGACTCATGTGCCTCATGGAGGTTTTCACCTAGGTCCCTTTATTTTTCCTTTTTTTTTTTTAAGAACTTGGTGAGGTGGAAGCTGAGGCTTCTTCAATCACCATAACTACCTTGCTGATGCTACTGATGAATTCTTTCTTTGATAAGGGCTTTTTGTATACCTTTAACCTATACCCATTGACAAGCAAAGGGATACCTTCTGCATCGATGGTTCTTATTTGAACAATGCCATTATCATGGCACTTTTCTATCACATATGGTCCCAACCATTTGTTCATTAACTTGCTTTTGAAATATTTGTACTGGGAGTCATACAACAAGGCCCAATCACCTTCTTGAAACAATTTATCCTTGATATTTATGTCATGGCAGATTTTCATTTGTACTTGAGACATTTCTATGTGCAGGAGGGCCTGCATCCTAAATTCATCTAACCCATTCAGCTGGAGCAACCTTTCTTGTTGTGCCCTTGTGACATCTAGATCCAATTGTGCTGCCATCCTTAAGGTGTTGTATTCAAATTCAATGGACAACATGGCTTTCTTCCCATAGGCCAGCTCATAAGGAGTGAAGCTAGTGGTGGTCTTCCAAGTAGTATTGTAGGCCCAGGTGGCCTCCACCAATATGTCTGCCCAATCCTTTCTACTGCTGCTAATCACCTTGGTCAGAATGCTTTCCAATGCTCGGTTGGTGACTTCCACTTGCCCATTAGCCTATGGGTGGTAAGGAGTGGATTTTCTGTGCTTGATATTATGCTGGCTTAACATATTTTCAATCATATGGGATGTAAATTGACTACCTTGATTAGTTACCAACTATCTAGGGTATCCAACTTATAAAACACATTCTCTCTCAAGAATTCAACCACCTTTTCTTCTGTTGCTACCTTGATAGCTTTGGCTTTGACCCATTTTGTTAAGTAGTCGGTGCACACAATGATATACTTCTTCTGTTTGGATGGAGGGCCAATGGGCCCAATGAAATCCATGCCCCACTTGTCAAATGGCTTGAAAATCACTTGAGGTTGCAGGGGCATTTAATCCCCAGGGGTAGGCTTCCCCATCCTTTTCCATCGATCACACTGGCGGGTTACCTTTTTACATCTTGGTGGAGAGTGGGCTAGTAATAGCCAGCTTGTTGTACCTTGAATGCTATTCTTTTGGCTACAAAGTGACCTCCACAAGGCCCATCATGTCAGACTAGAAGGATGTCAAAAGCCTCCTCCTCCCTAACACATCTTCTCAGAATTTGATCTAGACCTAGCTTGAAGAGATTGCCACCAATCCAAGTGAATGGGGCACTCTTTCTTATGATTATGTTTTTTTCCTTGGAGGAAAAATTTGGAGGGAACTGTGAAAATATCAAGTAGTTTTCTATGTCATCAAACCATGGAGAGAGAACTGAAATAGAGAATAAATGTTCATCTGGTAGTTTATCATCAACCATTCCTTCCTCCCCTATAGGAAAAGTCAATCTGGATAATAAATCTGCAACCACATTCTCTTTTCCAGGCTTATCAATAATATTTAGATCAAAGTGTTGCAATAAAAGTAACCATCTAATAATTCGGGCATTTACATCAGGTTTTTTCATCAAATATTTAATTGTAGTATGGTCGGTATGTACAAATGTCTGGTAACCAGTAATGTAATGTCTAAATTTATTCAATGAATGGACAACATCAAGCAGCTCTTTTTCAATTACTGTGTAGTTTAACTCGGCTTTCGACATATTCTTACTAATGAAGTAAATGTCATAAGGTAGCTTGTCATCTATCTGTCCTAGAGATGCTCCTATAGCTTTGTGAGAGGCATTGACATGAATGTGAAAAGAAAGAGCCCAATTTGGGTCTCAGAGAATAGGTGCACTAGTCAACTTGTCCTTTAGGGTGTCCTTGTGAAGCTAACTTGCTGAAATATTTTATAAATCTCCTATAGTATCTAGCTAACCCTAAGAAACTTCTGACATTCCTCTGCTTTTGTGGAGTAGGGACCCTTTTGATGATGGCTATCTTATTTGGGTCTACTTGCAGTCCTTCCTGGGATATTGAGTGACCTAGAATAGTCCCTGCAGTCATCAAGAATTCACATTTTTTGGGACTAAGGGATAAGTTCATTTCAATGCATTTTTTTAACACCTTTCCCAAATTAGAGAGATCCTCCTGGAAATCACACCCATAGGGGGTGAAATGATCCATATAAGTTTCTACTGCATCATGGACTAGCTCTGCAAAGATACTCATGACTGTTCTCTGGAAAGTGGTAGGGGAATTGCATAGACCAAAAGGAAGGACCCTATATGTGAAAGTACCCCAAGGACAGGTGAAGGTAGTTTATCCCGGTCCTCTGGGATGATCTGGATTTGATTGTACCTGCTAAATCCATCTAGGAAAGATAAAACCTTCTTTCATGCCAGACCATATAACACTTGGTTAATGAAAGGTAGAGGAAAATGGTCATTCTTTGTGGCTTTGTTTAGCTCTCGGTAATCCACAAATATCCTCCACTTCCCATTTTTCTTTGGAACCAACACTAGAGGAGACACCTACTCACTGTTTGAGATAAGGTAAATGAATCCTGCATCCAACAACTTCTGCAGTTCTTCTTTAACTATATCCTTGAGGGATGGATTCATTCTCCTTTGGGGTTGGTGGATTGGCTTGCAACCTTCCTTGATGTAAATGTGGTGAGTACACACCGAAGGGTACACTCCCTTCATTTCTTTGTAATTCCAAGCAAAGGAATCCAAATTCTCTCTTAGCATGTTGCATAACTCCTCTTCTTGGTGTACAGAGAGAGAGGGTTTGATTATAAATGCTCTTTCAGGGCTAAATCCTATTGTCTTGACACGAGTAGGGTTTGAGTCAACTAGGCATAGATAAATCCAATGGTTTTCCTTGGCTTCCTTCACTACATCCTCTAGAGACATGGTGTTGGGAGTTTAATTTTCGAGGATGTGTTCAATCAAATCATCTTCATCGGGATGTCCTCCTCCTATGGCAGTTTCTAGGGTATAGATTTGGGAGGAGTAGACTTTATATTCTTCCTCCTCTTCTTGCCATAAAGGTAAGTCATGTCCTAGGGATGGCTAATTAGGAGGGTACATGACCAATTTCTTGGACAAATTCCCATTTTTTATAGTCATATTTCCATCCCTGCAGCTTATGTAGGCATTGACAGTGGCTAACCAAGGCCTCCCAAGGATGAGAGGGTAACCATTGAATTTGGTCTTAGGCTAGAGAACTAAGAAGTCAGCAGGGTATTCCCAGGAATCAATGGAGACCATCACATCCTCAACAATCCCCTCAGGGGCTACTGTGGATTAGTCTGCAAGCTGCAAGACTGTCATGGTCTTCCTTAATGATCCTTGGAGATTCAACTTGAGCATAGTATCCTTAGTCATCACATTGATGGCAGCCCCAAGATCAATTAAGGTATGGGGAACAATGGTGCCATCGATGTGTATATATACTATGGGACTCCTAGGATCTAAATACTTCATGGAAATTACCCGCCCCAACATTAAGTTGGACAACTATCCAATGACATTAATGGTAGGGGTGTCTTTCTTTCGCCTCCCTGGATGTTTGAAACACTTCTCTTTGATAAACTTGTTGTAAATGGGGACATCTTTTATTGCTTGGAGAAGAGGGATTTTGACACATATTTTTCAGCTCACCCAGAGGTTCGGTCTCCTTTAGGGTGTGCTAGATTGGATGGGTTAACCTTTCAGGAAAGGGGGGTGGATTCATTCTAGTCACACTTTCCTCTCTTTCCTCCTCACTCTCCCTAAGTGGAGATGGAGGTTGGTTATCCAAGAGAACTCTCATAGACCTAAGGTTAATTTCATGAATTTCCACAACATAGATAGAGTAGGATGTTTCTCCACTATAGACCTGATGTGCCTATCTATTGTTTGGGTTCGGGTTTGGTTGGGCAGGCATATAAGGTTGTTTGGGTGGAGTAGGGTGTAGGAGCTGTGGTTGAGACAGAGGTGAAGGAAATAAAACTGGAGATTGGTTGTATGGGGGCCTCCACCCCTGGGTGGTGCATTCCACTAAGGTTGTGGAGGAGTATATGGCTGAAATGGTTGGTTGGCCGATTGGGAATAGTATTGAGGTAAAAAAGACCAGGGAGAAGGTGTAGACCAATAAGGATGAGCTAGGGTGCACCAAGAGGGAGTAGATGCATTTTTATTAGGGTTGTAATATGAATAGGATGACCCTTGCATGCCTTGCTGGTATGGTCAAGGTCCATGAGGCTTTCTTTGATTAATGTAGTAGAGTTGTTCAGTCACCCCTTCGGTTCCCTGATACACAACTTTTAATCCAGGCAGATAAGGGCACTTGTCTGTGGAGTGTTTTTCCTCATAGACCGAGCATATTTCTATAAGGTTTAATGGACATTCATTCCTAGGGTGCCTCCTTGTGCATCTAGGGCAGAATATGGCTAATGCTCTCTCTGCTTCCTCCTACTTCCTTTTGATTTTCATAGTGTCTATTTGCAGAGCAAGGGTTTGCAACATTTCACTCTTAAAGTCTTCCAACATGTTCCCAATTTCACTTTTTATGGATGTATTGGAAGAGGATGAATTGGTCACCGCTTGACTAGCCCTACCCTTCTTTCTAGCTATCCTATAATGATTCTTCAAAACTATCTTGATATCATCATAGGGTAACTGGTAAATGTCCCCTCCTGACAACAAGTTTAGGGTTTCTAGAAGGTCTTCCCTGATCCCCCTAAGAAGGACTAACTTAAGTGACTCAGGATCAAGTGTGCACTGGCCCTTTTGTAGCTGAGCTAGAATATTTCGTCATAATCCTCTAAGGACTCATCATGTCCAAAGGTCATTCTAAAAATTTCCTCTTTGGTATCTTTGGACCTGCAGCAGTCCCTATACTTGTTGTTGAAAGCTTGTTGCATCTGAGCCCAAGTGGTGATACTATCCCCAGGTAAACCCATGAACCAACGTAGGGTTGAATCCTTGAGAGTGGATGGGAATAATCTCAAATTCTGATCATCAAAGGTGTAATCATAAGTTATGCATATGACAACAAATTCAAACAAAAAAGTATCTAGATCTTCTGAGGTCAAGTCATGGAAGTGAGGAAGAGTAGAGGGGCTTATGTTTTTCATCTTGGCATCCCCATTAGTTTCTCTGATGGGAAAAGCACCCTTAGTTCTTTCCTTGTCTCCCCTTTCATTTCTATTTTAATCCATTGTGTCAAATGGTGGAATGATCTCTTCTTCTTCCCTTATAGGCTCTTCAAAAATCTCTGTTGTTCACCTAAAGGGTCCTCTAGTTCTCGACCACTGAATAAGAGGGAAGGTTGGTTGTTTGAAATGGTGGGGGTATTTGGCAGAAATTTTCCTAAGTTATCCCTATTCCTATGAGGCATGAAAGGAGTATGTATATATATATATATCTATATATATATATATATATATATATATATATATATATATTAGTTTTAAACTACTTGCAGAATTAAAAGAAACAGAACGAAATTGAAACTATTTACTAAATGGTACTGATTGTAGAATGAAAGAGATAAGAAAAGTAAGAAAGAAAGAAGAAATCAAATCTACTCAGACACCTGCCCAACAACGGTGCCAAAAAGTGATGAGCACCATTATTGCAGCAAGGATGTTGCAACTCCTTGGGCTACCGACTTTACTTCATCAACCTGGGGTTCGTACAAACTTGGAGGTGACAATGCTATATACAAAAATAGATGTAATTGGTCTACTCTTTGTCACTGTTGAGCTAGGCCGAAAAACCACTAGGGTTTCTCAAACCATCCCTCTACTGACTAGAAGAAGTCTGATTACCAACTTGGAGAATGGAAATTTACCCTAATTGGAAGAAATGAAATGATGTCTATTACATGAAGGAAAGACTGAAAGAAATGCTTGCAAAATAAAATGAAATCCTCTATCTCCTTATTAACATACTTTGCCTGTGAAAGAACCCTACTTTAACACATGTGAGGTTTTAACTAATCTATAATGAAATCTGATCTAAATAGTACTAGCTGCGATGTGCAATAATAAATATAAAATATCTTTTTTCCTTTTTTATGTTTTTGCTTGAAAAATGTAAATGCTAATATTGCTTGGTTCTTTGGCAGGGGAGACAGATGTGGAGGAAAAGGAGTAAAATGGTTCATATGGGTTAGAGGGCAAGTAGGGGCCTAATCCTAGCTTTTAAGGATGGTTTTTCTCAATTCGGTCTTAAAACATGCTACTATAGGTTTTCCTATAGGATGTCTACAGGAAGTACTAGTTCACCTACAAGATCCCCTGTTTTACTACAGGAACAGGCTGAAATCTTAGAGAATGGTATAGAAGGTGGAATGGATTTTGGAAAAGGTGAATGAGGAGGGAATAAGGAATGGGAGTGGTAGGCACTTACTTATAACTCAAGCCAAAGCTTTGAGATGGTTGGATTTTCTCAACGGAGATGGCAAGTTTTCCTCATAAGACAAGAATTTGAATTGAGACCTTAGTGAATTTTGGCAATCATGGGTGGATATGGCTTGGCTGAGGTTGATGAGATGAGGTCTCCCTACAATTTAGAAACTCTTGCAACAACACACATCATTCTTTGCATCTATACATAAATTCATAAAAAACAAGAAAGGTTTATTCAACTAGAAGAAAACAAAGTTGTCACCATTTTCTTACTAAGTTCATGCATGGAAGTGCTTGAAACCAATAAGGAAGCGAGATGAAATGAGTGGAAAACCTAAGAGATTAGAAAATACCAATTGCAACTTACCCTATGAAACTAAAATGTAATGACCTAATTAGCAAGAAAACCCTAGATTACACAAAAAGAAAGAATTTTGTCTTTTTGGGCTGTATGAGAAGTGTTCCTCAAACCATGATCCCTAAAAGGGAGAAATGAGGTGAAACCACTTGCTGTCAACCTTTTTGGAATATCTTCTCATCACTACAATTGCTACTATTAGAACTATCCACAAATGGAAGAAAACTAATTAAATCTACCAATACTTGCAAATTAACAACACCAAAATCAGTTTAGCAACTAGCTATGAGTATAACCTAAGCATACATATACAACAAGAGGAACCTCTACTACCAGGTTTTGGCCTTGACAAAAGAGCTTCAACCCTCTGAGTCAACTCAGTGCTGGATCAAGGGAATGCTACTCATTTTCATTAAAGAAATTAGAAATACATAAGAGTGCTTAGTTACAATGCTTCAACTCGAAAACTGCTTAGCTATCTTGAACAAAATATCTAAATCCTAATGAGGCTCTAGGCCTCTTGATTTATACAACTAAATTTTCCAACATCTTCCTTAAATTTAGGGAGGCTTGTCTCCAATCTCGAGAGCAACTTGTCTTCCATTGTCACTAGCTTGGCTTCCAATGAACTTCATGACTTGGTTGCTTGCAACTCCGAGATGATGAGATTTGATTAAGGAATCTTTGAGTGAGTGAGGAGTTGAAGAGGGAGATCCTATCTCGTAAAATCCCTCTTTCTTGTCTCCATTCGAGTTCTTCCACTTTAATTAGCCAAAATTTGCTCCAAAAACTGTAATCAATGCACATTAGACCACTAGACATGACATCTCATATTTACTCTCCTCATTAAGAAAAACATAATTAAAACATGTAAAGAAAGTTGATTTTAGTAAGCTGGAGGTCAATTAAGGTCCATATAATTTACCCATTGATGAGCCTCATCACTTTCTATGGAGGATTTGGCACTAGATGCTCAGGAAGAGTTGACAAAAGATATAATTTTTCAGAAGAGGTCCATATCTACAAGACATGGGCAACATTTGTTGGGGCAAAGTGATTGCCTGTCATTTAATTTGTCAACCCGGGGGTTTCGTAAACTTGTGAAGCATGCATGCAGTGTATGTGCTAGAAATTGTCTTTCAGTTTAGATCAATCTAACTACAAAATAACGAAAACCAATTCATCTAATCTATGAAATCAAATAATGAAAATGAAATTCAACTAACCTGTGAAATAAAAAACAAC
The DNA here is from genome assembly GCA_031772625.1 of Pinus tabuliformis. Classification (NCBI taxonomy): domain Eukaryota; kingdom Viridiplantae; phylum Streptophyta; class Pinopsida; order Pinales; family Pinaceae; genus Pinus; species Pinus tabuliformis. The sequence goes on from CM062804.1 coordinate 431,090,927, forward strand.
TAATGTATACTTAGTTACTCCAACATTCAATTATGAAGTGTTACCTTCTTGAGATGATGTGTAAGCAACTATTTATACTTTAACTTCTAATGTCCTAGAAAAGCAAGTAAAGTGTGCAGAAAATAACTCAGTAATTGCATGTATCAAATATTCAATCATTCAATCTTGAAATATTATTTAAATCAATTTCTTAAAATGATCTTTAGGAATATCAATTAATGCAATTAAATGAGGATCTTAAAAGAAAATATAAAAGCACGAAAAAGTAAAGCTCAATGATTGCATAGGTTAAACATTCAATCACCCAATTTGAAGTCACCTTCTTGGCCTGATCCTTTATTCAATTATACAATGAATTGATGGTTTAATCTAAGAAAGTAAATAACAAAACATAAAGGAAACTAAATAACTATGAGCCCTTGCCTCAAACGTAATCCAATTAGAAAATACATAAATCTTCCCTATTGAAATATTTTTAGAAAAGCAAAGATTACACAGTCATTCTAAAACTAATACTAAGAAAGAAAATGAACTTTAATCTAAAAAAGCAATTAAATCTCACAATCATTAGATGGCCATTCCAATGGTGTATGAGGATGGCAAGTGAAGAAGCTCCATATGCAAGAAAAACTAAATCTTCAAATCTCCAAGTAGAAGCTCCAAATTCTCTATTAAAAACATGAGTATTTCTCCAACTTTACACATGCCTTCAAAGGAAAAGGCTCTCCTATTTATACAAAAACATAAGAAGCTACCATATTTAATGAGGATCCACTAAATCTCATATAGTTACAACCAAATAGCTCATAATGAGACACATATCCCCTAGGTGTCTCATAGAGTTCTAATCCAAATAAGAAATGATGAGACACCTCATAGAGTTACAATCCAAATAGGACACATATCCTTCTTTGACCTTTATCCAAATCTCCTTTGAAAGGAATTCGAATTTGAGCATTGGAGGCCACATAAGGGTGCTTTGGAAGCTTCCAAATAAGCTACACATGTCATGAAACTCAAGCCACATATATAGATACATGAAACCATATTAATTTTCTAGTCTTTAATCATAAATTCACTTTAAACACATAAAATAAATAACTTTGGTAAATAAGGATCCTAACCCATATATTTATGAAAATGGTGGCTAATGAAAGATTATATGGTTATGGAGTTGCGACATGTGAGTGAAATGGTGGTGATAAAGGTGAAAGTGGATGTCATTTTAAAGACATTTTGGAGGCCCAACATACCCCCCAACTAGAGTAATTGCATGTCCTCATGCAAATATTGCATTAATTCCTTTGATTTGCTCGCAATGTCTTTGCTTTTGAATGAGCTTGGCTTATATCATATGTCCTTAAACTTTGTATTTGACAATTTTATTTATTTTTTCAAAGTATTCCTTTTCATACATTGAATTGCAACATGATTGGTTGGTTCTTGTGTTTCAATACGTTGTTTCTTTTGTTGCAGTAAGATTCATTGAACATATTTAAGAATGCATCTTTAAAATCAGCCATATAGTGTGCTCATAATCTAGGAATTATTGCAAATCATATAACTTTTTGAACCATAATGCAATCATAATTGATTAGGGCAAGTATGTTAGGATGAAATGAAAATGTGTGATGGTGTAAGATGTATGAATATGAAATAATGTCCCTTCCCCCCAACTAAGGATATGACAATGTGAAAGAGGAAGTGAGGAATTTCCCAAAGTTATAATTTTAGTACTTTAAGGAATTGAATGACTAAAAATTAGAAAACCACATACCTTCACTTACCTTCAATGTGCATGAGTTATGGAAATTGAAGAGTGTGGCTACTTCTGGATCATGGAATCAAATGTAGAATTCATCTGCTTCTTGGTTGCATAAATGGTCGATGAGGTTGTCAAGTGAATTCTTTATTTCGACTGCTAAATCTGTCGTATTTTCTACAAAATGATAAAATGATATAGTCTTCAATCACTATAAAACTGATGGTACAACTCTAGTCATGCGAATAAATGTGTCGGTATCGAGCATGAAGAGAGGTCATTGGATTACCGACCATTGATGAATGTTGTTAACCAATGCGAGGCAAACTCGCATTAATGTCAACGAGTGCCAAGGTACCTTAGTACATCTTACAAAGGGCGAATAAATGAGCCGATGTTGAGCCACTTGCAAGATCCAACGATCAAGGGACATTGATGTATTCCCATGATTGTTGGTGAGAGAGCCTGTTATTAAGGCATACAAGCTTCAAGGTACTAATGAGGACTCTAGCCTTAGACCTAAATAATGTGTCGATTTCGATAGGCAAAGTCTTGTTAGAAGGAAGGCCTTAAGGGATCCTCCATCATCTAATGCGAGCATGAAACAATCATTTTGAAGGACTATGAATGGAAAATTTTGTAGTGGATCAAGGTTTAGAATTTTATTGACTGACTAAGTGAAATGCAATGCGACTGCAAAGGAAATGAGATGAAAGTTTTATTGACTGAAGGAGTATGGATGCAATGGAAACAATGGCATCTGAAATGCTTGCAACAGCTGGATCTAATATGCATTAACATGTGTTCATGCATTGATGTTTCATCTCTGTTGCTGCTCTGATCATTTTCTTGTGAAATAAATGTGGTCTTTGAGAGACACTATTTGCTTATGGTCATCTGTTCTTCCTCCTGGAACCTACAAAAAATAGTACTTCTTCTCCAATGGATTGTAAGGTTATCAAAATAGAGAGGTGATCAATCTCTCTATTAATGACATTTACATAAAAAAGATAAGAATCGGTACTATTAAACAAGTTCATGAAAGAAAACCAAAAGAGTTTATACCTATGTCGAAAGTAGTGCCTCAAGTTACCTGTTGTTTCTTTTCAGCAATTTCTTCATTATTTACTATTTCAAAATCTGATAATAGCTTCCTCATTTTGTAGATCTCATTGAGATCTTTCCAACGACGCTTGAATCATCGAATTCCGATGTCGTATGAGAAAGTTAGATTGTTTTGAAATTTTTATGAAACAATGAAAATTGTCATGTAAAATGTGGCATGAGAACATGATGCTACAGTGAAAGATGATGTAAGCAAATGAAATGGCATGCTAATCATGAATTTCTGGTTAGAATGTATTGTTTGACAAACAAATATTTGAGTTAAATGCATAGCTGCAGAATTGTTTTCTAGCTGCAGAATTGTCGATCAGCTGCAGAATCGCTGTTGAGCTGCAAAATTGTTGATTAGCTGCAGAATCATTGTTCAGCTGTAGAATCTCTGTTCAGCTGCAGAATCACTGTTCAGCTGCAGAATTGTTGATTAACTACAGAATCATTGTTCAGCTACAGAATCATTGTTCAACTGCAAAATGTGTACAGTTTCTGCAACTAAAATCCTGAACAAACAACCCAAGTCAGTGAATAACCAAAAATGAATTCAAAGAGCAAGAAACAATGTTGTGGTTTATTGGAGCCAAAATCCGGTGATAATTGCAATGCCTCATGGGCATGAATTCATTCTAGCATCAAAAACCACAGTAGCCTTGAATGCAACCAAATGCAACACATATATTATTCAACCAAACTCACACTCTTTAATATAATAGTTCAATGCATATACAAGGTTTGACTGCTTGAAAGATACACCACGTAATTCAAAGCCAGTTCAACACCAAAGCGCACATTCAAGGGTTCAATGAACAATTTTGAGTGCATTTGATATACCAGCATATACCATGATGATCATCTAGCTTTCACAAGATTGTATTTAACCGAAACAGAGAAGGGACTGCTTGAGATAATTGCGGGAATTCAAAATACAATGAACACCAAGGAGTTTCCATCATTGAATTTATTGTAACCGATAAGGAAATTCTAGCTAGTAGAGTTTGTTTTTAATTTGATTTCTTCCCTCTCCAATGTGCCGTGTTTAAACAGTTCACTGTGTATTAAATATAAATCATTTTTCCTCACACAGTCAGTGAAGGGTCCCAAAGAATCTTAGATTTCTCTCAAATAGTTTCGAAGTTGAGGAAATTGTTTCTGGGTTATTTCATTCGGCATATCCTGAGAAAAACCCATGTCTTAGTTTTCCGAAATTCATTTTCATTTGGATGGAAATTTAGTTTTAAAATTGATGTTTTTAAGTTGCTATGCATTTCCTCTGCTCCAAGTAACAAAAATTAATTGTTTCTAAATTGCTTATGAGGATTGAAGGAAATTAATTCCTTGATAGAATTAACAGTAAAATTTTTGAATTGGACACGATATTTCCAAAATCTTTGAATGCAAAAATTTGAAGTAGGTAATAAATTGCATATGAAGTTTTAACTATCAATAGAGAAATAAATAGAGCTTCTAATAGTACACCATTGCTTCTCGTTCAAATAGTTGAAGAAAAACTCTATTGATTATGTTCCTAGTAAATCTCTAGTGAAGGCTTCAACAATAATTTTCGATTTTTCTGAACTAGGTTCTAGACCAAATGGCATTCAAGAAGCTAATTGTTCATCAATATTAATTTTTTCAAGCTTGCCATATACGTAAGATACACAGTCTAGATGAATGCAAATGAATTTCTTACAAAGGGCTGAAGATGCACCGGAACATATCTATACTTAATGAAATCACATAGAGGTCAGAACATCAGATCACTTCTAATTACGTGGCCCATGCTACAATGTGTATGCATATTTTTCGGCTTTTGATGTTGGGATGTTTCGATGTGGAAGATCTTGCAAGTCCTCAATTGATTCCTAGATTTATTAAACCCGAGTTATAGCTCCATATCCGGGATTGTGATATTTTGGTTGTGGTTAGAGTATTAACTATGAAATAAATTGAATGAAGGAGAACACACTGAATCCTCTCCAGTATACACTACCTTCTCTCGCTCCTTAATTTTCCACGGCATGTATAACCAATAATAATGAAACATAATGATTGAACATTAAAAGGTTCTAAAATAAATGGAAAACAAAACCACTTTGATTCGAACAAATGAGATGAATCGATAAATGGAAAATTAGGTGGGCGATTTGTTTCGAAATTTCTGCCACGTAAATTGGATGCCGCAATTGTAAAAACACATACATTATTTGAAAGCCACGCAAAAGTTTTTATTTTAATTGGACTCATCTTATTTTTCCTAATAAACACAATGGTTCATGCAATTCGATCTGTTGAATTCTACAGTTTGCACATTATATTTTTTAAATGTTCTTGTAGGTTTGTTTCGAGGCCAAAGCTCAAACTGGAATAAAGGATTTGAGCCATAAATTTTATGTGCAGGTTTTCTATTAAGGCCGCAACGGAAACTAGAATTGGAGATTGCCATTGGTTGTTTCTTATTTTTTTATTGGCGTCCATTCAAACCCTCAATGACCTCATTTGAATTTGTGTTGTGCTCGCTTTGATTATATCATGCAATGGGTGGGATTATGGCTTTTATGTAATAGATTTTTTATTTTATTTTTCAAAGTTTTGTTTTTTAATATTTGTGTTTGGTTTTTTTTTTTAATTATTTAGTTTTTCTTTTCCTTTTTAATTCATGCAATTCGTTTATGTTAAATTTGGTTTATTTGTTTTTGTTTAATTATTTTATATGTTTTTGTTTAATTGATTTTTTTTTTTTTTTTTTTTTATTTTTTTTATTAGAAAATCTAACACGATTTTTTATTGAAAATATTTTTGTGATGTTAAAAAAAAATGCAAAAAATAAAAATAAAAACCTAAAGATTTTAAAGTCTAAAAACTTAAAAAAAAAATGCAACCAAGAACTCTAAAAAATGCAATCAAGAACTCTAAAAAAATGCAATCAAGCTTGATTTTATTTCTTAGTTTATCCAACTTGAAAGATTTTTTTATTTTATTTTTAAGTATATGAATATTTCCAATGGAGCCATTTACGGAATAAAATTTTTAAAATGTTCATACCCAAATTTGCAAAATGTACCTGATTGTGCATGAGGACATGAGAAATCATTTTAACCTTTATATTTTCCGCAAGGATCTCTTGAAGAATTGATGAATATTGTGGCGTAACCGCTTTTTGATACCATTCTTTAATGTAGTCTTTGGGTTGCATTCTATATCCTTTGTCCATAAATGGTTAGTAAAAACAAAAACAAATAAAATACACTCTAAACTGGAAGTTAGTTCCTATGCACACTTCCCCGAAAACGACGCCAAAATGTTGGGGCAAAGTGATTGCCTGTCATTTAATTTGTCAACCTGGGGGTTTCGTAAACTTGTGAAGCATGCATGCACTGTATGTGCTAGAAATTGTCTTTCAGTTTAGATCAATCTAACTACAAAATAACAAAAACCAATTCATCTAATCTATGAAATCAAATAATGAAAATGAAATTCAACTAACCTGTGAAATAAAAAACAACTAATGTATGCTTAGTTACTCTAGCATTCAATTATGAAGTGTTACCTTCTTGAGATGATGTGTAAGCAACTATTTATACTTTAACTTCTAATGTCCTAGAAAAGCAAGTAAAGTGTGCAAAAAATAACTCAGTAATTGCATGTATCAAATATTCAACCATTCAATCTTGAAATATGATTAAATCAATTTCTTAGAATGATCTTTAGGAATATTAGTTAATGCAATTAAATGAGGATCTTAAAAGAAAATATAAAAGCACAAAAAAGTAAAGCTCAATGATTGCATAGGTTGAACATTCAATCACCCAATTTGAATTCACTTTCTTAGCCTGATCCTTTATTCAATTATACAATGAATTGATGGTTTAATCTACGAAAGTAAATAACAGAACATGAAAGGAGACTAAATAACTATGAGCCCTTGCCCCAAACTTAATCCAATTAGAAAATACATAAATCTTCCCTATTGAAATGTTTTTAGAAAAGCAAAGATTACACAATCATTCTAAAACTAATACTAAGAAAGTAAATGAAATTTAATCTATAAAAGTAATTAAATCTCACAATCATTAGATGACCATTCCAATGGTGTACGAGGATGGCAAGTGAAGAAGCTCCATATGCAAGCAAAACTAAATCTTCAGATCTCCAAGTATAAGCTCCAAATTATCTATTACAAACATGAGCATTTCTCCAACTTTACACATGCCTTCAAAGGAAAAGACTCTCTTATTTATACAAAAACATAAGAAGCTACCCTATTTAATGAGGATCCACTAAAATCTCATTTAGTTACAACCAAATAGATCATAATGAGACACATATCCCCTAGGTGTCTCATAGAGTTCTAATTCAAATAAGAAATGATGAGACACCTCATAGAGTTACAATCCAAATAGGACATATATCCTTCTTTGACCTTTATCCAAATCTACTTTGAAGGGAATTCGAATTTGAGCATTGGAGGCCACATAAGGGTGCTTTGGAAGCTTCCAAATAACCTACACATGTCATGAAACTCAAGCCACATATATCGATACATGGAACCATGTTAATTTCCTAGTTTTTAATCATAAATTCAATTTAAACACATAAAACAAATAACTTTGGTAAATAAGGATCCTAACCCATATATTTATGAAAATGGTGGCTAATGAAAGATTATATGGTTATGGATTTGCAACATGTGAGTGAAATGGTGGTGATAAAGGTTAAAGTGGATGTCATTTTAAAGACATTTTGGAGGCCCAACAACATTACCTTTGGCAAATTGGATTGAAGGGACAACTTCCAGGAAAAGCTAAATGGTACACCAAAGAGAAGGTGGAGGAAAAATTTCCTCACCTCATTTAGTAGACTATTTTGGGGACCAAAATCATCCCAAAATGGGAAGGTGTGATCCAGATTGGATCATTATATTTTTTTTCATCCATCTCAATGCATTTAGAGTGGAAAAAGTGGAGGAATCATATCACAGGACTATTTTTACCGGCGTGACATAGTTTGAAAAACTGGGGCCCGAAACCTTCTCAGAGCATTTTGAGGCATCAAACGACGTTTTTTGGTGGTAAAAATTCATTTATCGAGCGTTCATATTTCCTACAATTCTACACACAAATATCTTTCCAACGATGAAAGAAGTACGTCAATCAGAGTCCGTATGCAAAAATTATGCCACACAGAAGTCGACCTTCCTGTTTTCACACCTATAGTTCGGGAGGATGTCGTTTAAGCCCCCATTATTCATGGAAAAGGGGCTAGTCACATGATTATGATGCAAAAGAATATGAAAGTTTCTATATTGTAACTCTAGTTAAGAGTTTACGCAGTAAAAATTAACCGCTATTAGGCTATCGAGATGTGTTATAACCAGGCCATTAGGCGGAAGAGGCATTTGATTATTTCGAGAGATTTTTGTTCCATAGATGAGAAAATATAGCAAGGAGAGATAGTAGGTAGAGCACACAGAAAGGATCTATGCACTATAGCAGCCCACAGGCCATTGACCTTGCTTCTTTGTACCTGCAACCATATTTCCAAACAAAGAAAGAGAGCGAAGCGACCTCACCGTCCACTTGGGTTTTCTCCTAAAAGGGTTTCCCAAAGAGCATACCTTGTGTCTTATGTGTGTTTGTGATCTTATTTTTTCATTCTCTACTTTTTTTCATAATTTCCATTCGCATGCATGCACTAATTATAGTTAAATCTATAAATCTTAAAGTTGAATAAAACTGTAATAGTGTAGAATCTCAAATTATTAATATAATATTATCAGATCTATTGTGACAAACTCTCTAGTGGAATATTCATGGTGGTTTACGGATCAACTGTACATGATGACACAACTCATAAGGAAATATATCTTCCTAATTGAAAAATATACCTCTCGCAACAACTTATTTGAGCAAGAAGATCCAATTCTCCTTAAAGTGTTCTACATTCTTCTGTCCATGCAGTCTGTAGCAAATTGCTATGAGATATTGATAGACATTTCTCAAGGTTCTTGTCAGGTACACTGCACTTTGTCTCTGACAGAATCTTGGAAGCTCTTGGCACCTAGATTTGATGAGCTCTTTGGTGTTGATATTTTCCCATGTTGCATAGAACTGAGTATTTATGTATTCTCTTGGATTTATCATCTTATAATAAGAATGCATGCCGTGCATGATAAGTGGAAATATCACTACCACTTTCACTACGTAGGACCAAATTTTTGTTATCCATTTGTAGCAGGATCCATTCAATAGCTTATGCATAAGGCATCACTAGGAATTTGCATGTAATTCTGTGTATCCCAAACCTTTTGATGTTGATGTAAACTTCCTTGTTTTCCAAGATTTCAGGGAATTATTTTTGCATGAAAGTATCTTTAATTTCCTTCCATGATACTTTGAGAGACTTGTCTATAAAGAATTGTGTATTTGCAAGAATAGGAACTATTGGATTGACAATCTCCACTACCTCCTCAGTACTTGCCTCTCAGGTTTATTTAGAGATAGTTCTACGAGTAGTAGGAGGAATTGTTTTCGTAGATGATGAGGGAAAAATATAAATTGTATCTGGAATAATTGTAGGTATAAATTCACTCATGGTGAACAATAGTTAGTTTCAATAAATTCCCTAACTAACACATGCAAACTTATCAAAATGTCATGACAAAGGGGATATTAGATATAGTTGGGAACACTAGCCTATCAATGATGAGACATGGTGTCTTGATCAATCGATGGGATTGAAATTAGCATCATGACAAGAGGAGGGCACATGTCGGGACAAAAGTGGTTAGACAAGGCCTAATTGAGGCTTGAGGATGCATTATGCACTCAAGGAGAAAGAGGGAGATAGTCTGGATGGCACAAGGTGAAATATCACAGCACAAGGGGGAACATTGAGGCTTGTGAGTGCACTATGTGCTCTAGAGGAACCAATGAGGGTGCAGGGTGAAAAAAAAATGGAAATGGGGTCATACTTGATGCTTGTTGGTGCACTGTGAGTTCAAGAGAGAGAGAGAGAGAGCTCCTTATTGGGTACAATTTTCAAGAGGAAGGGGTCCTTGTTTCTTTAGAGTGTGCTCTCAAAGGAGACTTGGTCTTTTGGGAGAAGTTTTCCAAGACAATGGGGCTCTGACTTCCAGAAGTGCACTCAAGCTAGAGATGGGCTCAAAATATGCTAAGTGAAGACCAAAAACAAGTTTAGATTACAATAACAATGAGAGGAAGGGTCTGTAAGTATTTATAAGTTTTATCGCACTCATAACCAAAAGATGGAAAGTCATGGAATGCGAAGACACATAAGAAACACTACTTGTGATAGAAAGATGACACTTGTGACAAGAAGAATGGATGAAAACACCACTAAAAAAACTAAAACAAATTGAAATGAAAACAAGGAAAAAAAGCGACAAAAAAAATAAATTAAGAAAAATGACATGCAAAACTTACTTGTGACCACGGTTCAAAGAGAAATCTCCTTGATGCAAATAAATGCGCTCTGCCCAAAATAATGAATGATTTTTGGGATGGTTATGAAAGGACTTTACATGCAAGGCAAGTTCATGCATTCCTGCCACTTTTCGATCGATGAGTTAGTTATTTGCATGAAATGAAGTGGGCTCCTAATTTATATAAATGCACCCAAAAATCCAAAAGGAAGAACACATGCATGAAGCATAAGAGTGCACATTCACTGTTGCTAAGGAGTGCACTCCAACTGGGAGAAACAAAGCACAATTACTGATAACAAGGCATGTGCTCACCTTGTTGGATGAGAGTGTGCTAAACTGTTAGAAGAAATTGTGCACACTAAGTTAAGAGTGTGTTTTTTCTTAAGGAGGGTGCAGTTCCAACCAACAATGGCTGTTTATGACTGCCAATTTAGGAAAATGTGCTTTCTCTAGGAGAAAAATTGTGCTTTTCTTACTTTTGTGTGTCATGAATGTCTAGTGCATAAACTAGTCATGAAGCCAAAGAAAGCTAACACTTTTCTATCTTATAAATATAACACAAGTGTTTCCAAATATATGATGACAAAACTTAGAAAATTTTGACTTAGGAGGAAAGATGACACTTAGGAACCTTACAAGGATAGTTGACACTTAGAAAAACACAAAAAAATAACATGTTGATACAAGATGGATTGAAACGACAGTCATGTAGGCTCCAAAATTGAGTTAGGAAAAAATTTTGGAGGGTCGTTGCCGCAACGATGACAGGTTATTAGGTGGAATGTTATGTTTAGTTCTTGGACCATAACTACCAAAAAATTCGGTGTCCGGGTTGTCATTCCCTTGACTTAAGAAGTTTCCATTATTCTTGTTTCCTTAGTGCATCGCCATAATATGAGACATTCAGGGTTGGAAAGGGAAAACTCCTCTATGAAGGTCCATATTTCCCATGGCCATTTTTCTTTCAAAATAACACCTATATCCACAAGAGGTTAATATTAGTAATGTCCATGTTCCTTTTCAACACAGAGTTGTATCTCGTATCAGTAATTTCAAGGTTGGTAAGGAGTAGCCACTTTTGTGACAACTTATATTTCTATAGGACCAGATTTCCTTGCAAGAGAAGTTCACAGTTGGGTTTCCATTCCCCGCGATGGATTCGATATGTCCTATGTCAGATATCATTCTCATTACTGGAGGGTTGTCCCACTAGTGGAACCTTAAGCACATAAATTATTCCCTTAGACCATTGGACCTCATACCTTGGCGATTTATAGTTGCGGTAAGCTTGTAGGGAGGTCTTATGCAGATGGGACGATGATAAAACATGCGAAGAGGAGTGTGGAACCTTGAGTGTTAGAAATTTTTTGCTGCTCATTTCTTTCCACCCACCATTCAAATAAGTGGAATGTTGTTAAAACCTTGTGAGTGCACTAATGATAGACCGATCGACCAATCCATGGTTCAACTATGGAACCTTACTACTGCTTACTGCTTACCACCCACTACCAAGTTTTGTAACTTATTAACCTAGGCAACATGAAAAGGAGCAGTCATCCTAGTGTAATGATGTGGCTGTGTTACCAAGGCTAGGTGGAGGCCATGTGGGTTCCACGTGGCACCCTTGTGATGGCGTGGAAATGATGTGGAAATGACATGGCAATGGCATGGTGATGGAATGGTAATAAGTATCATCCCAATGGTTTTTCCCACCCTCAAAGTATGTTAGAACTATTTTTATTGGAGGTGAAATCTCTTTAATTGGCCCCTAAATATTGAGAGTGGTATCATCTTTTCATCCCCTAAATATTGAGAGTGGTATCGGGGGTGAAATATCTCTAATTGGCCCCTAAATCTCTCTAACTGGGTGAAATCTCTATCCAAACATGATCAATAGTTGAGATTGATTAAGGAGCCCCCCTCATAGTCGATGTTTAACAAGAAGGGGGGCGTAGTTAGGATTGGTGCAGATCCACCCATTTCTGATAGACGGCAGAGATTAATTACATGGCCTCCCTAACCCAAATTCAGAAAGACCATTGGGGTGTGTCCGCGACACCAATTTGTTTGTCAATGTGACTTCATACCTCAACGTGGTGCGCGAAAGGGAAGGTGACTTGACAAATAGATAAGAATTACAGTAGTGCCACATGGGCTAGGCAAAGTGTTGAGAAGTGTAGCAAGATAATCTCAATTTGACTTAGCCTTGGTCAAATTGAGAAAATTCGAATTTCCACATCAGCATAAAACTTCGGGGTATTTAACTGAGATGACATGGCTCTTTTCACTTAGTTAGCTCAATAAATTTGAGTTAGAGGGCTTGGAGTTTAGTTATGCATGTGTGATTTCTAATTTGTAGCAATCTAGTTCAATCATTTCCAGTTGTATTAATTTAAACTAGTTCTAACTATTGATAAAACTAGTTGGAGGTTAGTTGTGTAGTGGGACAATAATCTAACTCAGTGTTCATTCAGTTAACTAACCAATAAACCAAAAATAGCTAGTTTGCAGGGAATTCAAGTTCTCCAGTTGTGGTGGAGATTCTAAAGCAATGTAACATCGGTTGTAGATTATTCTTAAGTTTACATGTGTTTCATGTAGTAAGGGGATAAAACTTTGGAATTGCGCAATCAACTAGAGGAAAATTCCTAAAAAATATGGGCCTAATTCCTTAGGATTTACACAAGGAAATAGGGGCTCAATATGAGGAAAAAATTGACTAAGTATGGCTCAGAGATTCTCATTGAGTAGAGAGATAGTGTATTCACTTGTAGGTTGTGCTTAGAGTGGGAAATGAATTGTAATACATTCTCCATTCATCTGATTAATGAAAGGAAGATTAAGGGGTTTTTACCAATTGATTTCCCCTAGATAAAGTTGTTTAGTTGTGTATGTGATTGATGCATGCTTGTGAATGTTGTTATAAATTGTGATTTCATTCCGTAGATTAGTAGAGTAGAATTGTGTTTCATGATTTTAGATTAAATTTCTTGAGAAATGAAAATTCTATCAAATTTCTACATGGTACCAGAGTAGGATTCACATTAGAACAAGAATTTCGAAGTTATTCCTCAGGTGGTAGGGACCTAACATTCAAATTTGCAGCTTCAATGTAGCAAGATCTCTTCAAAGTTGGGAGAATGACCTTAAGCGGATTGAGATTAGAGTATGCCTTGGAAGGAAACTAAAATTTCATTACATGGAAGGATCACATGGATGCGGTGCTTGATGACAACTAAATAATGGAATATGTCAATACAAACACTCCAAAATCAGGATAGACTGATGCAAAAAACCTAGCCCAATGGAAGAGATATGTAGCTAAGGCAAGGAGAATTATCTTAGAGGGAGTGCGAGACCACATCATCTCAAATATCTAGGGGAAGAAAATACTTTCATAATGTGGAAGGCATTGACAGAACTATTCGAGAAAGGCAGTGGCCATAGAAAACTAGCCCTCAAAGACAAACTTCAAAATATCAAGATGCAGAAGAATGATACTATTCCACAATATCTCTTACACAAGTTTAGGATGATCTTGGAGGGGTTGGTGTGAATGTTGTAGAAGATGACTTGGTGAGCCTAGCTCTTTTATGCCTTTCGAAAAGATGGCATAACTACTAGGACAAGGTTAATGGGAGGAAGAAATTACGAAAGTGGGAACGCTTATGGTTTGATTTGGTATAAGAATAGATCAAGCAAAATACCAGAGATGGAAGTTCATCGAAGGGAGAGGATGAAGAAAATTTTGCAATGGTTGGAAAGGGAAAGAAGGGAAAAGGGAAAAATTCTCAAACCAAACCAGAATCCAACCAAGGGGGTAATAAGAAAGACTTGTCCAAAATAAAATGCTTCAATTGTCAATAATTCAAGCACTATGCTACAAAGTTTCCACACAAAATGTCTAGCAAGAATAACTTAGGAGGAGAAACCTCTGGCTTCATAGTTTGAGCTAGACTTCACCCTTATCACATGCATTTCCAACACTGTGATCAAGAGTGTGTGGTACTTGGAATCATGTGCCTCTTTCTACATGACTGGGTGTAGATATTTTTCAGTGACCTGGTGGAGAAATATATCCAGATGCATATTGAGCTTGGGGTTGATGGAAGGTTCAATGCTACTGGGATTGGTACAACAACCTTTAAGAGGGAGTTAGGATCCTCTCTTCACCTCAAATATGTCATTTTTGTTCCAAGGCTAAAGAAGAACCTCACCTATGTAGCAGTTTTGGAAGACCATGGTTATGATGTGATCTTCGGTAAAGAGAAAGCCTTTCTTAAGCACATAGCCACTGGACAGGTGAAGCAGACCAGGGTTCATGTGAAGAACCTATATAAACTAGACGCGGAACATTGTGCTACATTAAGAAGTAAGGCATAAAAAATGCATATTCGGGATGTCAGAGAACTTTGGCAGAAGAGATTGGGCCATTTTCATCATGGCACCTTGAATATTATGCAAAAAATAACCACTGGTCTCCCTAAAGGAGCACTTGAGCTGTAAGATGTCTTCAAAGGTTTTACCTTGGGGAATTATGTAAAGTCCACATTCCATGATTGAGACAACAAAGGACATGCAGTATTGGAGAGAGTCAACTTTGATGTTTGTGGACCTTTATCGATAGCCTCCACCGCCACACATAAATAGTTTGTTATTTTTATTGATGGTTTCTCAAGAAAGTGCTAGATATTCTTCATGCAGAAGAAGGATGAGACATTCTCAAAGTTTTTAGAATTCAAGGCACTATTTGAGAAATATACCATCAAGAAGGTGAAGGCTCTCAAGAGTGACAATGGAGGTGAGTATATTTTGAATGACTTCAAGGATTTCTGTGTGAAAGAAGGCATTTGAAGAGAGCTAAAAAACCCCACAACCCACAACAAAATGGGGTAGCTGAAAGAAAGAACCAGAGCATTGTTGGAGCTGCAAGAGCTATGCTGTACGACCAAAGCCGACCAATGCATTTGTGGGAAGATGCATGTAACACATCAGTCTACTTGTAGAACCAGAGTCCTCATCGGATTATTAGTATGATTACATAGGAGGAGGCTTTCTTGGGGAGAAAGCTAGATGTGTCTCATTTCAAATTTTTTAGAGCCTCTATTTACTTCCATGTCTCTAAATATTCGAGGAAGAAACTTGAGACGACAACAGATTTTGGGGCTTTTTGTGGGTTACATCGAAACTCCACAAAATTACCATGTGTACTTACCTTCGCTCAGAATGACAGTGTGTAAAGGGTTGTAAAATTTGGTGAGGAGAAAGAAATGAAATGCTCTTTGGAGAGGGAGCTCCATATAGACAAGAAGAGGAGCTTTTAGCTCCAAAGTAAGAGCCTCAGAAAGTTTTAAAGTATCCACAAATGGAGGAACAAAGAAGAGGCAGAGTGGAGACATCCACCGAAGCAAAAAAATCTAGAGAAGGTAGAAAAAGAACTAGGGAAGCTGATATATTAGTACATGATGTGAGGGAGAATGTGAGAACTCCTTCAAATTTGCATAGACATAATAGGTCACCTGAGAGGTACACTAGCTACATGGGTCTAATG
The DNA here is from genome assembly GCA_031772625.1 of Pinus tabuliformis. Taxonomy (NCBI): domain Eukaryota; kingdom Viridiplantae; phylum Streptophyta; class Pinopsida; order Pinales; family Pinaceae; genus Pinus; species Pinus tabuliformis. The sequence continues at coordinate 431,106,803 of CM062804.1, forward strand.
ACTGAGCTTGTAGAGACCGAGCCATCCTATTTTGAGGAAGAAATTTAGCAACCTGTTTGGGTTGATGCCATGGTGGAAGAATACAAATCCATCATGAAAAAGAGTGTTTGGGAAGTGGTCCCAAGACCAACAGATAAATCATTTGTGGGTTCAAGATGGGTATTTAAGGTTAAGAATGCAACAGACGAAAGCATAGAGAAGCATAAGGCTAGATTTATGGCCAAAGGATTATCTCAAGTCGAGGGAATCAACTATGAGGAAATATTTTCTCTTGTGGCAAGGTATTCATCCATTAGATCAATTCTTGCATTAGTTGGGTGGATTATGTGGAAGATCTGCCAGATGGATGTAAAACCATAATTTCTCAATGGTGTTATTGAGGAGGAAGTGTACATTGAGCAACCAGAAGGTTTTGAGACATTTGATCTATAATCTCATGTGTGCGGACTTAGGTAGATGGATAGTTATCTCATTGGATTGGGCTTCACCAAAAGTGAAGCATATGGAAACCTCTATAATATTTTGGTAGAAGGTAAATTGATTATCAATGTTTTATGTGTAAAATTACGATGTAGATTTGCAACTTCTCATTAAGTTTTAATCAAAATCACAAGACACAAACTTTCTCTACTACTATGCGGACATTAATTCACAATCTAGAACAAAATTTTTAGACATGCAATAAGAAATAACACACGTGAAAAACATATTTTTCTCGGGGAAAGAAAACTGCTAGAAACCCCAATGCCTGCTTACATTAAATCAGAAAAATAGAGATGCATTACAATTGCTTTACTCAACTAAGCACACCTTGCAAGTGCATAACCTATCTCTCTTCTAACTAGAAGGATCTGACCCAGACTTAATCAAATTTTTCCTCTGCTTGAGATCCTATATCCTTGCACTATTCCTTGAGAAATTAGCCCCCTATTATTTTGGAAATTCCTCAAATTTATTGCGCAATTCCTTTAGGTTGACCCTCTGACTGCATGCAACACCTGTACACTCAAGACTAGTCTACAATTGATGTTGAACTGTGCTGGAATCTCCACCTCAACTGGGTAACCCAAATTATCTACATGTACTAGATATTTTGGGTTGATTGATTAGTTAGCTGGATGATTACTAAGTTTGACTAAAGTCCCACCATTCAACTAACCTTCCAGTAGTTCCTCCAAAAGTTGGAACTAGTTTAACTAAAAACAACCTGAGAAAACTGACCTTAGTTGCTACAGATTAGTAATAACACATGATGAACTAAAATCTATCTACTCCAACTTGAATTTACTAAGTAAACTGGGTGACACAAGCTATGCCACACAATTTAAAATCATCCAAGTTTTCTGCTGATGTGGAAATTCGAATTTTCTCAATTTAATCAAGGTAAAATAAAATTGAAAATTTCTTGCCACATTTTTCAACACTCCCTCTCAGCAAGAAAGGGATTATCAACCACCCCTATCTTGTACATATGGAACTTGAACTTCCATCTTAACACGGCCTTTATCAAAATGTCCACATATTTTTCCTTTGCTGGAATGTACTGCAACAACATTATCCACCTCTACATAGAGTCCCCTAAATGGTGATATATATATATATATATATATATATATATATATATATATATATATATATATATATATATATATATATATATATATATATATATATATATATATATATATATGCTTGGATCTGTTAGTGTCGGTCTTGAGCCCTCCATCGGTGATCAAAAGCTCTTTGCATATGCATAGGTAGGTGTCTTATCAGTGTCAGTTTTGCATCCCGTTAGGCATGCCATAACACTGATGGAGGAGCTGGTCCTTGTCCCCTTCTTGGCTTTGCTGCATCAGGTCATGTCAGGTATTAAGCTTGTGTCATACTTGTTTTGTTTTGTCTTGAAGTCCCAAGTCTTAGGTCTAGGGTTTTGGTCAAAAATCACTGCAAGGTCATGAGTCAGAGGTCTAATAGTCCCCAGCAAGCCAGAAGGAGGTATGTACATATGCTTCATTAACATTTTTCATCAGGTACAGCTCATTTATACCTTGGATTTAAAAACCTTGTTTTTAAACCCAAGGTCATGTGAAATTTGCAAAAAATAAGGAAAATCTTCAAAAGTCTTCAAAATGTCGGCAATAACCCTGGTCTCCTCGCCAGAGTCCATCAGATGGTCAACCTGCAAAAAGAATGAAGTTAAAGCGCCTCAAAAGCTAAATTCAGGACAAAGCAACTCAAAAAGCAGTGTTAAAAGTGAATGTCAAAATAGAACATTAGAGAGTGGGTTTTATAATTTAAATTTTTTCAAATTCAAACTACAAGAGCTAAATTTCCCTCTAAACATTTCATTATGCCTCTATGAGCTAACAAAGAGGAGCAAGAGGGCGAAAATAGTGAAGGAGGTCGAATTGCAGTGAAATTGGAGAGTTTCTCTGGTGCGCGACCACTCGGGCAGGGTGCGCGACCACCTGGGCGGTGCGCGACCACTCGAGCCCTCCTCCGCAGTGCAAATTTTACACTGGCGCGACCACTCGAGCTGCGCGCGACCACTCCAACCCTGCGCGCGACCACTCGAGCTGTAAATTGCAGAACCGGCCCAAACTCACTCGAATTGCCTTGTGACTTGTAAATTGCTCGAGGTAGGCCTCTCAAATGTTTTGAATGTTGAAAATAAGGATGATGAGCTTGTGTTTGTGCATTTTTATCATCAAAATTATGAAGAGAAATAGGTTAAGTGATTGCTTGTTCTTGTAGGCAATTTTGCTAGGGTTATGTTTGATTTCAAGGTTTTTAATTCCTTTTTATTCCCTCCATTACTCCTATTAGATTTACACTTGTCATCATGTGTCTCAATCTCATCTCATTTGCAAAGAATGAATCTCAATTCCCCATTCCCTACACCTAAAGCCCTAATCCCTCTCATATGCATCCCTAAAACCTAAACCCTCTATACAAATCTGTCCCAAAACCCTAATTCATTCCCCACAGCAATATCATTATAAAAATATGCAAAACCACAGCAAAGATCAAATAGTGATGTGAAAATGAAAGAGAAATTGCAATAATAAAACAAAAGGACAAAAAACAGAGAAAAAAGATTACTATGTGTAGCCAAGTTATTGCAAAGACAAAAGAAACTTATTGCTGTGTATAGTCCTCATAAAAACAGTGAAAAGGAGGCTGTTATTCATAACAAAAACAAAGTAAATACAGTTGTACCTATTTGTTAAAGGACAGGTTGCCTTGAAATGCTGTTTGTAAAGGAAGATTGCTGTGTTTCCAGACCCAAACCTATGTATCTTTTTTCCTTCTATTCCCCTAGATGTAATATATCTCCTTTCTCTTTGAATTTGTCAAATAAAGCCTTTCCCCTCCCCTTATGACAAATGCAAATTAATCCCTTATTGCCTCTTAGCATCAAAAGCATATCAGTCCCTTGGAAAAACAGAGTATGTTTCAAAATGTACAGTCAAAGGACATAATTGAAAAGCAATCTGTTGATGCTAGTTATCATTGTTTCCTTATACCCCTGTAATCATGCTATCCTTTACCCCCTGTTGAAAATTGTATTGTCCTTTCCCTTGGTGACCCTATTACATGTTTTCCCTAATAAAGATATGTCTTTTCAAATGATTTCCCAATTATGAGAGATGGGATAACATGTTTGACATTGTGTGAATTATTCCTTAAAAGTTCCCTGTTTTTATATATTTTCCCATTCCTTATGATAAAATCCCTCCCCTAACATTTCCCTCATGGTTTTTCCCCTTGAAAACAGCATACTTCTCAGCATTTTGCAGGCAGGGCAGCAGTCAATTTTGCCTATTTTCTCCACCTTGCTCAATAACATCATGTCAACCACTGAAACTAATGAGCAAGGTGATGATCGGTCTTCTTCTACGTAGGTTGAGGTACAACAGAGGCCTCGTAGGGGTGGCAAAGGTGGTCATCATAGAAGAGAAGAGCCCACATCTTTAGCAGAATTACAGGCATGCCCTTTGGCAATGACTTGTTTCCAGTACATGTCATGTTTTCAGTTTTGTGAGAGGCTTGCCCAGATTCAGCACCACAGGGAGTTGGCTCGACTATTTGTTTTGCACCTTCATGATGGGCAGGTCACTCTTGCAGGGGTGAATTTTGTGTTTTCCCCAGAGGTGATTTCACAGGCTACCGGGATACCCAATGTGGGTGAGGTGTGGCCAAAGCGCAAGTGGCTGGATTTTGTCTATTTTGAGCCATATGTCAGGCCAGCATTCACACATAACTTGTCAGGGAAATTTCCTTTCAGATTCCTCCGGAGGGAGTATGCTCCTATCATGCGGCTTATCATGCATTACTTCACATGCGAGGGAAGGTTTTCACGAGTCTTTGCTTGTCACATTCGCCTGTTGATGCACTTTACCCGGGTGAGGATGATGAACATCCCGGTTTACTTTTTCCAGGACATTCAGAGGATGGTGTCTGTGTTTCAGAGGCAGACCCCAGCTCAGCAGCATAGGAGTTTGTGCCATCATGGTCTTATCCAGCTCATTGTTTCCCATCAGCTGAGTCAGCAGGGCATTTCATGGGCAGATTTCATTTCCCGTGAGTTCTTTACACAGCCACAGCCACAGCCACAGCCAGAGACCATTTATGAGGAGGGAGGTCCATCACACCAGCCCGATATTATTGTTCCGAGACATATGGCTTCTTCACCTCGGGTCACCTATCAGAGAGGTCCTAGGACCTTATTTGCAGCAGCTCGACGAGTATTTTCTCCACAGCAGGTGGAAGGGGTCTCGTCATCTTCTTCAGATCAGCGAGTGTTATCTCCACACCAGGTGGAAGGGGCCTCGCATTCTTCATCAGCAGAGGCAGTACCGGAGGGCAAGCAGCCCATGGTCGAGGACGAGAGAGTTGGCGATACACACCATGATTTCATTGACCTTGATGCTCGCTCCCTCACTTCAGAGTTGCATGAGATCATCCGACAAAGAGAGGCAGAGAACCTCGTGTTGCAGCAGAAGCTCCAAATGGCTCAATGGACCATCACTTATCTGGAGCAGCGCAACAGACAATTAGAGGCGGAGAAAGAACTTGATGAGCTATGGAGGATCCGCGGTAATAGAGGCTTGAACCGTAGGAGGCCCGGTGACTTGCTGCCCAAGGAGAGGGAGTCCATGCTTATTCGTGTGAATGCACACTTGGAGAGACTGTTGGAGAAAGCCAACAAGGACAAAGGGCTGCTACGAAACATGAAGAACCATTACTGGGCAAGGTTACCAGTTTGTAAGGCAAAAATGAAGATACTCCAAAGGAAGTTGTCCGAGGCCCAAAAGAGGAAGAAGAAGACCAACCCGCTCTGTATCTTGGCTGAGGCCTCTCTTACTCACCATGATACTCACTAGCCTTCTTCTAGCAGCAAAACCAAAAAATTTGAGAAGTTTTGGAGCATTTTTGACATTTTTGAGAAATTTACAGGTTTTGGCTGTTGGAGTGGTCTCACCCCGCGCGCGACCACTCGGGGGGACAGCTCAGAATGAGAAAAACTTTGCATTTTTGGAATTTTCATGCAAAAATACACTTGCCTATGCATGGGGTCAAGTTTTTATGGAGATTTGGGCCTCCAAAAGCTTAAAATACATGCAAATTTTGACTTTTTGCCCACTTTTTGAGTTGCAGAAAGCTGTCTTGGGCGAAATGACTTTTGAGGGGTCAAATCAACTCCAAATTCATAAATTTCAGTTGTGTTGGAAAGTAGACTCACAGACCTTTCCAATGAGCTATCTTGCACCTGATTTGGACACCAGGAAGGCCCTCAAACATAGCTGCCAATGTGCGCGACCACTCCAAGGCACGGGCGCGACCACTCAGGGAAATTTTGCCAGTTTGACCATTTCGGCCTGCAAAACTCAGTTTTTACTATGGTTGACTCTTAATGCTTGTAAATGATGGATTTTTGGATAATTTTCATGGCACATGGATACATTTACTCTCCTTTAACCCTTCTAGAAGTTTCCTTGATGTAAATAGTGAATATTAAATGCATGGATGGGTTACCTAAGTTTTAGAGGCAAGTTGTTTTGATTGCCTATTATCTAGTGCTTAGTTTAGAATTAGTTCAAACTGCTCCTAGGAAGCTGAGCTCGACCCCTAGAGGTGGGGAAAGGAGTTAGATGATCTATATTATGCCTTCTCTTACTCATTTTCATGGTTGGACTCTTGAGGGAGAAGCTCTATTGTATATTTTACTTGTATCTCTGCAATTTGAGGAAAAGGAAGGCCAGGGTTTTGCAGACATCATTGTGGATTCTTGTGGATTATTGTGTTGATGGTGTGTTTCCTACTTGTCATTGTAAGTGTGTTTATGTGTTCCATCTCTTATTCTATTGCTGCTAATTAAACAAAAGAAGTGATAAAGTTTGAATTCATGCATGCCATGCTCAGCTTTCAATTTTGTTTAATATTTATGTTTTCCACTGTCTAAAGAGGATTCAAAGTCATTGTTTGCCCTCTTTAGCTCCCTCTCTTTCTTCCTTGATCATCCATCTCAGCTTAAGGCATCAGCACAAACTCCTTCCTTGCCTCAAAGACCCACCTGCAAAAACTGAGCTCAATCCCCACACCCTGAATTGCACTCCCTCCAATTGCCACTAAAAACCCCAAAAACTTTAAATCAACCCTCCTCATCAGTTTACTAGCCTAATATCTTTGATCCTAATTGGTCAGTTCACCCCATTGAGAAAATACCTTGAGTCTGACCAGAGAGAGCCTTCTCCTTCCTCGTAGGGCTAGCTACGAGGTGTAATGGTTTGATGTAGCCTTGAGATTTGTCTATCTCAGCCTAGGTGAAATTTCAAGCGCTAACATAGTGGCGACCATACTGGGGAAGAACAAACTTGTTTGTGTGTTGATGTGTGTGTTTCGCAAGTCTTAGACGGAGCCTGAAGTTACGCCAGGTAGCCTTTGAACACGCTCTTGTTTTACATCAGCGTTAGTAGATAAACGCTGCTTCAGTCAATCTCCGTGAGCTTCTGAAACCCTCACTTCAGTGACATCTTTATCCCAGTATCATTATGGACTCTAAGCTTCGGATGATGGGCTAAGAGTTTCCATACGGCTGAGCGGTTTTTCCTTTCCTAGTCTATTCGCGAAAACAAGCTGGCTACTGATCCAAGACCGATTGTTAGATCTAATTCATGCCCAACTATTTTTGAGTATCTTGAAGATCTTGATTTCGATGAAATTTTTGAGTTGTTGTTGTTTAAAGCTAAATCTGAAAGTGCACTTGCTACTCTAGTTCCTAATCCTGATTTTGCAGCTGCTATTGAATTCGAGAGGCATAATAAATTAGTTGAAAATTTCATTTTGAGGAATCTCTAGACACGTGTACAAGCTACAACTCTTGCTGATTTCCTTGAAAATATCTCTGGTCATATTGGATCCTCTATCACGGCGCATGAACAGGCCAATCCCCCTTATATTGCCGTCACTCCCATAGTTACTCATCCCCCATCTACAGTTGTTTCGCCTTCGGTTTCACATACTACTTCTCCTCCTCTTACTCCTCATACTGCCACAACTACTCCGCCTGCTACTCCAAGACCTACATTACCAAGAAAAATGGCAGCCCGGTTTGCCCCACTTGTATTGCCTGCTAATCTTCATGACATGCCAGCTGACTATCAAAGCAAAATTCCCATGTTTGATGGCACTCCGCAAAGTATTACAGCACAGCAACATATCGATAAAATGTCCACTTTCTTTGATCTATATGAGTTAGATGAAGAAGATGTTACCATGCGGTTGTTCGTGCAAACATTTGCTGGAGAAGTAAGAAAATGGTTCAGAGGGTTGGCAGCCAACAGCATCACCACCTTGGAAGCACTCGAGAATCAATTCTTGGACCGATGGGAAATAAGAAAAGACCCGCTGCAAATCAATGCCGAGTACAATAACCTCAAGCGAAATCCGGGTGAGTCAGTTCAAGATTATATCATCAGATTTAATTCAGTGTATAACGCTATACCCGATGATTTGAAACCATCAAGAAAGTCTGCATTGCTTAAGTTCCCAGATGGTTTCGATCCGGAGATGGCCTACTCACTGCAGGACCGAGATCCTCCTACCTTGGAGGAAATGCAGAAAATTGCAGTCAGTGTGGAGGCTAATTTGAATGACAAAAGGGCAAGAATGAAAGCGGAGAAGAAGGTCACAATCAAATAAGAGGCAGCATCCACTTCTCAGGTTCTTCGTACAGTTGAGGAGATGAAAAAGGCACTCTAAAATCTTAGTCTTGGCAAACCGGAACCTCAAGTTCGAAACCCAAATTTCAGAGGTCAACAACAGCAGCCCCAATATAGAATCAAGTAGCGGGAAACACGAGCACAAGAGGCTACCGTGCAGCAGCCAATCCAACCCCCATTTCAGCAAAACTATGTCACTCAAGAATCAGAAGATGAAGGTGAAGGTCTTGGTGAAGAGAATCATTTTTTCACTCCCGATGATCTGCCCACATACACCACGGAAGAAGAAGAGCTGGTAAGTAATGCTTATACACCTCAAGATGAGCATTACATTCTATCTATTGATGTTGTACTTCAAGAAGAGTCGGAAGAGTATCAACGAGGTTACTTACACGCTTTATCAGCTCAGCAAGGACAACAGAGACAATTGAGAAACCGGACAATTCCCATACATCCGATTCAAAAGAGGGCAGAAAACTTGGCAAACAATGGTGCTGTTGTTCCACAGAGAAAGGGTAAAGAAGTCATGGATCCTTCTTCAACTCAAACAGTTCCAGCAAACAAGATGGATCAGCCATCAAATGTACCCAAAGATAGAGCAGAAAAACGAGACAATCCGGCAAAGGAAGGTGAAAAGAGTCAAGCATTCAGCATTGAGAATGAAGTTGCAAAACTGAAATTGACCATTCCATTGACAGAAGTCATGAAGAACAGTACATATCGTGCACAAATTTCTAAAGTGTTCAACATTGACCCAATGTTAGACGCGGTGAATGTAGAGGATGACCAGCCGAAATTGATCTTTGGGCTAGCTCTAAATGGTGAGTCCCCCGAGAGTGAGGTTCCTCCATTCTATATCAGCTTGAGAATTCATGATTATGTGCTTCATAATGCTATGTTTGATTCGGGAGCGTCACACAATTTAATGCCCAAGGCAATTATGGAGAAGTTGGGGCTTGATATTACTCGAAAGTACCATGACCTATATTCATTTGATTCCAGTCGGGTTAGATGTATTGGCTTGATTAAAGATTTGGTTGTTAGTCTGGATCAAATTCCAGCAAAGAACCTATTGATGGATGTGGTAGTGGCGGACATTCCTCCACGATTTGGCATGCTGCTTTCAAGGTCATGGGGATCCAAGCTCAAAGGTACTCTTCAGCTGGATTTTTCATATGCTACTATTCCGGTGTTTGGACAAATGAGGAAAGTGTATCGAGAGCAAAAGATGAAGTATATGATTACTAGCAAGGAAAAGCTAGTAAATCATCCTGTAAATTATGTAAAAACAGATTTAGAATCTTTTATTTTGTTTGCGGAAAATTTAAATGATATAGATAGTCAGCTAGTTCAGGTAGAAGATATCCCAGGCGTTCCAGAAAATTTCAGAGAAGTATTGAGAACGGAAAGTGAAGAAAGGACTGCTGTCATAAGGTCAATCGTTGAAACAAATGGGCAGCAAATCATGTCTGCAACAACATCAGATTTTCAGCACTTAGAAGATGATGAAGAGGGTCTTTGGACTATGGATTTTGATGGTGCAGTGGGCAGCGATGGTGCTGGTATTGGTGTGTGGATTCGAAGTCCATTCTCAGCCCAAGATCGAGTTCCAAGCAAGGTACGAGTATGTTCTTATAAATTAGCATTTGATTGCTCGAATAATGAGGCAGAATATGAAGCTCTTATTGCTGGTTTGAAAATCCTTCTGAAGTTAAAGGCAAAGAAAATAGCAGTATATGGCGACTCCGAACTAGTTATCAAACAAGTCAAAGGTGAATTTCAGGCCAAACACCCACGTATGAGAGCTTATAGAAATGCTGTTTTAGATATCCTGAAAAGATTTTCTGAACATACTTTGACATGTGTGCCCCGGATTCAAAATGGTGTTGCGGATGCATTGGCCAAGGCAGCAAGTAATTTGAAAATACCAATGAATTCAAGCAACAAGTTCGAAATCTATGTGAAGCATCGCCCTACAATCCCGGATAATCAAAGGTGTTGGCAAGTCTTCCAAGATGACGAAGAAATCAAAGACTTCTTGCATGGAGAAGGTAAATTTGAAGAAATCTCAATAGACATGGAGCCTGAAGGAGTAAATCAAATGGATGTTTTGCAGCTGAAAGACAATTATATTCCTAAAGGGTTAATTCCTTTAGAGGAACTTTTTGATCAAGATGATGTGGCCCGCAAGCCAACTTTGATGCCAACAGATGAAGGTGTGGAAGATGTGAATCTTGGAACAGCCGAGAATCCAAAGATGGTGAAATTATCAAAAGCATTGCCGCTCAAGGTAAAGAATCAATACATTAGATTATTGTCATCATTTTCTGATGTGTTTTGCTTGGGATTATTCAGATTTAAAGACCTATGATACAAGCATTATTCAACATACTATTCCCATAAAGCCAAATCAAAAGCCTTTTCGACAAAAGTTGCGGAGAATTAATCCTAAGTTGCTGCCTTCGATCGAGAAGGAGGTCAATAGGCTCTACAAGTCTGGAATTATAGTCCCTATTCGCTTTTCTGATTGGATCTCCAATCTAGTGCCTGTGAGAAAGAAGACCGGTGAAATACGCTTATGCATAGATTTCAGAAATTTGAACAAAGTATCTCTCAAGGACAACTATCCGCTGCCCAAAATGGACCACATATTGCAGCGGGTAGTGGGTGCCTCAAGGATGTCATTGCTAGATGGATACTCCGGCTACAATCAGATTTTAGTGCATGAAGATGACCGTGATAAGACAGCCTTCACTACGCCTTGGGGAACATTTCATTATGCCAAAATGCCATTTGGGTTGAAGAACGCGGGTGCCACATTTCAGCGAGCTATGGATATGGCCTTTGCCAATGAAAAGGATATATTCTTAGTTGTTTATCTTGATGACTTAACCGTATTTTCCAAATCAGATGAAGAGCATTTATTTCATTTGACGAAAGTTTTCCAAAAATGCAGAAAATATGGCATTTCTTTAAATCCAAAAAAGAGTCTTTTTGCCATGGGTGAAGGCAAGTTGCTGGGACATATCATTTCCAAAGATGGTATTCGAATTGATCCTGCACAGGTGGAAGCAATTCAGCAACTAGAGCAGCCCCGAAACAAGAAGGAAATACAATCTTTTAATGGCAAATTAAATTTTCTGCGCCGCTTCATTCCTAACCTTGCAGAGCACCTTAGAGAGATAACCAATATGCTTCGGAAGGACAGCGAGATCAAATGGACCGAGGAGGCGGTCAAATCTTTCAATTTGATCAAGGTGATCTTGTCTTCAGCCCCAACCTTGATCAGCCCCGATTATACTCAGGATTTCATTTTGTTTTCTTTTGCTTCTGAGCATACATTGGCAGCCGTATTAATGCAAAAGAGAGAAGGAGTTGAGAGGCCAATTGCATTTTTCAGCCGAATCATAAGAGATGGGGCGCTAAATTATAACATCATTGAGAAACAAGCGTTGGCACTGATTAAAGCTTTGAAAGATTTCCGGGTATACATACTCAACTCTCATGTATTGGCATATGTTCCTAGTGCAGCCGTTAAAGATGTCTTGGTACAAACGGAGCCGGAAGGTAGGAGGGGTAAGTGGATTGCTGCTCTTTTAGAATATGATGTTGAAATCAAGCCCACCAAGTTGATTAAAGGACAAGGTCTCGCTAAATTGATGGCTGAAACAAACCTCCATGCCCTTGACATCAACTTGATTGTTGCCTTATCCGATGGTAATGAAGAAAATTCAGCGGTTCAGGTATCGGATATTTTTATTACTTCTCCTTGGTATGTTGATATAGTTTATGTGCTGCAAAATGTATCCGCACCTCCTGGAATGTCAAGAAACAAAGCAAGAACATTAAAGCTAAAGGCTGCTAAGTTTTGTATTATGAAATCTGCACTTTATTGGAAAGATCCCGGTGGCATCTTGCTGAATTGTTTGGTTGAAGAGGAAGCAAAAGCAACAGTAGAGGATTTCCATAAAGGCGACTGTGGAGGTCATTTGTTTTGGAAAACTACAACCAATAAGATCTTGCGAGCTGGTTTCTATTGGCCTTCCCTATTTTCTGATGTATACAAAGCAGTGAAGAGCTGCCATGAATGCCAAATATTCCAAGGAAAACAAAGGTTGCAGCCATTGCCTCTCAAACCGGTAGAAATCAGCGCACCATTTCAGCAGTGGGGCTTAGATTTTATTGGCGAAATCCACCCAGCATCATCCGGGCAGCATCGATGGATCCTAACTGCCACTGATTACTTCACAAAGTGGATAGAGGCAATTCCCACCCGGCAGGCCACAGATTTGGTAATCATCTCTTTTCTAGAAAATAATATCTTGTCACGTTTCGACTGTCCATTCAAAATAATCACAGATAATGCAGCAGCCTTTAAGTCCAATAAGATGGTTGATTTTTGCTATAAGTATAACATCAGCTTGGGGCACTCCACTACTTATCATCCGCAAGGCAATGGGCTGGCCGAATCGTCAAATAAGTCACTAGTGAACATTATCAAGAAGATGCTGGAAATTAACAAGAAAAGTTGGCACAAGAAATTGATAAATGCATTATGGGCTGATCGGGTGAGTCAAAAGAAGTCCATTGGCATGTCGCCATTTGAGATTGTTTATGGAATTGATGCGGTGTTTCCAACATCACTTAGTGTACCGGTCGCGAAATTGCTTCAAGAAGCGGGAGAAGATCCGGATCCAATGCAAAGGCGAATCAATCAAATGGTTCACTTACAGCAAACAAGGGAAGAGGTTCTCCAAAATTCTTTAAGGTTGCAAGAGCGTATCAAGAAAATCTATGACAAGAAGGCAAAGTCGGAAAACTTTTAGCTGGAGGATGTTGTTTTGAGGTGGGATGCCCGAAATGAGGACAAAGGTAAGCACGGTAAATTTGATAATTTGTGGAAAGGTCCTTATAAGATTGCTGCATATCGTGGTCCCAATGCTTTCATTCTCAAAGAGTTGAATGGTGATGAATGTCCCGGTGGGTCGGTGAATGGCCGGCTTCTGAAAAGATATCATGCTTGAGCAATGCTGCTCTAATCATCCTCATTGTAATTACCGTTTTCCTTTCATTACAGCAAGTGTGAACTGATCTCTCATCCTTAGTTTGGGGCCCGCGGTGAAGGCTATAATTCTGAGGATGGGGATTGGTTGGTGTGAAGTTTTCAGATTGTTTATTTTCTGCAAAAGTTAGTTTGTTTGAGTCAAAGTCCTTTGAAAATTTCAGTTTATAGTCCAAGTCGAATAAAGTCATTTCAAGTTTGGTCACGTCTGTACAAGTTGACTCCATTTGCCCAATGAATAAAGCACTGGTCTGCTCTCCCAGAGGTCTAAGGTTCTTGGCACCTCCAAGGAGCTACCATCCCCATTGGAGCCAATGTTAGTGTCGGTCTTGAGCCCTCCATCGGTGATCAAAAGCTCTTTGCATATGCATAGGTAGGTGTCTCATCAGTGTCAGTTTTGCATCCCGTTAGGCATGCCATAACACTGATGGAGGAGCTGGTCCTTGTCCCCTTCTTGGCTTTGCTGCATCAGGTCATGTCAGGTATTAAGCTTGTGTCATACTTGTTTTGTTTTGTCTTGAAGTCCCAAGTCTTAGGTCTAGGGTTTTGGTCAAAAATCACTGCAAGGTCATGAGTCAGAGGTCTAATAGTCCCCAGCAAGCCAGAAGGAGGTATGTACATATGCTTCATTAACATTTTTCATCAGGTACAGCTCATTTATACCTTGGATTTAAAAACCCTGTTTTTAAACCCAAGGTCATGTGAAATTTGCAAAAAATAAGGAAAATCTTCAAAAGTCTTCAAAATGCCGGCAATAACCCTGGTCTCCTCGCCAGAGTCCATCAGATGGTCAACCTGCAAAAAGAATGAAGTTAAAGCGCCTCAAAAGCTAAATTCAGGACAAAGCAACTCAAAAAGCAGTGTTAAAAGTGAATGTCAAAATAGAACATTAGAGAGTGGGTTTTATAATTTAAATTTTTTCAAATTCAACCTACAAGAGCTAAATTTCCCTCTAAACATTTCATTATGCCTCTATGAGCTAACAAAGAGGAGCAAGAGGGCGAAAATAGTGAAGGAGGTCGAATTGCAGTGAAATTGGAGAGTTTCTCTGGTGCGCGACCACTCGGGCAGGGTGCGCGACCACCTGGGCGGTGCGCGACCACTCGAGCCCTCCTCCGCAGTGCAAATTTTACACTGGCGCGACCACTCGAGCTGCGCGCGACCACTCCAACCCTGCGCGCGACCACTCGAGCTGTAAATTGTAGAACCGGCCCAAACTCACTCGAATTGCCTTGTGACTTGTAAATTGCTCGAGGTAGGCCTCTCAAATGTTTTGAATGTTGAAAATAAGGATGATGAGCTTGTGTTTGTGCATTTTTATCATCAAAATTATGAAGAGAAATAGGTTAAGTGATTGCTTGTTCTTGTAGGCAATTTTGCTAAGGTTATGTTTGATTTCAAGGTTTTTAATTCCTTTTATTTCCTCCATTACTCCTATTAGATTTACACTTGTCATCATGTGTCTCAATCTCATCTCATTTGCAAAGAATGAATCTCAATTCCCCATTCCCTACACCTAAAGCCCTAATCCCTCTCATATGCATCCCTAAAACCTAAACCCTCTATACAAATCTGTCCCAAAACCCTAATTCATTCCCCACAGCAATATCATTATAAAAATATGTAAAACCACAGCAAAGATCAAATAGTGATGTGAAAATGAAAGAGCAATTGCAATAATAAAACAAAAGGACAAAAAACAGAGAAAAAAGATTACTATGTGTAGCCAAGTTATTGCAAAGACAAAAGAAACTTATTGCTGTGTATAGTCCTCATAAAAACAGTGAAAAGGAGGCTGTTATTCATAACAAAAACAAAGTAAATACAGCTGTACCTATTTGTTAAAGGACAGGTTGCCTTGAAATGTTGTTTGTAAAGGAAGATTGCTGTGTTTCCAGACCCAAACCTATGTATATTTTTTCCTTCTATTCCCCTAGATGCAATATATCTCCTTTCTCTTTGAATTTGTCAAATAAAGCCTTTCCCCTCCCCTTATGACAAATGCAAATTAATCCCTTATTGCCTCTTAGCATCAAAAGCATATCAGTCCCTTGGAAAAACAGAGTATGTTTCAAAATGTACAGTCAAAGGACATAATTGAAAAGCAATCTGTTGATGCTAGTTATCATTGTTTCCTTATACCCCTGTAATCATGCTATCCTTTACCCCCTGTTGAAAATTGTATTGTCCTTTCCCTTGGTGACCCTATTACATGTTTTCCCTAATAAAGATATGTCTTTGCAAATGATTTCCCAATTATGAGAGATGGGATAACATGTTTGAAATTGTGTGAATTATTCCTTAAAAGTTCCCTGTTTTTATATATTTTCCCATTCCTTATGATAAAATCCCTCCCCTAACATTTCCCTCATGGTTTTTCCCCTTGAAAACAGCATACTTCTCAGCATTTTACAGGCAGGGCAGCAGTCAATTTTGCCTATTTTCTCCACCTTGCTCAATAACATCATGTCAACCACTGAAACTAATGAGCAAGGTGATGATCGGTCTTCTTCTACGGAGGTTGAGGTACAACAGAGGCCTCGTAGGGGTGGCAAAGGTGGTCATCATAGGAGAGAAGAGCCCACATCTTTAGCAGAATTACAGGCATGCCCTTTGGCAATGACTTGTTTCCAGTACATGTCATGTTTTCAGTTTTGTGAGAGGCTTGCCCAGATTCAGCACCACAGGGAGTTGGCTCGACTATTTGTTTTGCACCTTCATGATGGGCAGGTCACTCTTGCAGGGGTGAATTTTGTGTTTTCCCCAGAGGTGATTTCACAGGCTACCGGGATACCCAATGTGGGTGAGGTGTGGCCAAAGCGCAAGTGGCTGGATTTTGTCTATTTTGAGCCATATGTCAGGCCAGCATTCACACATAACTTGTCAGGGAACTTTCCTTTCAGATTCCTCCGGAGGGAGTATGCTCCTATCATGCGGCTTATCATGCATTACTTCACATGCGAGGGAAGGTTTTCACGAGTCTTTGCTTGTCACATTCGCCTGTTGATGCACTTTACCCGGGTGAGGATGATGAACATCCCGGTTTACTTTTTCCAGGACATTCAGAGGATGGTGTCCGTGTTTCAGAGGCAGACCCCAGCTCAGCAGCATAGGAGTTTGTGCCATCATGGTCTTATCCAGCTCATTGTTTCCCATCAGCTGAGTCAGCAGGGCATTTCATGGGCAGATTTCATTTCCCGTGAGTTCTTTACACAGCCACAGCCACAGCCACAGCCAGAGACCATTTATGAGGAGGGAGGTCCATCACACCAGCCTGAGATTATTGTTCTGAGACATATGGCTTCTTCACCTCGGGTCACCTATCAGAGAGGTCCTAGGACCTTATTTGCAGCAGCTCGACGAGTATTTTCTCCACAGCAGGTGGAAGGGGTCTCGTCATCTTCTTCAGATCAGCGAGTGTTATCTCCACACCAGGTGGAAGGGGCCTCGCATTCTTCATCAGCAGAGGCAGTACCGGAGGGAAAGCAGCCCATGGTCGAGGACGAGAGAGTTGGCGATACACACCATGATTTCATTGACCTTGATGCTCGCTCCCTCACTTCAGAGTTGCATGAGATCATCCGACAAAGAGAGGCAGAGAACCTCGTGTTGCAGCAGAAGCTCCAAATGGCTCAATGGACCATCACTTATCTGGAGCAGCGCAACAGACAATTAGAGGCGGAGAAAGAACTTGATGAGCTATGGAGGATCCGCGGTAATAGAGGCTTGAACCGTAGGAGGCCCGGTGACTTGCTGCCCAAGGAGAGGGAGTCCATGCTTATTCGTGTGAATGCACACTTGGAGAGACTGTTGGAGAAATCCAACAAGGACAAAGGGCTGCTACGAAACATGAAGAACCATTACTGGGCAAGGTTACAAGTTTGTAAGGCAAAAATGAAGATACTCCAAAGGAAGTTGTCCGAGGCCCAAAAGAGGAAGAAGAAGACCAACCTGCTCCGTATCTTGGCTGAGGCCTCTCTTACTCACCATGATACTCACTAGCCTTCTTCTAGCAGCAAAACCAAAAAATTTGAGAAGTTTTGGAGCATTTTTGACATTTTTGAGAAATTTACAGGTTTTGGCCGTTGGAGTGGTCTCACCCCGCGCGCGACCACTCGGGGGGACAGCTCAGAATGCGAAAAACTTTACATTTTTGGAATTTTCATGCAAAAATACACTTGCCTATGCATGGGGTCAAGTTTTTATGGAGATTTGGGCCTCCAAAAGCTTAAAATACATGCAAATTTTGACTTTCTGCCCACTTTTTGAGTTGCAGAAAGCTGTCTTGGGAGAAATGACTTTTGAGGGGTCAAATCAACTCCAAATTCAGAAATTCCAGTTGTGTTGGAAAGTAGACTCACAGACCTTTCCAATGAGCTATCTTGCACCTGATTTGGACACTAGGAAGGCCCTCAAACACAGCTGCCAATGTGCGCGACCACTCCAAGGCAGGGGCGCGACCACTCAGGGAAATTTTGCCAGTTTGACCATTTCGGCCTGCAAAACTCAGTTTTTACTATGGTTGACTCTTAATGCTTGTAAATGATGGATTTTTGGATAATTTTCATGGCACATGGATACATTTACTCTCCTTTAACCCTTCTAGAAGTTTCCTTGATGTAAATAGTGAATATTAAATGCATGGATGGGTTACCTAAGTTTTAGAGGCAAGTTGTTTTGATTGCCTATTATCTAGTGCTTAGTTTAGAATTAGTTCAAAATGCTCCTAGGAAGCTGAGCTCGACCCCTAGAGGTGGGGAAAGGAGTTAGATGATCTATATTATGCCTTCTCTTACTCATTTTCATGGTTGGACTCTTGAGGGAGAAGCTCTATTGTATATTTTACTTGTATCTCTGCAATTTGAGGAAAAGGAAGGCCAGGGTTTTGCAGACATCATTGTGGATTCTTGTGGATTATTGTGTTGATGGTGTGTTTCCTACTTGTCATTGTAAGTGTGTTTATGTGTTCCATCTCTTATTCTATTGCTGCTAATTAAACAAAAGAAGTGATAAAGTTTGAATTCATGCATGCCATGCTCAGCTTTCAATTTTGTTTAATATTTATGTTTTCCATTGTCTAAAGAGGATTCAAAGTCATTGTTTACCCTCTTTAGCTCCCTCTCTTTCTTCCTTGATCATCCATCTCAGCTTAAGGCATCAACACAAACTCCTTCCTTGCTCCAAAGACCCACCTGCAAAAACTGAGCTCAATCCCCACACCCTGAATTGCACTCCCTCCAATTGCCACCAAAAACCCCAAAAACTTTAAATCAACCCTCCTCATCAGTTTACTAGCCTAATATCTTTGATCCTAATTGGTCAGTTCACCCCATTGAGAAAATACCTTGAGTCTGACCGGAGAGAGCCTTCTCCTTCCTCGTAGGGCTAGCTACGAGGTGTAATGGTTTGATGTAGCCTTGAGATTTGTCTATCTCAGCCTAGGTGAAATTTCAAGCGCTAACAGGATCGATCGTGAAAAACATGATTCTCATAGATCTTGATGAACTCTGATTATCATAATAGATCACAGTTGGATCCATAATCTGAGAAAACAATCCAACAAGTATATTTTTCATCTAGATCGCCTCACATGCTTCTTAACTTCTAGGCATGTATTTTACTTCTACCAAGATGAGCACCATAGATATTTGTTTCCTGCTATACCAGGAAATAGTTGTGGACTGAAAAATGAAAATTCCACTTGATGTACTCTTTTAGTCTAATGGAATTCCTTCCTCATATTCATTTGTGAAGCCACAAAGCTTCACTCCCTTTGTCCATTTGTACCATATTACAAACTAGGTAGTGCCTCTGAGGTACCGTAGAACATGCTTATCTGCCCTCCCAAAAAACATAATTGGCCTAACCTTATTGGCTCAACTAGTTCAATGCATAGCACATATATAGTAATGTGTTCACAAGGTACATTAATGAACCCACGATTTGCCGATAAATGGTAGCATCCACTTCCTCACTTGAAGTGGAATCATCCTTCCTCTAGTGGGTCACTATAGGTGTCTCCATGGGTTTGAAATTCTCCATGAGGAATCTCTATAGTATCTCATTTGCATACTTTCCTTGAGAGACAAATAATTCCCCGTCACCTTGTCATACTTCCAACCTGAGGAAGTAGTGCATGAAACCCATGTCCTTCATTTCAAATTCTCTTGCAGGGTCCTCCTTGCAAGATCTGATCAATTTTTCATAACCAATTAAAATCAAATCATCAACATATAAGACAATAATCAACAATTTACCTTCTTCCAAAATATGGTAAAGGTTTGCATTCACTTCACTTTTGGTGAAGCCCAAACTAGTGAGATAACTATTGATCATGGTGTACCAAGCACATGGTGCTTGCTTGAGACCAAACAATGATTTCTTGAGTCTGCACACATGAGACTCTCGATAAAAAGTCTCAAATCCTTCTGGTTTCTCGATGTAAACCTCCTCCTCAATAAATCTGTTGAGGAATGTAGTTTTTACATCCATCTAGTGGATATTCCACCCCATCTACGCATCTAGATCAAAAATTGATCTAATGGATGAGTACCTTGCTACAAAAGCAAAGGTCTGCTCATAGTCAATCTCTTCAAATTGAGAGTACCCCTTGGCCACAAATCTAGCCTTATACTTTTCTATGCTTTCACTGCTACCTGCTTTACCTTGAAGATCCATCTCGAACCCACAACTGATTTATCTACTGGTCTTGGGACCACTTCCCAAACACTTTTCTTTACAATGGATTTGTATTCCCCCACCATTGCATCAAACGATACAAGTTTCTCTACTGCTTCCTTGAAACATGATGACTTAGTCTCTACAAGCTCAGTCATTAGAGCCATGTAGCCAGTGTACCGATATGGTGACCTTCTCTACCTGACTTGATTTGAAAGAGCACCCACATTCTCCCTCGCATCCTACAAAAGTGTCTCAGCTTCCCTAGTCCTTTTTATGCCTTTTCTGGATGGTTTTGATTGAGTGGATGTCTCCACTATCTGCTTCTCAATTTTTGTTTTCTCCACAACTTCTTGAGGCTCCTCCTTTGGAGCTAAAATATCCTCTTCTGGTGGGATATGAAGCTCCCTCTCAAGAGAGAACCGCATGGCTTTCTCCTCATCAAAATTTACATCCCTTCACACAACTTTCATTATGAGGGATGGAAATTACACACGATAGTTGTGGGGAGTTTTTGTGTAACCCACAAATACCCCCAATTTTTCTATCTGTTCTAGCTTCTTCCTTGATTCTTTGGAGACATGGTAGTAAATAGAGACTCCAAAATTTTTGAAGTAAGACACATTTGAATTCCTCCCCGAGAAAACCACCCTCGGTGTAATCATGCCAAGAATCAAATGAGGACTCTCGTTTTGAAAATGTACTATTGTATTGCATGCCTCAACCCAAAAATGTAGAGGTAGGCCTTGGTCATGCAACATCACCCTCACTACTCCCGTAATTCTACATTTATTTCTCTCATCCACCCCATTCTGTTGTGGGTTGTGGGTTGTGGGGTGCTGCCAATTCTTGTCGAATTCCTTCTTTTGCACAACAATTTTTAAATGCATTTGACATGTACTCACCTCCATTATCACTCATGAGAGCCTTCACCTTCTTGCCAATTTCTTTCTCAACCAGTGCCTTGAATTCTACGAACTTGGAGATTGTATCATCTTTCTTCTGCATGAAGAAGATGCAACATTTCCGTGAGAAGTCATTAATTAAAATGACAAAATATTTGAGCCTGGCAGTGGAGGCTATTGAGAAAGGTCAACAGACATTAGGGAGGATCCTTTCAAGGACTTTAGGTGATTTTCTATCCTGATCATGGAATGTGGATTTTGTGTACTTTCCCAAAGTGCATCCTTTGAATACATCTTGCTGCTCAAGTGCTCCTTTGGGGAGGCCTGTGGTTATCTATTACATGATATTTAGGGTGACATGATGTAAATGGCCAAGCCTTCTATGCCACAATTCACTGACATCGTGGATCTGCACCTTCTCTACCTTTGTTCTTAATGCAACACAATCTTCCACTTGTAGCTTATACAAGTTCTTCACACGAAACCTGATTTGATTCTCCCATCCCATGGCTATGTGTCTCTTACATAGACAAGATTTTTCTTTAGTCTCGGAATGAACATGACATCCTTGAGCTTGAGGGGGGAGCCCAACTCCCTCTAAAAGGTGACTGTACCGATCCCGGTTGCACTATACCTTCTGTCATCCCCCATCTCGATGCACATCTTAAAATATTTTTCTTCTAGGTCACTACAAAAATATATACACCTTGTCACGTGGAACAATGCAATTGAGCCCAAGTACCACACGAACCCCATCATTGTTCTCACCATGCATGCAATGAGGGTAAATTCAAGATCGAACTGTGAATCCAAGGCTTCACTTGTTGCTCCTCCTTGGGTATTCTTTATTGCCTTCTTGTGTGGACACTTTATGGAAGAATGCTTGAATTCATGACAATGGAAGCATTTATTTTTGGACAAATATTTCTTCTTGCCCCCTTGACCAGATTCTTGTTTGGATTGAGATTTCTTCCCTTTTCCTTTCTTTTCCTTTCCATCTAAAGAAAAGTTTTCTTCATCCTTGCACTTGAATGAAGTCCCATC
The DNA here is from genome assembly GCA_031772625.1 of Pinus tabuliformis. Lineage (NCBI taxonomy): Eukaryota > Viridiplantae > Streptophyta > Pinopsida > Pinales > Pinaceae > Pinus > Pinus tabuliformis. The sequence continues at coordinate 431,128,717 of CM062804.1, forward strand.
TATGGTATTTCACCTTATTTCCTCTTGTACCAAATTAGACCATAAGCACTCATCAAATTTGGAAAGCTATGCTAGCTCTTGGGAAGGCCAAAAAGGGATAGGCTTACCAACTCTTCTTCAGGGAAAATAACACCGACCCTACCAAGTTCATCAAAACACTATGTAAAATTTCTTAGATACTGCGGAATTGTGTCATTCTTTTGCATCTTGATACTTCGAAGTTTATCGTTGAGCGACAACTTCTTGTGCTCACTATTATTCTTGAAAATTCCGTCAGTTCTTTCCACGTTGCGAATGAAGTTTCTTTTCTATGGAGATTTGAGACAATGTAATCCCATACTCCCTCCAATATTATTCTCGGTTCCTTGGATACATATTTATTCCACTGAGCAAGGTTCTGGGAATCATATTCTTAAGGTTTTGTAACATTTGACTTGATGTATTCTAACAATCCATTATCATCCAATGGTGCCTCCATGTGATCCTTCCATGCAACAAAATTAGAGTTGTCTTCCAAGGCATACTCTAGCCTTAGTCCATTGAAGGCCATCTTCTCAACTCTAAAGAAATCCTATTACACTGAACTCGAAAATCGAACCTCCTGAGAACAACTTCGAATTCCTACTCTAATATGAATCTTGCTCTGATACCATGTAAAAATTATGATGTACATTTGCAACTTCTCATGAAGTTTTAATCAAAATCACAAGACACAAACCTACTCTACTGCTCTCTGGACATTAATTCACAATATAGAACAAAAATTTTAGACATGCAATAAGAAATAACACACGTGAAACAAGTATTTTTCCTAGGAAAACAAACTTCTAAAAATCCCAATGCTTGCTTGCATTAAATCAGAAGAATAAAGATGTATTAAAATTGCTTTGCTCAACTGAGCACACCCTGGAAGCGCATAACTTATATCTTTTCTCATTGGAAGGCTCTGACCCAAACTTAGTAAAATTTTTCCTCTGCTTGAGATCCTATTTCCTTGTGTTGTTCCTTGAGAAATTAGGCCCCTATTATTTAGGAAATTTCTCAAATTGATTGCACAATTCCCTTAGGCTGATCCTTTGACTGGATGAAACACTTGTACACTCAAGACTAGTCTACAACTGATGTTACACTACCTTGGAATCTCTAGCTCAATTGGGTAACTTGAATTCTGTGCATGCACTAGCTATTTTGGGTTGATTGATCAGTTAACTAGATGATCACTGAGTTTGACTGAAGTCCCACTACTTAACTAACCTTCCACTAGTTGCTCTAAAAGATGGAACTAGTTTAACTAAAAGAAACCTAAGGTAACTAACCTTGATTGTTACAAATTAGCGATCACACATGCTAAACTGAACTCTTTCTCCTCCAACTCAAATTTACCAAGTAAATTGGGTGACACAAGACATGTCACAAAAGTTAACATCGTCCAAGTTGTCTACTGATGTGGAAATTCAAATTTTCTCAATTTAATCAAGAAAAAATCAAATTGAGAATTTTATGTTGATCATTTAATAACAATAGGAGATGAGAAACTGATCAACTCTTGCAAGGAGGACCTTGCAAGGAAATTTGGGATGAATGAAATGGGTCTCATGCACTACTTCCTCGGGCTAGAAGTATGGCAAGGTGATGGGGAATTGTTTGTGTCTCAAGACAATTATTCCACCTAGATATTGTAAAGATTTTGCATGGAGAGTTATAAGCCCATGGAGACACATCTAGAGAATAGCTGGAGGAAGGAGAATGCAACTTCAAGTGAAGAGGTTGATGCCACCATTTACTAGAAGCTAGTGGTTTCACTGATGTATCTTGTGAACACACGACCAAATATGTTTTATGCAGTCAACCAACTAAGCCAAGATATGGTTAGGCCAACCAAATTGTATTGGAAGGTAGCTAAGCATGTTTTAACATACCTCAGAGGCACTACCCAATATGGATTATGGTACATACAGATAAAGTGATTGTAGTTGTGTGGCTTCACATATGCATATTGGGCAGGGAGTCCATTCTACGGAAAGGGTACACCGGGAGGAATTTTTAGTGTTGGGTCTGTAGCCATTTCCTGGTACAACAAGAAGTAGAGGTCTTTGGTGATCAACCTGATAGAAGTTGAATACATAGCTACAACTCAAGAAACATTTGAAGCAATCTGGATGAGAAAGATACATGTGGGGTTGTTTGGTAAGGAGATGAATCCTACTATGATTTATTGTGATAATCATAGTTGCATTTAGCTCTATGATAACATAGTATTTCATGATCAATCCAAGCATATATATATCTAGTATCATCATTTACGAGACTATGTGCAAAGGAAGATAATGTTGCTATAATACATTTCGAGAGAGGAACAAGATGCTGACATCTTGACAAAGGCTTTGCCAAGAGGGAAGTTCGAATTCCACAAGTGCAGGATAGGGGTGGTTTAAAATCCCTTTCTTGCTAAGAGGGAGTGTTGAAAAGTGTAGAAAGAAAGTATCAATTTAACTTTTCCTTGGTCAAATTGAGAAAATTCGAATTTCCACATTAGTAGACAACTTGGAGGTAGTTAACTGAGGTGACATGGCTCTTGTCACTTAGTTAGCTAATTCAATTCAAGTTAGAGGGATTGGAGTTTAATTATGCATGTGTGATTTCTAATTGGTAGCAATCCAGTTCAATTATTTCCAATTGTATTCATTTAACCTAGTTCTAACTGTTGATAGAACTAGTTGGAGGTTAGCTTTGCAACGAGACAACAATCTAACTCATTGATCATCTAGTTAGCTGATCTATCAACCAAAAATAACCCGTGCATGTAGAGAATTCAAGTTCCCCAAATGTGGTGGAGATTCCAAGGAAATGTAATTTCATTTTTAGACTAATATTGAGTGTACAAGTGTTGCATGCAATCAAAGGATCACCTTGGGAATTTGGCAATCAATTGGTGTAAAATTACTAAAAAATAGGGGCCTAATTCCTTAGGATTTGTGAAAAGAAATAGGGGCTCAATTTGAGGTAGAAATTGTCTAATTCTGGGTCATAGATTCTCATTGAGTAGAGAGATGGGTTATTCACTTGCAAGTTGTGCTCAAAGCAGGCATGCAATTGTAATACATTCTCTATTCATTTGATTAATGCAAGCAGGCTTAAGGGGTTTTACCAGTTGGTTTCCCCTAGATAAATAGTGTACTTGTGTATGTGATTGATGCATGTTTGTGAATGTTTTTCTAAATTATAAATTTCATTCCGCAAATTAGTAGAGTAGAATTATTTCTCATGATTTTAGATTAAATTTCTTGAGCAGTTGCAATTTTATCAAATTTATACACAAAGGCCACGTGAGTCCACATGGAGATACATGAACTGACGTGGACCCTTCTTATTGGAAAAATTTGAATGTTTATAACTTTTGATCCAGAACTCGAATTGAGGTAAATTTTATATGACATCAAAAAGATCTTGATGAGCTAATATCAATGGTGGTATCAATATTAAATTCCACAAAAAAAAAGTTTTTTGCAAACCCAATCTTCATAATAGATCTTGGAGATTGGGTCAAAATGAGCATGTGTCACCTCCTGCAAAAAAGATAAGCCAAGGGGTGAGAGGGAGTCTTATGGAGTGGTATAAAAACCCAGGTTCATCACTCGAATTGGATGGGAATTAAAAGAGAAATTTTAGAGCTTTGATACATAGTGGTATTAGAGAAAATATTCAACACTATACCTATTGGCTTGAAGGGCCCTGACCCAGGTTCAGAGTTAATTAGCCAAACAAATCCCTACACTATTGGCCCTTTCAGCATCAGCCCACATAGCGCGGACTAAAGTCCCAACCAAAGCCTTATGGGGGGATGCTGGAACCAAGTTTCCACACCCTTGAGATGTTTAAGGTATCGATTTAGTCCAACTGTGCCTACCTTCACGCACATCACTTCACGCACTGTGCTGAACTGTGAGACCTTCATGATCTATTATAATCACCTTCGCATAGCCCTTACCAGGGGCTGAGGTGCTTTCGCACTACTATGGCAGTGATCTGCACTATTTCCCCAAACTATACCGTGGATCTTACTTATCTTCTTAAAGATCCTAGTTAACGTTGTGTAAATAGATACTTTATCTCACATTCACTTAATTATCATAGTCCCATATGTTCGTGCATCATATAAACAGTAGAAATGCAATTCATACCCAATACATTCAATGTAGAAAATAGGAAATAAATACACAAGAATGATATAAAACTTCTCTTTATTAATGCTTCCAACTGTTACAGACTCGACTCGCCCTGCACACTTAGCTGCAGGGGTCCACACACTCAACTATGAACTACTAGGCCTCTGCGCACTCGGCTGCAGAGGCTTCTCCTACTCTACGACCCAAAACTAGAATTTACACTTCAAATACTCCGCTATGCTTCTATTCCATGATCATCAATTGATTTGATTCCATTTACTATTTTACACTAAGAGCCTCACTCTATTTATAAAATTCCATGGTCCGCGGACCATGGGTAGATCTCTACAATCGACATTACATTACAAAATTAAGGATGGACAACCTTATGAATCTTTTACAACTTCATGCTCCGCGCCCACAAAAGGCGGAGTCTTTTACATCAGGGTTACAATTTGTGACCAAAATCTGGGCTCTAAGCCCCAAAACTTTCCTTGGGGTATCCCGTGCCCAACAATACCTTTGGGAATAAAAATGGAGGTCTGATATAGAGTAGTGATGGAGCTTTGGTTCAAGCACTAGGTATGGAGGGATATAGTAAATTAATTCGTTATATGAATACTTATTTAAGGTATTAGTTAATGCACTTAGTAACTTGATGCACTACTTATATGCTCTTTGTTTCCTAGTAAATGAAATTGATGTGGCTTTTGGTTTTGTGAAGAGCTATATCAACATTCTTAGTGCTGACATACCAAGGCTATGGTTAAGATGGTTATATTCAATTTTAATAACATCTATGTGTGTGTGTGTGTGACAACAGATAAGAAGAATCACTTAAAGTTTAATGCAACAAGATAAACATGCAATATTAACATTTATAATGCTAACTAGATTCCCTAGAGCAACCTGACATAATTGCAAAATTTTATGGCCGAGTGATGTAGCAATAACTATGAAGGGGGGTCTCTTAACTTATCTCTTGCTAGTCTTAATAATTTTGTTTAATATTATAAGTTGTCATATGCTAATGCATGATAAAAAGCAAGACATGAACTAGTTTAATTATGCATAAAAATTATATAAATATTAAATAAGGATATGCTAGATGCATGAAGGCATGCTAGGTGCATACAACAATGGACATGCATGCATAAAGCCTCGGTGTAGTGTGCTATCATAACATGATTTAGATGACCCATTCGAGAATAGAATAGGAGCAATAGAGCCTATAAATAAGAGAAAATACGAGGTTTCTTCCAATTATTAGTTTCTTAAGACAAGTGTTCTAAGAATTATTCATTATGGCTCTTGCACACTTAAATATTTGTTTGAATGCTTCAATTAAGTGCATGCTACGAGTCTATGCTTTTGAGGTTGAATGAAGGAGTGATTGCATTCTAAGGCAGTGACACTAATATAATGTGTGCTAAGAAAACTAATATGGAAATGAGTAGAAAAAGGGTAAGGGACCCCAAGGCTATTACAAGGAATAAATTTGGGTTGAGATCCTATTAAGAATTTGAGAGAATTTATTTATGCGTAATAAAATTGCTATGCTTATTCATGTGATTACTAATCTTGATGAAATCCCCAATGAGCATTGGAATTCTGCTTTGTATAATTGCATCAGAGAAAAGATGTTGATGAAGGATCAGACAAGATGGACTTGATTGAGTCCATAATGTTACAATTGTGAAAATGGCTGGAGAAGGTAGTTTCACTTAGCTGAAATTTGTCCTTGGCTGATATATTTTATTTGTGAAATCATATATGAATGTGAGAATGGTAAGCAAATAAGAAACATGTAATTGCTATGTTTTGGGTAATACAGTGAGGTTACCTAATAAATTCTATGTCACATGGAACATTCATATGGAAAGTGTGAAATAATTATCTCTTTCTATTAACTTACACATGACGGAAATTAGTGTGCTTCTGCTTATGATATTTGTTGTGGAATAATTGAAAATAACAAATGATGAAAGTTGGATCTAAAAATAATAGTGCATGGATAGCATGGAATATATGCATGTATGGCACATGCATGACACAATGTATATGCACTTGTTTGGGTAGTTGTTAGAAGACAATGTTTGAATATGTAAATTGGATACGTAATGCAAATGCTCTTTATGAAAATTTCATGGAAACTTGTAAGCAGTTGAATTTATAGAGAGGTGACTAATATGTGAGGTTGAGATCATTTCAGAGATTTCTTAATATTACAACAATAGGTAGAGCCCTGTGGTGCGTATCAAACTACCAAAAAAATGGACTACAGACCCCTGCGATGCTTGCTATGAAAACACAACTACCAAACTACCAAAATAGTGGATTGAATCTCCTAAAACATTCTTGATGCAATACCTGGGCTCACCACCTTTTTGGTGCTATTTCTAAGGAGGTGTCTGCTTGTCTTTCTATTTTGCATTTAGTAGATAGATTTTATTCTTTCTTTTATTTATGTTTTTCATTTTGTTTTGAAAAAACACATAATTTTTTTTTCTTTCATGCCTCATAGGAGTAGAGACATTTTAGGGAAATTCTTACCAAATACCCACACACCATCTTGTTCAGTGACTGCCAACTTCCCTCTATGACTGTAGGGGAGTTAGAGGACCCCTTAGGTGAACAACCTAAGATCTTGGAAGAGCCTATTGGGGAAGAAGAAGGAGAACCCATTCCACATACCCACACCATAGCTGAAAATAGAAATGGGGGTTCTTTTCCCATCAAAGAGACTAATGGATATGCTAGGATGAAAAATATAAGCCCTTCTCCCCTTCCTCACTTTCATGGCTTCACCTCAGAGGACCCTGATACTTTTTGGTTTGAGTTTGTTGTTGTCTATAGAACTATTTATTACACCTTTGATGACCAGAAGTTGAAGTCGTTACCATCCACCCTTAAGGATGCAACCTCGATGTGGCTGATGGATCTACCTGGGGATAACATCACTACCTGGGCTCAAATGCAACAATCCTTTAACAACAAGTACACAGACTATTATGGGTCCAGAGACACCAAAGAGGAAATATTTAGAATGACACTTGGACGGGATGAATCCATAGAAGACTACAAGGGAAGGTTCTAGCTCAGTTGTAAAAGGGCTAGATGCACCCTTGATCTTGAACCAGGCAAGTTAGTCCTTCTTAGAGGAATCAGGGAGGACATATTGGAAACCCTAAAAATGATGTCTGGTGGAGACATTTATCAGCTAGCCTCTGACAACAGTAAGACAATATTCAAAAAACATTATAGGGCTGCTAGAAATAAGGGTAGGGCTAGTCAAGATTTGGCCAGTTCCTCTTCATCCACCACACCTATCAAGAATGAAATTGGAAACATGTTGGAGGACTTTAAAAGTGAAATTCTCCACACCTTTTCTATGCAAATGGATACCATGCAGATCAAGAGGAGACACGAGGAAACAAAGAGAGACTTAGCTATCTTTTGTCCTAAATGTACTAGAAGGCACCCAATGAATGAATATCCATTAAATGTTATATAGGTATACTCAGTCTGTGAGGAAAACCGTTCCACAAATAAGTGTCTTTCTTTTCCTCGATTGAAAGTTGTATACGAAGGGGCAGAAGGTGGGGCTGAACAACTCTGTTACATCAATCAAAGGAGGCCTCAAGGGCATTAGTTATACCAAAAGGGCATGCAGGGTGCATCCTATTCCTATTACCATCCCAACCAGAATTCACCCCTGCCCCCTTGGTATTCTTCTACTCATCCTTCATGGTCCAGATGTTCTCCTTGGTCTTATGCACCTCAGTATCCTCCCCAACCTACCAATGAAACATTTAAGCCATATGCTTCTACACATCCTTAGTGGAATAACCCATCAAAAGGTTGGAGGCCTCCATTCAACCACCTCCTGCTTTATTGCCTCCACCTCCATCTCAACCTCAACTCATTCTTCCTGCTCTGCCTAAGAAACCTCAGATGCCTGCTCAACCAAATTCGAACCCAAATAACAAACATGCACAACAGTTCTGTAGTGGAGAGACATCTTACGCTTCCTATGTTGTGGAGATTCAAGAAATCAATATGAGGTCTCAAAGAGTGCTCCCAAATAAGCAACCTCCATCTCCACCTGAGGAGCTTGAGAGGTAAAGGAAGAGAGTGGCACTCAAGTAAATCCACCTCCTTTTCCTGAAATATTGATCCATCCTAACCAAGACACCCCAAAAGAGACCGAACTTCTACGAGAATTAAAAAACTTGTGTGTTAAAATCCCACTCCTCCAAGCTATCAAGGATGTTCCCATCTACAATAAGCTTATAAAAGAGAAATTCTTCAAACATCCCAAGAGGAGAAAGAAAGAAACCCCTACCATCAATGTCATTGGTCAATTATCTGATATAATGTTGGACGGAGTGATTTTGCCAAAGTATCTAGACCCTAGAAATCCTATGGTAGATGTGCACATTGATGGAATCATTGTGCCTCACATCTTGATTGATCTTGGGGTTGCTATCAATGTGATGACTATGGAAACCATGCTCAAGCTAAACTTCCAAGGATGTTTGATAAATACCACCACAATGCTACAACTTGTAGGTAGGTCCACAGTGGCTCCTGAGGGAGTTGTTTAGGATGTTATGGTCTCTATTGGTTCCTAGGAGTATCCTGCTGACTTCCTAGTTCTATAGCCAAAGAAAAAAATTCAATGGCTATCCTCTCATCCTTGGAAGACCATGGCTAGCCATTGCTGATTATTGCATAAGTTTTAGAGCTAGGAACATGACCATTAAGAATGGACATTTGTCCAAATAGTTGGTATTTTTCTCTCCTTCTCAACCATCCCTGGAGCATGACTTAGCCCTATGGTTGGAAGAGGAGGAGGAAGATGAAGTGTATCATACCACATCCCATCCAATCTGTACCCTACATGCTGTTACAGGAGGGGGGAACCTGATGAAGATGACCTCATTGACCAAATCCTCCAGAACCAACCCCCAACACCATGCCTTTTGATGAGCTTTTGAAGGAATTTGAGGGTAATCCTTGGATTGAGTTATACCTAATTGACCTATTGTAGTGGCTACAATACCCTCCAAAATTTTTCCTTAGCTTTGTTTTGGAGCCTCCTTACTAACCATCCTTAGCAGCATGTCTTGCACTGTCAAGTGCATAGGCTTCAACTGAGTTTTAGTGGCTTGCTTGCTTGTGCATGTCAGTTTTTTTCTCTCCCACTGGCAAGCCAATAGTCCAAACTTAGGAAAATATATGGCTGATATTTTCCCTCTGAAAATGGCACAATGTTGGAGGGGAACAAACATTCCCTCCAGAAATTGCGCAATTATACTAGGCTCCAGAATTGTGCAATCTAGCTAGGTAGCCCTCCCTAAAAAAATTGCGCAATCCAGCTTGAAACTGGACTTAAGCCCTGAAATTGTGAAATTCTGGGTGGCAGTGACCTACTCACCCCAGAAACTATGCAATTCCTAAGGGACAGCCAACCCTACTTAATGATGAAAATATGTAAATCCCTTTCCCAGGCTTGCAGACTGCTGCATGTACCTTCAGGTTGACCGGCTCCCTCTGGGACCAAGCAATCCTCATTTGCATGCATGGGTTTCTTTTCCTGAAATAGAGAAAAGAAACATGCAAAAAGAATCCTTAGCTTTTAGGGATCTATTTTTAGAAGCTGGAAGTTACATGCAAATATTGTTTTAGAAACTTCCCTCCAAGTGTCGCTTTTTCCTAGATTTGTGGCATGCATGTCATAAGCCTCAAACTTATTTATTCAATGCTGCAGGGCTCATTCCTCACATCAATCTTGGAGCTTTGACATCCCAGATCGCAACTAGGAGTCTTTGGCACATTCAACTCAACTTTTTCCAAGGAAGTCTGCTTTTCATGTCATTTGCTGCTTTTCTATCGCTTTTTCCATTTTGCTTTGTATGAATGCTGTTTTCTTGGTTTTGTTGAATGCTTATTATCGTTTTGATGTATGTTAGCTTGTACAAGCATCATTTCAGTTTTTATTTTCATCTCATTGTTGTTGCATGCATGACACTGTTTTGCACTAACGGTTGCGAATGTGATGACTCGTTTCACACACACGCATGTGTTCCCATTTTCGGAATCCTGCATTCATTGTTTTCATTCATTATCTTTCACTCTTTATTACACCCAATCTCGCCATGCATCCAAACCTTTTCATGTTTTCAGTCGCCCATCATCGAGTCCAGGTAGCCACTGGCCCAGAAATTGCCTTACCTAGATAACGATGCACATTTATGGAAGTGAAGGCTCTGCCTTCCCTCTAGAAACTATGTAAATTTGGCCAGCACTAACCTCTTGGCTTGAATTGTGCAATTCTTGGAGGCAGTGCCTTGCTGACCTAGAAAATTGCGCAATGCAATCCCAATGCAATCCTTAAGATTGCATGCCCTTGCTGATTGAAACTGCACATTACGTAGTTTGAGTCCTCAACAGGCCAAGTTGGACTGTGCATTGTACAGTTCCAGTAGTTAGTTAGCCTCCTGATAGCCCGGACTGTTCCTTGTACAGTTTTCGCAGTCCGTCTCCCAGCCTCCTGGTAAAAATTGCACAATCTTTACTACTAGTCACCTAGGTGCGTTGCATGTCAGTCCTCAGATTTGTTTTGGTTTTCAACTGACAGATTTCTTTCCATGAGTGTTGCTATGTCTCTAGGTATAACAGTTGTTCATCTGTCTCTCAACAATACAGTTATGTTGTGCTTATCAACAACCCCCCCATTTATTAGTATTAGTAATAACATTAATAAATGGGGACCCTTCCAAAAAAATCAAATCTTAGCATTTAATCATGCCGTTATTTTTTTTAGAATAAAATAAGATGTCAAAGTGGCACTTGCTAAAACATGGAAATTTACCTTTTCATACTCTAAGCGCATAAAACTTCAAAACTATAAGTTTCTTATAAAAGTGCCACATGATCAAAAGCCTAAGAATAACTTTATAATGGAAAGTCCTGAATATTAAAGTAAACCTTTAAAAGCCCCACTTTAAGAGGATTATTCTCGCATCGCAAAACAATTACAGTGGACCTCCCTTATAAAAGTTAACCCTTGAAAATGCGATCCGCGAAAATGCAAGATCATAAAATCCTATAATCTTGTCGCAGCGCAGTTTCAAACACGCGGTGCTACTTGATAAATCATTTTGCACAACAATTTTTGAATTCATTTGACATGTACTCACCTCCATTATCACTCATGAGAGCCTTCACCTTCTTGCCAATTTCTTTCTCAACCAGTGCCTTGAATTCTACGAACTTGGAGATTGTATCATCTTTCCTCCGCATGAAGAAGATGCAACATTTCTGTGAGAAGTCATTAATTAAAATGGAAAAATAATTGAGCCTGGTAGTGGAGGCTATTGAGAAAGGTCCATAGACATCAGGGAGGATCCCTTCAAGGACTTCAGGTGATTTTCTATCCTGATCATGGAATGTGGATTTTGTGTACTTACCCAAAGTGCATCCTTTGCATACATCTTGCTGCTCAAGTGCTCCTTTGGGGAGGCATGTGGTTATCTATTGCATGATATTTAGGGTGACATGATGTAAATGGCCAAGCCTTCTGTGCCACAATTCACTGACATCGTGGACTTGCACCTTCTCTACCTTTGTTCTTAATGCAACACAATCTTCCACTTCTAACTTATACAAGTTCTTCACACGAAACCTGATTTGATTCTCCCGTCCCATGACTATGTGTCTCTTACATAGACAAGATTTTTCTTTAGTCCTGAAACAAACATGACATCCTTGAGTTTGAGGGGGGAGCCCAACACCCTCTGAAAGGTGACTGTACCAATCCTGGTCGCACTATACCTTCCGTCATCCCCCATCTCGATGCACATCTTAAAATATTTTTCTTCTAGGTCACTAAAAAAATATATACAACTTGTCATGTGAAACGATGCAATTGAGTCCAAGTACCACACGATCCCCATCATTGTTCTCACCATGCATGCAATGAGGGTAAATTCAAGATCGAACTGTGAATCCAAGGCTTCACTTACTGCTTCTCCTCAGGTATTCTTTATTGCCTTCTTGTGTGGAAACTTCATGGAAGAATGCTTGAATTCATGACAATGGAAACATTTATTTCTGGACAAATATTTCTTCTTGCCCCCTTGACTGGATTCTTGTTTGGATTGAAATTTCTTCCCTTTTCCCTTCTCTTCCTTTCCATCCAAAGAAAAGTTTTCTTCATCCTCGCCCTTGACTGAAGTCCTATCTATGGTATTTCACCTTATTTCCTCTTGTACCAAATCAGACCATAAGCACTCATCAAATCTGGAAAGCTATGCTAGCTCTTGGGAAGGCCCCAAAGGGATAGGCTTACCAACTCTTCTTCAGGGAAAATAACACCGACCCTACCAAGTTCATCAAAACACTATGTAAACTTTCTCGGATACTACGGAATCCTGTCATTCTTTTGCATCTTGATACTTTGAAGTTTAATGTTGAGCGACAACTTCCTGTGCTCACTATTATTCTTGAAAATTTTGTCAGTTCTTTCCACATTACAAACAAAGTTTCTTTTCTGTGGAGATTTGAGACAATGTAATCCCATACTCCCTCCAATATTATTCTCGTTTCCTTGGATACATATTTATTCCATTGAGCAAGGTGTTGGGCATCATATTCTTATGTTTTTGCAACATTTGACTTGATGTATTCTAACAATCCATTATCATCCAATGGTGCCTCCATGTGATCCTTCCATGCAAAAAAATTAGAGTTGTCTTCCAAGGCATACTCTAGCCTTAGTCCATTGAAGGCCATCTTCTCAACTCTAAAGAAATCCTATTACACTAAACTCGAAAATCGAACCTCCTGAGAACAACTTCGAATTCCTACTCTAATGTGAATCCTGCTCTGATACCATGTAAAAATTATGATGTAGATTTGCAACTTCTCATGAAGTTTTAATCAAAATCACAAGACACAAACCTACTCTACTGCTCTGCGGACATTAATTCACAATATAGAACAAAAATTTTAGACATGCAATAAGAAATAACACACATGAAACAAGTATTTTTCCTAGGAAAACAAACTTCTAAAAATCCCAATGCTTTCTTGCATTAAATCAGAAGAATACAGATGTATTAAAATTTCTTTGCTCAACTGAGCACACCCTGGAAGCGCATAACTTATCTCTTTGCTCACTAGAAGGCTCTGAACCAGACTTAGTAAAATTTTTCCTCTACTTGAGTTCCTATTTCCTTGTGTTGTTCCTTGAGAAATTAGGCCCCTATTATTTAGGAAATTTCTCAAATTGATTGCACAATTCCCTTAGGCTGATCCTTTGACTGGATGAAACACCTGTACACTCAAGACTAGTCTACAACTGATGTTACACTACCTTGGAATCTCTAGCTCAATTGGGTAACTCGAATTTTATGCATGCACTAGCTATTTTGGGTTGATTGATCAGTTAACTGGATGATCACTGAGTTTGACTGAAGTCCCATTACTTAACTGACCTTCCACTAGTTGCTCCAAAAGATGGAACTAGTTTAACTAAAAGCAACCTAAGGTAACTAACCTTGATTGTTACAAATTAGTGATCACACATGCTAAACTGAACTCTTTCTCCTCCAACTCAAATTTACCGAGTAAATTGGGTGACACAAGACATGTCACAAAAGTTAACATTGTCCAAGTTGTCTACTGATGTGGAAATTCAAATTTTCTCAATTTAATCAAGAAAAAATCAAATTGAGAATTTCTTTCTGCATTTTTCAACGATATGTTGATCATTTAATAACAATAGGTGATGAGAAACTGATCAACTCTTGCAAGGAGGACCTTGCAAGGAAATTTGGGATGAACGACATGGGTCTCATGCACTACTTCCTTGGGTTGGAAGTATGGCAAGGTGATGGGGAATTGTTTGTGTCTCAAGACAATTATTCCACCTAGATATTGTAAAGATTTTGCATGGAGAGTTATAAGCCCATGGAGACACATCTAGCGAACAACTAGAGGAAGGAGAATGTGACTTCAGGTGAAGAGGTTGATGCCACCATTTACTAGAAGCTAGTGGTTTCACTCATGTATCTTGTGAACACATGACCAAGTATGTGTTATGCAGTCAACCAACTGAGCCAAGATATGGTTAGGCCAACCAAATTGTATTGGAAGGTAGCTAAGCATGTTTTAACATACCTCAGAGGCACTACCCAGTATGGATTATGGTACATACAAACAAAGTGATTGCAGTTGTGTGGCTTCACAGATGCATATTTGGTAGGGAGTCCATCCGATGGAAAGAGTACACCGAGATGATTTTTTAGTGTTCGGTCTACAACCATTTCCTGGTACAACAAGAAGCAGATGTCTTTGGTGATCAACCTGATAGAAGTTGAATACATAGCTACAACTCAAGAAACATTTGAAGCGATCTGGATGAGAAAGATACATGTGGGGTTGTTTGGTAAGGAGATGGATCCTACTATGATCTATTGTGATAATCCTAGTTGCATTAAGATCTATGATAACATAGTATTTCATGAACAATCCAAGCATATATATATTTGGTATCATCATTTACGAGACTATGTGCAAAGGAAGATAATGTTGCTATAATACATTTCGACAGAGGAACAAGATGCTGACATCTTGACAAAGGCTTTGCCAAGAGGGAAGTTTGAATTCCACAAGTGTAGGATAGGGGTGGTTTAAAATCCCTTTCTTGCTAAGAGGGAGAGTTGAAAAGTGTAGAAAGAAAGTATCAATTTAACTTTTCCTTGGTCAATTGAGAAAATTCGAATTTCCACATCAGTAGACAACTTGGAGGTAGTTAACTGAGGTGACATGGTTCTTGTCACTTAGTTAGCTATTGATTTCAAGTTAGAGGGATTGGAGTTTAATTATGCATGTGTGCTTTCTAATTGGTAGCAATCCAGTTCAATTGTTTCCAATTGTATTCATTTAACCTAGTTCTAACCGTTGATAGAACTAGTTGGAGGTTAGCTTTGCAACGAGACAACAATCTAACTCATTCATCATCTAGTTAACTAATCTATCAACCAAAAATAACCCGTGCATGCAGAGAATTCAAGTTCCCCAGTTGTGGTGGAGATTCCAAGTAAATGTAATGTTGATTTTAGACTAATATTGAGTGTACAAGTGTTGCATGCAGTCAAAGGATCACCTTGGGAATTTGGCAATCAATTGGTGGAAAATTACAAAAAAATAGGGGCCTAATTCCTCAGGATTGGTGAAAAGAAATAGGGGCTCAATTTGAGGCAGAAATTGTCTAATTCTGGGTCATATATTCTCATTGAGTAGAGAGATGGGTTATTCACTTGCAGGCTGTGCTCAATGTGGGCATGCAATTGTAATACATTCTCTATTCATTTGATTAATGCAAGCAGGCTTATGGGGTTTTACCAGTTGGTTTCCCCTAGATAAATATGTGACTTGTGTATGTGATTGATGCATTGTTTTTGAATGTTTTCCTAAATGATAAATTTCATTCAGAAAATTAGTAGAGTAGAATTATTTCTCATGATTTTAGATTAAATTTCTTGAGCAGTTGCAATTTTATCAAATTTATACACAAAGGCCACGTGAGTCCACATGGAGATACATGAACTGACATGGACCCTTCTTATTGGAAAAATTTGAATGTTTATAACTTTTGATACAGAACTCGAATTGAGGTAAATTTTGTATCATCAAAAAGATCTTGATGAGCTGATATCAATGGTAGTATCAATATTAAATTCCATAAAATAAAATAAAAATGAAGTTTTTTGCAAACCCAATATTCATAATAGATCTTGGAGATTAGGTCAAAATGAACATGTGTCACCTCTTGCAACAAAGATAAGCCAAGGGGTGAGAGGGAGTCTTATAGAGTGGTATAAAAACCTAGGTTCATCACTCGAATTAGATGGGCCTTAAAAGAGAAATTTTAGAGCTTTGATACATAGTGGTATTAGAGAAAATATTCAACACTATACCTATTGGCTTGAAGGGGCCTAACCCAAGTTCGGAGTTAATTAGCCAATAAAATCCCTACACTACTGGCCCTTTCGGCATCAACCCGCAGAGCCGGGACTAAAGTCCCACCCAAAGCAGTATGGGGGGATGTTGGAACCAAGTTTCCGCACCCTTGAGATGTTTGAGGTGTCGATTTAGTCCAATTGTGCCTACCTTCGTGAATGTCACTTCGCGCATTGTGCTGACCTGCGAGACCTTCACGATCTGTTATAATCGCCTTCGTGTATCCCTAACCAGGGGCTGAGGTGCTTTCACACTACTTTGGCAGCGATCTGCGCTATTTCCACAAACTATATCGCGAATCTTACTTATCTTCTTAAAGATCCTAGTTAACATCATGTAAATAGATACTTTATCTCACATTCACTTAATTATCATGGTCCCATATGTTCGCGCATCATATAAACAGTAGAAATGCAATTCATACCCAATACATTCAATGTAGAAAACAGGAAATAAATACACATGAATGATATAAAACTTCTCTTTATTAATGCTTCCAACTGTTATAGACTCGACTCACCCTGCGCACTCAGCTGCAGGGGTCCGCGCACTCAATTGCAGACTACTAGGCCTCTGCGCACTCAGCTACAGAGCCTTCTCCTACTCTACGACCCAAAACTAGACTTTACACTTCAGATACTCCACTATGCTTCTATTCCATGATCATCAATTGATTTGATTCCATTTATTGTTTTACACTTAGAGCCTCGCTCTATTTATACAATCCCATGGTCCGCGGACCATGGGCAGATCTCTACAGTCGACATTACATTAAAAAATTAAGGGCAGACAACCTTATGACTTTTTTACAACTTCATGCTCTACGCCCACAAAAGGTGGAGTCTTTTACATCCGGGTTACAATTTGTGACCAAAATCTGGGCTCTAAGCCCCAAAACGTTCCTTGGGGGATCCCGTACCCAACAGGCCCCCAACACAAACATTGTGACTCACCCTCAAGTCACTCTATCAGTGCGAAGATCTTTGCGCGAAGACCTCCCAACTCTGCCTGGACTGCTGCAAGATCGACAACGCACTTAGAAGCTACCTATTGTGCTTCTTGGACGCGCTGTTCAGAAACCGCTGTAGCTGAACTGCTTTGCTGAATCTATTCCTGCATTCCCTACATTTGCATGAGATTGGCTTTAATGGAGGCGATAATGATAAAAGCCTCATTTCTTGCTCAGCAATCATTGCTCCGGTATCCATGGCTTCCTCAGGCACTGCCATACTACTATTCCACAATTCTCTCAACGACTCGGGTAAGTGATCAAACAACGACTTCGACTTCAAAATATCAAACAAATCTGGGTTCATGAATCTCTGGGTGCGCAACAGCTCAATTCTCAAATTGCCAAGTGTTTTTTGCTCGGAAACCCTTTGCAATTTATAGTGCCTTTTGAATTTGAATTCGACCATTCCCCCCACATTCGGTCCATCAATGCTCACTTGGCGGTAAATTTTCAAGAATCTGGTCCATAAAGTTCGCCTTAACTGCCTGCCGCCCGCTCCATTTGGTCTCAAGCCAAGCATCACATTGTGAATAGTGATTGTAACGGTCACTTCTCAACTTACCCGCACAGCAGCGCAACTACCCTCGTGCTGTCACGGACCCTATGACACTTCACTACTGTGCACAGTCTTGACATCACATAGCTCCTGGGTATAGTAGTTTATAGTCCCGCGCCTCCTTGTAGCTTCCTGGAGCGCTAAGGTTATGCTTCCTGTAGCTAGTCAGATGGCCAGGCCACCTGTGTATGCCTTCAAATGACTGCCATTGACTTTTCCTGGGAAGAGTTCTCCATTTAACTTTACCAATTGCACCACGCCACCATATTTGATCTCATTAATAACATACGGTCCCAACCAATGCATTCTGAGCTTCCCTGGGAATTAATCAAACTTACTATCATATAGAAACACCAAATCGTTCACCTTGAAGGTGCGCAACTTAATGTGTGGATCGTGCCAAGCATTTTCACGCTGCTTTTGTTCTTGCTGGTGAAATCTAGCCAAAAACCATTCTTCTTGAAGCTCCTCCAATTGCACAAACCTCTCCTCCAGGGCTCCCCGTTCCGTCATACCTATGAGCGCCGCTATGCGCAAACTAGGTATGATGTACGCCATAGGCATTACAGCTTCTACTCCATAGACAAGCCAAAAAGGTGTCTGTCCCATCAGTTTCTTGCATGCCATCCTATAAACCCATAATACTGTGGGTACGCGCAGGTCCCAATCACTTTGTTGCACGTTACATACCTTGTTCAGCGTGTTGCAGACCTGGTTGAATGCTTCCACGTGGATAACCTTCTGCACAATTGTTCTTCCTACATGATGTTTCCCCAACATTGAGAGCCATTTTCTCATTTGCCCCCCCCAAAACATGCTTATTGATCATACATTTCAGCACAGAGTTCATGTGCATCCACGTAGGTTGTTTTCCATATGCCTACACCCCCTGGCTAGATGCGCACACGGACTATCCCATCCATTGTATTTGTCTATCAATCGCACTCTAGTCTTCCCAAATCGTGTGCGCATCATCCTTCTACACTCGCGCCAGTCGTCAAAGCTCCCTTTGTGTGTACCCCACCACCTCACGGGCGTAGCGCGCAGTATCCAATCTAAGGCTTGGAAGCATTGCTTTTGCGGCACCTCCCTTTCAAATTTATTCAAGAAGGTGTCTACCTCACTTAGGCTATCATAAGTAGGTAGGTCTCTTACTTCTATTGATATGCAGTGCAGCGACCTTGTCATCATATTACAATTCATTGTAGTTACCTCATGTAACCCATTCTGCCATTGCTCCATATCCTCATCTGAATCTAAAGTATAGGAGATTTCACGCTCCCATGCAATCTGTCCATAGTGGGATTCACCAGTCTTGGTTTCATGTTGTTATCTTATAGATGCAGTCCAAATCATCATCACTTTCATAGTCGCGCACTGGCTCTGTATAGCATGATCCTTCAGCAAGGTCTAGGGGTATAACTATGCGTAGTGACTTCTTCTCAAAAATCATCTTATGCTTCTTCAGATTAATCACCTCGTTCATGTTAGTGGCCCAATCAATTCCTAAGAGTGCAGGGTAGGGATTGCTGTCATCAACAATCTCTATCACTTCAAAGTCTGCTAGCTCGCTCGCTTCCTCAATGTCCACAGTTATGCCCTACAATCGCCCCATGGGTATTATTTTCTATTGGTTCGTCATTCACAGTTGAATAGGAGACCACTGCAACGTAGGTCTCCCCATTCGCCCCCATGTCTGCTTCGACAGAACATTCGCATCCATTCCTAAATCGAGGATAACTTGATCCATCTCATATTCTTCGATCTGCGTCGTTAGTCTCATTTCTCTTCCTGTTCTTGTCTTGTGTTTTCCGATCTTCCTAACTACACGCAGTTCTCCTGGTGCGGTCCCAACGCATCTGTTAATGAGTTCCTGTAACCCTTTTACAACTTTATTGTCACACATTAACTTCATACATGTTTCCAAGAACGTTGTGAGCATGGATGGATCCATCTCTGGATCTGGTCTATCTTTGCTTCCTGAAGTGGAGGCATCAGCGAAGCTCTTCTTAGCTTCCATGAAAGTTTCCCAAGTGTGCTCCAAATCAAACTTTGCTTCCTTCGCCAGAGCTTTGCGAACCCAAGTACTATCTTCTGATTGTTTGCCTTTGTCATCTCCCATCACGATTCCACTTCAGAGCATAATATTTACATTTGGATCTTTCTCGCACAGCTCAGACCTCATCATCCATAGGTTCTAAGTCGGGGTAGGCAGTAGCGCGCCTTTGTCATGTATCCTAGATGTCAGTGTAGGACAATCTTCGGTCTCATGATCAAACAAGTTGCAATACAAACATGACGGGCACGTTGGGTTTGTGCAATCATGGGCATAATGTCCTAGCCCTCCGCAATTGTAGCATATCAACTATCCGCAACCTCTTCCAGGTCCTCCTCCTCCTCAGCCTCATACGCGCCCCTGAAATCCTGTTCGTGCGATTCCTGCATTTTGATCAAGGGGTCACATTTTAGCCTAAACTCTATAGGTGGGAGTTCTATACATCATTAACTCATAGATTCTACAAGTGCGCTCATCGTGTCCCACTAAACTACAAAATTTGTAGAACAACTATTGCGAATTTTGCATGTACTTCTCTAACAAGTGACAATTGTCCGTGGCATGTTTTCCAACTATTTGACAAATCGTGCACCACAAAGCAGGTGCCGTGCTAGGTCCTAATTGTGCTTCCAGCCTTAATGACACTGGTCCTCCTCCTGCGAGGTAATTTGCAAAAACTGGGTAGTGGTCCTTGTCATTTCCCTGACCCTTGCATTTTACACACCACACCTCTTCGCGCACTTCTAGTCGAGTTGTCCTGTCCTGTTTCAAACTTTGCATCTCCAGGCATAAATTCTTCAGCTGCGCATGCAGCTGCTGAACTCCTAAGTTAGGGTCCTACATTGGGGTCTCATGTAGCCTCATCGCAATCTCGAAGGCCTCTGCTTGATTCGTTAATTTCTGTTGCGATAGAGCACTCCTCAGATACAGCATTAGTGATGCTACAAACCATTCGTGATGTTGTCCATCTGTCAGATTCATATTAGCTTCGTGAATCGTGCATTTCAGTTTCTGATCCAGCTCCCAAGGAGTCTCGCCTAGTAGCATTGTGATCTATTTGAATCCAATGATTCACTGTGCTTCAGACTTCAGCCTGCTAAATTCTCTGGTTAGTGCTACTTGGATATCTGTGATTCCCGTGTTTGGATTATCATTGGAGTGCTTAATATACCAGGTCAATGCGCAGTCCTGCAGGGCGCTAACCAGTGTCGCTTTCTTTATATTGTCATATGTAACTCCTTGCGCTTCCCATACATCCCTTACCATGAACCAGAATTGGTCTGGATCCTCATTTCCCAAACTGTTGAGCACAGGAAACTTAACTGTGCTTGCCAAATTAAATCGTGGTGGTGGTACGGGTGAAAATGGAGGTGATGGTGGTGAAGCTGGTGGTGGTGAAGTTGGTGGAAATGGAACCATTTGTTGGCTTGAAGGGGCCTGACCCAGGTTCAGAGTTAATTAGCCAATAAATCCCCACACTACTGGCCCTTTCAGCATCAGCCCACAGAGCGCGGACTGAAGTCTCACCCGAAGCAGTATTGGGGGGATGTTGGAACCAAGTTTCCGCACCCTTGAGATGTTTGAAGTGTTGATTTAGTCCAACTGTGCCTACCTTTGCGCAGGTCACTACATGCACTATGTTGACCTACCAGACCTTCACAATCTGTTATAATCGCCTTTGTGTAGCACTAACCAGGGGCTGAGGTGCTTTCACGCTACTATGGCAACGATTTGTTCAATTTCCCCAAACTATACTGCGGACCTTACTTATCTTCTTAAAGATCCTATTTAACTTCGCATAAAAAGATAATTTATCTCAAATTCACTTAATTGTCACAGTCCCATATGTTCGCGCATCATATAAACAGTAGAAATGCAATTCATACCAAATACATTCAATGTAGAAAATAGGAAATAAATACACATGAATGATATAAAACTTCTCTTTAGTAATGCTTCCAACTGTTACAGACTCGACTTGCCCTGCGCACTTAGATTCAGGGGTCCGCGCACTTAGCTGCTGACTACTAGGCCTCTGCACACTCAGCTGCAGAGCCTTCTCCTACTCTACAACCCAAAAATAGACTTTACACTTCAGATACTCCACTATGCTTCTATTCCATGATCATCAATTGATTTGATTCCATTTACTATTTTACACTTAGAGCCTCTCTCTATTTATACAATCCCATGGTCCGCAGACCATGGGTAGATCTCTACAGCCGACATTACATTAAAAAATTAAGGGTGGAAAAACCTATGACTCTTTTACAACTTCACACTCTGCGCCCACAAAAGACGGAGTCTTTTACATCAGGGTTACAATTTGTGACCAAAATCTGGGCTCTAAGCCCCAAAAATTTCCTTGGGGGATCCCACGCCCAACAATACCTTTGGGAATAAAAATGGAGGTCTGATATAGAGTAGTGATGGAGCTTGGGTTCAAGCACTAGGTATGGAGGGCTATTGTAAATTAATTCGTTATATGAATACTTATTTAAGATATTAGTTGATGCACTTAGTAACTTTATGCACTACCTATATGCTTTTTGTTTCCTAGAAAATGAAATTGACGTGGCTTTTGGTTTTGTGAAGAGCTATATCAACATTCTTAGTGCTGACATACCAAGGCTATGGTTAAGATGGTTATATTCAATTTTAATAACATCTATGTGTGTGTGTGTGTGTGTGTGACCACAGATAAGAAGAATCACTTAAAGTTTAATGCAACAAGATAAACATGCAATATTAACATTTATAATGCTAACTAGATTCCCTAGAGAAACCTGACATGATTGCAAAAGTTTATGGCCGAGTGATGTAGCAATAACTTTGAAGGGGGATATCTTAACTTATCTCTTGCTAGTCCTAATAAATTTGTTTAATATTATGAGAAGTTTTCATATGCTAATGCATGATAAAAAGCAAGACATGAACTAGTTTAATTATGCATAAACATTATATAAATATTAAATAAGGATATGCTAGATGCATGGAGGCATGCTAGGTGCATACAACAATGGACATGCATGCATAAAGCCTCGGTGTAGTCTGCTATCATAACATGATTTAGATGACCTATTTGAGAATAGAATAGGAGCAATAGAGCCTATAAATAAGAGAAAATAAGAGGTTTCTTCCAATTATTAGTTTCTTAAGACAAGTGTTCTAAGAATGATTCATTATGGCTCTTGCACACTTAAATAATTGTTTGAATGCTTCAATTAAGTGCATGCTACGAGTCTATGCTTTTGAGGTTGAATGAAGGAGTGGTTGTGTTCTAAGGCAATGACACTAATATAATGTGCGCTAAGAAAACTAATATGGACATGAGTAGAAAAAGGGTAAGGGACCCCAAGGCTATTACAAGGAATAAATTTGGGTTGAGATCCTATTAAGAATTTGAGAGAATTTATTTATGTGTAATAAAATTGCTATGCTTATTCATGTGATTACTAATCTTGATGAAATCCCCAATGAGCATTGGAATTCTGCTTTGTATAATTGCATCAGAGAAAAGATGTTGATGAAGGATCAGGCAAGATGGACTTGATTGAGTCCATAATGTTACAATTGTGAAAATGGCTAGAGAAGGTAGTTTCCCTTAGCTGAAATTTGTGCTTGGCTGATATATTTTATTTGTGAAATCATATATGAATGTGAGAATGGTAAGCAAATAAGAAACATGTAATTGCTATGTTTTGGGTAATATAGTGAGGTTACCTAATAAATTCTATGTCACATGGAACATTTAGATGGAAAGTGTGAAATAATTATCTCTTTCTATTAACTTACACATGACGGAAATTAGTGTGCTTATGCTTATGATATTTGTTGTGGAATAATTGAAAATAACAAATGATGAAAGTTGGATCTAAAAATAATAGTGCATGGATAGCATGGAATATATGCATGTATGTCACATGCATGACATAATGTATATGCACTTGTTTGGGTAGTTGTTAGAAGACAATGTCTGAATATGTAAATTGGATACGTAATGTAAATGCTCTTTATGAAAATTTCATGGAAACTTGTAAGCAGTTGAATTGATAGAGAGGTGACTAATATGTGAGGTTGAGATCATTTCAGAGATTTCTTAATATTACAACAATAGGTAGAGCCCTGTGGTGCTTGCTATGAAATCACAAGTATCAAACCACGAAAAAAATGGACTACATACCCCTGTGATGCTTGCTATGAAAACACAACTGCCAAACCACCAAAATAGTGGATTAAATCTCCTAAAACATTCTTGATGCAATACCTGGGCTCACCACCTTTTTGGTGCCATTTCCGGGGCGATGTCTATTTGTCTTTCTATTTTGCATTTAGTAGATAGATTTTATTCTTTCTTTTCTTTCTGCTTTTCATTTTGTTTTGAAAAAGCACATAATTTTTTTTCTTTCATGCCCCATAGGAGTAGAGACATTTTAGGGAAATTCTTATCAAATACCCACACACCATCTTCTTCAGTGACTGCCAACTTCCCTCTATGACTACAGGGGAGTTAGAGGACCCCTTAGGTGAACAACCTAAGATCTTTGAAGAGCCTATTGGGGAAGAAGGAGAACCAAATCCACATACCCACACCATGGCTGAAAATAGAAATGGGGTTTCTTTTCCCATCAAAGAGACTAATGGAGATGCTAGGATGAAAAATATAGGCCCTTCTCCCCTTCCTCACTTTCATGGCTTCACCTCAGAGGACCTTGATACTTTTTGGTTTGAGTTTGTTGTTGTCTGTAGAACTGATTATTACACCTTTGATGACCAGAAGTTGAAGTCATTACCATCCACCCTTAAGGATGTGTTAGAGTCGGTCTAGTAGCCCTCCACCGGAGATCAAAGCTCTTTGCATTTCATAGGTAGGTGTCTCATCAGTGTGATCATGTTGCATTCCGTTAGGCATGCCATAATCTCGGTGGAAGGAGTTTATGTCATTATTCCCCTCTTGTTTGGCACTGCTGGTTCAGGTTTGTTCAAATAAATAAAGTCCTCAAAGGGTCATTCATTTTGCTTTAAGTTTTTAGTTTTTAGGTCTAGGGTTGAGTCTAATTTTGTGTTGAGAGGTCATCAAGGACCAGTAGGCCAGAGGGATGTCCTTCATTAAACATTTCTTATCATTGTATAGCTGAATTTTTGCCTTATTCTCAAAAACTCTGTTTTTGAAAACAAGGTCATTATCTCATTTTTGTAAAAATTCTCAAAATTTCAAATTCTTCAAATGTCGAAGTGCAGCCTTGGTCTCCTTTGCCAAAGCATCCTAGAAGCTATCCCTGCAAAAATTTTCAGAAGAAATCATCATTTCAACCAATTTTTCAAAGAAATGAAATTAAAGGTCAGGGCCAATTAAAGCAAAAAATGTCAACATTCAAACATAACAAAGTGGGTTTTGGGTAAGTGAAAAATTAAAAGGAAGCCTATAAAAGCATGCCATCCCTCATTGGTAATTCATTTTCCTCTCAACACTCCAAGAGAATTGTTGTCAAGTCGATTTCAAAGTTCATTGGGCGAATTGAGCAGTTGCAGCAGCGCGCTACGCATCAGAAGAGGCGCGCTACGCGTTGGAGGGCGCGCTACGCATCAGCGCGCAGTTTCCAGTTCAGTTTTACTCAGGCGCTACGCGTTGGGAGGTGCACTACGCATCAGGCTGGGTGCGCTACTCGTTGGATTTCTTGCTCAGGAAACCGCCAGCAAGCCACCAAAACTGCTTTTCTCTCCAAATCTTTTAAGGTAGGCCTCTAATCATGGTGATTTTTGGTTTGGCTAAGATGAATGAGCAATGAAAATGCAAAAATGCCATGCTAATATGGAGTAAACCCTACCTTGTTGTATCAAATATTAAAAATGCAAATGTGTTAGGGTTTCATTTGAAATTTACTGCCCAAGGTAACCCATTCTCCCATTCCTCTTTCCCCATATTTTCCTCACCATTTTCCTTGACATTTCCCATGCAAATCATATAATTTCCCTACTAAAAATCATTAAAATTCCTAAACCCTATTAATTCCTAAAATCATATGTAAATTGCTAAACCCTACTTCCCATTACAATCCTACAAATTATGATTATATATGTTCCATGTTCCTTTCCTAACATTTCCTTCCACATTTGTTTTCCCTAATCCATCAATTTTCCCTTTTCCCTAACATTTCACATGTGTGTTTGTCCCCTTGGTAACAGCTTTCAAAAAAGTCAAAAAAGCAGTTCATTGGGTGCACAGTCAGCATTATTTTTCAGTCACTTGCCTCCAAAATCATGTCAGAAACCGAAACAGATTATGAGCAAAGTGATGACCGTGAATCAACACCAGAGGTAGAGGTGCCAAGGAGGCATCACAGGGGTGGTAAGGGTGGTCAGCATGTCAGGGAGGAACCCACCTCTTTGGCTTATCTACAAACTTGTCCACTTGCAGTGTCATGTTTCAGATATCTATCATGCTATGAATATTGTGAAAGAATCTCCCAAATTCAACACCACAAGGAATTGCCTCGCTTGTTTGTCCTACATTTGCACAATAGGCATGTGAATCTTGCAGGAGTGGACTTCACATTGTCACCTGAAATTGTTGCTCAAGCAACAGGGATACCCAAAATTGGAGAAGAATGGAGCAAGCGCCAGCCGTTGAACAGATTTCATTATGAGCCATATATCAAACCTACATGTATGAGGTACTTAACTGGTGTTTTTCCCTTCAGGTTCTTAAGAGATGAGTATGCACCTATGATGAAGATCATCATTCGCTATTTCACTTGTGAGGGCAGACTTTCATGCTTGTATTCGTAACATATCCGTTTGTTGATGCATTTCACACGGGTACGAATGATGAACATTCCATTTTTCATGTGCCGAAATATCGAGAGGATGGTGCCCTTGGTGCAAAGAAAGAGCCCAACACAGCAACACAAGAGCATTTATCATTATGCACTGATCAAGATTGTGGTCATGCATTAGTTGGCACAACAGGGTATTCCATGGGAGGATTTCATTTCTCGTGACTTGTTCACGGTGCCACAGCCACCTCCTGAGGTTGTCCGTGATGAGGGAGGGCCTTCACATCAGTTTTATATTCCAGAGCTCGAGCATGTCAGCACTCCTCCTTATGTTACATATCAGAGAGGCCACAGGGTCTTATTTGCATCTGCACGGCGAGTATTATCTCCACATTAGGTGGAAGGGGTCTTGCCTTCTTCATCAGCACAACGAGTGTTATCTCCACATCAGGTGGAAGGGGCCTCGCTTTTGATAGTAGCACAGGTACCAGAGAGAGGCAAGCAGCCCAAGATTGATGAGGGGCCATCAGGTGTTCCAGGCATAGATGTTGTTGATCTTGATATCATTTCTCCTAGCCTAGAGTCAGAGGAGATCATCCAGCAGTTAAGGGCTGAAAATGACTTGTTGCAGCAAAAATTGGAGATGGAAAATTGGACAATCACTTATTTAGAGCAGCGCAACAAGCAATTAGAGGATGAACACTCTCTTGATGAATTGCGGAGGATCCGAGAAGACCGGAACTTGGCTCGCAAGAGACCCAGTGATTTGACACCTAAGGAGCAAAACTCCATGCTCATTCAGGTGAACACACATCTAGAGAGGTTGATAGCGAAGGCAAACAGGGACAAGGACATGCTCCGACACATGAAGAACCACTATTGGGCTCGAATGCATGTGTGTAAAGCAAGAATGAAGGTGCTCAAAGGACGGTTGGCTAAGGCACTAAAACGGAGGAAAAGGCCCGATCCCCTTCATATTTTGGCTGAGGCTACCTTGAAGGAGCATGGTGCTCAATGATGCACTTCCAGCTCAAATTTCAGGAAATTTTGAGCAATTTTGGTCAATTTTGATTTTTTTTGTGCTACACACAGGTTTTTGCTCTGAACGCGTAGCGCGCCGCGCGCTACCCTGAAGATGGGCAAGTCCATTCCTCAAAAACTCAGCATTTTTGGATTTTTCATGACAAATTACACTTGCTCAGCAATGGCCAAGACATTTCATCAGGTTTTGAGCCCTCAGAAGGTCAAAAAACATGCAAAAAATGACTTTCTGCCACTTTTTGGACACACAGGAAGCAGTCTTGGGAGATTGCAATTTTGGAGGGGAAAATGGACACCAAATTGAGAAATTCCACTTGGGTTGGAAATTAGACATCCAGACCTTTCCAACAAGCCTACTTTTTCCTCATTTGGATGCCGGGAAGTGCCTCAAAATTTGGCTCAAAGGTGCGCTACGCGTTCAGGATTGGGGCGCTACGCATCAGCACATTTTCTCAATTTTTCATCTACAGCTCAGGAATTCGCCCAGCTTTGACCAGTTTTGACTTGTGATGGGATTTTTCACCCTCTTTGATGTAATTAATGTATTTTCATGTTGACATGACACTTATTTACCTATTCTAGAAGATTCATTCATGAAATAGCAAACATTTAATGAATGAATTGGTTTCCTAGCTTATAGAGGCAAGTTGTTTTGACTGCCTAGATTGTAGTGCTTTGTTTAGAATTGGTTGAAACAGCTCCTAGGATGATGAGCTCGACCCCTAGAGGCAAGGAAAGGTGTTAGCTTGCCTATATTATGTATTTTCTCAGTCATTTTCATGGTTGGACTCTTGAGGGATAAGCTTCTATTGTATTATACTTTGTATCTCTGCAATTTTGGCAAAGGAAAGACCAGGGTTTTGCAGCACTATTTGAGATTCCTGTGGTTATTTGTGTTGATGGTGTGCTTCTCTCATGTACTTGTAAGATTTGTTATGTGTATCAATTTCCTATTTCTCTTTTCTGCACATTAAGTAAATGAAGTGTTAAGGTAGAATTCATAATTCATATGCTCTGCCTTTAAGTTTGCTTAATATCTATGTTTTCCTCTGTCTAAAGAGAACTCTCGATGGTTTCTTGCTCTCTTTAGCTCCTCACCGGTCATTCCTATCCATTCACTTAAATCAAAGGCATCAAGACAATCTCCTACCTTGCCCCAAAAATACCTCTGCAAAAGTTGTGTCTCGTCCCCGCACCCAAAATTGTTCTCCCCTCGTTTTGCACCAGAACCCTAAAAATTTAAAATCAAACCTTCTCTATTAGTTTACTAGCCTAAAATCAGTGTTCTTTATTGGTTACCTCTGCCCTTTGAAGATCTTTGCCGAGATAGACCCGGAGAGAGCCCTCTCCTGCCCCGTAGGGCTAGCTACGAGGCTAAGTGGTTTGATGTTGCCTTGGATTTTGTCTTTTTCAGCCTGAGGCCAAATTCAAGCGCTAAAATATTGGCGACCATACTGGGGAGAACAAACTTGTCTGTTGATTGATGTGTTTGTTTCATAAGTCTTAGACGAAGCCTGAAGTTATGCCAGGTAGCCTTCGAAACGCTTTTGCTTTGCATTAGCAGAAGTAGATAAACGCTGCTTCAGTCAATCTCCGTGAGCTTGTGAATACAGCCACCTCGATTGTATTTTACCCTAGTTCATTTGTAAACTCTAAACTTTTGGATGATTAGTTAAGAGTTTTCACAGGCTGATCGGTTATTTGTTCCTCGATATCCAAACTGGCTTCAAATTCTAATCACATATTCAAATCTCATTCATGTCCAGCTATTTTTGAGTATCTTGAAGACATTGATTTTGACGAGAATTTTGAGTTGTCCTTGTTCAAAACCAAATCTGAAAGTGCACTTGGTTCTCTAGTTCCCAACCCTGATTTTGCTGCTGCTCTTGAAATCGAGAGAAATAATAAATTGGTTGAAAATTTCATCCTAAGATCTCTTCAGTCAGATATTCACGCTACTAATCTTGCTGAGTTCGTTGAAACTATATATGTTCGTATTGGATCCACTATCACGGCGCATGAGCAGACCAATCCTCCTTTTATTTATGTTTCTCCTATAACCACTTATCCTGAATCTACAGTTGGTTCGCCTTCTACATCTCATACCACTTCTCCTCCTAATACTCCTCATATTGCAGCTACACTTACTCCACCTGCTACTCCTAGACCCAATCTACCTAAAGCAATGGCTACCCGGTTTGCTCCACTTGCTCTTCCTCAAAATCTGCATGATATGCCAGCTGATTATCAGAGTAAAATTTCCATGTTTGATGGCACTCCTCAGGGTGTTTCTGCTGAGCAGCATATAGAAAAGATGACAACTTTCTTTGATCTATATGAGATAGATGAAGAGGATGTAACAATGCGTTTGTTTGTACAAACATTTGATGGAGAAGTAAGAAAATGGTTCAGAGGTTTGACAGCTAGAAGCATACCCACCTTGGAAGAACTTCAGAGGCAGTTTCTAGATCGATGGGAAATCAGAAAGGATCCACTTCAGATCAATGCTGAGTACAACAATCTCAAACGTAATCATGGTGAGTCGGTCCAAGATTACATTATCAGATTTAACACAGTTTACAATGCTATTCCAGATTATTTAAGGCCATCTAGAAAATCAGCACTTCTCAAATTCCCGGATGGTTTTGATCCGGAGATGGCTTATTCATTGCGAGATAGAGATCCACCTACCTTGGAGGATATGTAGAAAATCACTGTTAGTGTTGAAGCGAATTTGAATGATAAGAGAGCAAGGATGAAAGCCGAAAAGCGAGTGACAATCAAAGAAGAAACTTCTACAACAGATCAGCTCCTTCGCAAGGTAACTATGTTGCTTGAAAATACTCATCTCAGCAAGCCGGAACCGCAGATTCGTAATCCTAATTTCCGAGGTCCACAGCAGCCACAATACAGAATCAAGCAGCGTGAAACAAGGGCACAAGAAACAGCAGTTCAGCAGTAAGTAAAACCTCCGCTTCAGCAGAATTTTGTTAGCCAAGAATCCGAGGATGAAGGTGATACTATAAGAGAGGAAAATCACTTTTTCACTCCTGATGATCTGCCTACCTATATTATAGAAGAAGAATAATTTGTGAGAAATTCCATCATACATCAGGATGAGAATTATATCTTATCAAATGAGGCAGTACTTGAGGAAGAATCAGAGGAATACCAAAGAGGATATCTCAATGCTTTGTCCGCTCAGCAGAGACAATTAAGAAACCGAGCTGTTCCCATAAATCCCATTCAGAAAAGGAAAGATACTTCAGCAAAAAATGATTCAGCTTCCCTACAGACAAAGGGAAAAGACATAATTGATCCCTCAGCAAGTCAATCATCTTCAGCGGATAAGGTAAATCAGCCACCAAGCATAATGAAGGATAAAATCAAAAGAAGAGAAGTTCCGGCCAAAGAAGGTGAAAAAGTTTCAGCATTTAGTTTGGAGAATGAAATTTCAAAGCTGAAAGTGTCTATTCCATTGACTGAAATCATGAAGAACACCACCTACCGAGGTCAAATTTCCAAAATGCTGAATTTTGATCCAATGCTTGACACGGTAAATGTAGAAGATGATCAGCCGGAATTAATCTTTGGGCCTGCTTTGAATGGTGAGTCTCCTGAAAATGATGTTCCTCCCTTCTATATCAGTTTGAGGTTGCACGAGTATATTTTACATAATGCTATGTTTGACTCAGGTGCTTCGCACAATTTGATGCCGAAAGCAATCATGGAAAGGCTGGGATTAGACATCACAAGAAAATATCATGATTTGTATTCATTTGATTCCAGCCGGGTAAAATGTATCGGTTTGATCAAGGACTTGGTGGTAAGCCTAGATCAAATTCCAGCTAAAAATGTTTTGATGGATGTGGTTGTGGCGGATATTCCTCCGCGGTTTGGTATGTTGCTTTCAAGATCTTGGGGAGCTAAGTTAAAAGGTACA
Organism: Pinus tabuliformis; assembly: GCA_031772625.1. NCBI lineage: Eukaryota > Viridiplantae > Streptophyta > Pinopsida > Pinales > Pinaceae > Pinus > Pinus tabuliformis. The sequence continues at coordinate 431,160,300 of CM062804.1, forward strand.
CTTCAGCTAGATTTTTCCTATGCTACAATTCCAGTCTTCGGTCAAATGAGAAAGTTATATCGGGAGCAAAAGATGAAATACATGATAACTAGCAAAGAAAAGCCGATTAATCATCCTGTAAATTATGTACATACAGATTTGGAATCGTTTGTTTTGTTTGCTGATAATTTTGATCAGGTAGATTGTCAGTTAGTTCAAGCAGAAGATATACTAGAGATTACCGAAAATTTTCAAGAAGTTTTGCAAAAGGAAAGAGAAGAAACGCCAGCTGCCATGGAGCGAACAACTGAAGCTAATGGGCAGCAAGAAGAAAAAACAGAGGCAACACATTTTCAGCACTTGGAGGAAGATGAAGATGGTCTTTGGACCATGGATTTCGATGGCGCTGTGGGCAGCGATGGTGCTGGTATTGGTGTGTGGATTCGAAGTCCCTTTTCTGCCCAAGATAAAGTCCCAAGCAAGGTGAGAGTTTGCTCTTATAAACTAGCATTTGATTGTTCAAATAATGAGGCAGAATATGAGGCTCTCATTGCTGGCCTTAAAATTCTTCGTAAGCTGAAAGCAAAGAAGATTGCAGTCTATGGCGACTCCTAGTTGGTGATAAAGCAAGTTAAAGGTGAAATTCAGGCCAAGCATCCTTGTATGAGAGCATATCGAAATGCTGCCCTAGATATTTTGAAACTGTTCTCTGAGCATACTTTGACATGTGTGCCCCGCATACAAAATGGTGTTGCTGATGCATTGGCTAAGGTAGAAAGTAACTTAAAAATTCCCATGAATTCCAGCAATAAGTTTGAGATTTATGTGAAGCACCATCCTACAGTTCCGGACAATCAAAGATGTTGGCAAGTCTTCCAGGATGATGAAGAAATTAAAGATTTTCTGCAAGTTGAAGGTGAGTTTAAAGACATCTCCATAGATACAGAACCTGATGAAGTGAATCAAATGGATGTGCTGCAACTTAAGGATAATTTTATTCCTAAAGGATTGATTCCTTTGGAAGAGCTGTTTGATCAAGATGATGTGGCCCGCAAGCTGACATTGAGACCAACCGAAGAAGGTGTTGAGGAGGTAAATCTTGGAGCAGCTGAGAATCCTAAGATGGTAAAATTATCTAAGTCATTGTCACCAAAGGTAAAGAAGCAGTATGTCAGATTGTTGTCTTCGTTTTCTAATGTCTTTGCATGGGATTATTTAGATCTGAAAACGTATGATACTAATATCATTCAGCATACTATTCCTGTAAAGCCAAATCAAAAGCCTTTCCGCCAAAAGTTGAGGAGAATCAATCCTAAATTGCTGCCATTGATAGAAAAAGAAGTGAATAGGTTGTACAAGTCTGGAATCATAGTTCCTATAAGATTTTCTGATTGGATATCAAATTTGGTGCCCGTAAGAAAGAAGACCGGTGAGATCCGTTTATGCATTGACTTCAGAAATTTGAATAAGGTATCTTTAAAGGACAATTATTCGCTGCCCAAAATGGATCATATATTGCAGCGAGTAGTTGGAGCATCAAGGATTTCGCTACTCGACGGCTATTCCGGGTACAATCAGATTTTGGTGCATGAAGATGATCGTGATAAAACTGCATTCACTACTCCATGGGGTACATTTCATTATGCAAAGATGCCATTTGGCTTGAAGAATGCAGGTGCCACCTTTCAGCGTGCGATGGACATGGCCTTTGCCAATGAGAAAGATGTATTTTTAGTTGTTTACCTTGATGATTTGACTGTATTTTCAAAATCCGATGAAGAACATTTATATCACTTGCAAATTGTTTTTCAAAAGTGCAGAAAATATGGTATTTCGCTGAATCCAAAGAAAATTCTTTTCGCCATGAGTGAAGGCAAGCTCTTGGGTCACATCATTTCCAAAGATGGCATCCGTATAGATCCTGCACGTGTTGAAGCTATTCAGCAACTTGAGTAGCCCCAGAACAAAAAAGAAATACAATCCTTTAATGGTAAGCTGAATTTTCTGCATCGCTTCATTCCGAATCTTGCCGAGCATCTTAGAGAAATTACAAACATGCTGAAAAAGGACAGCCAGCTCAAGTGGACCGAAGAGGCGGTAAAATCTTTCAATTTGGTAAAGTTGGTTTTATCTTCAGCCCCAACTCTAATCAGTCCAGATTACACACAAGATTTTATTTTGTTTTCATTTGCTTCTGAGCACACATTGGCAGCTGTACTAATGCAAAAGAGAGATGGAGTTGAGAAGCCTATTGCTTTTTTCAACCGTATTATTAGAGATGGAGCATTAAAGTATAACATCATTGAAAAACAAGCACTTGCACTTGTGAAGGCCCTGAAATATTTCCGCGTGTATGTTTTGCATTCCCACATTATAGCTTATGTTCCTAACGCAGCGGTAAAGGATGTGTTGGTACAGACAGAACCGGAAGGAAGGCAGGGAAAGTGGATTGCTGCATTATTAGAGTATGATGTGGAGATTAAACCCACTAAGTTGATCAAAGGGCAAGGTCTTGCCAAGTTGATGGCTGAAACAAATCTACATGTCCTAGACATCAATTTGATGGCTGTCATGTCCCATGAAGATGAGGAGAATTCAGAACAACAGGTATCTGACATCTTTATTTCTTCTCCTTGGTATGCTGATATTGTATATGTACTTCAAAATCTGTCTTCACCTCCCGGGATGCCTCGAAATAAAAGTAGGACATTGAAGTTGAAAGCAGCCAAGTTTTGCATCCTTAAAGCTGCACTATATTGGAAAGACCCCGGTGGAATATTGCTGAATTGTTTGGTTGAGGAGGAAGCCAAAACAGTGGTGGAAGATTTTCATAAAGGTGACTGTGGGGGTCATTTGTTTTGGAAGACTACAGCAAACAAGATCCTAAGAGCAGGTTTTTATTGGCCTTCATTGTTTTCAGATGTATATAAAGCTGTTAAGAGTTGTCATGAGTGCCAAATATTTCAAGGAAAACAGAAATTGCAGCCATTGCCTCTCAAACCAATTGAAGTCAGCGCACCATTTCAGCAGTGGGGCTTGGATTTTATCGGTGAGATTCATCCGGCATCATCAGGATAGCATAGATGGATATTGACAGCCACAGATTACTTCACAAAATGGATTGAAGCCATTCCCACTCGGCAGGCCACAGATGCGGTAATTATTTCTTTCCTTGAAAATAATATACTGTCACGTTTTGGTTGTCCAAGTAAGTTAATTACAGATAATGCAGCAGCATTTAAATCAAAGAGAATGGTTGATTTTTGCTACAAGTATAATATCAGCTTGGGGCATTCTACCGCCTACCATCCACAAGGAAATGGGCTGGCAGAATCTTCAAATAAGTCCTTGGTAAATATCATTAAAAAGTTGCTGGAAATCAATAAGAAGAGCTGGCATAAAAAATTGGTGAATGCACTGTGGGCTGATAGGGTAAGTCATAAAAAGTCAATTGGCATGTCTCCTTTTGAGCTGGTGTACGGGGCAGATGCAGTGTTTCCTACTTCGCTTGCTATTCCGATGGTCAAATTGCTTCAAGAAATTGATAGTGAGGAAGATCCCATGCAGAGGCGGGTTAATCAAATGATTCATTTACAGCAGACACGGGAGGAGGTTCTTCACAATACTCTTAAGTTGCAGGAGCGCATTAAAAAGATTTATGACAGGAAAGCAAAATCAGATGACTTCCAAAAAGATGATGTGGTTTTGAAGTGGGATGCTCGGAATGAAGACAAAGGGAAGCACGACAAATTTGATAATTTATGGAAGGGTCCCTATAAGATCGCAGCATATCGTGGCCAAAATGCTTTTCTTCTCAAGGAGATGAACGGAGATGATTATCCCGGAGGGTCGATCAATGGTCGACTGCTGAAGAGGTACCATGTTTGAGCATTGTTGTTCTTCTCACCATCATTGTATATACCATTTTACTTCTGTTTTATCGCATGTGTGTGCTGATCTTTCATCCTCAGTTTGGGGCCCGCGGTGAAGGCTATAATTCTGAAGATGGAGATTGGTTGGTTTGAGGTTTGCCATGTTGTTTTTATCAGTCCATTTTCTGTCTAAAGTTGAGTTAGTTTGAGTCAAAGTTGTGTCCAATTTGTAGTCAGATGTCTAGTCAATAAAGTTGTCCAAGCTTAGGTCAAATATGTAAATAATTACTCCATTGCCCAATGGTTGAAAGCACTGGTCTGCTCTCCCAGAGGTCTGCGGTTCTTGGCACCTCCAAGGAGCTACCATCCCCATTGGAGCCAATGTTAGAGTCGGTCTAGTAGCCCTCCACCGAAGATCAAAGCTCTTTGAATTTCATAGGTAGGTGTCTCATCAGTGTGATCATGTTGCATTCCGTTAGGCATGCCATAATCTTGGTGGAAGGAGTTTATGTCATTATTCCCCTCTTGTATGGCACTGCTGGTTCAGGTTTGTTCAAATAAATAAAGTCCTCAAAGGGTCATTCATTTTGCTTTAAGTTTTTAGGTTTTAGGTCTAGGGTTGAGTCTAATTTTTTCTTGAGAGGTCATCAACGACCAGTAGGCCAGAGGGATGTCCTTCATTAAACATTTCCTATCATTGTACAGTTGAATTTTTGCCTTATTCTCAAAAACTCTGTTTTTGAAAACAAGGTCATTATCTCATTTTTGTAAAAATTCTCAAAATTTCAAATTCTTCAAATGTCGAAGTGCAGCCTTGGTCTCCTTTTCCAAAGCATCCCAGAAGCTATCCCTACAAAAATTTTCAGAAGAAATCATCATTTCAACCAATTTTTCAAAGAAATGAAATTAAAGGTCAAGGCCAATTAAAGCAAAAAATGTCAACATTCAAACATAACAAAGTGGGTTTTGGGTAAGTGAAAAATTAAAAGGAAGCCTATAAAAGCATGCCATCCCTCATTGGTAATTCATTTGCCTCTCAACACTCCAAGAGAATTGTTGTCAAGTCGATTTCAAAGTTCATTGGGCGAATTGAGCAGTTGCAGCAGCGCGCTACGCATCAGAAGAGGCGCGCTACGCGTTGGAGGGCGCGCTACGCATCAACGTGCAGTTTCCAGTTCAGTTTTACTCAGGCGCTACGCGTTGGGAGGCGCGCTACGCATCAGGCTGGGCGCGCTACGCATTGGATTTCTTGCTCAGGAAACCGCCAGCAAGCCACCAAAACTGCTTTTCTCTCCAAATCTTTTCAGGTAGGCCTCTAATCATGGTGATTTTTGGTTTGGCTAAGATGAATGAGCAATGAAAATGCAAAAATGCCATGCTAATATGGAGTAAACCCTACCTTGCTGTATCAAATATTAAAAATGCAAATGTGTTAGGGTTTCATTTGAAATTTGTTGCCCAAGGTAACCCATTCTCCCATTCCTCTTTCCCCATATTTTCCTCACCATTTTCCTTGACATTTCCCATGCAAATCATATAATTTCCCTACTAAAAATCATTAAAATTCCTAAACCCTATTAATTCCTAAAATCATATGTAAATTCCTAAACCCTACTTCCCATTACAATCCTACAAATTATGATTGTATATGTTCCATGTTCCTTTCCTAACATTTCCTTCCACATTTGTTTTCCCTAATCCCCTCAATTTTCCCTTTTCCCTAACATTTCCCATGTGTGTTTGTCCCCTTGGTAACAGCTTTCAAAAAAGTCAAAACAACAGTTCATTGGGTGCACAGTCAGCATTATTTTTCAGTCACTTGCCTCCAAAATCATGTCAGAAACCGAAACAGATTATGAGCAAAGTGATGACCGTGAATCAACACCAGAGGTAGAGGTGCCAAGGAGGCATCACAGGGGTGGTAAGGGTGGTCAGCATGTCAGGGAGGAACCCACCTCTTTGGCTTATCTACAAACTTGTCCACTTGCAGTGTCATGTTTCAGATATCTATCATGCTATGAATATTGTGAAAGAATCTCCCAAATTCAACACCACAAGGAATTGGCCCGCTTGTTTGTCCTACATTTGCAAAATGGGCATGTGAATCTTGCAGGAGTGGACTTCACATTGTCACCTGAAATTGTTGCTCAAGCAACAGGGATACCCAAAATTGGAGAAGAATGGAGCAAGCGCCAGCCGTTGAACAGATTTCATTATGAGCCATATATCAAACCTACATGTATGAGGTACTTAACTGATGTTTTTCCCTTCAGGTTCTTAAGAGACAAGTATGCACCTATGATGAAGATCATCATTCGCTATTTCACTTGTGAGGGCAGATTTTCACGCTTGTATTCATACCATATCCGTTTGTTGATGCATTTCACACGGGTACGAATGATGAACATTCCATTTTTCATGTGCCGAAATATCGAGAGGATGGTGCCCTTGGTGCAAAGAAAGAGCCCAGCACAGCAACACAAGAGCATTTATCATTATGCACTGATCAAGATTGTGGTCATGCATCAGTTGGCACAACAGGGTATTCCATGGGAGGATTTCATTTCTCGTGACTTGTTCACAGTGCCACAACCACCTCCTGAGGTTGTCCGTGATGAGGGAGGGCCTTCACATCAGTTTGATATTCCAGAGCCTGAGCATGTCAGCACTCCTCCTTATGTTACATATCAGAGAGGCCACAGGGTCTTATTTGCATCTGCACGGTGAGTATTATCTCCACATCAGGTGGAAGGGGTCTCGCCTTCTTCATCATCACAGCGAGTGTTATCTCCACATCAGGTGGAAGGGGCCTCGCTTTCGACAGCAGCACAGGTACCAGAGAGAGGCAAGCAACCCAAGATTGATGAGGGGCCATCAGGTGTTCCAGGCATAGATGTTGTTGATCTTGATATCATTTCTCCTAGCCTAGAGTCAGAGGAGATCATCCAGCAGTTAAGGGCTAAAAATGACTTGTTGCAGCAAAAATTGGAGATGGAAAATTGGACAATCACTTATTTAGAGCAGCGCAACAAGCAATTAGAGGATGAACACTCTCTTGATGAATTGCGGAGGATCCGAGAAGATCGGAATTTGGCTCGCAAGAGACTCGGTGATTTGACACCTAAGGAGCAAAACTCCATGCTCATTCAGGTGAACACACATCTAGAGAGGTTGATAGCGAAGGCAAACAGGGACAAGGACATGCTCCGACACATGAAGAACCACTATTGGGCTCGAATGCATGTGTGTAAAGCAAGAATGAAGGTGCTCAAAGGACGGTTGGCTAAGGCACTAAAACGGAGGAAAAGGCCCGATCCCCTTCATATTTTGGCTGAGGCTACCTTGAAGGAGCATGGTGCTCAATGATGCACTTCCAGCTCAAATTTCAGGAAATTTTGAGCAATTTTGGTCAATTTTGATTTTTTTTGTGCTACACACAGGTTTTTGCTCTGAACGCATAGCGCGCCGCGCGCTACCCTGAAGATGGGCAAGTACATTCCTCAAAAACTCAGCATTTTTGGTTTTTTCATGACAAATTACACTTTCTCAGCAATGGCCAAGACATTTCATCAGGTTTTGAGCCCTCAGAAGGTCAACAAACATGCAAAAAATGACTTTCTGCGACTTTTTGGACACACAGGAAGCAGTCTTGGGAGATTGCAATTTTGGAGGGGCAAATGGACACAAAATTGCAAAATTCTACTTGTGTTGGAAAGTAGACGTCTAGACCTTTCCAGCAAGCCTACTTTTGCCTCATTTGGATTCCGGGAAGTGCCTCAAAAGTTGGCTCAAAGGCGCGCTACGCGTTCAGGATTGGGGCGCTACGCATCAGCACATTTTCTCAATTTTTCATCTACAGCTCAGGAATTCGCCCAGCTTTGACCAGTTTTGACTTGTGATGGGATTTTTCACCCTCTTTGATGTAATTAATGTATTTTCATGTTTACATGACACTTATTTACCTATTCTAGAAGATTCATTCATGAAATAGCAAACATTTAATGAATGAATTGGTTTCCTAGCTTATAGAGGCAAGTTGTTTTGACTGCCTAGATTGTAGTGCTTTGTTTAGAATTGGTTGAAACAGCTCCTAGGATGATGAGCTCGACCCCTAGAGGCAAGGAAAGGTGTTATCTTGCCTATATTATGTATTTTCTCAGTCATTTTCATGGTTGGACTCTTGAGGGATAAGCTTCTATTGTATTATACTTTGTATCTCTGCAATTTTGGCAAAGGAAAGACCAGGGTTTTGCAGCACTATTTGGGATTCCTGTGGTTATTTGTGTTGATGGTGTGCTTCTCTCATGTACTTGTAAGATTTTTTATGTGTATCAATTTCCTATTTCTCTTTTCTGCACATTAAGTAAATGAAGTGTTAAGGTAGAATTCATAATTTATATGCTCTGCCTTTAAGTTTGCTTAATATCTATGTTTTCCTCTGTCTAAAGAGAACTCTCGATGGTTTCTTGCTCTCTTTAGCTCCTCACCGGTCATTCCTATCCATTCACTTAAATCAAAGGCATCAAGACAATCTCCTACCTTGCCCCAAAAAGACCTCTGCAAAAGCTGTGTCTCGTCCCCGCACCCAAAATTGCTCTCCCCCTGTTTTCCACCAAAACCCTAAAAATTTAAAATCAAACCTTCTCTATCAGTTTACTAGCCTAAAATCAGTGTTCTTTATTGGTTATCTCTGCCCTTTGAAGATCTTTGCCGAGATAGACCCGGAGAGAGCCCTCTCCTGCCCCGTAGGGCTAGCTACGAGGCTAAGTGGTTTGATGTTGCCTTGGATTTTGTCTTTTTCAGCCTGAGGCCAAATTCAAGCACTAACAGGATGCAAACTCGATGTGGTTCATGGATCTACTTGGGGATAACATCACTACCTGGGCTCAAATGCAACAATCCTTTAACAACAAGTACATGAACTATTATAGGTCCAAATACACCAAAGAGGAAATATTTAGAATGACACTTGGATGGGATGAATCCATAGAAAGGAAAGGTTCTAGCTCAGTTGTAAAAGGGCTAGATGCACCCTTGATCCTGAACCACTCAAGTTAGTCCTTCTTAAAGGAATCAGGGAGGACATACTGGAAATCCTAAAAATGATGTCTGGTGGAGACATTTATCAGCTAGCCTATGACAACATTAAGACAATATTTAAAAAACATTATAGGGATACTAGAAATAAGGGTAGGGCTAGTCAAGATTTGGCTAGTTCCCCTTGATCCACTACACCTATCAAGAATGAAATTGGAAACATGTTGGAGGACTTTAAAAGTGAAATTCTCCACACCTTTGCTATGCAAATGGACACCATGCATATCAAGAGGAAACAGAGAGAGACTTAGCTATCTTTTGTCCTAAATGTACTATAAGGCACCCCAGGAATGAATATCCATAAAATGTTATATAGGTATACCCAGTCTGTGAGGAAAACCATTCGACAAATAAGTGTCCTTATTTTCCTGTATTGAAAGTTGTATACCAAGGGGCTGAAGGTGGGGCTGAACAACTCTGTTACATCAATCAAAGGAGGCCTCAAGGGCATTAGCTATACCAAAAAGGCATGCAAGGTGCATCCTATTCCTATTACCATCCCAACCAGAATGCACCCCTACCCCCTTGGTATTCTTCTACTCATCCTTCATGGTCCACACCTTCTCCTTGGTCTTATGCACCTCAGTATCCTCCCCAACCTACCAATCAAACATTTCAGCCATATGCTTCTACACATCCTTAGTGGAATAACCCATCAAAAGGTTGGAGGCCTCCATTCAACCACCTCTTGCTTTATTGCCTCCACCTCCATCTCAACCCCAACTCATTCATCCTACTTTGCCTAAGAAACCTCAGATGCCTACTCAACCAAATTCGAACCCAAATAACAAACATGCACAACAGGTCTATATTGGAGAGACATCTTACGCTTCCTATGTTGTGGAGATTCAAGAAATCAATATGAGGTCTCAAAGAGTGCTCCTAGAAAACCAACCTCTATCTCCACCTGAGGAGCTTGAAGAGGAAAAGGAAGAGAGTGGCCCTCAAGTAAATCCACCTCCTTTTCCTGAAATATTGATCCATCCTAACCAACACACCCCAAAATAGACCGAACTTTTGGGAGAATTAAAAAACTTGTGTGTTAAAATCCCATTCCTCCAAGCTATCAAGGATGTTACCATCTACAATAAGCTTATAAAGAGAAATTCTTCAAACATCCCGAGAGGAGAAAGAAAGAAACCCCTACCATCAATTTCATTGGCCAATTATCTGATCTAATGTTGGAGGGAGTGATTTTCCCGAAGTATCTAGACCCTGGAAATCCTATGGTGGATGTGCCCATTGATGGCATCATTGTGCCTCACACCTTGATTGATCTTGGGGCTGCTATCAATGCGATGACTATGGAAACCATGCTCAAGCTAAACCTCCAAGGATGTTTGAGAAATACCACCACAATGCTACAACTTGTAGATAGGTCCACAGTGGCTCCTGAGGGAGTTGTTGAGGATGTTATGGTCTCTATTGGTTCCTAGGAGTATCCTGTTGACTTCCTATTTCTATACCCAAAGAAAAAATTCAATGGCTATCCTCTCATCCTTGGAAGACCATGGCTAGCCACTGTTGATTCTTGCATAAGTTTCAGAGCTAGGAACATGACCATTAAAAATGGAAATTTGTCCAAATAGTTGGTATTATGCTCTCCTTCTCAACCATCCCTAGAGCATGAGTTAGCCCTATGGTTGGAAGAGGAGGAGGAAGATGAAGTGTATCATACCACATCCCATCCAATCTATACCCTACATGCTATTACAGGAGGAGGGAACCTAATGAAGATGACCTCATTGACCAAATCCTCAAAAACCAACCCCCCAACACCATGTCTCTTGATGGGCTTATGAAGGAATTTGAGGGTAATCCTTGGATTGAGTTATACCTAATGAACCTGTTGAAGTGGCTACAAGACCCTCCAAATTTTTTCCTTAGCTTCGTTTCGGAGCCTCCTTACCAACCATTCTTAACAGCATGTCTTGCACTGTCAAGTGTATAGGCTTCAACTGAGTTTTACTGGTTTGCTTGCCTGTGCATGTCAGTTTTTTTCTCTCCCACTGGCAAGCCAACATTCCAAACTTAGGAAAATATCTGGCTGAGATGTTCCCTTTGAAAATGGCACAATGTTGGAGGGGAACCAACATTCCCTCTAGAAATTGTGCAATTGTGCTGGGCTCTAGAATTGTGCAATCTAGCTAGGTAGCTCTCCCTAAAAAATTTGCGCAATCCAGCTCGACACTGGGCTTCAGCCCCGAAATTTTGAAATTTTGGGAAGCAGTGACCTGCTCACCCTAGAAACTATGCAATTCCTAAGGGACATCCAACCCTGCTTAATGAAGAAAATGCGTAAATCCCTTTCCTAGGCTTGCAGACTGCTGCATGTACCTTCAGGTTGACCGGCTCCCTCCGGGACCAAGCAATCCTCATTTGCATGCATGGGTTTCTTTTCCCAAAATAGAAAAAAGAAACATGCAAAAAGAATTCTTAGCTTTTAGGGATCTATTTTTAGCAGCTGGAGGTTACATGCAAATATTGTTTTAGAAACTTCCCTCCAAGTGTCGCTTTTTCCTTGATTTGTGGCATGCGCGTCATAAGCCTCAAACTTATTTATTCAACACTACAGGGCTCATTCCTCACATCAATCTTGGAGCTTTGATATCCCACATTGCATCTAGGAGTCTTTGGCACATTCAACTCAACTTTTTTCAGGTAAGTCTGCTTTTCATGTCATTTGTTGCTTTTCTGTCACTTTTTGTATTTCACTTTGTATGAATGTTGTTTGCTTGGTTTTTTTGAATGTTTATTGTCATTTTAATGTATGTTAGCTTGTAGAAGCATCATTTCAGTTTTTATTTGCATCTCACTATTGTTGCATGCATGACACTGTTTTACACTAACAGTCGCCATTGCGACGACTTGTTTCACACACACGCATGCGTTCCCATTTTCGGAATCTTGCATTCACTGTTTTCATGCATTATCTTTCACTCTTTATTACACCCAATCTCACCATGCATCCAAACATTTTCATGTTTTCAGTCGCTCGTCGTCGAGTCTGGGCAACCACTGGCCCAGACCTTGCCTTACCCAGATAACAATGCGCATTTATGGAAGTGAAGGCTCTACCTTCCCTCCAGAAACTGTGTAAATTTGGGCAGCACTGACCTCCTAGCTTGAATTGTGCAATTCTTGGAGGCAGCGCCTTGCTGGCCATTAAATTGTGCAATGCAGTCCTTGGGATTGCATGCCTTTGCTGATTGAAACTGCACATTACGTAGTTTGAGTCCTCAACAGGCCAAGTTGGACTGTGCATTGTGCAGTTCTACCAGTTAGTTAGCCTCCTAATAGCCCAAACTATTCCTTGCACAGTTTTTGCAGTCAGTCTCCCAGCCTCCTGATAAAAATTACGCAATCTTTACCACTAGTCACCTAGGTGTGTTGCATGTGAGTCGTCAGATTTGTTTTAGTTTTCAACTGACATATTTCTTTCCATGAGTGTTGCTATGTCTCTAGGTATAGTAGGTGTTCATCTGTCTCTCAACAATATAGTTATGTTGTGCTTATCAACAACCCCCCATTTATTAGTATTAGTAATAACATTAATAAATGGGGACCCTTCCAAAAAAATCAAATCTTAGCATTTAATCATGCCTTTCTTGTTTTTAGAATAAAATAAGATGTCAAAGTGGAACTTGCTAAAACATGGAAATTTACCTTTTCATACTTTAAGCGCATAAAACTTCACAAACTATAAGTTTCTTATAAAAAGCGCCACATGATCAAAAAGCCTAAGAATAACTTTATAACGGAAAGTCGTGAATATTAAAGTAAACCTTTAAAAGACCCGCTTTAAGAGAATTATTCTCGCATCACAAAACAATTACGGTGGACCTCCCTTATAAAAGTTACCCCTTGAAAATGCGATCCACGAAAATGCGAGATCATAAAATCCTATAACCTTATTGCATCGCAGTTTCAAACATGCGGTGCTACTTGATAAAGCATAAGCAAATATCACGAAATGCGATAGCATCTCGCAAATCACATATCGCAGCAATTCATATGGTGGTGGATTTTAACAAAAACAAGTTTTTGCGATATGGCGATCTGCAATATTGCGAAGCAAATCAAAAAATCTCTTTTATCGCAACTCAAATGGCTCAGCGTTCTAAGAGAGTACTTCCTAACTTCCGATGTGAAGTTATGAACGCTAAAGTGAAGCATAACGGTTCATTAGTGGTCATTTATTAAAAGAATGGTTAGGATCTATGTAAAGGACCATTTGACGCAAGTTGATATCTTTTTGATATGATTTAGAATTTAAGACCCTCTGTCACCTTATTTTCATCCTTCTATTGATTATTTCTTCATTCACTATCATTTTTATCATATTTTTCTCTCTGCTTGCAATTTTCAAGAAGAACACACAGAACAGAACATACGAAGAAATGGTGAAGAAAGGAAAGGCACCCGTTTCTAAGAAGTCAAAAATGACCCCACTATTCACAGACACTACCTATAATCGAGATACAGGAACATCCACATGGGAAACTTTGTATCAACTATTAGAGGAGGCAAAATCAAGAATTATGGAAACAACAGTTACAACGGATGGACACAGCGCTTTTGATGCTTCTTTGACTGAGCTTGCATGCTCATTCTTGCACCGCATTGCTGCGAGGCCAAAGATACTCCCTTACACCAACATGGTTAAATGGATTATAGATGATGCAAACATATCTAACAGAGACTTCAAGGTGACAAGCCAGGAATTCATGTGGTCGTTTACTCTAGACAACCTGAGGCTCATGTACCATTTACCAGAACTCCAGGCCATCTACAAAAAGCACTTTGTTGAGAAATTCGCTAAGGAGAATGAATACTTGGCAAAATGCACGAAGCACTAGTCAAAAAATGAGGAAAGACTCAAAAAAGATAAAAACGGTATGTACGCCACTGGTTCTCTTTGTTTCCCTTACTGTTTTTCCACTACTATGTTATGTAGACTGTTTGGTAAACCAGACATCAACAAATTTTCATCAGAATGGTTACCCCTAGTGGATGCAACTATCAATGCTACAATAATGAATTGGGCTCAAATCTTGTCAGATAATTTAGCCACTGCAATTTTAGAATACAGAAGAAAAATAAGCATTGCTTCGAGGGTTTACCCTCCATTTTTCATGAGCGCCTATGTTATGGACGCTATTTGTTTTGGTTCCAAATTTCCTGTTATGGGATGGAAGTGGATGGTTCAAAATCCACTTCCCATTCAAATTTATCACAAAGTCATGTGGGAATCAAATTTCGTGCCACATTTCTTCAAAATTTGTCACGGAGTTATACTCCCGATTCATAAAAAGATCTACAACAGATATGCCCCAAGATTTTCCCAAGAAGTTGAGGTAGATATTCTCCCTGTAGCGAGATGGTTTGGGGAAGAATGATTCACGTATATAAGATTGTTTGGCAGTATTGCCTCACCCCATGTGCTACCTTTTTACATTCCAGACAAACTGATGGCTAGGGAGATAGCTTATCAGACATGCGGCGAGGGGGGGATGAGAAAAGTACTGAAAGATTCCAAGAAGGCCATTTGGCCTCAATTTCTTGTAGCATGCAGAGCATTTGCATTTCATGACTTAGGACATGTTTTCAAAGAAGTTAATAATGTATTATCTTTACAATTACCCAAGTTCTCGGGAAGGCAATATGACCCCTTCGGTATTATAAAATATTTTAATGCAATGGTTAAAATAAAAGTATTTTCCCATCAAAAATATCTCTTTGATGATATTTTTCTGCAAAAAAACACCTTCAAAGAAGTTCAGCATACAACAAAAATTATTTTTGACCAAGAAGGTCTCCAAACTTTTGATAATTATAGAAAACAGAGGTTATCTAAGGTCCCATTGGACCAATTACTCATTGAACCAGTAAGAGAACCTACTCCTAGTGTAAGCATAAGTGAGGATTCAAAAGAGAAGTCCAAAAAAAGTTCTGAAAAAGAATCAACAAAAAAGTATGGCGATTAATCCGAGAATAAACACAGTAAGAGCGAGGAGTCAATAAAAGACACATCCCAGTCCACAGCAAAGTCTGATCAGCAGAATTCATTTGTAAAACAAGCTAAAGCCTCAACTCCCATTACAAAGCAAGAAAAGCTGCCCATAATTGATCTAGAAGGAGAATGGGAAGATTTTAATAAGATACTTAGCACAGAAAACAAAGCAGAGAGCCACCAACAAATCCAAAAGAGACGACCACGGAAATGGTAATAGAAAGAGCTGTTAACACTCAAGACATGGAGCATATTCCTATTACTCCCTCATCTAAAATTGTACTAAGAATAGAGGAAATTCCTCCTCTAGATGTATTCTACAGCCCTCAACATAAAGTCGTCTTTAGAAGACAAAGAAAGAAAAGAAAGTTGGATTCCGTGCTCACTCCCGAGGATGAACATCTGGGTGTTCTTTGGAAAGACCCGTCTACAGACCCATTGACAAATCTCACTAGGCTCTCACAGGTCGCAGGCACATACGCTTCAACAACTATTGACAAGGTAGCAGAGGTACAATCACTGCTTAAAGAAAAAAAAGATAGGATTTTGTTTTTGGAACAATAGTTACAGCAGGTCAGCATCAACCAACAAGCCAAAACACAGTTGGAAAAACTTCAACAAGACTTTTAGCAAATGCAGTTGGCACATCAAAGCAGTTTGGCTAGTAAAGAAAAATAGTTACAAAATATAATAAAACTGCATAAAGATGATCCCAAAGTTGAAGAGTTTGTCACAGAGGCACTTGGTCTCAATTCCTAGCTCTTACAACAGAAAGAACTATTATGCCAGAATATTTCGCAATGGAAATCCCACTACGAAATGAGCGATAACATAACAAATCAAGTTGTGGAATTACGACTTGAATATGATTCAATTTTTAAGAAGGTATCGGACTTCTTAAACTAGCAAAAATCTGAAGAAGGGAAAAGAGTAGACACGCCCAAAATTGATGAATCACACAAAAATATTTTATTTGTGAAATTGGATTCTCGGCTAAAGGAGGCAGAACAGGCAAAGGAGGATGTGGCGGTAGCAGCGAACAATGTCATAGAATGCCTAAATGAAAATCTACGCAAGGCTAATTTGATAGCAGAAACTACCCCTGGTTTTCTTCCAAAAGCACAACAGCTTCAAGCAGTATGGAAACAAGTAGCATAGGAAAGGGCAAAGGCAATTAAACAGGTAAACAGATTGAATTGGGAAGCATACTGGTAGTACTTAGTGAAACCACATAGCCAGTGGATGACCCTGAAGTGCCTGATGGCTTTTGCCGAGAAAATAGTGCTAGCGCTCACCAATGTCGTATTTGCAGGACAATTGAAAGCTAAAGTCGGCCAACCGACACTCTTAAAACTAATGCTGAATATTTGCGATCTCAAGGATTAGATGCAGGATTAGTCATAGACATATTTTATTTTTGTTTTTGTTTATTTTTTCTTAAAATGAGGCAGGTCGTTTAAACCTCCTCATCTATTTTTGTAATATTTATTTTTAGATTTCATAGATTAGTATTTAAACCCCTCTCATGCATTTAGAGAGGGGTCCAGAGTTTTATCAAAAACATTCTTCAGAATGTGCATCTTGCCCCCCACTGAGGAGGTTTTGATAAAATTAATGGAACGAGATTTATTTTCTATTTGAGTTTAACATTTGCTACTGAAATTGCACTTTTGTACTCTTAGTTGATGTTAAGTGATTTGAAGATAGATCAATATTGCTGGAGTTCATGAGTAGGATGTATTACAAATGGTACTTCTATCTCTTAATGCTTTTTACTTGTGTGTCAAGCAATAAATCATTTTCATTTATTTATATATGAAAGTTTAAATGTTTAGTTATCATTATTGCACTTTTGTATGGTGATGATTTATTCTTTATGCTAAATATGTGAATGACTCTTTATGCGATATATTTCTCATATTGTTTCGGCTAAATTTTTATACAAAACAATCATTCTTAAATGGATTCTCTTCTTATTGTGATTGAATGATCTTCATTATCAATCACTTTCAGAAATTATTTTAGATCGCATATGTAAACATTACTCCCGGGATAGTCTTAAAGTTAGATGTTTTCTTTGATTATGATAGATTGCATATGATAGTTAAAAGATAGAGTAAGATTAGAATAAGTATTCATCCTTTAAAACCCCAAAAAGAAAAACATCATCCTGTTAGCACACACATCATAAATAGATTGGGAAACTGGTCCCGTCATCCCCAGTCGGAGCCACTATTCCAAACGAAAAAGGAGTTGTCTTAAGGTCTGGACTGGGTGGTTATCCCCCTTGTTGAAGTCCTGATTTTTCAAGCCTTCAACATATTTGGTGCTAGAAGGAAGACCTGACTGTGAATAGCAAGTAAATCTACATCTTCATGCCATTCTAAGAGTAAAAATCCCTCACCATCACCCTCAACTTCTCATTCGCATTCCAAATCTTCCATCTCTGAACCAAAAGTTGAAAAGAAAAATACAGAGCACATTACTGAAATCCCAAACAAGCCAGATCATTCTTCTTTAGATCCCCCTGAGTTACAAACTTTAATTCATAAGTTATAGGGGATTTCTATATCTCAAGAATAATTTGAGTTATCCCAAGGTAGTGTCACTTCTCATCTGACCCCATCTCAACGACTGACTAGAGCACAAAGCAAAAAGCTAGGAATCCCACCAGTTGAGTTTCCTCTACTGAGTCGTAAGAAAGCTAGGAAAACACCAGCAGAATCTTAGAGTGAGGTTCTATCATCATTTTCGTCTACCATCCCATCCATATCATCACAAGGTCATTCATCCATCCCTCAACTCCAGATCGTGGTTCATACAGGTACAGGAGCAACATCATCCTCTACGCAATCACCTTCAACTACCACCACACCTCTTCCTATTCATACTCCAACGATGGCAGGAAATTCACCACCAAGGCCATGGGCCAATCCAGGAGCTATAAGAATGCTTACATCTTTATCTCAATTAGCAGCACACCCTGAAAAATGGTTGCCCAAATTCAATCCTGATAATGGCAAACTAGCTGAGGAACACATAAAATTTTTTATGCTATCTATTAATTTGAATGGAGTAACAGAAGAGGACGCAGTTGTAAGATTATTCCCATATACTTTACAAGGAGCAGTAGGATCCTGGTATTTTTCTTTACCAGCAGGCTCCATTAATAACTGGGATACATTTCAAGATCAATTTTTAACAAAATTTGGAGATGATAGGTCAACAACAACCTTAATAAATGACCTCTCCAATTTAAAAGCTGAACCAAAGGAACCAATTAAGGATTTCAACTCTCGCTTCAATAAATTGTTGAACAAAATACCAACAGCATCTAAGCCTAGCGATGAAGTCCAAAATGAATGGTATATTTCTGCTTTACCTTCAAATTCAGCTATCTTTGTAGATAGAGTTGCCAAGCCGACATTAGCAGAAAACATGAAAGAGGCAATAGTTGTAGAGAAACGTATCCTAGCCGTAGAAAAGAAAAACACTGTAGATGAAAGAAAGTCTAAAAAAGTGTCTTTTAGAGATGATCCTAAGAAAAAACAACCAAAGGACCCATTCGACCTGGAAGGGTTACAAAAAGTCTTGAAGACCATGTCCAACGAAATGGTTGATATAAAGAAACAAGTAGCAGAAACCTCTTCCAAGAAACCTTTTAAACCCTTTAAAAGGAATCCTCCAACCGATCCTAAACCTCCAAATGCTATAACAAACAGAATCAGAAGGGGAAGAGGAAGAAGTTTCAAATGAGGAACAAACCGATGATGATGAAGTCGTAGAACTACAAGGAATGTGGGACTTCATTCTTCTAGATGAGGAAGATCAAGATGCATTACCTGTTGCTACTAGAAGTAGAAATCAACTCGATCCTCCACAATCCAGTACTAAACAAAAAACCCAATTCCAACTCCCAAGGATAAAATTGTAGGTAAGAAATCCTCACCAAATTCTACTCAAACAAACCCAATCCAATCTGATTCAACACCTTCATCCAAAACACTTATCATCTCAGATGAAATGGAATATAACATTGTTGAAGATATGAAGAAAACCAGAGCAAACATTACTCTTCACGAGCTCAGTAAATTAAAACATCAACAGAAATTACTCTTGAAAGAGCTAAATGTAGTACCTACTACACCTCTTCCTACCGTTGTAATTTCACAAGCTACTCATGAAATGGGAAGACCTCCGACTGGCATTTCAAATAAAGTCGATCCGACTGACATTGCTCTAATTGGCGGAAGATCAAAATCCCATACTCCGCCATTTCTCCTTACTTTTGAAGTTTTCAATAAAAAATTTCATAACTGTCTAGTGGATTTCGGTGCATCATCTAACATTTTACCTAAGACAGTTTGCGCAAAGTTAAACATCCAACCTTAGAAATCTGCAGTATGAATAGTACAGCTAGATCGGTCTCAAGTCGAGGTCATTGGTGAACTTAATCAAGTAACCATAAGGCTTTCATCAAATCCAAAGGTATGTCAAGTTATTGATATACTTGTAGCTGACATTCCTAAATTTTATGGACTGATCCTCAGTAGGGATTGGTCAGAAAAGCTTCACGGTTACTTTGCGACCGGCTGGTCTCATATGTGGCTCCCCTACAATGGTAAACATAATCAGATCAAAATTGAATGAGAGAAACATCAAAAGTATATAATTACAGAGTTAAAAGGAGAAAATGAGCCTATAGCATATAGCAACAACATAATCGGAAACTATTTTGTTGAGTCATTCTTAGGGAATTTCAACACTCATACTTCACCTTTTTCAGAAAATTTCGTTTTATCTCATATAGAAAATTTCTCTCAAACGGAGACTTCTAGATGCATCAATTTTGTAGATAAACCTGTAAATAAAACCTTGTTTTGGAAATTATCTTTTGATGGTTCAAAATCCAATGATGGAGCAGGAGTAGAAGTAGGTTGTATATTAGTTAGTCCAAAAGGAGGAAAAACCATGTTAGCATGTAGACTTGAATTCGATTGCACAAAAAACACTGCTGAATATGAAGCATTAGTTCAAGGGTTATACAAAGCAATTGGGCTTAATATCAAATACTTACAAGTATTTGGAGACTCTGAGATTGTCATTAAACAGGTAAGAAATACTATACATTGTCTGTCGGGGCACTTGAAACACTATCAATCTTTAGTACAAGACCTGACCTCACACTTTACAGCGTTTAATATTTCATCCATTCCAAGACTCCAAAACGCTAGTGCCAATCTCCTTGCTAACGTAGCTTCCAAGCTTATTCCATCAGAGGATTATAGCCTAGACAGATTCTCGATTGAATTAATATTTAGACCCTCTATTCCTGATAACATTACCAACTGGAGAGTTTTCAACAATGACCCTGATATTGTGAGTTTTCTGACTTCAGAAGGCTCTTACAATAATCAGATAATTGATGAAGACCAACATGACAAACAACTGGAACAAGAAAATAGCAATAACGCTATACCAAAATCCGTAGTCAAGTTAGAGGACCTATATGACTTAAAGGACATATTTAAACGGTCCACCAATTCAAAACTTCAGAGTTCAACTCTGAGATATGAATTAGTAAATCTGGGGACAGACATGAAACCACAGAACATCAACTTAGGTCTTGGCCTGACATCTGAGGAAAAATCAGCTTTTTATTGATTGTTGAAGAAATATAAGAGTGTCTTTGCTTGGAATTACAATGATCTTAAAACCTATGACACTTCTATTATCCAGCATACAATTCCTATGATTTCTGATGAAAATCCTGTTCAGCAGAAATTGAGGAAAATACATCCTAATTTGGAAAGCTAGATTAAATCTAAGTTGAACAAATTATTAAGAGCCAAGATTATTTTTCCTGTTAGACATTCCAGATGGGTCTCCAATCTGGTCCCAGTCAGAAAGAAAAACGGTGATATTCGGATTTGTATTGACTTTCAAAATCTCAATAAAGCTTGCCAAAAGGATAATTTTCCACTGCCCCCTATGGAACAGATATTACAATCAGTCGCAGGGTCTGAATTAATGTCCTTTTTAGATGGCTTTTCAGGGTATAATCAAATCTTGGTCCACCCCGATGATCAATTAAAAACTACATTTAGAACCAAATGGGGCACTTATGCATATCAAAAGATGCCATTTGGGCTAATCAATGTCGGTGCCACGTTTCAAAGAGCCATGGACATTGCGTTTAAAGGATTAGTAAACAAGTCAGTGGTGATCTACTTAGATGACATAATGGTATATTCTAAAAAACGAAGTAATCATCTCAGGGACTTAAAACAGATCTTCCAACGTTGTCAAAAATATGGAATCTCGCTTAATCCAAAAAATTATTTTTTTGCATTGAGTGAAGGAAAACTTCTTGGATTCATAGTATCCAAATCAGGAATCCATATTGACCCAGATAGGATCAAGGAAATTTCTGAGATATCCTTACCCCATAATAAAAAAGCAATGTAGTCTTTCCTTGGTCAGATCAATTTTGTTAAGATATTTGTCCCTGACTTCTCAAGAATCGTGTCACCTCTCCAAGCCATGATAAAGAAAAACTCTCTCTTCAAATGGGGTCATGTAGAACATGAAGTGTTTAGCTTGATAAAACAAGCAATCATAAATTCCCCATCTCTAGCAACTCCAAACTTTTCCGATCCTTTCACTCTATATACATTCGCCTCTGAGAAATCATATGTTGCCATACTCACACAAGCAAATTGAGATAAAGCCAAAGCCCCAATTGCCTTCTTCAGTTCAAACTTGCAAGGAGCTAAATTAAATTACTCTGATGTTGAGAAATAGGCTTATGCTGTTTTCAAAGAAATCAAACACTTCAGACCCTTCCTTCTCAAGAATCACACCAAAATAATAGTACCATTTCCAGCGGTAAGAAATATTTTGGTACAAAAAGATGTGGGTGAAAAGAGGGCAAATTGGGTCACAGCCCTACAAGAATATGACACTGAAATTAAACCAGCAAATATTGTAAAAGGTCAAGGTTTTTGCAGGATGTTGGCAGGAGCATCACACATATCAGAAACGCAGTCTTTAGATAGTGAAATACAAATGTATGAGGCAGGCCTAAACGACTCTAAATCAAGGTATGTTGATATCATGTTCTACTTGAAAAATGGATATGCTCCTCCACATTTGAATTACACAAAGAAAAGGGCCCTGAGGCTAAAAGCTAAACAATATCAAATTGTCAATGATGTACTTTTTAGAATGAATTATGATTCTATTCTCCTTAGATGCCTTGAGAAATCTGAAGCAGAAAAAGTATTGCAGGAACTTCATGACGGGCCAGTAGGTGGACACTATGCAGGAGATGCAACAACACATAAAATCTTACGTGCTAGCTACTACTGGCCAACTTTATTTAAATATGCACACAGTTACATAACGAGATGTTAGATTTGCCAAACTACTGTCGGAAGATAGAAGAAACCATCGTTGCCATCAACCGGTCAACATTGATCAACCATTTGAACAATGGGGATTGGATATAATAGGTGAGATCGTTCCTCATTCATCTAAACAACATAAGTACATCCTTACATCTACTGAATACTTTACGAAATGGGTAGAAGTAGTTCCACTCAAAACAACCAACTCTGAGAATATCGTTGAATTTATAGATCAATCTATCATCACCAGGTTTGGCTTGCCTTCTGCCTTAATGTTTGATAATGCATCCTATTTCTCAGGCAATGCTATGACAGAATTTTCTCTAAAAATAGGTTTTAAACTCAAATATTTTTCTAATTATTATCCAGAAGGAAATGGGTTGGCTGAATCAACAAATAAAACCCTTATTAGAATCATTAAACGGAATATTGATCAAAATCATAGAAACTGGCATAAGTCTTTAGTTTATGCTCTCTTGGCAGATCAAATAACTTAGAAAACCTCCATTGGCACTTCTCCTTTTAATTTAGTTTATGGGAAAGAAGTGGTCTTACCAACAAATATAGCTATTCCTTCTCTAGCCTTAGTCCAATTCATTGGAGAAATTCCTTCCTCATCCATGCAATTAAGGCAATTACAAATCCTTAAGCTTGAAGAAGAACGAGAAAAGGCCAGAATTACCCACGCGCATCATCAACAATTAGTAAAAGCCTCTTTTGATTCAAACTCAGTGTCTAGAAAATATTTTCAACTTGGAGACTTAGTATTAAAATGGGATAAAGCCCATGAAGAGAAAGGCAAGCATACTAAATTCCAATGGATGTGGCTTGGACCATTCCAGATTGTTGAACTCATTGGTCCATCAACGTTCATGTTACAAGATTTAGCAGGGAAAAGGGAATCTTTACCTGTTAATGGACAGATCCTAAAGAAATATTTTCCATAGAAGATGATCTCTTCTATTTTTTTCGAATTATATTTTTAGTTAAGTTTTCATTTGATAATAAAACAGGTTGAGAATGTTCACTTTTGGTTTCCACGAAAAGAATAGTGTCTCATTTCAATTTTATTTTATTTTTTTATTTTTTTATTTTTTTTTTCACTTGTATAAGTGGGAGTGGTTATGAAAATTAATCTCCATTTATGAAACATATGGGTAAGTGCTATTATTTCGAAAAAAAATTCCTATTCTTCTGTTTCAACTATCCAAGTTTTGGTTAGAATCAACCTTAGGAAGAAGTTTTCCTTACATCAGTCACAAAAGGTATCAATAACAAAACAAAGACTCTCTGTGGAAAAGCTATTTTTAAACTCTACAATTGTCATCCAGGATAATTCTTAAGGAACCAATGACTTCCTCCCCACTCAAGGAAATTGCAAGATTCAAATAATAATCCAGTTATACACTTTAAACTTAAAGAATAAGAGATCTCATCAAGATCTGACTTATCATGATCATAAAGATTAGAACTAATTGACATTACCATACTAAATATCAAAATAGGGTAATGTCTCGATATTGTTTCAATCAAAAGACAAGTGGTCTCATCACGAGCTAGCTTTTTCAATTAAGTTATAAATCAAGTGAATGGCACTGTCAATTTTGGCCACCAAACCAAGACATTGTTCTTTAAGAATTAAAAGAGAAATAGGAAAAGAAAAAGCAATAAGTGTATATGAGGATTTATCTTTGAAAATTGCATGCTTCTTAAGTGGAACACTGGATCATTGCTAGGTAACAGGTAACCCTATCAAGGCTATGAACGTTTGCTGGCAGCAAAGGCTCTACCTACGACAAATGAGTACACCAAAACTGATCTAAAGAGATGTTTTTGTTTTTATCGTTACAACCAAGTAATGACTAATGTGAGTAAAATGACTAACTCTAAAAAGAAGATAATCGTAATAAAGATACTTAGAACGAGATGTCGTTATCAATAAATAACACTATTTGCCTTATATTTCGTACAATGAAATTTCATTTTCAAAACCATCTCTATTTTGGAAGTTTTAGAAAATTCAAAAAACCCTCAGAGATAACTGGTTCTTCCAAGTGAATCACCAATTGTTGTGCTTATCAACAACCCCCCCATTTATTAGTATTAGTAATAACATTAATAAATGGGGACCCTTCCAAAAAAATCAAATCTTAGCATTTAATCATGCCTTTCTTGTTTTTAGAATAAAATAAGATGTCAAAGTGGAACTCGCTAAAACATGGAAATTTAAATTTTCATACTTTAAGCGCTTAAAACTTCACAAACTATAAGTTTCTTATAAAAAGTGCCACATGATCAAAAAGCCTAAGAATAAATTTATAACGGAAAGTCGTGAATATTAAAGTAAACCTTCAAAAGACCCGCTTTAAGAGGATTATTCTCACATCATAAAACAATTACGACAGACCTCCCTTATAAAAGTTACCCCTTGAAAGTGCGATCCGCGAAAATGTGAGATCACAAAATCCTATAGCCTTATCGCATCGCAGTTTCAAACAAGCGGCGCTACTTGATAAAGCATAAGCAAATATTGCGAAATGCGATAGCATCTCGCAAATCGCATATCGCAGCAATTCATATGGTGGTGGATTTTAATGAAAACAAGTTTTTGCAATATAGCGATCTGCGAAATTGCGAAGCAAATCGCAAAATCGCTTTTATCATAACTCAAAGGGCTCAGGGTTTTTGGAGAGTACTTCCCAACTTTTGATGTGAAGTTATGAACATTAAAGTTAAGCATAATGATTCATTAGTGTTCATTTATTAAAAGAACGGTTAGGATTAGTGTAAAGGACCATTTGACGCAAGTTGATATTTTTTGATATGATTTAGAATAAAGACCCTCCATCACCTTATTTTCGTCCTTCTATTGATTATTTCTTCATTCACTATCATTTTTATCATATTTTGCTCTTTGCTTGCAATTTTCAGGAAGAACACATAGAATAGAACATATGAAGAAATGGTGAAGAAAGGAAAGGCACCCGTTTCTAAGAAGTTAGAAATGACCCCACTGTTCACAGACACTACCTATAATCAAGATGCAGGAACATCCACATGGGAAACTATGTATCAACTGTTAGAGGAGGAACAACCAAGAATTATGGAAACAACAATTACAATGGTTGGATGTGGCTCTTCTGATGCTTCTTTGACTAAGCTTGGATGCTCATTCTTGCACCACATTGCTGCGAGGCCAAAGATACTCCCTTACAATAACATGGTTAAATGGATTATAGATGATGCAGACATATCTGACAAAGAATTCAAGACGGAAAGCCAGAGAGTCATGGGGTCATTTACTCTAGACAACCTGAGGCTCATGTACCATTTACTAGAACCCCAGGCCATCTACAACAAGAAATTTATCAAGAAATTCGCCAAGGAGAATGAAGACTTGGCAAAATGCACGAACCACAGATCAAACAATGAGGAAAGACTCAAAAAAGATAAAAACAGTATGTACGCCACTAGTTCTCTATGTTCCCCTTACTGTTTTGCCGCTGCTATGTTATGTAGACTATTTGGCAAACCAGATAGCAACAAATTTTCATTAGAATGGTTACCCCTAGTGGATGCAGCTATCAATGCTACAATAATGAATTGGGCTCAAATCCTATCAGATAATTTAGCCACTACAATTTTAGAATACAAAAGAAAAAGAAGCATTGCTTCGAGGGTTTACCCTCCATTTTTCATGAGCACCTATGTTATGGACGCTATTTGTTTTGGTTCCAAATTTCCTGTTATGGGATGGAAGTGGATGGTTCAAAATCCACTTCCCATTCAAATTTATCACAAATTCATGTGGGAATCAAATTTCATGCCACATTTCTTCAAAATTTGTCACGGAGTTATACTCCTGATTCATAAAAAGATCTACAACAGAGATGCCCCAAGATTTTCCCAAGAAGCTGAGGTAGATATTCTCCTCGTAGCGAGATGGTTTGGGGAAGAATTATTCACGTATATCAGATTGTTTAGCAGTATTGCCTCATCCCATGTGCTACCTTTTTACGTTCCAGACAAACTGATGGCTAGGGAGATAGCCTATTAGACATGTAGCGAGCAGGGGATGAGCAAAGTATTGAAAGATTCCAAGAAGGCCATTTGGCCTCAATTTCCCGTAGCATGCGGAGCATTTGCATTGCATGACTTAGGACATGCTTTCAAAGAAGTTAATAATGTATTATCTTTACAACTACCCAAGTTCCTGGGAAGGCAATATGACCCCTACGGTATTATAAAAGATTTTAACGCAATGGTTAAAATAAAAGTATTTTCCCATGAAAAAGATCCCTTTGATGAGGTTTTTCTGCAAAAAAACACCTTCAAAGAAGTTCAACATACAGCATGAATTCTTTTTGACCAATAAGGTCACCAAACTTTTGATAAGTATAGAAAACAGAGGTTATCTAAGGTCCCATTGGACCAATTAATCATCAAACCATTAAGAGAACCTACTCCCAGTGTAAGCATAAGTGAGGATTCAAAAGAGAAGTCCAAAACAAGTTCTAAAAAAGAATCAACAGAAAATTCTGGTGATCAATCCAAGAATGAAAACAGTAAGAGCGAGGAGTCAATAAAAGACGCATCCCAGTCCACAACAAAGTTTGATCAACAGACTTTGTTTGTAAAACAAGCTGAAGCCTCAACTCCCTTTACAAAGCAAGCAAAGCAGCCCGTAATTGATATAGAAGGAGAATGGGAAAATTTTAATAAGATACTTAGCAAAAAAGAACAAAGCACAGAGCCACCAACTAATCCAAAAGAGACAACCACAGAAATGGTAATAGAAAGAGATATTAACACTCTAGAAACGGAGCATATTCCTATTACTCCCTCATCTAAAATTGTACTAAGAATAAAGGAAATTCCTCTTCTAGATGTATTCTACAGCCCTCAACATAAAGTTGTCGTTAAAAGGCAAAGAATGAAAAGAAAGTTGGATTCTGTGCTCACTCCCAAGGATGAACCTCTGGATGTTCTTTGGAATGACCCGTCTATAGACCCATCGGAAAATCTCACTAGGCTCTCACAGGTCGCAGGCACATACGCTTCAACAACTATTGACAAGGCAGTAGAGGTACAATCACTGCTTAAAGAAAAAGAAGATAGGATTTTGTTTTTGGAACAACAGTTACAGCAGGTCAGCATCAACCAACAAGTCGAAACACAGTTGGCAAAACTTCAGCAAGACTTTTAGCAAATGAAGTTGGCACATCAAAGCAATTTGGCTAGTAAAGAAAAATAGTTACAGAATATAATAAAACTGCATAAAGATGATCCCAAAGTTGAAGAGTTTGTCACAGAGGTACTTGGTCTCAATTCCTAGTTCTTACAACAAAAAGAACTATTATGCTAGAATCTTTCGCAATGGAAATCCCACTGCGAAATGAGCGATAACATAACAAATCAAGTTGTGGAATTACGACTTGAATATGATTCAATTTTTAAGAAGGTCTCGGACTTCTTAAACTGGCAGAAATCTGAAGAAGGGAAAAGAGAAGACATGCCCAAAATTGATGAATCGCACAAAGATATTTTATTTGCGAAATGGGATTCTCGGCTAAAGGAGGCAGAACAGGCAATGGAGGATGCAGCGGTAGTAGCGAACAGTGTCATAGAATGCATAAATGAAAATCTACACAAGGCTAATTTGGTAGCAGAAACTACCCCTGGTTTTATTCCAAAAGCACAACAACTTCAAGCAGTATGGAAACAAGTAGCATAAGAAAGGGCAAAGGCAATTAAACAAGTAAACAGATTGAACTGGGAAGCATACTGGCAGTACTTAGTGAAACCACACAGCCAGTGGATGACCCTGAAGTGCCTGATGACTTCCGCCGAGAAAATAGTGCTAGCACTCACCAATGTCGTATTTGCAGGACAATTGAAAGCTAAAGTCGGCCAACTGACACTCTTAAAACTAATGCTGAATATTTGGGATCTCAAGGATCAGATGCAGGATTAGTCATAGACATATTTTATTTTTATTTTTGTTTATTTTTGCTTGAAATGAGGTAGGTCATTTAAACCTCCTCATCTATTTTTGTAATATTTATTTTTAGATTTCATAGATTAGCATTAAAACCCCTCTCATGCATTTAGAGAGGGGTCCAGTGTTTTATCGAAAACATTCTTCAAAATGTGCATCTTGCCCCCCACTGAGGAGGTTTTGATAAAATTAATGGAACGAGATTTATTTTCTATTTGAGTTTAACATCTGCTACTGAAATTGCACTTTTGTACTCTTAGTTGATGTTAAGTGATTTGAAGATAGATCAATATTGTTGGAGCTCATGAGTAGAACGTATTAGAAATGGTATTTTTATCTTTTAATGCCATTTTTACTTGTGTGACAAATAATAAATCATTTTCAGTTATTTATATATGAAATTTTAAATGTTTAGTTATCATTATTGTACTTTTGTATGGTGATGATTTATTCTTTATGCTGAATATGTGAATGACTCTTTATGCGATATATTTCTCATATTATTTTGGCTAACTTTTTCTATGAAACAATCATTCTTAAATGGATTCTTTTCTTATCGTGATTGAATGATCATTATCAGTCACTTTGAGAAATTATTTTAGATTGCATATGTAAACGTTACTCCTAGGATATTCTTAAAGTTAGATGTTTTCTTTGATTATGATAGATTGCATATGATAGTTAAAAGATAGAGTAAGATTAGAATAAGTATTCACCCCATAAAACCCAAAAAAGAAAAACATCATCCTGTTAGTACACAAATCATAAATAGATGGGGAAACTGGTCCCATCTTCCCCAGTCGGAGCCACTATTCCAAACGGCAAAAGGCGTTGTCTTAAGGTCTAGACCGGGTGGTTATCCCCCTTGTTAAAGTCCCGATTTTTCGAGCCTTCAACAAGTTACAATGACCTCCAAGTGAGTAGGGTCAAAGGACACTGTTGGAAGTGCAACTGGAGATGCAGTTGAACAAGTGTCTGTGAACTTTCCCATTTACGAAGACACCAAGATGTTCATAGATAGAGACATGAAGATGAAATGGTAGGACATCAATGACAATTTCTTAGACACATTTGATGAATATCTGGAAGACCACAGGGTCTATGTTAACATCCACAAGTCTGGCTTGTACCATATTACATGTAGGTATCCTGCATTTCGATGCGTGGACATGATACATCGGATTGTCTCACACACAGATCCTGAGATGATGACATTGAGTAGTGTCATTGGGACCAATTGTGCTACCTTCAGGGTGAAGGAATTTCAGCAGATGTATCACTTGTCATAGCCGGTGATTAAAATGGAGAAAAACTTTAGGAAACCCAGCATCAACGCAAACTCCAAAGATATCTTGAAGAGATGGGTGAAAGATCTAGCCAAGTTTAGAACAACACCCAACTTGGTTTACAAGACAAAGATACTATGGAAGGCATATTAGTACTTGGTCATCTTTGCATGCCTCTTATACAGCCAAGAGAGCATAAAGACCTGTTTGTAGAGCTGGGTGATTGGATTGGACCAACTGGCCAGTGAAGGAAGGCCATGCAACTAGTCTGACATGTTGGTTCTCAGGTTGAAGGAACAAGTGGCAAAAGCTTGACATCCACCCAAGGGTTAGCAAGCAGATATATACATGTTCACATACATACTGGATGCAATCTGTGCCCATCAATAGTTCCCAGGCTTGAGTTGGGCATGGATTGTAGCTTTTAACCCCATACAAAAATTATCTACATACGAATTCTAAAATAGAAAATAAACAAAGGCGAGAGCATAACACATAAACAAAT
The DNA here is from genome assembly GCA_031772625.1 of Pinus tabuliformis. Lineage (NCBI taxonomy): Eukaryota > Viridiplantae > Streptophyta > Pinopsida > Pinales > Pinaceae > Pinus > Pinus tabuliformis. The sequence continues at coordinate 431,190,459 of CM062804.1, forward strand.
ATACACAGATATTTTCCCCTGGATCCCAAAACCGAGGCTACTAGATTGATTTTTCATTATGTTCCTTTCAATGCTACAATACATATATATACATGTTGAAGCATCCAATACCATGGACCAAAAACCATCACGCCCAAAAGCATGTGTGAAAACCATGCACAAAACCATATGTAGGTCCGCCCACCTAATATAGGGTCCAAAAACATTTTCCTGCGGTGCTGCCTTGGACCTCGTAGAGGGGGGCTAACCACCCCCCTCAAACCCCCTATACAAGGGGGATGCTACCCCCCTATGAAAACCCAACATGGACACCTTCGAAAACCTTTGTGCACACTTATTGCAAATTGTTCTCTAAATGCATTTTCCGCTGAGTTATCACACAATTGTCAAACCACTTTGTCACCTCGGTGTACAAAATGATATTTGAGCAGGATCCACCTTGCATGTTGCAGGAAGCAATGGAGGCATTAATTGACATAGTAGATTGGTATGCATCACCCCATTGGCACCTTCATACAGATGTATAGCACAGAGAAGCCTCCGCGTGTTCTACCAAAGTTTTCCACGGACAAGCTCGTCATGCAAGAAGTGTCATATCACATCTTGATAAGGTTGTCAGCTAGACTGCACAACAAGAAGAAGGCACCTTGGCCCACTCTTCCTTTGTGGATTGGGTTGTATGAGATACAAAATCCCAGGCATGCTAAGGCCTAAATGGAGGAGTTCAAAAGATTCACCTTCGGTACCAGAAGTCTCAATCCGTATGACCTGCATTGCTTGGTAAAGGACCGTTGTGTGAGAGTGAAATTTCCTTGGATCCACGGGGCATGTCATTGGCTTGAGGAAGACCCATGGAGACATTTTCACAACTTCTCCAGGCTCAACGAAATGGTCAGCATAGTTGTGGAATGGTTAGCGAAGCAGAGGGAAGCAACATCTCAGAGAGCACCATCATCATCAGCAGCAGAGGGTGACAAACGTGTTCATGACAAAGGCAAGAGAAAGGTTGTTGACAACGTAGAGGAAGAACAAAGACACAAGTTCAAATTAGATCCAATCGTGAGGAAAGAAACTTTTGATATTGAGGCTAAGAGGTGACAACGCGACAGGAGGAACGCGCAAAGGCAAAGAGAGAAACAAAGGATGGAGGAAACAAAAAAGGAGTTGCAAGAGTTGAAGCAACAACTCCGGGAAGAACAGGAGTGCACAGAAGAGAGAAGGAAGTGCATCAAGGACAAACACAACAAGAGGCACAACATGCACAAATTGATGAAACTACACCCATGTAGGTTATAGACTCATCTGAGCAGCTAGCATAGAGCAAATAGGGTGAGTAGTCGCAGGAGCAGGACTTAGCTCAAGAGATTGAATAGATGCTAGAGCATATGGATACAGACGTGTTGCAGCCAGAGTCCAAACATGATATTGAACTCATGCCTAATAACCAAGAGGTCACCCCATCGACTTCACCAGCTCTGGAAGCAGAGCAAGTCCCAAGCAATCAAGGAGACATAGAGATCCTTGAAGACAATTCCGAACTAGAGATGCACTACATATCTTTCAACAAGTCACAACATAGAGTTGTGTAGTCACATAGAGTGCCTACTCTGGATGTCCACAAATCTCTTGGGCAGTTTGAAGAACGAGTGATCTTATATGATGTGCACAAGCATCCAACAACATTGGCTTATGCTACCAGATCATATGCCGAAGACACATAGATCCTTGAAGATAATTCAAAAGCAAAGATGCACTACACATCTTTCAACGAGTCGCAACACAAAATTGTGCAGTCACGTAGAGTTCCTACTCTGGATGTCCATAAATCTCCAGGGTAGTTTGAAGAATGAGTGATCATATTTGATGTGCACAATCATCCAACAACATTGGCCAATGCTACTAGAGCATACGCCGAAGCACCCAACTCGAGTGTTCGATTCTTGATAACAGAGAACGAGAAAATGGCTTAGAAATTACAAGCGTTCAAGTAGGGAGGAGAACATATTACATCATCCACCCAAGTAGAGTTGAGGAGAGCAATACTGGATGAAGTATCATCTCTCGAAGTAGTCATGCAAATTTTGTATTCAAGATTCTGCACCGTGCACAAGTGAGTTGTCCATCTCAACAGTTGGAAACAACGTTGTGCTAAGAGAGCATACATCTTGTCAAATTTGCACATTGCTGTTGATCGCATGAAAACATGGACAATGAGGTACAAAGGAGCCCCATTTTAGTTGCCAAAGATGATGAAGCCCAAGGTGGTAGAGTTGAGGGCATGCATCTGGAGTCAGATCCGGAACTATGAGTAACTCCCGCAACTCATCACTAGTTTGTAGGCTTCACATGCACGGGTGTTCAGAAGTGTGGATGTCATTGTGTGCACGCACGTGATCCCATATATTGGCACACTCACCGAGGCGAAGACAAAGAATCAAGTCCGAACGGAGTTGGAAATGTACCTTGATGAGTTGATGCATGTAGCCACCAACGTAGACTTGGAGATCAAAGTAGACACTATGCATCAGTATGTTGCTGAACTAGATGCACTCAAGGCTATGATGCACATGTTAACAGACAAGTTGGACAGAGGTGCCAAACCAGTGTACCCGGATGCAACAGAGGCGAGATTTTGCTTTCAGCAAGATGTCACCATTGAGCACGTAGACACCAGCATGGACTACCAAGATTGGCATCAGTTCGCCATCGTCGATCATCATGAGGTTGTCGAAGAGTTGGTCTTCCCACAGTTTTGCGAGTCTCAGTAGTGTCTTGCATGGCTTGCTCAAGCCTATTTTGTCTCACATGGGTACATGTGAAAATTGTAATGTAACATCTTATAAAAGTGAAAGACCAAGTGTTGATGGTCGAATGTAATAGTCATGTAGTAGTTAAGAGTCATGAGGGTAGGTGAAGAGTCACAAAGGGGATGTCAAGGGCCACCCCTCCCTTTGCTATTTACAAAACCTCATAACTCATTGTAGGGGCTTTTGGGAGCCAAGCTTCCGATAGGTGTGTATTGGAGAAAGCTTGGAGTGTATTGTAATGAGCCTTGGCTTCTCCACAGTGCAGAGCTAGTATATCTCTTTGGAGGAGTAGGCGACAGTGACTGTAATGTTCCATTATCAGGACTAGTAGTTGGACATGGTTGTATGTATGATTGGAACTTTCACTTTCTTAATATAGCAGAGTCAACACATTTCATGCATATGTTATTATTGTATTTTAGTTATCTTGGTTACTCTAATGATATATGTAGTTGTTTTCTTACGCATGTATGTATGGACTCTTTCTAAATATGCATGTATGAATCTTGTTGAGATGTGCTGTTCATTTAACCATCACTTTGGATCGTTGGTTCACTTGCCTTCCATATTGTGATGTATATTTTCTCGTGTGTTCCCTTCCAAGTCACGTGTTTCGACAGGTTTCCAAGTGGCACACTTATTCCACTTTCCATGTGTTAGAACCCTTCATACACCTTCCTTGGCTTGTTGTGCTAGTCAAACCCTTGCTACCAACAAGGACATCCTGATTTCCTCTACGCGTAACCATGGTCAAGGTGATACCATACGACCCACTGATGGGACTCCTACACCAAACGGTCTGAGGTCTATTTGGGACTTATTACTGGGGAGATCCCCTAACATGTTGGCAAGTCCGGTGCAGTCAACAAGACCCAAGTCCTACACATGTCAAAGTGATAGAATTTGGTCCATCTAAAACATTGAAGATTAACCCCTCTCTCTCATCCAACCAAGAAGAGAAGTTGTGAAAAATGGTAAGAGAGCACTTAGATGCCTTTTCTTGGAGCTACAAATAAATGAAAGGGGTTCATCCTTCAAGGTGTACTCATCACGTCTACATCAAGGAAGGATGCGAACCTATGTGCCAACCTTAAAGGAGAATGAACCCAACCCTCGAAGACATAGTGAAGTAAGAGGTGCAGAAGTTGTTGGATGTAGGGTTCATCTACCCCATCTCAGATGGTGAGTGGATGTCGCCTCTATTTTTGGTCCCAAAGAAGAATGGAAAGTGAAGGATCTGTGTGGATTATATAGAGCTAAACAAAGCCACTAAGAAATACCATTTCCCTTTACCTTTCATTGATCAATTTTTATATGGTCTTGCAAGGAAGAAGTTCTTCTCTTTCCTGGATGGATTCAGTGGTTACAATCAGATCCAGATCAGCCTAGAGGACTAGGATAAAACTATATTCACTTTTCCTTGGGATACCTTTGCTTAAAGGGTCATTTATTTCAGATTATGTAATGCCCCTGCCACTTTTCAAAGGGTAGTTATGAGAATCTTTTCTGAGCTAGTCCATGACTCTATGGAGATCTACATGGATGATTTGACTCCCTATGGGTGTGACTTCTAGGAGGCTCTCTCTAACCTGGGAAAAGTCCTAAAGAAGTGCATTGAAATGAACCTATCAGTTAGTCTTGAGAAGTGTGAATTCTTGGTGAATGCAGGGATTGTCCTTGACCATTCAATATCTCAAGAGGGAATACAAGTGGACCCAAAAAAATTGCCATCATAAAAAGGGTCCCTTCTCCTAAAAAGTAGAGGGATGTTAGGAGCTTCTTGGGCTTAGCTGGATATTATAGGAGGTTTATCAAATAATTCAGCAAAGTTGTCTCACCATTCTTTGGATTTCTGGCCAAGGACTCCGAATTTTGCTGGTCAAATAGCTGCCAAGAGGCCCTATAGATCTTGAAAGACAAATTAACTACCACACCCATACTTAGAGGGCCAAATTGGGATCTTCCTTTTCACATCCATGCTATTGCATCTGACAAAGTTGTAGGAGGAACTCTAGGCCAGATAGATGATGAGTTTCCTTATGCCATTTACTTCATTAACGAAAATTTGTCTAAGGCTGAATTGAATTATATTGTAGCTAAGAAGGAACTCCTAGATGTTTTCCACTCTTTGAACAAGTTCAGACACTACATCAATGTATATCAAACTTTTTTTCATACTGACCATGTAGATATCAAATACTTAATGAAAAATCCTGATGTGAATGCTAGAATTATTAGATGGTTTCATCTATTACAACAGTTTGATTTAACTATCATTAATAAGCCAGGTAAAGAAAACATAGTTGCATATTTTTTGTCTAGATTTGCTTTGCCTGCAGGTGACGAAGGGATGGTTGATGATCAACTTCCAGATGAGAACTTATTTTATATTTCAGTGAATCGCTTTCCATGGTTTGTTGACATAGCCAACTACCTAGTTGCTGTATAATTCCCTCAAAATTTGTCATACAGGGAGAAGAGAAGAATTATAATTAAGAGTGCCCCTTTCACTTGGATTGGGGGTAACCTCTTCAAGCTGGGACCAGATCAAACTTGTAGAGATGTGTCAGGGAAGAGGAAGTCTTTGAAATCCTCTCAGTCTATCATGATGGGACTTGTTGAGGTCACTTTGCTGCCAAGAGGACAACTTTCAACATTCTAGAAGCTGACTACTACTGGTCCACTCTCCACCAAGATGCAAGAAGATATGCCAGTCAATGTGATTAGTGACAGAGGATGAGAAAGCCTACTCCCAATGATGAAATTCTCTTACAACCTCAAGGGGCTTTAGATCCCTTTGAAAAGTGGGGCATGTATTTCATTGGACCAATTGATCCACCATGAGGACATAAAAAGTACATCATTGTATGCACTGACTATTTGACAAAGTGGCTGAGACAAAGGATGTCAAGGTAACAACAGAGGAGAAAGTGGGTGATTTCTTAAGGGAGAATGTCTTATACAAATTTTGGTACCCTAGAGAGCTAGTCACCGATTAAGGAGCTCAATTCACATCACATCTGATCAAGAATTTGTTAAGGCAACATCATATCGAGAACATAAAATCTATTTCCTATCATCCTCAGGACAATGAAAAAGTAGAGGTCACCAATAGGGCACTAATTCCTCATGATTTGTGCAAATAAATAGGGGCTCAAGTTGAGGCAGAAATTGTCTAAGTCTAGGTCAGAGCTTCTCATTGAGTAGAGAGATAGGTTATTCACTTGCAAGTTGTGCTCAAAGCAGGCATGCAATTGTAATACATTCTCTATTCATATGATTAATGTAAGCAGGCTTAAGGGGTTCTTACAAGTTGGTTTCCCCTAGATAAATATGTGTACTTTTGTATGTGATTGATGCATGTTTGCGAATATTGTTCTAAATTGTAAATTTCATTCCACAGATAAGTAGAGTAGAATTGTTTCTCATGATTTTAGATTAAATTTCTTGAGCAGTTGAAATTCTATCAAATTTATACACAAAGGCTACGTGAGTCCACATGGAGATACATGAACTGACGTGGACCCTTCTTATTGGAAAACTTTGAATGTTTATAATTTTTTATCCATAGCTCAAATTGAGGTAAATTTTATATCGTCAGAAAGGTCTTGATGAGTTGATCTCAATGGTGGTATCAGAATTAAATTCCACAAGATCAAAAAATGAAGTTTTTTGCAAACCCAATCTTCATAATAGATCTTGGAGATTGGGTCAAAATGAACATGTGTCACCTCCTATAAAAAACATAAGCCAAGGGGGTGAGAGGGAGTCTTATAGAGTGGTATCGAAACCTAGGTTCATCGCTCAAATCAGATAATCCTTAAAAGATAAAGTTTAAAGATTTGATAAATATTGGTATTAGAGAAGATATTCAACACTATACCTTTGGGAATAAAATTGGAGGTCTGATATAAAGTAGTGATGGAGCTGTGGTTCAAGCACTAAGTTTGGAGGGCTATAGTAAATTAATTTGTTATATGAATACTTATTGAAGGTATTAGTTGATGCACTTAGTAACTTGATGCACTACCTATATGCTCGTTGTTTCCTAGAAAATGAAATTGACGTGGCTTTTGTTTTTGTGAATAACTATATCAACATGCTTAGTGTTGACATACCAAGGCTATGGTTAAGATGGTTATATTCAATTTTAATAACATATATGTGTGTGTGTGTGTGTGTGTGTGACAACATATAAGAAGAATGACTTAAAGTTTAGTGCAACAACATAAACATGCAAGATTAGCATGTATAATTCTAATTATATTCCCTAGATCAACATGACATAATTGAATTTTTTTATGGCCGAGTGATGTAGCAATAACTATGAAGGGGGATGTCTTAACTTATCTTTTGCTAGTCTTAATAAATTTATTTAATATTATGAGAAGTTGTCATATGCTAAGGCATGATAAAATGCAATACATGAACTAGTTTAATTATGCATGACCATTGGATAAATATTAAATAAGGATATGCTAGATGCATGAAGGAATGCTAGGTGCATACAACAATGGACACACATGCATAAAGCCTTGGTGTAGCCTACTACCATAACATGATTTAGATGACCCAATTGAGAATAGAATAGGAGAAATAAAGCCTATGGCTAAGAGAAAATAAGAGGTTTCTTCCAATTAGTAGTTTCTTAAGACAAATGTTTTAAGAATTATTGATTATTGTTCTTGCACACTTAAAGAATTGTTTGAATGCTTGAATTAACTGCATGATATGAGTCTATACTTTTGAGGTTGAATGAAGGAGTGATCGCGTTCTAAGGCAGTGGTACTAATATAATGTGTGCTAAGACAACTAATAAGGACATGAATGCAAAAAGGGGAAGGACCCTAGGGCTGTTACAAGGAATACATTTGGGTTGAGAGCGTATTAAGAATTTGAGAGAATTTATTTATGTGTAATAAAATTGCCATGCTTATTCATGTGATTACTAATCTTGATGAAATCCCTAATGAGCATTGGAATTCTACTTTGTAGAATTTCATTAGAGGAAATATGTTGATGAAGGATTAGTCAAGATGGACTTGATTAAGTCCATAATGTTACAATTGTGAAAATGGCTAGAGAAGGTAGTTTCTCTTAGCTGAAATTTGTGCTTGGCTGATATATTTTATTTGTGAAATCATATATGAATGCGAGAATGGTAAGAAAACAAGAAACATGTAATTTCTATTTTTTGGGTAATATAGTGAGGTTACCTAATAAATTCGATGTCACATGGAACATTCACATGGAAAGTGTGCAATAATTATCTCTTTCTATTAACTTACACACGACGGAAATTAGTGTGCTTTTTCTTATGAGTTTTGTTGCGTGAATAATTGAAAATAACAAATGCTGAAAGTTGGATCTAAAAATAATAGTGCATGGATAGCATGGAATATATGCATGTATGGCACATGCATGACACAATGTATATGCACTTGTTTGGGTAGTTGTTAGAAGACAATGTCTGAATATGTAAATTAGATACATAATTCAAATTCTCTTTATGAAAATTTCATGGAAACTTGTAAGCAATTGAATTGATAGAGAGGTGACTAATATGTGAGGTTGAGATCATTTCAGGGATTTATTAATATTACAACAATAGGTATAATAAAATACAACTAGTCTCCTTGAAAAGACTTCAACTAAGAATGCTTGGGATAGAAGCCAAGTAAGTAAGGCAAGAAACAAGCATAGGTAAAAAGGTAAAGGAAAGGAATTTGGTAATAATTCCTTTCATCCGAAATTGGTATATTTTGGTTTTCAAAACTAATGAATGCATTGCATGAATTCCCATGTAGGGATATGGCTAATGCAGGGATCCTTCAGTGTAAAAATATTTTAATGAAGTTATTAATGCCTCCAAAACAAAATGGAGAACTAAATTTCTCATGAATTTAAAGATTTGCATCTCTCATTTTTGACTCCTTGGGCTACTAGAATAATAGTTTGATACTATTATAAAATGCTTAGAATGAATGTGATGCATATTTATGATGATATGATAGTTTCATTTCAATCTATTTAAATTCAATGGAGACTGATAGAATTGTTATGTGCATAATAATTTTGACATTACTTCAACAGATGTGAATATTTGCAATGAAAATATTATATGTATGAACACTGAGAACGATTTGGCTGATTGCAAGTTTATATTGTAGGTACAATGCTGGAAGGGTGTGTGAAATAGAAGACACCATGGCATAATATCACCACCTGAAAGGAAGACAAATAGCATGACTAAAAGTATCATGTTTATGAGATTTGATTTCGGAATGAGGCATAGTTGGGCAACTAAAAAATTTTGGTTTGAACTTTTTGAGTATATCTCATGAGAACTAAATTATGTGACACATACGAAATATTGGAGCAAGGAGTTGACTTGGAAACCTTGTGACACTATGATTATCTCATGCGAGAAAGTCATAACTGACACCTTAAATTTTAAGACTCCATGAGAAATGCAGTAGAGTATGCTGACAGGAACTTGGCTATAAGACTCATTGCACAATATAATAGAGCATGGAATATTGGAACTTGGCTATAAGACTAAAAATAACCCCTTGTAGGAAAATCACTGGATAGGAAGACTACCTAGAATGGGGGTTTCCTAGGATTGGAAGCATGATTAGATAATAGGCCATGCAAGAAAACCCTCTGATAGGTAGACTTCCTTTAATGGGGGTTTCTTAGGCTTGGAAAGGTGAGAAATTGATGGGAGAAGAAATTTTTCACATGCTCAAAAGGATGTGAGCACAAGAGGGCTTGTTCAATGAAGATAATGAGATGGACTTATTATCTATGGAGGAAAATGAGGCTAAGAATAATCACAGAGATAAGTATCAATTTAAAGCATTACTTGTTAAAATTTTGGCTTGATTTGATTTAAATTTATTATGATTAATCTCATAAGAAATTTATGCTTGTGATATATGTGAGACAGTAAGCTATCCAACAAGGATAGATGATGCTACTTACAAGGTGACATCATAGTAGTGTAGCCAAGTGTAATGGAGTTTACAACCCTAGGGACTAGCCATTGTGGTGACACTAGAACCCCTTGATATGAATTGATCACAATGATTTATGAGTTTAAAAATTTGTTGTGTTATTATAGCAAGCCAGAGGGATGCCTTGGAAATAACACTTTGTTGGGATGGGGTCCTCGGGGTAAATTTTGCTAAGTTTTGAATCAATTTTGTATTATTTTTTGTAGCGAATGTAAAGTCTCTATGAAATGTGGAAAAGATGAGCACGAAGCTAGTAGAATTCAAAGGGGATTTAGTCCCTTTGGTGGGTAGGTGATAGAGCTATTTTGAGACCCGCCCATGGTCTGTGGGCCATGGTATTGTAAAGCAAATGTTATAAGTAGTCCAGTCATAGCAAGTCTAGAAGATAAATTTTAGTGAAGAATCATTGTAAGGGCAAGGTGCTAAGGTAGGAAAGGTTTGTTTATTGTACTTAGGTGAAAGGGGAAGGCTCCTACAGTTGAGTGCAGAGAGACCTTGGTAAGTCTGCAGCTGAGTGCGTAGGCCCCTGCAGCTTGATGTGTAGGGATAAATAGCCTGTATCTGAATGCTTATACTTAATAAAGGATGTTTTGGGCTGAAAATGATGCATCTGTGTCCTTTTATTTACTTCTGCAAAGTTATGTATCTTCACTTTGTAATCTGTTTAATGTGAATTAATTCTTATTTACTGCGCAGAACTATTTGATCTGTAATATTTATGCATGATAAATACAATTAAGTACCTTTGTGAAGATCTGAAGGTCATTTAGATAGAGTTGTAGTAGTTGTCTGTCAGAAGGATTAGATCTATGTGAAGGTAGATCTAAGTCGTGAGAGCTTCAGGAAACCATCACAAGGCCTCTGGATGAAGAAACCCGGTTCTAGCATCCCCCAATACTGCTTCGGGTGAGACTGCGACCTACGCTACGCAGGTTGTTGCCGAAAGGGCCAGTAGTTAGGGTTTTGTTGGTTGGCACAATTAAAGATGAACCTGGGTCAGCCCCCATCAAGCCAACAAATGGTTTCATTGCCGAGACTGGGATTTATTTGAGATATGTGTGATGTCGAATAAGTGGTTTCCTATGAAGAATGAAATTGAGAAGTGGCTCGATCGAAAGGAAGATGCGTTTTCAACTCAGGAGAACAGAAATTCATGATTATCCAAGGAACTTATACGAGACCAAAGCCTTTTTCTATTTCTTCCCCTGCGAATTACATGAGTGTCTGTCTAGATTAGTGGACAGTTAGGGTACGTGGAGACTTGACGACTGTATTATGTGGACCCCAGAGCTGGTGAGGTGCTTGGAAGCTTCAGAAAATAACATTGGCAGGTTGTTGGTCACTAGATTGATCGTGGCATAGAAGGATTTGTCACTAAACTCATGATTGATACAACCATCAACTATAGCGAAGCAGAGCACAGGCTCTTCAAGGGACCGTGAGGTAAGTATTTAAAATATCTGAAAACTTGGATTAAGATGTTGTGTGAAAAATGAGTTATGCCATTACCTTGATATTTGGGACTATGTGAAGTGGAAAACCCTTTAGGAGGAAGGGAGAATCAGGATCTGAATATAGTTTTCTATTGGGATCCTCTTCAAGCGACAACAAAGGAACTATTATGAATACACCGCGAAGTGAACTGCAGTTGGTAAGTAAAAGTATCTTGAGGATACCTCATCCATCCACTCCACCTCCACCGCATACACCTACACCTTCACCTCCACCTCCACCTCTGCCTCCACCATTCAATATGGAAAACACAATGAAGATGCTGATCTTCAAAGGGGTAGGGAGCAAAGACCCCGAGCAATTCTAGTTTATTGCAAATGCTATGTGGACAATGCAATAGATCACTGATGATAATCTAAAGAAAACACATCTGGTCACAGTGATGCAGGATAGGGTGATGACTTGGTATATCAAGTATGGTCAAGGAAAACTTGGCCTGTCATTGGCAGAGACTCAGCAAGCATTGAACACTGAGTTCAAGAAGCCTAAGTCTCACGCACAGTCTGTCACAGAGTTTAAGGAGATACAAAAAATGGTAAATAAATCCTCGTGGGATTTCAATCAAAGGCTAAAATGCCTGATCCGGTAGGCTAATATGAACATCATGGATGAACAACACAAATATTGGTACATTGCTTCATTGTTGCCTCACCTAAGATTACCATTATCACAACAAAAGATAGCAATGCAAGCAGAAGCTGTGGAGATCGCGATGAGGTTGGAAGCCTTGCCAGTACAAGATACAAACATTGGAGTACAACAGATTCACTCGCAGCTGCCAAGTGTGCACCTGGAGTTGCAGAGGATGAAGAAGGGAAAGGAATCCTAGCTTGAGGTTTGCGTAGAAGTTTGGTGCTTGAAATGCAAGGGCCATGGTCATGATAAGGACCATTTCCCGATTTATCAAAATTACCTTATTTGGGGGGGGGGGGCGCGCTATCCCCTTGAAGCCAGAAAATACCACTGGGCCAAGCACAGGAGCAACACCATGGTGTGCTATTTGTCAGGTTATAGGACAACATGCAACCATCAATTGTCATCTACTACAAAATTTTGTACAGACCCCCAAGAAGTTGTTTTTCAATTTCTCCAAATATGTAGGTGATGATCAGTGCCATTGTCGAAGCTATGAATTAATAATGGATAGAATCCCTACCTATCGAATGCAGGTGGAATATCAGCCTCAGGTTCAGAGTGCAGGTGTAGTGTACGGAGGATTTTAAGGCCATGGAAGAGGAAGAGGAAGAGGGTCTAGCAGAGGATGTGGACAAGTTATTTGTTATAATTGTGGCGAAGCTGAACATTTTGCACACGACTGTCAGAACCCAACGCATCCGATGTCAATATTGCAAACAGGTCAATAATGTGATAGAAGATTGTCTGATAATTATAGGAAAGATGCAAGAAAAGATGACGCAGACCCAACATCCTACACAAAATATCTAGATGATGAGGGCGAAGCCTCGCGAAGAGGATCATAGCATGAATATCATAACGTGCAGTGGTATGGTCACAAGAGAAGATAAGGGAAAGAAGCTAGAAATTGAAGGATGGGTGCACAAGGCTACTGAAAATGAAGTCGGGTTTGACCTCAACCGAGCTAAAGAAACTTTTATGGAGGCCAAGAATAATTTTTCTGAAGCTTCTACATCGGGGAGTTTGGAAAAACCGTTGGAAATAGTGAAGTGTAAGATGTGGGTCCTTTACTGTTAGCTACTTTTTTGAAAACCTATATGAATTTGTTGAGGGATCAGAAGGTGGTAGAAGGGCTTAAGGAGCTAATAGAAAATTACATGGGAAGAATTAAGATTCCTATAGAACAACGCATTATGAGGAAACTAGGTAAACACAAGAAGCAAACTAGGTGTGAGATGAGATTAACTGCGCAGATCGGGGAGTATGAGATGGACCAAGTCATCTTGGATTTGGGTTCTGATGCGAATGTACTGCCTAAGAAGACATGGGAAAGGATGGGGAGACCTATGCTACAATGGTCTCCTATACAGCTACGCATTATCAATCAACAAAAGATCATTCCTATGGGGCGCCTGTATGGGGTAAAAATGGACATTGAAGGAGCAAGAGTGTTGGTTGACTTTGAGGTAATTGAAATAGTGGATGACAAAAATCCCTACCCTACACTAATAGGAATTGATTGGGCCTTCAATGTGGATTTAGTGATTAATCTTAAGAGGCGAAATATGAAATTTGAGAAGAAGGTGTTGTTATACAGGAAAATGACCTCCTCATCAACTCAGAGGAGAAAGACATGATGAATGAAGGACTGACCAAGTTCACAGGCCTCGTTGTCAAGCTTACACTATCTAGACACTATCAACCTACTTTATAGAGCTTCTTAGCAAGCTTAAGGGTGTTAGTGCCTAGGGTAACTCTACTTGCAACCTCGGGAACAATGTTAGTGACCTACATCCATTTCTATGGGTTAAAGGAGCAAATTGGTTGAGAAAATACCCTAGATTCTCTCCTATTTCAGCTCATAAAAGCATGGAAACATCAGAACTCGACCTATTTGGGGGAATTACTAATTCCTAATGGAGTATGCAAACGAGAAAGAGCACTAAAGCATGGAAACATCACTGCTTTTGCCTAATGGAACTCATGAAGGACTTGGAAACCCTAACCCTACATGCTATATATGCAAGGCTTGGGCCATTGTGAAAGGGGTCAAAACATTTGAAAGGATTGCCTATTTGACTATCAAGCAAAGTCTTAGACTAAGGCATCAAAAGAGGTTAAGAAGGGAGAGAGAGAGAGAGGAGTTAGAGGGGTAAGGGAAGGCTGATGCAACTGATGGTTGTAATCACTCTTTCTACATCAATATAGAACTGCAGTTGTGTTGTCCACTCCATGATGTTGGTAGTATAAACTTGTTTATATGTTGATATAATATCTTCTAGCATGAGTGGCTTAGTTATATGCAACTAGATATCTTTTATATGTTCATGCATTTGTTTATCAAGGTTTTATGTTGTGATATTATGCTTGTCTTTGCTATGTGTAGGTTTTGATATGGAGCCGGCTCAGGGGTCTTTCGCCTAGCTACATTGCACTCTCCAGCAATGCCACACTAAGACTCGAGGTAATAATTCCTTCTCACTTTGATATTCGTTTGTTAAGCATAGATATGCATGTATCTTTGTGACAGCTAATATGGTTGTCTTCTGAGGATCCCAGGAAGATCCTTAAGGGTTTTCTACATCACCAAACACCCATGCATTAATCCCTATAATAGAATTGGCGACTCCACTGGGGACTACACTTAGTCCTCGATTTTTCCCAGAAAGTTCCTAGATCTCTCTTTCTTCCAGGCCTTCTTGTACTTACTCATTCCCTTTCCGACCACTCAGGACCATACAACACCCTTATTTTAGTGCTTAGCCCTAGATCTGATCCCCACAACCTATTTATTGAGTGTTTTCCCTCACTAACGTAGGTTACCAGTGAAAATAGTGCATTATAAAGCATTGTGCCCTCACAAACAGAGTGTTAGTGCTAAAACTAACTCTTTGTAGCCTTTAGTATAGAGCGTTAGTCAACTATTTCTTGATAAACAACTTACCCTGTGAACTCATGGGTTGGGAAATTTGCTTACAGGTTGATTAGGGATCTGCAGCTGCACTTGTTTGACTGATCTGTGTCCTAAACTTTTTTTAATTTTTTTTTTTAAAGAAAATAGCTTTACTTCTTAAAAAAAAAAAATTCATTAAAAGAAAAAATACAAAAAAAATTATTGTTTTCTGCTTAGCTAGTTAAAGTTCTGCATTATTTGGTTTCAATAGTTGTTAGTGAGCATTGAAGTTCTATCAGTTATGTTAGTGTTGTACTGATAGGATGCATGGAATGAATATTGATATATGAATGACTCTCCCTTTGTAGAAGTAGCTTATTCATCGAAAGTGAAAATTAACAAGCATTGTTTTTGCATGATTTGAGTCAGAGTCCCATATAATTTCATACATCAACACCCCTACCGAAGACTCTAAAAAAGTACATTTAAAATGTATCTAATAAAATCAATCAACAAATATTTTTAGAGAAAACACACTTTAGTTTAGGCTAGGATCTTGGGATAGGCAGTGTGAGTTAATGCCCAAGATCATACACTGAAACTAGTGTCATTAAAAGAGGGAAATCCTTCTGCAATCATACTATTCAGGACCACTCCAGTAAAATCAGAGCTAAATACAAGACAACATCAGACTGTAAGTGAAGGTATCCCACCTTTTCTTACATCTCCTTTGGGTATTCTATGTATCAGTGATCCCTTTGGGGATATCGAAGCTAATTTGGGGACTCAGGTATCCTACCCACACAGCATACTGTCCGCGACTATGTCCCCCCCGATAGTGTCTATGATCTGAGGTATCCTTAGTGACCATACTTTTAGGGATTAACACAAGGTGACTAGGGTGGGCTTCCCTGGTACCTAACACAGACGAACCTACTCTGTCTTGGGTTTTTGGGAGGGTGCTCATCTTCACGAGAGTACTTGGCCCCTTAATCTGAGGTTCAAGCGAAGTGCTAGAGTAACCATAACTGTAAATTTGGGAAACTCTCTCTGTTATTCATTGTGATACTGGGTTTCATCTCCAGTGATCAGTGCTTATCAGACAAGGTCATTTCCCTCTGCTTGTTGATTGATTTACTTAGTGTATTTTTTTATATTTTTTAGGTGCAAGATTGTTATCACTGAGACTTTAATAAACATCACTGTGAAATTTACTGATAAAAATTATCGGCCATTGTAGCTACATTCGGCCCTCGTCGTCAATCTAGACAGTTGTTAGGACTTCCCCCACTCACTATGGAGGATCCGCCGAGCTCCAGTGAACCAAATTCCTTGTCTTCAGGAAATTAGTCTCCAATATCTCACACAGAATTAGTTTGGACATCCCACGATTCAATCTTACTCGAGGATTTCTTTACTGGATGATTTCTTCCTCCATAAAATCCTCTGGTCACGAATCTGTTGAGCCCACTATTAGTTTCAATTACATCTGTACCTCCTTTGTCATCAGTTGGAACACTTCCACCCATCCCGTTGACGACTAACAGGTTGTGGGATTTTTTGGACACTTTTGGTCCCCCACCACTTCCCCAGTCAACAGTCAGCACCACACCTTCGATGGCGAACTCCACTATCCCATTTATCCCAGGTTCAAACCCTATCATGACACCCTCCACAAGTGGAACCTAGTCCATTCTGGGTTCCACCCCTTTTGTGTCAGCCGCTAGACCTTCGACAAGTGCTACATATAGCTCTCCTTATAACACTCAATATAGCACTGAGTTAGTGTGGGTCCCTTCAACCAACAATATGGTTGGCATCCATTGTATAGTTCTAAACCCTAGATTCAGGTATCTGGGGGTACCACTCCCAATATGCATATACCGGGTGGGAGCGTAACAGTTCCCCCTCCGTTTTCAGGCATGCATGATCAGTCACTGATTGACAGGAACCCTCCTTATGTTAGTCAAGGATCTATGGTTAGTTATGTGGTGAGCGAGAACCCTCAAGGAGGTCCCAATCAATCCATGGGGGCACCCTACTCACAACCTCAAATGAGTCAAGGGGGAACTGCTTATCCTGGCGGCACTTCTATCCCCCAGCCTAACAATCCCTATGGAAACCCACAATACAATACAGTAACCAAAGGCACTTACTATACCACGCAACCTATGTATAATATTGTGAACAACACGATGGGAGGACCACAAGGATCCTCAAGTCATATGTAATCACCTTGGTCTGATTCAGGGGCATCAAACACTTTTCCTTTATTGGCAACTCTTGATATCCCTGATTTGTACAAACTTACAAATGACCGCATCTATCATAACTTACTTTGGTCGCCAATCCGGCATAAAATATTGACAGGCATCCCGAAGTTTGAAGGGAAACAAGGGGAGGATCTGGGTACACACATCACCACCTATCATCTATGGTGTGTTTCTAACTCCATGGTGGATGATAGTATCTAGTTACGTCTCTTTCCCCACACCCTTACTAGAAATGCAGCCAAGTGGTACATTGAGTTACCACGCGCATCAGTCAATACCTTTGGCACTCTAGCGATGGAATTCTTAAAGCACTTCCAGCTACCCATCCACTATGAAACTGGGACGGAACTCCTCACTTCATTACGTCAGGATACCACCACCCACATCTTTGATCATATACATGAATGGAGACGTAGGCGGAGGTTAGTCAAAGCTCCCCTCCTAGACTATCTCTTAGCGGATTGGTTCTGCAAGTCTCTACTCCCCCAAATCACTAAGGATGTTTCCTTAGGTGGTGCGGTCACAGAAGACCAATCCATTTTTCGTTCCCAACACTTAGATTTGATATATTCACAGTCTGACACTCTATACAATGTATTTCCCAATGCCCCTTGCAACTCCAATGCTCCCACTACTCAGCAGCCCGGAGCGCATGCCGATGGGATTATCGGCGCAACCTCTGGGGCTGCTGTAAAATAACTCAGCAGTCACATTACCCAAATGTCAGTGGACCCCTCTACCAAATCGACTGCTCTTCCTACCACCGCGATAAAATTTGTGTAGTCTACACAAAAACCTAGTGGTAAGAACAAGAAGAATAAGAAAAATATCGTTCTTCTGAAGAGCGGTCAACAAAACAGTAAAAACCAAAGAAGAAGTATGTTGTGCCCTATGATGATGGAAAGGATAAACCTACCAGATTCCCTTGCAAAATCTGTGCCGAAGACCACATGACCTATTTTTGTATGCGTCTTCAGGAATGCATAGATTTCATTGCTAAAAAGGACACTGGTAGGACACATGTTGTCCTGAATAATCCTTTCCTCGTTCAATAGCAGCAACACTTTATTGCAAACTGACCCCAACCCCCACAAGGGGGCAATGGTGGCTCACAACATCCTTCAATTGGTGAAGGACCCTCTGTTGGAAATAATACTGAGAGGGGGGTTGAATCAGTATTATCAAATCAATATAACTTTTTCATTTCCATAGTCTGAGTCATATATGCTGCTTCAGTTAAGAATACCCACGTATATTCAGTAAACTTATGATTCGGTTAATTGATCTTCAATAGTGCATTAGAACATTATCAACCATATTAACAGTAAACAGGTGCAGTAAAATAGAACAGATCATCACACATAAGCCACACACATGAACACCATGATATAAGGTGGAAACCCAATGTGGGAGAAAACCACCTGCTACAAGTCATCTCAATCTTCTTCTTAATAAGAAAATCCTTTTACAATATTTTTGTACTGGTGCAGTCTTGTACTAGTACACAGGCTTCTTCCTGCAGAGAGCTACAACCCTCTCTCTCGTTTTCCAGTCTCTCCTGGAAGGAAGCTACAACCCCCATAGTTCTTGTTCTAGCCGATCCATTTACTAGTACGCAGGCTACTACCTGCTACAATGCTCCAAAGTTTTCAACTGCTACTGAAAGGGAGCTGCCACCCCCTTAGCTCTTGTACTAGCTAAGATACTAGTACGTAGGTGCTGGCCTACAATCTTCTCTCCTCCGGGTACCACGTTTCATACATTTTCAGACTGGATACACCTGAAGCACAACACATAATCTGAAAGGCCACGTTTCATCCAATTTTCATACTGGACCCATTAATATCATTGAAGTACATAATCAATCAATCTTCTGAATCATCCAATCACCAGATCAATACATATACAAGGATAATATGTGAGTTAGCAACCAGATCTAGTCCATCAGATCACATAAAGTTAAGTTATTAAGAACTTGATCCATTCAACCATCAATACTGAAGCTAAACATAATCATGTTTTTATCAGAACTCAATACCAGTAACCAGACATCAATTATGCACCCAAAACCCTGCAGAATAGTCAAAGGCAGTTAAAACAAATTTCAAGCAGGGTCTGCAACTTCACCAATAGACATC
Source organism: Pinus tabuliformis (assembly GCA_031772625.1). Lineage (NCBI taxonomy): Eukaryota > Viridiplantae > Streptophyta > Pinopsida > Pinales > Pinaceae > Pinus > Pinus tabuliformis. The sequence goes on from CM062804.1 coordinate 431,209,737, forward strand.
TGCGAACATCCGCACCTGTGCTGCTTTCTGATATGCAGGTATCCACACCTTCACAGTCTTCTTATCTGTGGGTATCCGCACCTGCGACGCTTTTGCTCTGTGGGTATCTGCACCTGCACCATGTCGCACCTACAGTCTTGCGGCTACATCCGCACCTGCACACTCTTCTGCTCTGCTGGTATCCGCACCTGCACCGTGTCGCTCCTGCGGTCCTGCGGCTAGATCCGCACCTGCACACTCTTCTGCTTTGCGGGTATCCGCACCTACACTGCGTCGCACCTACGGTCCTGCGGGTATAGATAGTTTTTTAGTCTTCAAGCATACCCCAGACTATCAGATCTATAGATCTGATCATGCGCCATGGAGATCTCGACCCATTCAGATCTAGCTATCACTCACCAACCAATCACAAGTATTTCAGATCTAGCTCACCTTAAGATATTCAACCCATAAGTGTGCAGCCAAATGATCTCCTTTCCTTTTTATAGCCTTAGGCCTTTCACAATACCACAGACCAAAAACCATAACAATTCAATACCATGGACCCAATACTTGGGATCAACACTTTTGGATGCAATACCACGGACCAAAACCATAGGATCAAAAACTGTCGGACTAATACCATGAACCAACCATGAAAGTGCGTGATCTTTTCTCTACATGAAAGAAACTTTTCTCTGCATGAAAGTGCGTGAACTTTTCTCTACATGAAAGAAACTTTTCTCTGCATGAAAGTGCGTGAACTTTTCTCTACATGAAAGAAACTTTTCTCTGCATGAAAGTGCGTGAACTTTTCTCTACATGAAAGAAACTTTTCTCTGCATGAAAGTGTGTGAACTTTTCACCATATGAAAGAAACTTTTCTCTGCATGAAAGTGCGTGAACTTGAAAATAACTTTGCTGCACTATAATTTATCATCTGTGTGATTTGCCATCAAGGACAACACTTGTCTCATAATGCCAACACCCTCTACCATTTACACCTTTGAAACGGTAGATCTACAAACCAGAGACAAATCTTGGAGCTCCTGTCGCTCATGCAGAGGAAACCTCCTCAAGTCAAAACCCACCGTCGCCTAACATTCTTCATATTGAAAGGTCGGTTGCTGACCTTGTGATTCGCCCCCCTAAAGGGGCACTTCAACACACAATGTACAATACATCTGCATGTGCCTCAAAAAACTATATCATTGTAGAAGACTTGGCACAAGCACCGTCGGCTATGTCGGCACTTGAAGTATTACAAACCTGTCCAGCACAAAGGAAATCTTTGCTTTCGGCTATTGGTGGTATCAACCCTTAAAATTCCATGCTTGCAATTTTTGACATGGAAAAATGTAAACCTCCCCTTTCTCACCAGATTGCATTTCAGGTGCAATTTTTTGCGAAAGGTAAAGGAATACATAAAACTATTATTGACAAAGGTGCTTCAACCTGCATAATATCAACTTCATGTTGGCTCCTGCACGTGCCTCCCAAAACTATAGCATTGTAGAAGACTTGGCGCAAGCGCAGTTAGCTATGTCGGCACTTGAAGTATTACAAACCTGTCCAGCACAAAGGAAAGCTTTTCTTTCGGCTATTGGTGGTATCGACCCTCAGAATTCCATGCTTGCAATTTTTGACATGGAAAAATGTAAACCTCCCCTTTCTCACCGGCTTCCATTTCAGGTGCAAATTTTTTCGAAAGGTAAAGGAATACATAAAACTGTTTTTGACAAAGGTGCTTCAACCTGCGTAATATCGACTTCATGTTGGCTCGCTTTGGGTTCTCCAACCCTATCCCCACTGTCGAATTCCCTTAAAGCTTTCGACGACCGCACTTTCATCCCAAAAGGTTACTTAGCTAGCTACCCCATCACCTTGTATGGGAAAATGGTAACAGTGGTCATCGAAGTCGTAGATAGAAAGCTCGACTATAATCTCTTGTTAGGTCGCAGTTGGACTTATGCCATGACTTCCATTATGTCTACTATCTTTCGCATCATCCTATTTCCATTAGATGGAAAGGTAGTCACAGTGGACCAATTGTCCTTTTGCACCCCTGAATATTCCCCGTTACCAAGCGGCTGTATACCCTTAGTGGGTGGTGTACCTGACTCTTATGTTAGTATCGATACCGATCTACTTAAGGGCTCTTCCCTAATGGGTTTTTACCCTCTTCTTTCGCCAACGGTTCCACAGACGGTCAATATGGTTTCATCCATTATTCACGAACTGACTGATCCTTGGATCCTATCAGTCCCTTCAAACATTAACACTTACAGAGAACAAATGCTACTGTCACTAGCTGAATTGGCCTACCAAGCCATTCAATCTGCATTCGAGTCTCTGGTCACTTTGGTCATGGCCAATGGTACCACTGGCCCTCCCATAACTACTCCTTCTTTCGATCCGCTCAATCAAGTCCTACCTATGGACGAAGTTATTAGAGAGATCATGATTTTAGAAGAGCGACCTTGGGAGGACTCGCACCATCGTGTTTCGATAGCTAATTCGGACATGATGCCTCTTAAAATCCTATCACCTAACGCACTTGAAATCATTTCCTCACCATATACGACTATCCAAACTTTTGACTCGGAAGGAAACATGGGTAATATTTCAAAGACATTGCTCATCGATATTTCTTTCACGATAGGCATTGTAGAGAACATCTAGGTTGGAGAAGATTGCAATCCTGAGGAAATTGCAAGCTTCGCCTGCCTTTTTAAGGAATTCCATGATGTATTCTCTTGGTATTACGAGGAAATGCCTAGCATAGATCCTTCTATTGTTGAGCATGAGATCAAGATATATGACAATTCTAAACCGGTCTACCAAAGGCTTTGACAAGTCCACCCCCGCAAAACAGTAGCCATCAAGACTGAGGTGGAAAAGTTGTTACATGCTGGTTTCATCTATCTCGTTCCCTTAATGGAATGGGTTTTCAATCTGGTTCCTGTCGATAAGAAACAAGGAACCATCCACATATGTGCTAACTATCGAGACTTGAACGCCGCGTGTCCAAAGGATAATTTTTCGACACCGTTCATCAACCAAATCATTAATGACTGCACTGGTTGTGAATCATTCTCATTCATGGATGGATTATAAGGTTACAACTGATTTCTATAAAACCCAAAGACCAGCACAAAACCGCCTTCGTTTTCCCATGGGGAATCTTTGCCTATCGAAAACTCCCATTCGGTTTAAAGAATGTTGGAGCAACATTTCAAAGGGCCATGGACTACGCATTTCACAATATCAGACATATCATTCAAGCTTACTTGGATGACCTTCCAACCCATTCCAAGAAGCGAGCGCAACACCTAGATCATTTAAGAGCTATCTTTCTTAGGTGTTGGTTTTATAACATACGTCTGAATCCACATAAATGTGTTTTCTTTGTCGAGTCTAGACGCTTACTTGGATTCATTGTCTCCAAGTATGGGATTAGGGTTGATCCCAATAAAGTAAAATAAATTACTCAATTGCCCGAATCACAATCCATTTTGCAGCTCCAATGTTTGCAAGGGAAAGAAAACTTCTTATGACGGTTCATTGTAAATGATGTTGAGTTGATGAAAGGCTTTGTGCACCTACTTAAGAAGGGAGTGTCGTATATGTGGGACGATCAAGCTCAACGATCATTTGATGCCTTGAAAAAGGCGCTTATATCATCCCCACTCCTCAACACTCCCAATTATGGGCGTGACTTTCTTCTATACCTGGCAGCCTCACCATCCTTTGTAGGAATGGTCTTGGTTCAAACTCATGATGACTGGAGTGAACATGTGAGATATTATCTATCGAAAGGCCTAGCTGGGCCCGAACTCAGATATTCACATGTGGAAAAGTTGTCCTTAGCAGTTGTCTTTGTTGTCAACCGCTTTTGACATTACATACTGCTACGATAGACTACTGTCATCGCCTTGGAGAATCCCATAAGACACATTTTGTATTGTCAAGTAATTGGAGGGAAATATTCAAAATGTATCATGATCCTATAACAATTTGATTTGATTTTCACTACTGCCAAGGTGAAAAATTCGTTCGTCTTCGCTGAACTTTTGCCGGATCTTCCCATTGTCGATCTTAACGAGATAGCCCATGATCCTCTTCCAGATGAAGCTGTCTATCTTATCGACACAACTAACCCTTGGTATGGTGACATTCTTGTCTACCTCCAAGCGTAATGTTTCCGCCCTGAGCTATTGTCAAGTGACCGTCATCGCATACGCCACCAAGCACAACACTATTTAGTGCTTAACGATACGTTATATCGTCATGGTGCGGATACAGTTCTTCGATGTTGCCTCACTCATGAAGAGGTGGAACACATTTTAAATGACTACCATGCTGGGGCATGTGGCGGTCATCTTTCTGGAATATCTACTGCTCAGAAAATTTTGCACACAGGCTACTACTGGTCGACCTTGTTCAAATATTGTATCAAGGCTATCCAGAAATGCCATCCTTGTCAAGTGTTTACAAAGAAAATGTGCGCTCCTCCGGCCCTACTGCACCCGGTTATCTCCGTCGGCCCCTTTTTCCAAATGGGGGATAGACTTCGTAACTCGAAACCCCATTTCCTTTGTTGGACACAACTATATTATTGTAGTTGTGGACTATTTCAAAAAATGGGTTGAAGCCCTTCCCACCTTCCGGGCTGATGGAGAAACCGCGACACTATTCCTGTTTAATCAGGTCATCTGTTGCTTCGGTGTGCCCTGCATGATCATTATAGACCATGGGTGTCATTTTTAGAATCAGATGATGTCTGACTTAACATCACTGCTGGGTTTTTGCCAGGATCAATCATCCTCCTACGACCCCCAAGCTAATGGTCAAGTAGAGGTTGTCAATGGAGTCTTAAAAACCATGATCTGTAGGTTAGTAGGGAATCATAAAACCCACTGGCATCAAATGTTATATCCTATGCTATGGGCATACCAAACTTCAGTTAAGACTGTTATAGGCTTCACACCTTTTCAACTGGCTTATGGCCTGGAAGCAGTTTTACCAATCAAGTGTTAGATTCCTTCCTTACAAATTGCCATTGATCTATTTCCTGACACTACTTCCGAAAAAGAGCGCCTTCTATAGCTAAATCAACTGGATGAAACCTGTCGAGATGCTGAATTGGCACTCAAAGCCCACAAGTGTTGGGTCAAAATCTAGTATGACAAAAAGGTCAAGCCTCATTCTTACCAAGAGGGAGATATTGTTTTACTCTATGATAAAAAACATGATCTCGTGGGAGCTGGAACACTTCAAACCTTATGGATCAATCCATATGTCGTAAAAAAAATACCTCTCAAAAGGGGCATATGAACTTCAGGACTGGGAAGGAGTCCCACTTGCTAAGCCATGAAATGGGCTCTATCTGAAAAAGTATTATGCCTAGTACTGCACTAGGCATGTGCTTTGTAATTTTATGTATTTACAAGTTTTGCTTCTTTTTTTATGTGACTGGATTTTTTGTTATTTATTGAAGTATTTGTCTCATACATATTTCTCATAATGCAGATGCCTTCATTACCCTTAGAATACGTAGGATATGCAGATGGTGCCAATTGTCACACATGACACATTACATCAGCTGCTTGGGTCATTTACACACCCGAGTCGGACTATTTTGTTATGGGGGTGTCTTTCTTGGTACTACCACCAAAAATATTGCTGAGTAAATGTCCGTAATTTCACTTCTCACTGAAGCGTCATCAAGGGACATCTCCAATCTAGTGGTCAGGTTAGACTCTCAGCTTGTTGTTATGCAATTGACAAATCATTATCACATTCATAATCCAATCTTGTTACATCATTATTTAAGGGTACGACTCTTGGAACGTCAATTTGAAGTTATCACATATGAGCACATTCCTAGAGAATTTAATATAGTTGCTGATTCATTGGAAAACTATGTGTTAGATTGGCATCTGTCTCATTCACTATAGATACATGTATGAAAAGTAAATATTTACACAGTTAAAAATTTACAAAAACACTTAAAAAACATTTACATCATAAAATACCAAAATATTTGTAGATATATATATATATATATATATATATATATATATCGAATCCAGTCTTTTACATCAAAATATTCCAAAACTTGGGTGTTTTAAGTACAAAATGGCTACTAAGCCTAGCTATAAACACCTGCTAGCTATACCAAAGTGCCTGCTAATAGAGCCTACTGCTCATGAAATGATAACACTACTCTAGTTATCCTCCGAAGAGGAACCAAAAACCGCTCAAGCACATCGACTGTGTGCCGCTACATATGAGCGGGGATCTCCCTCATAGGAAGGGGGGCACACCCATGCTCAAGCCCTCCAGGTTCCTCAAAACCTTGTAAATACTGTCAGCATCACCCCCCCATTAGGTAGTTGGCCTCCCTGCCTCACTTGGTGAGGTTCGCCTACAGGTCGTACCAGTGCCACATTTGTGTTAAGAAAAAAGCTTCATGTCAGTACTTGTTCACCCATAAAATCAACAAAAGCATAACATAAATATTAAAAATCTTAAAAATACTTTAAGTACTCTCAAAATCATTCTTACCTTGAGGCCCCCAGTTGGTCCCAAGAGGAAGAATCAAGTTAGGGTCGCCGGTGAAGTCCATGCCCTCATAGGCATAGTCGTCAATCATCACAATCTAGCCACTAAGTCATTCGAAGAAATCTTCGTCGAAAAAATGTCGGATAGGTCCTCCTCTTGTGGAAGGATCAAGTGATGCCCATCGGCCCTGTCTCAGCTCCCTCAGATCAAAGGGACCTAAGCTCATCCTCAGGCACATAACAAGTACCCTCTCAAGTATGAATGAGACAATGAGAGTGCCATACCCAAAACTCTGTTGGGTTTGAGTCTTGCATGCGGTCAATTCTACCTTCAACTGGTGAAGCACTGCTTCGCACTAGTTGAACATCTGAGGTTGGACACAGTCAACTGCAAGCAATAGTTGGGCCTTTTTTGCAACGTGGGGACTCTTTGACCCCGCCAAACACACAATCAAACATAAAATGGCCCTTATAGATCTAGACCTAATCCTCTCTATGGGGACTTTTTTGCTGACGAGTCCACTCTCAGGGATATAGTAAGATTGAACCAACTCTAGGGTGGATCAAGGATCAGGCCTATCCTCGATCAGTTTTTCCTATGCTCCTCTGCACGACAAACCAGTCAAAAAGTATATATCATCACGGTCAATGACCAACTCATGATCTCCAATCCTGAACACCTACTCATGTTCATCCCAACGCTGAATAATCTAGCTCAACAAGTCCTCCTAACCTTTCATCAAGTCCAACTTATCATACTTCATGAACCCACATCGGTGCAATGCAAGTATGCAAGCAGGATCATTTCGCATCAGCAATTCTTGTCGGTCATGGGCCCGTTCTCTCCATAGACTAGTCATAATGGCTCAAAACCTGCACAAATCAACCCAAAGCTCAGTGCAAATGGAGCAAAAATGCATATTAAATCGTTGCCTAGGTTTTGGGGTGTGCCCTCATTCACTAATGCCCCCCATAGTGAGATACAGGAAGGATTAACGCCCTCCAGCATGGCGTAAAGGGAGTTTAACTCCCCCTACATGCCTGCTAGGGGGTGTTAGGCACATTTAAAGAACTAGGGCTCCCCAGATCTCCAAAAAATCACTCCAAAAGCTGGTAAAAAAGGTTGAATAATGCAATATTAAGGTTTTGGCACCTACCTGGGACTGACGACACGTCGAATGGTTGCCCGGATCTCTCGCAATCGTCCGTGGAAAATCTGCTCCTCTTTAGCTCCAAAACACTCTCACAGCTCTTAAATGATTCAAATGGTGAAAGTGGAGGCTCAAGAACTCCCTTATAGCCACTTTGGAGACATGAATTATCTTAATTGAAGTCATTAAAGTAGAAGTAGTCCATTTCCAATGATAATTATCATGCCCCATTACCCTAGATTGACAAAAATTTCTCATGTTTTGATGAAAGAATTTTCAGGATTGAATGACCAAAATGACCATGTGCAATTCTCTATGAGCGCTTTCTTTTATGGGATGTTTTCTTGCTTTAAAACTGAAAGATCCCTGAGTTTTTCATTGTCGGGATTATTAAACACTTACGACGATAGTTCGAGCAACTCTTTTCCCATCTTTTTCTAGCTCACTAAACTGAAAAAGATCTATTGAGAATTCTTTTTTGGGACTTTTTTTCTCGCTCATAAAACTGAAAAAACATGAGTTCCTTCTTTAGGCTCGTTAAAAAATTATGAAGAACCTTTGAGAATTATTTTTAGGAACTTTTCTCACTCATTATATCAAAAAAACCCCGAGTTTTCATCATTGGGCTCATTAAACACTTACAACGCTGATATGAGCGCTTTCTTTTTTGGGACTATTTCGTGCTCTTAAATCAAAAAATCCCCAAGTTTTTCCCTTCTTTGGGCTCGTTATTTCTAAGAAGAAGGAATGAGCAGTTCTTTTACCTCTTTTTCCTCACTCACTAAATTGAAAAATATACCTTGATTTTTCTTCATTTGACTCGATGAAGGTATTGAGTTTGTCGTCGTGTGACTCATTAAAATTTCACGACGAATATCGAGTTTACCCTGTCTCCTCGTACTCGTAACAAAATGAGGCAAACATCTATTGAGCATAGGTTTCTCTTTATCTGGACTTAGTAGATTAACTCACGGAAAAGGAACCATTCCGGGTATACTATTAAAAAAATTTCGCACCCGGTTAACAACTATGACAAAGGGACCACCTTGGAGTCATTCTTTACAATCTTTTTAGACTCTCGAAATATGAAAAGACCACTGAGTTGTCTCATCTGAACTTATTAAATTACACAGATGAGGTATAGAGTCACTCTTTTAAAGATCCTTTTCAGACTCTTAAAACATGAAAATATCGACGAGTTTGCCTGTCTAGACTCATTAAACTAATTAGATAGGGCATAGAGTCACTCTTTTTACAGTCCTTTTCAGACTCTTAAAAAATGAAAAGATCGTCGAGTTTTCCTGTCTGGACTCATTAAACTAATCAGATAGGGCATAGATTCGTTCTTTTTACTATCCTTTTCAGACTCTTAAAACATGAAAAGATCGATGAGTTTGCCCATCTGGACTCACTAAACTAATCAGATGGGTAAAGTGGACAATACAACTATGTTATGTTCCATATTTTGAAAGAGTTTTTTTGCAGTAGTCGCTCCCTTGAACATGGCACTCCCTCATATAAACCTTCCTTGTGATTGCCTCTCAATATGAATCTTACCATCCGATGAGTTTAGCCTATATACCCCGCTATTCTTACATCTCTGTATCCTAACATTCTTTGGTGTTCATGAGTCTAGTGCTGCATGGTTAAAATCGTTGTTTTGCCTTCTATTGTTCAAGGGAAAACCTATATCTTATGTTTCCTCCATCAGCCCATCAAGCATATCCTACCATCATGCCCTCTGTTGCTTTGACCCAATGCTCAAAGGATTCCTCAAAAAACAATCATTCTTGTCTCATTTTGTGTCAACTGATGTAGGACACCTTATTTCCTACCTTTCGACAGGTCTCTTCCTATCGACTTCAACACTCTATCTAGGAAGAAGACCCAGAAAAACTTTAGTGCCTTGGTACTTGCAGACATCAGTGGCAGGTCAACTTTTGTTTGGTCAGGGGTTTTCTTTATTGGCTCCTGGTTAAACGATTCTACGAGTGTTCGACGACAAAAACATTTTTTTCACTCGTTAGATTGTACTGTTCATCTTGGATACCATCACCATTATCGATGGCCATCCTCGCATCTGTTAACGGTCTCCATTATTGACTGGTAATAAGATGATTTTGTGCATGTTCGACATCAATGCATATATTCACATGTATCAATATATGCTATTCGGTGAAGTGGAAATCAAGACCTTGGGTAGAGGCTTACATCACTCAACCTTGTTTCCTCTCCTAAGTTGTGGTTATTGTTTTTTGGAGACAACTCCTCAGAATGATCCTATTATGACATAGGTTCCGCATTGTTCTTATCGGTGGCCAGCATCGTCATATCTCTTTTCTGAGAAAATCACCCTGACATAGCTACTGAGCATGGGAATGCCCGACTCAGGACATGATTTTAGTTTTTCTACATATATGTGTTGTATCAGGTTTCTCGTACCACCCGAAGCTCTGATCCTCTCTATATTTTTTCCAAAGCAAAGGAAAGTTAAATATAAAGTATTTTGGCCATCGTCACAACCTCTGATCTCACACTTTAGGGGGAATCTGTTATATAGGAAAATGACCTCCTCATTAACTCAGAGGACAAAGACACGATGACTGAAGGACTGAGCAAGTTCACAGGCCTAGTTGTCAAGCTAACACTATCTAGACATTATCAACCTGCTTTATAAAGATTCTCAGCAAGCTTAAGGGTGCGTTAGTGCCTAGTGTAACTCTACTTGCTACCTCAAGAACAACGTTAGTGACCCTACATTAGTTTCTATGGGTCAAAGGAGCGAATTGACTAAGAAAATATCCCTAGATCCTCTCCTATGTTAGCTCATAAAAGCAAGGAAACATCATAACTCGACCTGTTTTGGGGAATTACTAATTCCTAATGGAGTATGCAAATGGGAAAGAGAACTAAAGCATGGAAACATCACTGCTTTTGCCTAATGGAACTCATGAAGGACTTGGCAACCCTAACCCTACATGTTATATATGCAAGGCTTGGGCCATTGTGAAAGGGGTCGAAACATTTGAAAGGATTGCCTATTTGACTATCAAGTAGAGTCTTAGACTAAGGCATCATAAGAGGTTAAGAAGGGAGAGAGAGAGAGGAGCTGGAGGGGTAAGGGAAGGCTGATGCAACTGATGGTTGTAATCACTCTTTCTACATCAATATAGAACTGCAGTTGTGTTGTCCACTCCGTGATGTTGGTAGTATAAACTTGTTTATATGTTGATCTAATATCTTCTAGCATGAGTGGCTTAGTTATATGCAACTAGATATCTTTTATATGTTCATGCATTTGTTTATCAAGGTTTTATGCTGTGATATTATGCTTGTCTTTGCTATGTGTAGGTTTTTCTCTGGAGTCGACTTAGGGGTCTTCCGCCTAGATGCATTGTGCTCTCTAGCAACACCACACTAAGACTTGAGGTAATATTTCCTTCTCGCTTTGATATTCATTTGTTAAGCATAGATATGCATGTATCTTTGTGGTAGTTGCAGCTAATCTAACTGTCTTTCGAGGATCCCAGGAAGATCCTTGAGGGTTTTCTACATCACCAAACACCTATGCATTAATCCCTATAGCAGGTGCTCAGGGTTATTGTGCCACTGGACCTTGTTGAAGGAGTGCACTACACTGAACCAATCTGCAACTATGAGGAGAATGATGATCTAGATCAGATATACAAGATAAATGTGTGCGATAAAGATTGGATCAATCCAACTGTAGATGGACAGATCACGTGGGATAGAGACAACTCCTATTCCTTAGACTCAAATGAAGAGCTCGAACACTGGTAGAGTTTATTGCATGAAGTCTCTATGTTGTGTTGCAATATGATGACCAAATCATTGCGGTGCGTATCTACGGAGGTAAGAAATATCCCACATTATGATGGCTTAAATGATGTTAATCTCTCTTTGGATGAGTTTGAAAGGGAGGTGCCTAAGGAACATTGATTTTAGGAACTTGAATTGGCATTGCACTCTGTGCCTGCCGATTGGTGGGGTACACATAAGGGAAGCTTCACTGACTAGAAGGAATACAAGAGGATGATGGAGCTAAGGTTTGGATGCACTAATACTAGGATGACTGAGAAATATAGTGGAAAAGATGATCCACACGAGCACTTGGCATGGTGGAGTAAAGCTTGGGGAGAAGAGCCACAACCAGAATGGGTAAATATCTTCTATCATACCCTTGATACTATCCCACTGAACTAGTATTTGGAAATAGATCTACGCCATGGGATATCTTGAGGGAAAATTTCTTGTTAACCTTCAGCTTTGAGGATGGTTTGAGTGCATTGATGAAGCGCTCCCTGAGATCAAGGTCGCTATCATTCGAACACTTGAAGAGTTGATAGAATGGGTTCAACTAGACTGGAGTACATAGTTGCGCCATGTGATGGAATGCTACAATGTGACTACAGAAGAATAAGATGATCCCTGAAAAATCAATATGCCAGAGACTAAAGGGCAATGCGAGGTTAAAGGAACTAAAGCAGAGAACCCTGATATATTATAACCTTTGAAGATGAGGCAAGTAAACATTGGATCTGACGTGCAACCTAAGTTTGCAAAGATAGGGGATTATTTGGATCAAGATACATTTGATAAAGTTGCGGAGCTGCTATGCAAATACCATGACTTGTTTCCTACCAAGTTCTCAGATTTGAAGGGAATAGTAGGGGATCTGGGAGTGATGATTATCACTTTAAAGCCTAATGGAAAGCCCGTGAAACAGAGACATTACCAGTGATCCAAAGTACAAGGAAAAGGTGTTCAAAGAGCTAGACAAAATGCTGGAAGTAGGAATTATTGAGCCAGTAGAAGAATCTGGTTGGGTGAGCCCTATGGTAGTTCAAGAGAAGAAACAGCAGGGTGAAATTAGAATATGCGTAGACCTGAGGAAGCTTAATGATGCATGTGTTCATGACCCATTTCCAACACCATTTACAGATGATGTTTTGGTGAATGTTGGAGGGTAGGAAGTTTATTCGTTCCCTGATGAGTTCTCAGGGTATCATCAGATTAAGATCGCGCTAGAGGATCGCAGTAAGACGACCTTCGCGACAGAGTGGGGATGCTTCCAATACATAGTGACGTTGTTCAGACTAAAGAATGTGCCAACAATATTTTATAGGGTTGTAATTGTAGCGTTCAAAGAATTCATCCATAAATTCTTAGAAGTGTATTTTGATGACTAGACTATGTTTGGGTTGGTAAAACACCATGTTGCAATTCTGCGCTTATGTTGGATACTTGTCACAGATACCAAATTGTTCTAAATTTGAAGAAGTGTATCTTTTTTGTGCCTTATGGGATACTACTAGGTCATGTGGTTTACAAGTAGGGATTAATGGTAGATCCTGTGAAGATAGTAGTGATTGTCAATTTAGAAGCTCTGAAGAATGTAAAGCAGCTGCGCGCAACGTTGGGGCACATTGGTTACATAGAAATTTCATCAAATCTTATGCACAAATAATCACACCGATGAAGAATTACTGAAGAAGAATGCGACCATCTACTAGGATGAAGAGTTCTAGCACAATCTGGATGTATTAAAGGAAAATATGATGACTGTGCCTATTATAGTGTTTCCAGAGTGGAAGAAAGAGTTCCACGTACATGTGGATGCCTCTTGTACTGCGCTGGGTGTAGTATTGACCCAACCAGGCGAAGGTGAGATAGATCACCCTATAGCCTTTACAAGTAGGAAACTGTCAAAGGATGAGAATAATTATTCGGCTACAGAGCGCGAAGCATTGGCCATGGTCTACATGCTACAGAAGTTTCGACATTATTTGTTGGGCGCACATTTCAAAATATGTATAGATCACTCTGCTCTCAAGTACCTGGTCAACAAGCCTATGTTGGGGAGGAAGATCTGTAGGTGGTTATTACTGTTTCAAGAGTATGAATTTGAGGTGATTGTGAAGCTTGGATAGTTGAATGCGGGACCAGATCATTTATCCCAGATTGAGACGGACGAAGAACCAACTAGTTTAGAAGAAGGGTTTCCAGACGCACAACTCTTTTCTATACAGGTTTCAGATGATCACTTTGATGATATAATTCAGTTTTTAACTACTGGAACAAGCCTAGAAGGATATTCTACTCAGCATAAGAAGGAGTTTGTGGTCCATGCAACTGACTTTTCTATGACTGTGGGACACTTGTATAAGATGGGTACTGATGAAATAATGCACTGATACATTCCTTAGTTTGAACGATCTGTTATCCTCTCCGAAGAACATGGAGGAGTGGCGGGAGGACACTATGCAGGCAGAGAAGCTGCACAAAAGATTTTGCCCACAGGATTATGGTGGCTGATGCTACATAAGGATTCTAAGGCATACTGCAAGGTATGTGATGAATGTTAGAGGATGGGAAAGCCATCACAAAGGGATGAATTTCCTTTCAATCCTCAAATTTCATTACAGGTGTTTGACAAATGGGCTACTGACTTTGTGGGTCCGATACAACCACCAGGGAAAAGACTGGTGTGTGGTATATTATTACTGCGACTGAATACTTGACGAGGTGGGTAGAAGCACAACCAATGAAGGACTATATTGTCGCTACAACTGCATAATTCCTATTTGAGTATGTCTTGACAAGGTTTGGGTGTCCTAAGATACTGATGAGTGATAGGGGTATGAAACTATTGCCGCAATGCTCGAAGAATTTTAGGTTTATCATCAAAATAGTATGCCTTGTCATCCTCAGGCCAATGGTACGATCGAGGCATTCAATAAAATTTTGGAGAACACATTGATGAAGGTCTTCAATGTGCAAAGAAACGATTGGGACATGCACATACCAGTGGTCCTATGGGCATATAGTATGACATGCAAGGAATTAATAGGACAAACTCCATTCAGGTTGGTTTATGGGATAGAGGTTGTCATGCCCATGGAATATATTGTGTCAATTTTGTGAATTACAGCACTGAATGGTATGGTGGACTACGAGACTATAGAGGAGTGCCTCATGCAGTTGTTGGAGTTAGAAGAAGATATGTTTTTAGCAGGATTTCACCAACAGGTGAAAAAGGAGTGCGAAAAGGCTTGACATGATCGACATATTAGGCCGCGCACCTTCAAGGTGAATGATTTGGTCTTACTGTATGATAGTAAGTTCACGAAGTTCCATGGAAAGTTTCAAATGCACTAGTTGGGGCCCTATGTAGTCAAAGAAATTATAGATGGTGGCGCAGTTCAACTTGCAAAGCTGAATGGGGAAATATTTATGGGAAGAGTCAATGGGAGTCGACTGAAGTTAAATCAAGGGGATCTTGCCCCTGTGCAATGACTACATGATTGCAAGATAGTCTTACTACTCTAGGTAATTGCAAGGAAGTATGAGACTATAAACTACACTGCCTGAAGAATGGGAAAACGTAGTAAGGGGGATGCGCGAGGGAAGCCAGATGTGCACCAGGAGGAGATGTGCTAAGAGGGTTGCATCGTGGAGGTTTGTGCCACGTAGATGGGTCCAAAAATAGTCATTGGGTGCACTGTAGCTAATTGAATGGTGAAAATACTATTAGGAGGAGCGGGTAGGTGCCATTTATGGTGTAAATCTTTGGCAATCTACTGCCAAAGATGCATTTATGACAGAATTTTGAAGGGAACAGTTGGATTTGAATTTGAAATTACATATAAATTTGGCATGTTTCCCTACTATAGAACACTTTCCCTTCTGAAAATTATTTGTATGTTTGGTTGTTTGAAACCTATGAACTCAGAAGATTGGGAGAAACTTGTGTCATAGCCGGCGTTCACAAATTTTCCTGAGTGGAACTGTGAGCTCATCCTTGAGAAAATGACTGCAACTAATCTTGCAGAAGGTGTCATCTCCAAAGCCATTGTCTCTGAAGCCGCTATCTATGACGTCACATCCCCTGAAATTGCATCTGCAAGGTAAGATACACCATCTGTGCCTACAACGCCGAGGTCACCTAGGCCTAAACCATTCGCTGCTAAGGAAAAATAGAAGAAACCATAGGTTGTACCGATGTGACAGTCACCAAGGAAGAACCCTATTGAGGTTCAACAGAAAGGGAAGATGGACAAAGAAAAATAGCCATACGAACCCCTGGATCTGGACAAAGAGGAGTTGTGAGACAAGGTTGAAGAGTTGGATGATGAGGAGGGTGAGCCTATCACTAGGCTCCCGAATTATATCCCTCTGTGAAAGGGAAAAGTGAAGGTACCCGAGGATCCCGACTCTAGAAAATTTATGGTATCTACCCCGCTATTACCGATGAAAGTGCCATTTGAAGGTGCACAGTTATGGATGTATCCCTTCACTGAAAATGGAGGATTGGGATCTCACTAATCATGAGAAATTTCTGCATTTGGCCACAAACAAATATCTAGAAAATATATATTATGAGGAGACTGGAGTCACACGACTGGAGACTATGAAGTGGGTCGCAAGGGTTGAAAAATCTAGGTTGTTGAATATGATGTGGGTACCCCACTTTAGCCGAACCACTATCAAAATGGTGTGCGTATGCCAATTAATTGCACTGGTGCATGAAGGGTGTCTCTAGCTGGGAGAGCCCATCCCCATAACATATATGTTGATCCACCATATCACAATATTTCCCTACCAACGGTTTGATCCCGCCAAGGAGTTTGGAGGCAAGAGTCAAGAGAAAAAAATTGCAAACAAAATGAAGCGCGTGTATAGCTTAGTGAATAAGTCACGCGGATACTCTATCTGTTCCATCACTGACAGAGCAGTGTAGTTTACCGCCAAGATATTGGCTTACAAAATTATGAGAAAGTTCCACGTGGATGAGGTGTTGGTGCCATTCATTTCCTTGGATGCACAATGTGCAAAGGGGGTGCATTACAACTGGGTGCAGTACCTCTGCAAAGAGTTTCTATTGATTTGCCACAAAGCACAGGATGCCGATAAGGCATTCCATTATGCCTGGCTACTGTTATTGATTTCCCTTGTAGCATGGAGGCTCCCAGAGGACAATGCGTTCCCTCCATACGACAATGATTTACCAAAGGAAGTGAAGTTTGATTAACTATGGGCAATGAAGGACCCAGAGAGGGTCATGGAGATGATAATATTCTGGGTGTTGGTCGAGATGGACCTTCGCACCATGATCAACCAGAGGCCAAGGCTGTCACCAACATTATTTGGACAATTGGAGGCCTACATGGAGTTTAAAGAATATTTTCACAACGTATCCATTCGTGCGAGGCAAGACCCTAAGAAAGTATGGTACAAGTTACCATATCTAGTAATGGACACAAATGTACAGGAAGTCATAAGAAAATGACTTGTTGAGTGGAGGTAAACATCAGATCTCGGCGTAGGAGAAAGCATAGCCAGGGATAGTTCCTTCGTGCAGGCCACAACCATGCAAAAGAAAAAGGAAGTTGCGTAGATTGATGCTCGAGAGAAAGCAGTGCAGAAAAAGAAAGAGGCTGAGCAGGCCGCAACCCAAGAAAAATATGCACAGGAGAATAAAGAATTTGCTGCTAAGGAAACCATTGACAAGGAGTGCACCTCGAAGGAAGCCACACAAGAAGTTGAGGAGTTTTCTTCTCTACATATTGAGGACAAGGACGGTTCCGAGGAGGAAGGAGGTGGTGGCGAGGAGCAGAGAATTCCTTCTATATTGCAGAAGATGACCAGGGAGACCACTTCCAGGTCTAGGAAGAAACAAAAAACTGATAAGCATGCACATGCGGATCCAGTGGTCCTCACTGAGGGGGACTTGTATGAGATTGAAGGTCCATGACACAACAACGGAGCTGTGGAATTAGTTTGAGCAGAATTACATGCAAATGTTGGGGAGTGTGCAAAAGGATCTACGTGAGCTGCAGCTTCAAATAGGGTGAATTCAGGTGAGTGTGGGAAAAGTGAGGGTGATTCAAGCGAGCTTGCAACAAGCCAACACATTGGTACTAGACACAAACATGACTTCTGACCTTAGAATTATTTCCTTACTAGAAGGATCAATGTGATCAGAGGCACATGAAGAAAACACCTAGCTTGGATAGATAAAAGATGTGGGTGTCAGCTTAGCCGCGCTGCCCATTCAGACCCACCACGTGCTTCATCAGGGGGTATCAGACGAGCTCAGGATCAGGGAGCAATGGGCACTACCAATCATCAGCGAGATCAAGATGAAAAATGAGCATATTTTTGCAGAAAAAGCTCAAGCATTGAAAGAAAAAGAATAACTAACCGCACGAAGCCAGAACTTGGAGGAAACAATTGCACAGGAATGCAAGACGATGCCAGAACTTCACATTCTAGAGTATGTAGAAGCAACAACGAATATTCATAAGTTGGTTGTCGCAGTTAGAGAATCGAAGGATGAGATCACCCGAGTAACCTTTAAATTTCAAATGAAGATCTCAGAGATGTAGTTTAAATTGCAACTAACCACTCCGCTAGAGGTCTGAGACAGTGCACAACAACCATTAGGGAAAGCATGGGCACTTTGGATGCAACAGTCATAGGCTGCACACTAATAATCGAATAAGCCATGGAGTTATAGACGACCTGCAAGAGGATCCAAACCTGCAGAAACTTGGCATAGACATCTGAGAGACACATTGACAGTTTGAAGAAATGAGAGGGACTATGCGCACTTTGGTGCCAGTCCACCGCCTCGCTCGATTGCAGGAAGGAAGACAACTACAATCACAAATTAAAGAGATGAAGAGAAAAGAGGCCATTTTAAAGGCTAGAATGCAACCATGGATAGAGGAATAATGTTCGCTTACTCTATCAGTCCAAGACAAATTGAAGAAACTCCAGCAAACACAAAGAATGATGTGCTTGGTGATGGAAGGCATAACTACATAAAAGCTGGTAGAGGAAGTGCAGCAGGCTGTGGTATAGGGTTCTACTAACATAACAACATTGCAAGTGACATTCAGTGAACTCCAAAACAAGATAGAGGCACCAACAAAGTGACTCGAGGGCAAGTCACCATATTTTTGTTAGGGGCCTATTGGGATGGGGTCCTTGGGGTCTATTTTGCAAAGTTTTGAGTCAGTTTTATATTATTTTTTGTAGTGAATGTAAAGTCTCCGCGAAGTGTGGAAAAGTGGAGCGTGAAGCTAGTAGAAGTTAAAGGGGCTTTAGTCCCTTTGGTGGGTAGGTGATAGATCTATTTTGAGATTCGAGACCTACTTATGGTCAGTGGGCCATGGTATTGTAAAGCAAATGCTATAAGTAGTCTAGTCATAGCAAGTGTAGAAGATAACTTTGAGTGAAGAATCATTGTAAGGGCAAGGTGGTAAGGTAGGAAAAGTTTGTTTCTTGTACTTAGGTGAAAGGGGAAGGCTCTTGTAGATGAGTGCGTGGAGACCTTGGTAAGTCCGCAGCTGAGTGCACAGGCCCTTGCAGCTGGGTGTGTAGGGATAAAGAGTCTATATATGAATGCTTATACTTAATAAAGATTGTTTTGGGCTCAAACTGATGCATCTGAGTCCTTTTATTTACTTCTGTAAAGTTATGTATCTTCGCTCTCTAATATTTTTAATGTGAATTAATTCTTATTTACTGTGCGGAATTGGTAGATCTGTAATATTTATGCATGATAAGTACAATTAAGTACCTTCGTGGAGATCTGAAGGTAATTTAGATAGAGTTGCAATAGTTGTCTGTTGGAAGGATTAGATCTGTGTGAAGGCAGATCTAAGTCATGAAAACTTCAGGAAACCATCACATAGGCCTCTGGATGAAGAAACTTAGTTCTAGCATCCCCCAATACTACTTCGGGTGAGACTGTAACCTGCACTACACAGGTTGTTGGTGAAAGGGCTAGGAGTTAGGGTTTTTTTGGTTGGCACAATTCAAGTTGAACCTGGGTCAAGCCCCATGAACCTAACACACTTCGTCAAGGCTATTCTAATGTGAATAATCCTTACCAAGGAGTGGCTCACTCAAGGGACTAAGGGTGCAAAGAAGGGGAATCCTAAACTTGGAAGGGGTGTAACTTCCAGGACGAGGAGACTTGAATGAATTAGATTTTAAAGAATCATGTAGATACTTATTGAGATTATCGATGCATTGGGTGTGCCCAAGAAAAAAAAATGGTCTGAATATGTTCCATGGTTAAACAAATTAAAAGGGGTATGAAACCTCGAATGTTGGAACTTTTCCACCACTCACTACTCATCACCCATCACTGAGCTTAATGGCATGTTGTTAATTACCTACAGCTGCATCGATGATATTTTAGTCAACCTAGCCATGGTTCCGATGTGGAACCTTTCCATCACGTACTTCTCACCACCCACCATTAGGTTTTGTAGCTTGTTAATTTGCAATGGGTGACATGACAAGGAGTGGTATTCTTAGCATAATGATGTGGTTGTGCCGCCAAGGCTACATGGAGGCTACATTGCTACCATGTGGCACCCATGTGATGATGTGGAAACTGATGTGGGATGAATGTGGAAATGACATGGTAGGTGACATGGAAATGACATAATAGGTGGTATCGTCCCAATGGTTTCACCCCATCCTCGAAAAAGGTTATAACTCTTTTCAACAAGGGAGAGATTGCTTTGATTAGCCCATAACTATGGAGTGTGGTACCACCTTTTTGCCCATGGAGTTGTTTTTAAACCCCATGCAAGTTAACTGGGTGAAATCCTTCTCTAGTCGTGATTAAAGGTTGATATCGATTGATTCCCCAGTGCCGCCCTCCCCCCCCCCTTCCCATAGTCATTTTTTAATGAGTTGGGGGGCATGGTTGGGATTAGCGCCAATTTTCCCATCTCTAATGGTTGAGTGAGATTAATTACGGGGACCCCCTTCCATAAATTTAAAACCACCATTGGGGGGGCAACTACAATTGTTTGGCCAAGGTAGTTTCATACCCCAACATGATACACAATAAGGTAGGTGACATAGTGGATAGGTAAGCAACCATATTAGTTCCACGTGAGTCTGTGTGGAGATTCATGAACTAACATGGAACCTTCTTTTCGGTAACTTCTAATAAGCATAAATTTTGATTCGGAACTCAGATTAAGTTGAATTTTATATCGTCAGAAAGATTTTGATGAGTTGAAATCAATGGTGGTATCAAAATTAAATTCTACAAGATCACAAAAATGAGGTTTTTGCTAACTCCATATTCACAATATATCTTGGATATTAGGTCAAAATGGGTAGGTAGAACCTTCCACAAACAAGATAAGCCAAAGGGGTGTGATAAAGTGTTACAAAATGACATATGTATCCTAAATGGAAAGTGGTTTGTGGAAAATTTCATAATTTTTATTGGGAATGTTGAAAAAATGTATCAAGAAAGGCTCAATTTGACTTTAGCCTTAGCCAAATTGAGTAAATCAAATTTCCACATCAACAGGACAACTTGGAGGTAGTTAACTAGTGTGACATGGATCTTTCCACTCAGTTAGCTCAGTAAATTCGAGTTAGAGGGCTTGGAGTTTAGTTACGCATGTGTGATTGCTAAATTTTAGTAATTCAATTCAATGATTTTTAGTTGTATTTTGTTAACTGGCCTCTAACTATTAATAGAGCTAGTTGGAGGTCAGTTATTCAGTGGGACAATAGTCTAACTCAGATATTTTTCAGTTAACTAATCAATCAAACCAAAATATCTAGTACATGCAAGGAATTTGAGTTCCTCAGATGAAGTGGAGATGACAAGGCAATGCAACATCAATTGTAAACTAGTTTGAGTGTACACGTGTTGCATGAGGTTAGGTGATCCATCCTTGGGAATTGCATAATCAATTTGGAGGAAATTCCTATCTTTTAGGGGCTAATTTCTATAGGATTTTCACAAGGAAATAAGAGGCTTGGTGAGAAAATAATTGGTTAAGTGTTGGCCAAATTTTCTCATTAAACATAGAGAACAATTATTCTTTTGCAGGTTGAGATTAGAGCTAGAGCTTGCAATTGTAATAGAATCTCTATTGAAATGATTAATGCAAAGAGGCTTGAGGGGTTTTCCCCAGTTGGGTTCCCGTAGAAATCACTATGGATTTGTGATTTTGATTATTGCATGTCTAAGCATGTTGTTCTAAATTGAGGTTTCCATTCCGCAGATCAGTAGAGTAGAATTGTGTCTCTTGTTTTTCAGTATGAAATCTTGAACAAGTGTAATTTATATCAAATTTATATGTGGTATCAAAGCTATGAAATCAAATTAAAATTAGTATTTCAAACTTGTCTCTCAGGAATTTTAATTTGGAAGTTTCAGTGCAACAAGTTTTCTTAAGGATTGGGAGAATGTGTTTCAATAGACTCACATTGCAATATGACCTGGAGGGTAGCTTGAATTTCATAGCCTATAAGGATTGAATGGAAGCGGTGCTTGATGATAATGGTGTGTTATAAAATGTTAAAAATGATATTTCAAAACCTCCACAGTCGGATGCACAATAGTTAACCCAGTGGTAGAAGGATGTTGCAAAGGCTAGGAGAATTCTTCTGGAAGGTGTGAGAGACCATGCGGTCTCAAATCTCCATGGAAAAGAGACACCATCTTCTATGTGGAAGACACTGTCTGAGCTATTTGAAAATAGTAGTGGCCATAGAAAATTGGCCTTGAAAGACAAACTTTGAAACACTAGAATGCATAAAAATGATACTATTCCACAATATCTCTCCAGGTTTACACAAGTTAGAGATGAGCTTGGAGGGGTTGGTGTGAATGTTGTAGAAGATGACCCGGTGAGCCTAGTTCTTCTAGACCTTCCAAAATACCGGCACAACTACCAAGATGCAGTGAATGGAAACGAAAAATTACCGAATTAGGAAAGGTTGTGGTCTGATTCGGTTCAAGAAGAGTTTAGGAGAAATTACAAAGATGGAACATTATCCAAAGTTGAGAATGAGGATAATTGTGTCTTGGTTGGAAAGGGGAAGAAGATCCAAAGAAAACCCGAATCCATGCAAATTAATGGAAAGAAGAAAGACTTGAGCAAGATAAAATACTTCCAATGCCATGAATTCGGGCACTATGCAACAAAATTCCTGCACAAGAAGTCTACCCAGGAGCCTTTAGGAGGAGAAACAGGTGAAGTAGAGGCTTCACAATTCGAATTAGACTTCACCCTAATAGCATGCATGGCCAACACTATTATGGGTAGTGTGTGGTACCTTGATTCTGTGGCCTCGTTCCATATGACATGGTGCAAGAATTTTTTTTAGTAGCCTAGAGGAGAAGGATCTCTAGATGCATATCAAAATGGGGGATGATGGGAGGTACAATGCTATAGGAATTGGTACTATCACTTTTGATAGGGAGAATGCCTCTCCTCTTCACCTCAAATATGTTATTTTTGTACCCGGGCTGAAGAAGAACCTGATCTTTGTATCAGTATTGGAGGATCGTGGCTATGATGTTATTTTCAGTAAAGGGAAAGCCTTTCTAAGAAACATAGTTACCAGGAAAGTGAAGTAGATTGGAGTTAGTGTGAATAATTTATACAAACTTGATGTGGGATATCGAACCACGTTGAGAAGTAAGACTGAAAAAGTGCAGAGTCAAGATGTTGGAGAACTCTAGCACAAGAGATTGGGTCATCTACATCATGGTGCCTTAAAAATCATGCAGGAAATTATCACCAGTCTCCCTAAAGTCTTCCTTGACCAGCAAGATGTCTACAAGGGTTTCCTATTGGGGAAATATGTCAAATCCATTTTCAATGGATGAGATACTAGAGCAGAAGAAATCTTGGAGTGAGTCCACTTTGATGTTTTTGGACCCTTTTCTATAACCTCCACAACAAAACATAAGTACTATGCTATTTTTATTGATGATTTGTCTATAAAATGTTGGACCTTCTTCATGTGGAAGAAGGATGAAGTTTTCTAAAAATTTGTTGAATTCAAGGAATTGGTTGAGAAGGAGATTGGGAAGAAGGTGAAGTCTCTCAGGAGTGACAATGGCGGTGAATTTTTTTCACAAGCCTTCAAGGATTTATGTGCAAAAGAAGGTATTCGAAGAGAATTGATAGCACCCCATAACCCACAATAGAATGGGGTAGCTGAGAGGAAGAACAGGGGCATATTGGGAGTAGTAAGGGCCATGTTGCATGATTAGGGGATACCATTGCATCTATGGGAATAAGCATGCAACACAACATTCTACTTGTAGAACCATAGTCCTTATAGAATACTTGGCATGATCACACCAGAGGAAGCTTTCTCTGGGAAAAAGTCCAATGTGTCTTATTTCAAAATTTTTGGAGCTTCAGTTTATTGTCATGTCTCCAAGGATTCGAGGAAGAAAAATGAGCCTAAGACAGAGTTGAGAGTTTTTTTAGGATACACCGAAACTCAAAAAAATTACCAAGTGCATTTTTCTTCATTGAGGATGAAAATTGTGAGAGATGTCAAGTTCAATGAGGAGAAGGCTATGAGATGCTCTTTGGAATGAGAGCTAAGTATCCCACCAAACAAGGAGCTTATAGCTCCAAAGGAGTAACGCTAGGATAAGCTTCAGGAGGTTTTGGAGCAGCCACATGTAGTGGAGCAGATAAGAGGCATAGTGAAGGCACACACTCAACCAGCATCTTCCAAAGAGGGGAGAAAGAGAACCAAAGAAGATGATAGATTGTTGCAAGATACTAGGGAGAATGTTGGAGCCCATACATCATAGAGCAGGAAGGGGAGGTCACCTGATAGGTACATTGGTTACATGGCTCTCATGACTGAGTTCATTGAGACAAAGGCTTCCTCATTTGAGGAAGCAGTTTCTCAACCTATTTGGGTTGATGCCATGGTGGAAGAATATGTATCCATCATGAATAATAGTGTATGGGAGGTGGTGCCAAGACTAGAAAGGAAATCAATGGTTGTTTTGATATGGATCTATGAAGTGAAATATGCAGCTAATGGGAGCATCGAGAAGTACAAGGCCATATTTTTGGCCAAAGGATTCTCTAAGATAGATGGAGTGGACTATGAGGAAACATTTTCACCTGTTGCAAGATATTCTTTAATAAGATCCATTCTAGCATTGGATGGGCATATGGGGTGGAAAATCCACCAGATGGATGTGAAGACCACCTTTCTCAATAGTGTTGTTGAGGAGAAAATTTACATAGAGAAACCAGAAGGATTTGAGACATATGATTGAGATTTGCATGTGTGTAGACTCAAGAGAGCATTATATGGTCTCAAACAGGCTCCTCCAGCATTGTACACTCGGATCAAAAATTATCTCAGTGGATTGGCTTCACCAAAATTGAAGCAAATGCGAACCTATATACCATTGTGGTAGATGACAATTTTTTTATTCTTATTTTATATTTTGATGATTTAATATTGACAAGTGATGAGTAGAGGATACACTTTGCAAAGAGGATCTTACAAGGGAATTTGAGATGAAAGACATGGGCCTCATGCATTACTTCCTTAGGCTGTAAGTATGGCAAGGCGATGGATATTTTTTTGTGTCTCAGGGGATGTATGCCTTTGAAATACTTCAGAGGTTTCACATGGAGAATTGTAAGCCCATGGACACACCTCTAGCTACAAACTAGAGGAAGCAGAATGCCACTTTAGGTGAAGAGGTTGATGGTACCATTTACAAAAAACTTTTGGGGTCTTTGATGTATCTTGCAAACATAAGACCTGACATGTGTTATGCAATAAACTAGCTAAGTCAAGCTATGGTGAGGCCTACCAAGATGTATTGGAAGGAATCAAAGCATGTGTTATGGTACCTTAGAGGCACCACTGAGTATGGATTATGGTACAAGAGGACAGTGGAAGTGAAGCTTCAAGGACTTATTGATGCAGATTGGGTAGGGAGTCCATCAGACAGGAAAAGTACTTTAGGTGCCATCTTTAGTGACACATCTGCAACTATTTCCCAGTACAACAAGAAGTAGAGGTTTGTGGCACTCAACTTAGCAAAGGCTGAATACATGGTTGCAAGTCAAGAAACGTGTGAGGCCATATGGATGAGGACAATACTTATGGGTCTTTTTAGTCAAGAGATGGATCCAATGGTGATATATTTTAATAATCAGTGTTGCATTAATCTCTCCAAGTAACTGGTATTTCATGACAGGTCCAAGCGCATTGATATCCAATATCATCATTTGTAATACTGTGTGTAGAGGAGACTATGTTGCTACAATACATTCCAACTGAGGAACAAGATGCCAACAACTTGACAAAGCATTTTCAAGAGGTAAATTTGAATTCCAGAGGTGTAGGATATGGGTGGTGAAGAATCCCTTTCTCGCTAAGAGGGAGTTTCGAAAAAATGTTTCAAGAAAGGCTTAATTTGAATTTAGCCTTAGTCAAATTGAGTAAATAGAATTTCCACATCAGCATGATAACTTGGAGGCAATTAACTAGTGTGAAATGAATCTTTTCACTCAGTTAGCTTAGAAAATTCAAGTTAAAGGGCTTACAGTTCAGTTATGTATGTGTGATAGGTAAATTTTAGTAATTCAAAACAAATATTTCTAGTTGTATCAGTTAACTGAACTCTAACAATTGATAGAGTCAGTTGAAGATTAGTTGTGCAGTGGTACTGCAGCATAACACAATGATCCCTCATTTAGCTGATCAATCAACCCAAAATAGCTATTGCATGCAATGAATTCAAGTTCCTCAGCTGAAATGGAGATGACAAGGTAGTGTAACATCAGTTGTAAATCAGTTTGAGTGTATAGTGTTGCATGAAGTCTGATGATCCATTCTTGGGAATTGAACAATAAATTTGGAGGAAATTCCTATATTTTAGGGGCTATTTTTCTTAGGATTTGTGCAAGGAAATAAGTGGCTCAGTGAGAAAATAATTGATAAGTGTCGGCCAGATTTTCTCATTGAGCAAAGAGAGCAATTATTCTTTCGTAGGTTGAGCTTAAAGCTGGAGCTAGAAATTGTAATAGTTTCTCTATTCAACTGATTAATTCAAAGAGGCTTAAGGAATTTTGTTAGAAATTCCTTGTAGATTCAAACTTCTTATGTAATTTTCTAAAGAAAAAGACTTGAATCTACACTACTCATCAACAAAAAGAAATTAATCAATTGTGAAATAAAAAATAAACATGATACAAGATTCAACACACATACTCAGAATTTTATCTAGGGGAAAGAAACTGGTCAAAACCCCTTCCTATCTGTATTGCATTAATAAGAAAATAGAGAAGAAATATAATTCTTGATCAAGCCTAAGCAACATCTGCACTAGTATAATCTATCTCACTACTTCACAAACTAATCCTAGCTAACACTTAGCCAATTTTATGTCTGCCCAAGCTCCTATTTCCTTGCGTTGTTCAATAAGGAATTATGTAATAGCCCTGGTGAAAATTCCATGTATTAAAAGTTAATAAAGGCAAAAATAATAACCATGGTTGATGGGACACTTATTCCAGGATGAATGTTGGGCAAGACATCCTAGTGTGTGTGTTGATTTGGTTTTTAATGGCTAAGGAAATTGGCAAAGGCAATGGCTAAGGCTTTGGAAAGGAAAAATGGCATTTTTGGCACATTTATTTATGAAAATAATGGAAATTGGGAGAAAAGGGGGGTGAAAGGTCATAAAAGTTAATAAAAAGGCTTCTAAGGATCAATTGGTAGCCTTTTGTCATTTTAGTTTTGGATCTCTCTCATTATTGTTTCTCTCTCTCACTCTTGGACACTTAGATCTTTCTTGGATAATTTTTGCATTAGATCAAGAAAGTCAAAGAAGGCAAGAGGAAGCAAATATTAAGCAAGGAAAGGTAGGATCAAGTAGCTACAACAGGATTCTTTGAAGGTGATGAGACTCATCAATATATATATTATATGGGTCACAATTCCATCCTCCAGCTTATTAAATCATCTTTTTCTCAATTTTATCTGCAAATTTTGTTATACTATGCTTAGTATGAGGAGTAAAGATGTGTTTCTATGTCATGTGGCCTAATGTGTGTTAAATGCGAGAATTGGAGCAATTTTGAGTTGAATTGAGTGCAAGAACTCAGAGTAGACAAGAAAGATAGTTTCTAGGAGGTTTTCCACCTCCTTAACTCCTCTAATCAGTTGAAGATCCCCACTCTATCTCTCATAAACTCAATGTCATTGGTAGCCAAGTAGGTCGATTTTATTAGCAGTTGAGCCTGTGTAAGTCAAAGAAGGGATAGATTCACCTATTCTCGAGTTAGGGAGTCAAATATACCTATTTTTTAGGGAGTTGTTAGTAACCCCATTTTGTATAAATAAACAGGCTAAGGAACTCATTAGGATTCGAAGTTTAATATAGATAAGAGGTCCTTGAGATAAAGCACTTTTGACTGTTATTTTGATGATGTATTTGACATTTCTGTAATGATAATGAGAAGTTCTATTTTGATCTAGCACTGAGTTAATTCAGAGGGCTGAAGCTTTTGGGTTAGGGACCAAGATAGCAGTCGAAGTGCCTCTCATGTATCTATATTTTTGTTAGCCTAGAATGTTGAGTCGCTGCTGAAGTTTATTCATGTTTCTTTTAGCTTAGAAGATTGATTAGTTTCTACTTATTCATGTTTCCTTTAGCTCAGAAGGTTGATTAATTGTTGCAGTTCAGTAGAGTATAATTCCTCAAAAGTCCGTGACAGTGATCCCTGTCTCATCTCCCTCATGGGAACATGATTAGAGGACCCCACCATCACAACCCAAAAATAGAGTGTGATTTCCTGTTTATTGCATAGATCAAGTTTTGGCATTAGTGAGATAGTTTGTTTATGATTTCTTGGAAAAATTTAAATTTGATCTTTTCTTCTCATGTGAATTTTGTAGCTTAGAAGGTATTTCATATCATAGATCAAGTGTTTAGCATTAGTTAGGTATCCTTTTCCAAATTCAATTCGTCTTTTCCACGTTTACTTGTAATATTTTGCAAATGAAAAGAGGAACAAGTGCATGTG
The DNA here is from genome assembly GCA_031772625.1 of Pinus tabuliformis. Lineage (NCBI taxonomy): Eukaryota > Viridiplantae > Streptophyta > Pinopsida > Pinales > Pinaceae > Pinus > Pinus tabuliformis. The sequence goes on from CM062804.1 coordinate 431,238,324, forward strand.
TTGTTGTAGGGATGTTGGATCTGCAGGAAAGGACCCCTTTCACCAACTCCATTTAGGTCTTCTCCACCTTCTTTTGATGCATGCCAACCCACATTCTAGATCTTTTCTCTTTAGTCACCATGAGCACCCATCTTAGCCTAAATCTGGCTTTCTTGAAGTGTTGGGATTGGCTAAGGGTGTTGATAACCCTACCTACACTTCCCCCAACTTTCATACAACCTTCCAACACTTCGTCTCACCATTATTACCCTCCAAAACCTCTCAGCCAACTTCCTGTAGCATTTTAGGACATCCTATAGCAGTACAGGAATCCTGTAACAACATCTTGTAGCACACCCGTAACAACCTATTTTGACCCTTTTTTTACTTGCCATGATGAGCTAGCTTAGTTTAGGAGTATTTTGATCCCTCAGCTTGGACTAAATGACCAGAAGTGCCACCTAGACTAGTCCCCTCATTCCTTTTCCTTACTGCAAGATCAAATAGCATTATTTCTTTCATTCTATATTTATAAATTAGGACTTTATTTACCCGGCAAGTGTGAATTAGATAGTCAATGCATGAATTTTTTTAATTATGAATTGGTAGGAAAAACTTCTGTTTTCAAGCAACTTCGATAGCTAGATGATTGAGTGCAAGTTAGAATAGTTTCCTTTCTGCAGATTAGCATAAGTCTTGTGTTCTTTTATAGCAGTTACAAGTTGACAACATTAATTTTTGAGTTGAAAAGAATTTACTTTCTCTGCACTAGGACTAGCCTTTGCATTCTTCATTTAGTAGTTAGTCTCCTTTCAGTTCAGTAGAGGAATGGTCTAGAACCTTAATGATCAAGTGACACAGTTAAGGGTGGCATGAGTAAAATGATGCATCTACTGTCTATATAGCACTACCACCTCTAATTTTGTACAAAACCCCAGGTTGATAAGTAAAGTTGAAGAGCCTTTGGGACTTGCAACACTCAACACTCTTGGCACAATACCAGGACTCACCACCTTTTTGGCGTCGTTGTCGAGGAGGTGTCTAGGTAGATGTAGTTTCTATTTTTTTTTTCTTCTGTTTTTCATTTAGTAGATCGATGTTATTCTTGCTTTCTTTTCTATTTTTCATTTGTTTTTGAAAAATCACAACTTTTTTTCTTTCATGCCTCATAGGAGTAGAGACACTTTAGGGAAATTCTTGCCAAATACCCCCACACCATTAAACATTCAATCTCCACTCTTCTTCAATGACTGTCAACTTCCTTCTCTAACTGTAGGGGAGTTAGAGGACCCCTTAGGTGAATAACATGAGATCTTTGAAAAGCCTATTAGGGAAGAAGAAGAAGAACCCATTCCACATACCCACACCATGGCTGAAAATATAAATGAGGGTTCTTTTCCCATCAAAGAGACTAATGGAGATGTTAGGATGAAAAATATAAGCTCTTCTGCCCTTCCTCACTTTCATGGCTTAACCTTAGAGGACCCTGATACTTTTTGGTTTGAGTTTTGTATTGTTTGTAGAACTGATGATTACACCTCTGATGACCATAAGTTGAAGTTTTTCACATCCACCCTTAAGGATGCAACCTTGTGATGGTCCATGGATCTACTTGGGGATAACATCATTGCCTGGGCTCAAGTGTAGAAATCCTTTAATAACAGGTACAAGGACTATTGTAGGTCCAAAGAAACCAAAGAGAAAATATTTAGAATGTCTCTTGGCCCAGATGAATCCTTGGAAGACTATGAGGAAAGGTTCTAGCTCAGTTGTAAAAGGGCTAGATGCACCCTTGATCATGAATCACTCAAGTTAGTCCTTCTTATAGGAGTCAGGGAGGACATACTAGAAACCCTAAACATGCTGTCCGGAGGAGACATTTATCAGCTACCCTATGACAACATTAAGATAATATTCAAAAACCATTCTAGGGTTTCTAGAAAGAAGGGTAGGGCTAGTCAAGATTTGGTCAATTCCTCTTCCTCTAGCACATCTATCAAGAATGAAATCGGAAAGATGTTGGAGGAATTTAAAAGTGAAATGTTGCACACCTTTTCTATGCAAATGGACACCATGCAGATCAAGAGAAGATAAAAGGAAGTATAGAGAGACTTAGCTATCTTTTTTCCTAAATTTATTAGAAGGCACCCCAAGAATGAATATCCATTAAAGGTTATAAAGGTATGCTCACTCTGTGAGGAAAACCATTGCACAGATAATTGTCCTTCTTTTCTTGGATTGAAATATGTATACAAAGGTGTAGAAGGTGGGGTTGAACAACTCTGTTACATCAATCAAATGAGGCCTCAAGGGCCTCAGCTATATCAACAGGGCATGCAAGGTGCATCCTATTCCTATTACCATCCCAACCAGAATGCACCCCTGTCCCCTTGGTATTATTCTACTCATCCTTCATGGTCCACACCTTCTCCTTGGTCTTATGGACCTCAGTATCCTCCCCAACCTTCCAATCAAACATTTCATCCATACGCTTCTACAAGTCCTTAGTCGAATAACCCATCACAATGTTGGAGGCCTCCATTCAATCAACCTCCTGCTTTACTACCTCCACCTCCATCTCAACCACAACTCATTCATCTTGCTCCACCTAAGAAACCTCAGATGCCTTCTCAACCAAATCTGAACTCGAATAACAAACAGGAACAATAGGTTTATAGTGGAGAGACATCTTACCTTGCCTATGCTATGGAGATTCAAGAAATCAACCTTAGGCCTGGAAGAGTGCTCCCATATAACCAACCTCAATATCCACTTGAGGAGCTTGAAGAGGAAAAGGAAGAGAGTGGTCCTCAAGTAAATCCACCTCCTTTTCTTGAAATATTGATCCATCCTAACCAGCACACCCCAGAAGATGCTGAACTTCTAGGAGAATTGAAAAACTTATGTGTTAAAATCCCACTCCTCTAAGCTATCAAGGATGTTCCCATCTACAATAAGCTTATAAAAGAGAAATTATACAAACATCTTGAAAGGAGAAATAAAGACACCACTACCATCAATGTCATTGGTCAATTGCCTGATCTAATGCTCAAGAGAGTGATTTTCCCAAAGTATCTAGACCCTGGAAGTCCTATTGTAGATGTGTGCTTTGATGGCATCATTGTCCCTCACACCTTTATTGATATTGGGGCTTCCATCAATGTGATGACTATGGAAACCATGCTCAAACTAAACCACCAAGGATCTTTGTGAAAGACCACCACAGTACTGTAACTTGCAGATAGGTCCACAATGGTTTTTGAGGGATTTTTTGAGGATGTAATGGTATCTATTGATTCCTGGGAGTATCCTGCTAACTTCCTAGTTCTCCAGCCAAAGACGAAATTCAATGTCTATCCTCTCATCCTTGGAAGACCATGGGTAGCCACTACTGATGCTTACATAAGTTGTAGATCTAGGAACATGACCATTAAGAATGGACATTTGTCCAAATAGTTGGTATTGTACCCTCCTACTCAACCAACCATGGAGCATGAATTACCCCTATGGTTGGAAGAGGAGGAGGAAGATGAAGTGTATCATACCACATCCCATCCAATATTTACCCTACATACTATTATAGGAGGGGGGAAACCTGATGAAGATGACCTCATTGACCAAATCCTCCAGAACTAGCCCCCCAACACCATGCCTCTTGATGAGCTTGTGAAGGAATGTGAGGGTAATCCTTGGACTAAGTTATTCCTAATGGACCCAAGTCCTGCACATGTTAAAATGATAGAATTTGGTCTATCTAAAACATTTAAGATTAACCCCTTTCTCTCAACCAACCAAGAAGAGAAGTTGTGCAAAATGGTAAGAGAGCACTTAGATGCCTTTGCTTGGAGCTACAAAGAAATGGAAGGGGTACATCTTTCAGTGTGTACTCATCACATCTACATCAAGGAAGGATGCGAACCTATGTGCCAACCTCAGAGGATAATGAACCCATCCCTCAAATACATAGTGAATGAAGAGTTGCAAAAGTTGTTGGACGTAGGGTTCATCTACCCCATCTCAGATAGTGAGTGGGTGTCCCCTCTTTTTTTGGTCCTAAAGAAGAATGTAAAGTGGAGGATCTCTATGGATTACAGAGAGCTGAATAAATCCACTAAGAAAGACCATTTTCCATTACCTTCCATTGATCAAATTTTAGATGGTCTTGTAGGGAATAAGTTATTCTCTTTCCTGGATGGATTCAATGGTTACAATCAGATCGAAATCAGCCCAGAGGAACGGGATAAAACTACATTCACTTGTCCTTGGGGTACCTTTTCTTAAAGGGTCCTTCCTTTGAGATTATGTAATGCCCCTGCCACTTTTCAAAGGGTAGTTCTGAGCATCTTTTCTGAGCTAGTTAATGACTCTGTAGAGATCTACATGGATGATTTGACTCCCTATGGGTGTGACTTCATGGAGGCTCTCTCTAACCTAAGGAAACTCCTAAGGATGTGCATTGAAATGAACCTCTCACTTAGTCTTGAGAAGTGTGAATTATTGATGAATGCAGGGACTGTCCTTGGCCATTCAATATCTCAAAAGGGAATAGAAGTGGACCCAAAAAAAAATTCCATCATAAAAAGGGTCCCTACTCCTAAAAAGCAAAGGGATGTTAGGAGCTTCTTGTGTTGAAAATGCAACAAGATGATGGAGCTTAGTGGAAAGGAGTCGCCTTCACTAAGTGGGCATGCAGGCTATTTTTGGCGCAAAGTCTATTTTTAGACTATGTCTATTTTTAGACATATGGATCATGGTCTATGAGTTGCAGGATGCTATTTGTGGATGATTGGTCATGTTGGTAAAAATAGATGAACTTCTATTTTTAGACATATGGGCAGAGTCTATTTTTAGACTGTGACGCTAAAAATAGAACAGTCGAATATTATTAGCTCTTAATAATATTTGGACTATAAACATTATCTTATCCTCTTGGAGCACTTCAGTTCGAGCTACAGATGTGTCACATGCAACTACCAGAAGGAAATACACTTTTCTTATGGATCAATTGAGCTATTGCATGATGGACTTCAGTTAGAACTCAAGTGATTGAGTTTGGTGGAGTTGATTGAGGCGTTGATGGAGTTGTGTTAAGTTTGACTTGGTTGAACTAGTATTTAGTCTAACTGCAGAATACACTAGTGATGAGTGATGTGAATTAATTATTAATTAATTCACTAATTATTAACTCATAAAGCAACTAAAGAATACATCAGTTAACTCAGTGCATGGACAGTTCAGTGGAGACAAGTGTTAGAGGTGGGTGAAAGAGTGAGACTGCTATCAGTTGTGACTATAGCTGTGCATGAGATTTGCACATGCATTGATGGAGATTGCCAATGAGGATTGCGTAGTACAAGCCAAGGAAAATGAGCTTGGATCATTCCTATTCTTGCTTTGGATTGTGCAGTAGAGGCAGGTAGACAATGGAGGAGATTTGAACTTGTGACTTGATTCAGATCTGAGCTAGTTTGTGTGTAGCAGGTGGAGATAGTACTGAGTACTTGTGAGGAGTATTGTACTATGTATTGTTACATGTTCTCTATCATTATAATATACAGATAGTTGGGGGTTTTCAGCTGTATGCTTTCCCCGGTTACATACTGTGTTAATGTGTGCATGTGATTGATGTTTCATTGTTTTTAATTCCGCAAAATTGATGATCAACGTAGAGGAGGTTATGTATTATGCATGCATTCCGCAATAGTGTATAATCAGGATAATCTCTGTGAATAAGTGTCATATTATTCAAAATTTCTACATCTTGTGCTTAGGTGGATATTATAGGAGGTTTATCAAATAATTAAGAAAAGTATCCTTGATCAGAGTTGATCATCAGATCTATTATTCAGAAAGTGGTTACATTTTATTTCTTCAAGCAGAGTTTGTAATCGGGCCAGGTAGCCTCTGGATTCATCCTTCCTTTGGAAGGTGATATATCCAGTAAAAGAACATACAGTCAATCTCTGTACGAGAAATACTTTGTTCTCATGAATTTTAGATCAAAAGCGGTTGAGTTTTGCGCTAGTGGAATTCGAATTTGCAGCAGTGTTTTCTTGGTGTCAAAGTTGAAATGTCTTTCAACGGATTGCGATTGGAGTATGCTCTTGAGGGCAGCTTGAATTATATTGCATGGAAAGACAGGATGGAGGCCATGTTAGATGACAATGGGCTGAAGGAGTTCATAGAGGCTGAGGTCCCAAAGCCTACTGATGCTGCTCATGTTGAGGTTTGGCAAAAGAAGACAGCAAAGTGTCGAAGGATTCTGTTGGAGGGCGTGAAGGATCACATTGTGTCCAGCCTACATGGAAAGGCTTCTCCATACTTGATGTGGAAAGCGTTGACAAATTTATTCCAAAGCAAGAGTAACCAGAGGAAGTTGGCACTCAAGGATAAACTCAGAAACATTAAGTGTGAGAAAGGAGACAGTATGCCCAAGTATCTCACGAAGTTCACTCAATGTCGGGATGAGTTGGGAAGTGTGGGGGTGACTGTCGATGATGAGGACTTGGTGAGCTTGGCTCTACTTGGTCTTCTAAAGAGTTGGCATTCCTATCAGGACTCTGTCAATGGTCGGGAGAAATTGCCAGGATGGGAGAGACTTTGGTCAGATCTTGTGCAAGAGGAGATCAGGTGGAATACCAGGGACAGATCTTCATCAAAGGCACTTGATGAAGAAAATTACGCTTTGGCTACCGAAGCAAAGAAGGGGAAGAACAAGAAAGCTTCTCATTCCAGTGCAAAAGGCAAGAAGCAAGACATGTCCAAGGTGAAGTGCTTTCACTGTCACCAACATGGACATTATGCCACAAATTGTCCGCAAAAGAAGAAAAATAAGCAAGCTGCTGGATCTGCAGCGGGAGAGGCCTTAGCCTCGTAGTTTGAGCTGGATTTTTCATTGATCGCATGCTTGGTTTCAAGTGTGATGGGATCAGTATGGTTCTTGGACAGTGGTGCATCTTTTCACATGACAAGAGATCGAGATTTGTTTTTTGATCTGGAGGAGAAAGATCTTGGAGTGCACATCGAGATGGGCGATGATGGTAGATACAGTGCGACCGGTATCGGTACCATTTCCTTTGAGAGGGAGTCTGGTAAACCCTTCGTATTGAAGGAAGTGATGCATTTTCCAGGATTGAAGAAGAATCTTATCTCTGTGGCGATGTTAGAAGACAAGGGATGTGATGTTGTTTTCAGCGAGGGAAAGGCTTTCCTGCGTAGTAAGACAACTGGAGAAACCCGGAAGATAGGGGTTCGAGTCAGGAACCTTTATTAGTTGCATGTAGATGGCTGCGCAGCAATGGCATGCAAGGCAGAAGGATTAGTGAGCCTGGATGATGGCGAGTTGTGGCACAGGAGATTGGGCCACCTTCACCATGGAGCCTTGAAGATACTGCAGCAGATTACTACTGGGCTTCCTAAAGGCACTCTTGCACAGTTAGATCAATGCAAGGGGTGTACTTTGGGAAAATTTGTGAAAGCCACCTTTCACGAGAAGGATAGTCGCGCCATGACGATCCTTGAGAGAATTTACACAGACGTGTGTGGACCTTTCTCAGTAGCTTCGACAGCAAAGCACAGGTACTATGTGATCTTTGTTGATGATTTCTATCGAAAGTGTTGGATCTTCTTCATGCAGAAGAAGAGCGAGACATACTCAAAGTTCTGTGAGTTCAAAGCACTGGTTGAGAAGGAATCGGGGAAGAAGGTGAAGGCTCTTAGGAGTGACAATGGTAGTGAATTCATCTCTGGTGAGTTCAAGGACTTCTGCAGCGCAGAAGGGATTCGAAGAGAGCTCATAGCTCCACATAACCCATAGCAGAATGGGGTTGTTGAGCGGAAGAATAGAGTGATCGTGGGTGCTGCATGGGCGATGTTGCATGATCAGGGCCTACCCCTTCACTTGTGGGTGGAAGCATGCAATACTGCAGTATATGTGCAAAACCGTTGTCCTCACAGGATACTTGGCATGAGTACACCCGAGGAGGCTTATTCTGGTAAGAGGCCTAATATTTCCCATTTGAGGATTTTTGGTTCTAACATTTACATGCATGTGATGAAGGATATCAGGAAGAAGCTGGCGCCGACCGCAGAGGTTGGGATATTTGTGGGGTACACTGATATGCCCCACAACTATCGTGTGTATTTGCCAGACAGTCACAAGATTGTTGTGCGACGGGATATCAAATTTCAGGAGGAGAAAGCCATGAAGTGTTCGCTTGAGAGGGAGCCACAATTACATGCAGATGAGGAGCTATTAGTTCCTAAGGATGAGCTTCAGGACACGGATCAGCCACAAGATGAAGTTCATGGAGTGGAAGAGATCACTCATGCAGCACCAACCATCAGAGGGCGAAAGCGCACTACGGAAGCTGAGCGACTAGCTCAAGATGCAGAGAAGGTTGTAGGACCACCTACAGGACAATGCAAACAGATACAGTCACCTGATCGGTACACTGGATACATGGCTCTTGTGAGAAAATGTGTTGTGACTGAGCCATCCTCTTTCGAGGAAGCTGTGGAGGATCCTGCATGGGTAGATGCCATGGTGGAACAGTATGATTCAACTGTCAGAAACAATGCATGGGAGATTGTCCCAAGACCAGAGGGGAAATCAGTGGTGGGTTCGAGATGGATCTACAAAGTGAAGTAGGCAGCTGATGGGAGTGTGGAGAAGTACAAGGCAAGATTTGTTTCCCGACGCTTTTCACAGATAGAGGGGATCGATTATGAGGAGACCTTTGCACCTATTGCAAGGTATTCTTCCATACGGATGATTCTTGCTCTCTCAGCACAGATGGGGTGGCACATTCATCAGATGGATGTGAAGACTGTGTTCCTCAACGGATTCATTGAGGAGGAGGTGTACATAGAGCAGCTCTAAGGTTTCAAGATCTTTAGCAGCGAGTCGCATGTGTGCAGGCTCAAGAGAGCATTGTATGGGTTGAAACAAGCACCATGTGCTTGGTACACATGGATAGACAGTTATTTCACCGGACTTGGATTCTCCAAGAGTGAGGCAGATCCTAACCTATACCAAATTGTGGTGGAGGGTAAGTTGCTTATCATTGTACTTTATGTAGATGATTTGATTCTGACAAGTGATGAGCTGTTGATACTTTCATGCAAGGATGATCTTGCTAGGGAGTTTGAGATGAAAGACTTGGGCCTCCTTCATTATTTCCTGGGATTGGAAATTTGGCAGCACAGTGATGGACTATTTGTTTCTCAGGGTAAGCATGATCAGGAGATACTAGAGAGGTTCAACATGCATGGCTGCAAGCCTGTTGATACTCCTCTTCCTGGAGGTTGGAGGAAGGAGGATGCTACTTCACCGGAGGTAGTGGATGCCACTGTTTATCGACAGTTGGTGGGGTTGCTTATGTATCTGGTTAATACACGACCCGATATATGTTATGCTGTTAACCAGATCTCACAAGCTATGGTTAAGCCAACCAAGCTCTTTTGGAAGGCAGGAAAGCATGTATTGCGTTATCTCAGAGGCACATCAGGATATGGATTGTGGTAAACACAGGAGGATGAGGTGAAGCTATGTGGCTTCACAAATGCATATTGGGCAGGGAGCCCAACGGAAAAAAAGAGAACATCTGGAGGGATTTTCAGTATCGGGTCGACAGTAGTTTCTTGGTACAGCAGGAAGCAGAGATCCGTGGCACTCAGTTCAGCAGAGGCCGAGTATATGGCAGCAAGTTTGGCTGCATGCGAGGCTATATGGATGAGGAAGATCCTGGTCGGGTTGTTCGGGTCACACTTGGAGCCTACAGCGATTTATTGTGATAACCAGAGTTGCATTAAAATCTCGGCTAATCCAGTATTTCATGATAGATCCAAGCACATCGACACCATGTACCATCATATCAGAGATTCTGTGCAGTGGAGAATCATGTTACTTTCATACATTCCAACGGAGGATCAGGATGCTGATATCTTGACGAAGGCGCTCACCAGGAGCAAATTCGAATACCACCGAGGCAGGATAGGGGTTGCAGATAATCCATATCTTGTTGAGAGGGAGTGTTGAAAATGCAACAAGATGATGGAGCTTAGTGGAAAGGAGTCGCCTTCACTAAGTGGGCCTGCAGGCTATTTTTGGCACAAAGTCTATTTTTAGAGATATGGATCATGGTCTATGAGTTGCAGGATGCTATTTGTGGATGATTGGTCATGTCGGTAAAAATAGATGGACTTCTATTTTTAGATTTATGGGCGGAGTCTATTTTTAGACTGCGAGGCTAAAAATAGAACAGTCGAATATTATTAGCTCTTAATAATATTTGGACTATAAACATTATCTTATCCTCTTGGAGCACTTCAGTTCGAGCTACAGATGTGGCACATGCAACTGCCAGAAGGAAATACACTTTTCTTATGGGTCAATTGAGCTATTTCATGATGGACTTCAGTTAGAACTCAAGTGATTGAGTTTGGTGGAGTTGATTGAGGAGTTGATGGAGTTGTGTTCAGTTTGACTTGGTTGAACTAGTTTTATTTAGTCTAACTGTAGAATACACTAGTGATGAGTGATGTGAATTGATTATTAATTAATTCACTAATTATTAACTCATAAAGCAACTAAAGAATACATTAGTTAACTTAGTGCATGGACAGTTCAGTGGAGACAGGTGTTAGAGGTGGGTGAAAGAGTGAGACTGCTATTAGTTGTGACTATAGCTGTGCATGAGATTTTCACATGCATTGATGGAGATTGCCAATGAGGATTGCGTAGTACAAGCCAAGGAAAATGAGCTTGGATCATTCCTATTCTTGCTTTGGATTGCGCAGTAGAGGCAGGCAGACAGTGGAGGAGATTTGAACTTGTGACTTGATTCAGATCTGAGCTAGTTTGTGTGTAGCAGGTGGAGATAGTACTGAGTACTTGTGAGGAGTATTGTACTATGTATTGTTACATGTTCTCTATCATTATAATATACAGATAGTTGGGGTTTTCAGCTGTATGCTTTCCCCGGTTACATACTGTGTTAATGTGCGCATGCGATTGATGTTTCATTGTTTTTAATTCCTCAAAATTGATGATCAACGTAGAGGAGGCTATGTATTATGCATGCATTCCGCAATAGTGTATAATCAGGATAATCTCTGTGAATAAGTGTCATATTATTCAAAATTTCTACATCTTGTGCTTAGGTGGATATTATAGGAGGTTTATCAAATAATTAAGAAAAGTAGCCTCACCTTTGTTTGGATTGTTGGCCAAGGATTCTGAATTTTGTTGGTTAGATAGCCACCAAGAGGCCCTAGATATCTTGAAAGAAAAATTAACTACTCCACCCATACTTCGAGGGCCAAATTGGGCTCTTCATTTTCACATCCATGCTGATGCATCTAACAAAGCCGTAGGCGCAACTCTATGCCAAATAGATGACAAGTTTCCTTATGCCATTTACTACATTAACAAAAATTTACTTAAGGATGAATTGAATTATACTGTAAATGAGAAGGAACTCCTAGCTATTGTCCACTCTTTGAACAAGTTCAGACACTACATCACTGGATATCAAAATTTTGTGCATAATGACCATGTAGCTATCAAATAATTAATGAACAAGCTTGATGTGAATGCTAGAATTATTAGATGGTTGCTTCTATTACAAAAATTTGATTTAACTATCATTGATAAGCCAGGTAAAGAAAATTTAGTTGCATATTTTTTGTCTAGACTTGTTTTTCTTGTAGGTGACGAAGGAATGGTTGATTATCATCTACCAGATGAGCACTTATTTTCTATTTCAATTAATCTCTCTCCATGGTTTGCTGACATATCCAACTACCTAGTTGCTGCAGAATTCCCTCTAAATCCATTATCCAAGTAAAAGAGCATAATTGTAAGGAAGAGTGCCCCTTTCACTTGGATTGGGGGAAATCTCTTCAATTTGGGACTAGATAAAATCTTACGGATATGTGCCAGGGAAGAGGAATTATTTTAAATCCTCTCAGCTTGTCATGATGGGCCTCATGGAGGTCACTTTATTGCCAAGAGGACAACTTTCAAGGTTCTACAAGCTGGCTACTACAGGGCCACTCTCCACCAAGATGCAAGAAGATACACCAGTCGATGTGATCAGTGATAGAGGATGGGGAAACCTACTCCCAAGGATGAAATTCCCTTATAACCTCGGGTGGATTTAGAGCCATTTGACAATTGGGGCATGGATTTCATTGGACCAATTGATCTACCATCAAGGCAGAAAAAGTACATCATTGTATGCACTGATTATTTGACAAAGTGGGATGAGACAAAGGTTGTCAAGGTAGCAACATAGGAGAAAGTGGGTGAGTTCTTAAGGGAGAATGTGTTCTACAAATTTTGTACCCTAGAGAGATATTCACTGATCAAGGAGATCAATTCACATCACATCTGATCAAGAATTTGTTAAGGCAACATCATATCAAGAACATAAAATCTAATGCCTATCATCCTCAAGCCAATGGAAAAGTAGAGGTCACCAATAGGGCAATAGAAGGAATCCTTACCATGGTTGTGAGCAACAATAGAAAGGATTGGGCAGACAGATTAGTAGAGGCCACTTGGGCCTATAATACAACTTGGAAGACAACTACTGGTTTTACCCCTTATGACTTGGTCTATGGAAAGAAGGCTCTTCTCTCCATTGAGTTTGAGTACAATACTTTGAGAATGGCTGCACAGTTGGATTTAGATGTCACCAAAGCACAACAAGAGAGGCTACTCCAGTTAAATGGTTTGGATGAATTCAACATGCAGGCCCTCGTTCACACTGAGGTTATCCAATTGCGGAGGAAGGTTTGTCATGATAGGAGTATCAAGGAAAAGGTCTTTCAAGAAGGGGATTGGGCCTCGCTATATGACTTTAGGTTCAAATACTTCAAAGGAAAATTGATGACAAGGTGGTTAGGCCCATACCTGATAGATAAATTCCATGAAAATGGAGTTGTTCGAATTAGGACCATTGATGAGGAAGGGATTCCCTTGCTTGTCAATGGCTAGAGATTAAAGGTTTACAAAAAGCCTATGTCCAAGGGAGAGTTCATCAGCATCATCAATAGAGAGGTAAATGTGATTGGAAGTCACTTCACAACATTCTTATATACTATTTTTGTTTGTGAAAAAAAATAAAAACAATAAGAGGTCTGGATGAAAAACTCCATGAGGTGTCTAAGGCCAACTCTTGGGTTGAAAACCTCCTTGAGGAAGCCCAAGAGTGAAAAACGAAAAATACAAAATAAAAGATATTTGGGCGAAACCTCCTCTAAGGTGATCAAGGTAGGCATATAGGTTGAAAACCTCTCTTAAGGTACCCTGTGTGTCCCTCAAAACAAAGAAGAGAAAAAAAAGGAAAAAGGAGAAAGAACAAAGGAGAATGTCATCCACAACCTTTTTGTTAATAATTTCTGTGATTTTGCAGGTTTTGAGGATAGTGGAAAATTGCAGAGCTACAGGGCCAACATTCTCAAATTTCCATCCACTTTTCCATACCCTCCATGCAAACCATGTCCTTACCACTCTCCACCATCCTAGGGCCTCAAAAACCAAATTTTAGGCCCTCTCTGGATTGCTACAGGAAGCCTGTAACTGCTACAGGAAGATCCTGTAGCACTACAGGAAAGTCCCGAAATTCTACAGGAAGAGGATTTGATTGAGAAAACCATCATGCATGACCTGTCCAAGTTTAAATAAGGTCCTCCCACCTTGATCCACCACTAACCCATCCTTCACACATCCCTATTCAAAAAAAATCACTATCCTTAAAAAATTAACCATAAGCGTTGTCCAATCCTAAAAATTTATAATAAAAAAACACAGAGTAAAGTACCTCCATTTCCATAGCCCTTCACTACTCAATTAGGGCCCTAAAATCATCCTACATCCCTCTACACTCTTTTTTATCACTCCCTTGAAGTAAAAGACCTTGGAAAAGAAAAAAAGGGGCTGCTACATGGTTTCCTGTGCCACCATTGCAGAAATCCAGAAACATAGTTCTTTCTTCCCATCAAGTTGACAGGATGATACCATATGTTGAGGAATCCTACCAGTCCAATTAGGACTCTACAACAACAGTAGAAATACCTGGGATATCAGCAAAGAAATTTCACATATGAACAACACCAACATTCAAATACACAGGAACAAAGGGAGTATACACAAGAGCAAAAAGACAACAATGTAACTCCCTGGGTAACAACACAAAGGACCAACACTCCAACATGCATCGATAGAGAAGAAGGTACACATAGGTATGGTAACCTCTAAGCTTATCCCTATGTGTAAAATAATGAAAAATGTATGAATTTCGAGGTAAAGTATTTTTATAAGCTGGAGGTGGCAAGTTAACTTGGCCACCCTTGATTAGTGAACAAAAAGTGATTTATCGGTCATCATGCAACATGGGAGTGTCACATCAATCGAGACTAGATAACAAGAAGTGGGTGTTGATTACGAGGAATGAGGGAATGATTACTCCAGGTGGGACAATTTTCCAAATGAGGAAAACTTGTACTTCTTCCAAGTCATCACAACACTCTGAGCCCTAGCCAAAAATAACATATAACGTACCAAGGCCCAAATTATCTTGCATCTTTGCTCATTTCAAGATCAGTTAAGGTAAGGACGAGCCTAGGAAGCCATCGAGAGGATTCGAACCCTACTCTATCATTTCTATAGGAGGCAGCTACAGGAAGATACAAGAAGCTACATGAAGCTACAGGAAGCACAAAAAATTGCTACAGGAAGCCTCCAAGGGTGAAAGAATGCTTCCAAGGGTCAATTTGGTCTCCAATTATCATTATACCAGGCCTTATGGTGAAAATTAAGTGGCCCCTCTCATTCTTCTGTCCATGATTTACATGTTGGTGCACCTTGAATTCTCCAAATAATATCAGTCATCTTGTGAATTAGAAGAATTTTTCTGGCTATAGAGTAGAGGGAGGATACATAGTTGTCATAACTAAAGATTCCAACCCTCTGTTCCCATTGAATTCATATCAGAGCTATCATAGGAAGAAACCCTCCTACACTTAGTTGAAAATAGAGGAAAAGATGGGAGGGGGATTCAATAGGAGAGAGCCTACAGACACTAAAATAATTCACCTTCACCCTCTTGTATTGGACATTTTTAGAAGGCATCAGTGGTTAGGTTTCTTTGAGCTACTGAAAGGATATGATGATGACATTACCTATGAATTTTCCATGGCCCTAAACTCTCAGACAAGAGCCAATGCCACCACTGTGGTGAGGGGATTATCCATTTCTATCAGTCTTGAGCTAATTAGCAGGGTGACAACCCTTCCCCTAGGGATCCCATGGAGAAGAGAAGACAAGTCCAGTAGTGCCATTGCCAAGAAGAACTTATTCACTACTGATGAGAAACCTATTGAGGATAAAAATGGAGTCAGAAGGGAGAGCCTACCCTATCCCTGGGATGAGGTGGCCTACCATATCCTTAAATTCATCTCTTGTGAAGGAAGATTGAGTGTAGTCTATGGCTACCAGTTTAGGCTGCTCCATGAACTAATATTTCAAGTAGAATTTCCCCTAGCCCAAAGACTCAGTGTGCCTTATTTCCTCCTACAGTCCATCATAGACATGAGCCAAAAGGTGAGAGAGGGAAAGAAACAACACCTAGGCCACCATGGCCTCATCAAAATGATAGTGGAAGATGCTTTGAATAAACTAAGCATTCTTGTCCTCTAGTCCAGATTTATGGATATGGATATATTAGCCTTCATTGACACTCAAAGCATCACACTTGGTGAGACCCCAATTTCCAGTGCTGAAGGAAGAGATGAAAAAGAAGAGGAAGAAGAGGCAGATGTAGAAGAGGAAGAAAAGGCAAAGGAAGAAGAGGAAGGAGATGCAGAGGTAGATAAAACAGAGGAAGAAACAGAGAAAAAGGAAGAAGTTGAGAAAGAGAAAAATGAAGAAGAAGAGGAGCAACAATAAGGAGAACCAAGCCCTGAGAAAACCACTGCATTTAGAGAAGAAGAGGTATTCCCAGAGCAGAAAAGTTTGTCTCCAGGACCCACTGAAAAGGAGGCAACTGCTGCCCTAGCTGCCTTGAGCACACCAATCAAAACTAAGAAGAAAAGGCAGAGGAAAACTCCCCTCTACTTCAAAACAAGGAAAAGTACTAGGATTAACCAAGGAAAGCCTCAAACCCCCACAAAAGCCCCTATTACAATTGAAGAATCACCAAGTGATCCGAATTGGATCCTAAAACTCTCTAAGTTTTCATGACTGTTTCAAATTATGCTAAAATATTCTAGTCCTAGAAAAGATCGAAGCTATCATAAGGAATCCTCATAACAATTGCAGTTGTGGCTAGAGTGGAGCAACGAGGACCCTCGGTCGAGCACGTAGATCGTTGGCCCATGGTAAAGCGCAATGGCACAAAACTGGCAAAACCAGAGGCTAGATCAAGAAACGGAGGTGGATTCTGATACACGATTAGTGCTAATCGCATATCGCAGGGTGTCGCCCTCGGTGAAGGAAAGCCCTGAAACGCTCGGACCCGAAAATTCTATAAAACTAAGAAAAGTAACTATTTTGATTCTGTAGCGCGGATTCCCAAAAACTGGTAGAATATCAGAAGGCTTCGAGGCGGTAAGCAGTTTTGATTGAGTCCCACCCGATGCCACACATTGAGCAACACGCGTCTAGCAGAAGAGAGAGAAAACCACCCGCATCGGATGGGTAAACGTCATGCAACTTGTCCGCCCAATATGAAGGACAACCATAGGATTTGGGGGGTCCAGATCGACAGCAGAGATACGTCCCGATGACTAACCAGATTTGACAGGTCAAAAAGCAAGATGACAGGGATTTGACGTCCAACGTGGATGATGAGTTGACAAACGATTCATGTTCACAGGCAATCTTGAAGCAAACAGATTTAACGGCCATTCGAGTATTATTCAGGGAATCTAACACCCAGTTCGTTAGCAAACAGGTGGCCACCTCCCTGCAAGGCGTTACCTAGTGATGATGACATAAAGTAGAGGAATTTGAATGGACAGAGGAAAGGAAACTACAAGGTTGGGAAGCGAAAATGAGTAGTCGAAGAGAAGACTGGCTTTAAAGCCATGAACTGACAGAAGCAGAACAGAAAGGCAAGCAGCGAAGAGATGCAGAAAGCCAATAGTAGAGAACAAAGAGTAGAAGTTGAGCTGAACTAAAGGTAGCATCGAGCCAGACAGAGCCAGAGAGAGTTAGAGAGTCTGTGTACTCCATTGAAGGCTTGAGAGGTTCAAGCAAGCTCCTCAGTATAGGCCTGTCATACTACTGTGACCCTCAGAGGTCGAGTTTCAGTAAGGAGAGTCTGTGCACTCCATTCCTACTGACTTCATTCTGTTAGTGAGACTCGAATCGAGCTCACTGTTGTAAAAACTCTGCTTGAAAACATAATAGAGAGGCCACCACTGAAAGGCTGGACCAGGAGACGTAGCCCAGGAGCATTGGGTGAACTCCTTATTAAACTTGTTTTTATTTACATGTTTGACTATTATGTTTTCTCTAATTGCCTCAGTGTCTATGTATTCTAGCAATATTATCGATCCGTTGCATAAGTAACATAGGCACCTCTATGCACATGATTCTGTAATACCTTTCATTCTTTATCCTGGATAAACTCCAGATCAAGTGGTATCAGAGCTTAGGTTTGATAAGGTTAGACAAGCTTGTGCTGGATTTTGTTGTTGAATGCTAACTAGATCAAAGCTTAAATTAGGAGAAGGAGAATTGGCTGAAACTAACTCGGAAATTGGAAGAGTCTATTCTAAGAGGAAAATGTTAGAAGAAAATCCCTTGGAATCAAACCCCCAGTTCATGGAGAGTTGAATGCAGAGAAGCTGGATAATTGGATTAGACAAATTGATGTTTATCGCAAAGTGCATAGCATTGATTCAGACAAGAGTAAGATTTAGCTGGCCAGCCTACGCCTTGGAGGCACTGCCTTGGTATGGTGGGAAGGCAAGACACAAGCTGACATGAAGAAACATGGTAAGATTCTTTCTGTCTGGAAGGAATTTGTTTCTGCAATCAAAAAGCAATTCTATCCACTAGCCTACATGCAGCAAGCCATGATGAGCTGGCAAACTCTTCGACAATTAAAAGGGAAAAGTGTACAAGGTTACACTCGAGAATTTAGGAAAAGAGCTTTGATTCTAGGAATTTCTTTAAACTCACCTGAGACTCTGTTGAAGTACATAGGTGGTCTGCACAACTACATGAGGCACACTATCCTCATGTTTAATCCCACTAGCATACATGAGGTATCCGTTTAGGCTATGCATGATGATGAACATTGCTGGATTCTGCATCCAGAGCTGAAACCTAAGAAGTTCGAGGGCAACAAGAAGAAGATTGTTGCAGCTATTCAAAAGGATTTGGGGTCAGACTCAGGAGATGAAGAAACAGTAGCAGCCACAGGTATAAAAGGTAAAAATTCTGAAGCATCTACTGTTGTAGGGAAAAGTATCCGACTTGGATGACCCTAACCCACTCTAAGGGTGACAGTTCCTTAGCAACAACTGTAAAACAAACTACTGAAGGTTTACTTCTTTATGAAAGCAAAAGAGGATGGAGAAAGCACTAACCGTTGCCTTGCGCTTAATGTCGAATCCAAACTCTCCTCTTTGGCCGCTTGCTCCTAGCTCTTTGTCCTTCTGCTCGCCCAGCTGCAATGAGATCCTGCACAATGACAAAGAAGGAAACTACAAGAGGCATGCAATCATAACTGGTTCATGGATTAGTGTAAACCAAACATGCAATCATCACAATACATAATTGAAACAAGAGCACATAGAAGAACCTCAATAGCTTTTATTAATGAAGAAATAAAGGTTCTGAGAGGATTACAACCATTGCAGGCTCCAACCCAGCAACACCTCCCAGCAGAAAGAATTGCTCTTCTTCACCTCTTTCAAACAATCACCCAATAACTCAAGAATGAAACCAACAGCATATCATTACTTTGCACAAAATTCCAGCCTCTCGAGCTCATAGGAGAGAGCTCAATATATAGATGAATTGAGAAAGGATGAGTCAGCTTGCAACTGATGTGTAGCTGCCTTGTGTCCTCTCTCTCTTCAGTTAATCTTTAGTTGATCTTCAGTTCTTGAGTCCACTTGGTGAACCTTGCTTCCACTTGGAGAAACAAAGCCTCTGACTCATCACAAGGCGAAATACCTGATCCAAGTGTCATTTTTGGAAGATTCCAAAGCAATGACTCACTGTGCCACATGTCCAAACTCGCCCAACGCAGGTGGGCTTTGTTCTGCCTGCTTTGCAACGCAGGTACACCATGGAGCAGTTGTGTTTCAACGCAGAAGCCTAGTGGAGCACCTGCTTTGATTTCAGGATTGCTTGTTTTTGAGTGTTTTCAGGTGGAGAACTGATCTGAGAGCTGTTGGTTTGCTGACCTTGTTCCTCTAGGGGTAGGAACATCATGTTTAGGGAACTTTGGATCCCTTGGATTATTGACAATTCATGCTTGTTGCTGTAAGGCACAAAATTGTCTATAACAGATGCCCCCTAAAGTATGAGGTCGTTTATCGGGTGAAATGCTTTATTGAGAGGATCCGAAGTTCATTCAATCTGCTGAGAAGTGTCCTGTAATAAGATACAATACAATACATTATTTTTCATACATTTTTCATGATCTAGCTGAGGCGGGCATTCCCATGCTCAGCTTTATAAATACATTCTGGTACATAGAACAGACGATCGTCTGATGCTAGACTGATAATTCTCTGCCGAATTTATCATCCTTTGAAAAGGATGATCATCTGTTGCAATGATGTACATATCAAATGTCTTTATGTCCTGAATATATATCGCAGCCCGGATGGATGAAACTAGATCCGGGGTCTTCAGTCTCTTCCGATCTTCACTCGATGTACAAGTCGATCCATGTGAGAATTTCTTGAAGTCGAACATGGAAAGACATCGCTTGATTACCGGTCAATGATGTAAACCGTTAACAAGCGCGAGAGGAATCACCGATAAGGATGATGACCCTCAAGGTACGGCAGTACAATCTACATGGTGGGAATAAAGGACTTGGCGTCGACCACCATGCAAAATCTTCTGGTCGAAGGTCATTGATGTATACCTGTCGCCGGAAGTGAGAAACTTGCCATTGAGGCATGCAAGCTTCAAAGTACTGAGGGGGGTGTTCCTAGATCAACTCCTTGGATAATGAGCTGATGTCGACAAGGAGCGATCCGTCAAAGGAGGGCCTTAATGAATCCCACATCAGTGACACGGAACGGAGCTAGTGATTATGATGAGGTGAAAACAAACTGTGATGTATGATTCAGGGTGGCGGTCATGAAGTGGATGAAGGATAATGTATGGCAGTGGGTGGAACATGGTTGACTCTTTACAGAACCACATCTCTTGAACATATAACGACACTGATGTGATGGATTGGTAGCATTACCCCAATGGTGGATGGTGTGGCGAGGACCATGATTCTGCGACCGGTGAATGAAACAACCCAACCCGATGTGCTACGGAGGACAAAGTGTCATGTTCAAGAGCGACTTGCTACCATTAATGCTGTGAGGTTCTCCCAATTTTTCCCCAGTCATTGCTGACCAGTACCTCTTTATTTTTGTCAAGCTTGAGGAGGATAACATATGCTTGTTCTATAACCTGCCCTTCGGGCAAGCCCATCGCTATGTTTTAACGAGCCTAGCGATAGGGAAACTCGTTCTCGTCTAAAGACAAGTTTGCCGCTATTTAATCATTTTAACGAGTCTAACGACAAAGAAAACTCGGTCCTTTTCATTTTTAGAGAGTCTGAAAAGGCACGAAAAGTTAACTCCAAAATTCCTTTTTCGTCATCTAATCCCTTAAGTCCGAAAAAGTTTAAAACAATACAGAAGGGATGAATTTTCGGTTGCTTTAACGAGCCGAACAAAACAAGCGCTCGATCTTTTTGTGCAATAATCCCTCAGGTCCAAAAAGATTAAAATCTAGAGGAGGGATAGCTTTCCGGTCGCTTTAACGAGCTGGAAGGCCAAAACTCGGCAAACTTTTCATATTTTACGAGTCAGTGAAAAGAGCTCAAAGAAGACTCGCCTTTTGAGGAACAAGTGATGAACAGGGATAGCAGTAGATTCCAGGTACAGGTTGGAATTCTCCAATCACGGCAGTGTCACAAGGATGGCTAAGTGAAATCACTCTTCGCAGCTGTTCCTCAAAATGGGTAAACAAACATATGGAGGTGAACGATTGGCCAAATGAACGGATGGAGGTGATGGCATATAAACACGACCAAGGGCTTTTAATATGGCTTTCAAAGGTTACATTTCTCGAGGTTGTTTACCGGTTCATTTTT
Source organism: Pinus tabuliformis (assembly GCA_031772625.1). Lineage (NCBI taxonomy): Eukaryota > Viridiplantae > Streptophyta > Pinopsida > Pinales > Pinaceae > Pinus > Pinus tabuliformis. The sequence continues at coordinate 431,259,659 of CM062804.1, forward strand.
TCTGGGTGAGCTTGAACTGCTAGGGAAAGATTGCTCACAATTTACGTTTATTTTTTAACGAGCATGAACTTCTGCACAAAAACTGCTCGATTCTTGTGTTTATTTTTTAACGAGCATGAACATTGCTAAAACTGCTCGATTATATGGTTTACTTTTGATCTTTACCATAATTAGCTTCTCTTTTTCATTGATAGCACTGCATTTTCAATTTGCTGCAACAAACTAGTTAGAAATGGGTAATATTTACTTGAAAATGAGATTAACTTACAACATTTACCTTGAATTACGTAAGAAAGCAAATAAAAAGGGTTTTACCTCTCATTTTACCATTTCATTTGCATTTTGCTTGTTGGAGCTTTGGAGGAGCCTCTTTCCCCTCGATTTTCACCAGCTGATTCCGGAGGATTCTGCGGACGATTTTCGGCGCCGTTTGGACCAGGTAGGAGCTAAACCTTAGCTCTTCATTTTCATGGTTTCATTTTCCTGTTTTATGCCTGTTTTGCTGCTCTATTGGGCCTCTGGGGTTTTGCCAGGGCGCCCTCTGATCAACGCAGGTACCCCATTCGAAACCTGCGTTGGGATCCAAGCTGCTTGAAGGCAGCTTGTCCCCCAACGCAGGTAGTACACTGGGCACCTGCTTTGGGGCATAAAAGCAACAATTTTTCACAGATTTTGATGAAATTTTCGCCAGTTTTTCATCAATTTCAGGAGCTGACTCATCCTCTTGTTTGTTTTGCAGGGATTCTTGAACAAGATGGCCCTAACATGGCGAGAACGAGAACACGAAGAAGAAGATATGATTGCCCTTCATGATCCTGTTACGGTGGGCGCATTGCGAGACTGTGGTTTACTGAATTTTTTCCGTATCTCTAGCATGAGAGCACAGATTTCACTACTGCAGTATTTGCTTGATGCTTGGGATCCTGTTAACCAAGTATTCCAGATCAGGAACAAACCTATTCCATTGACTGTGACAGATATTTACTTCTTGACTGGCCTGTCAAGGCGGGGTGCCCCCATTTCTTTATCAGGTACAGTTCGGGGGAATGATTCCGTGAGAGATTATGTTCGCCAGTATTGCAGGGAGGGGTCCCAGCCGAGTAGAGACGGCAAGGTGGTTATCCGTGATGTTACTAGCAGGCCTCTCAGGTCCATTCTGTATACTCTTGGTAGGATGGCCGGTAGCGCATCTTTACATGTCGCCAACAGGTCTCATATGCAGCACGCCTTGGAATGTCTCCAACCGAAAATCTTCAACTGGAGTGATGTAGTGCTTAGTCAGATGAAAAATCAATTGAACAAGGTGAAGGACGGGAAGCTGAAGAACTTTGGTTTTGGTTCAATTCTGACTGCCTTCGCCTTGGAGAAGATCCCTCTGATGCAACCTCAGTACATTGATCTCGGAGTGCCTTCTCCTACCGAGCCACGTATGCAGCGATGGGTCGATCACATGTCCAGGCATGCCGGTCAATCCCAGATTTCTTTCAATGCTGCTTTCTTTAGGTGGTTCGATCACCAGGAGATGGCTTTTTCCGAGTACCCATATGTTGGTATGGACTTCCGGGGCGATCCGGATATGGTACTGCCAGACGGTGCTCAGTGGGATGCTACTGGTAAGAACTTCAACCATATTACCGTTCATTGTTTTCATTCATAATGTTCCTGTGCTTTATTCTTTCAAGACTTTAATTGAACTCATGTGCGCTTGCAGATGTCGGTCCTGTTCGTCCGGCATTTCGTCCGAGGCCACCTGTTACTGTTCTGGCAGAGGAACCTGATCGGAGGGTTATTATCCATGATCTTAGCGACACAGAGACCCTTACAGCTGTGCAGGGGCAGGTTGAGAACCTTACCCGTGGTCTTCCGGATGTACAGGTTGACGAGTTACCTTTACCGATGCAGCAGCATACTATCGGTGTACCTAGACGATGGACCCGTCTTCTGCGCATGATCGCACATACTGTGGCTTATTATCAGGAGCATCACTAGGCTAGGGTGCCCCCTAGCATTTTGAGTTTTTAGGTCATATGACCAATTTTGTCTTGGTTGCAGAACATCATGTATGAACTTTATGAACAGCTTATATATATATTTTGATTTTCGAGTCTTATTCTGGTTGCTTTGGATGATTCATATGTACACTTTTTATGATGTGTCCTTTATAAATATTGCAAATGTCTGTCTAACACATAGTTTGCCAATGAGTCTGTTAATGTGTTTAGATTTCTTGAAATATGTTGATATTGAATTGAATCAAATCGTCTTTCCAAGATCTTTACTCTTAGGAACATGCGATAAATAGCTGGATTACGAACAGAATATATACCATTGAGTTGTAGTACTACGAGCTGTGAGTCTAGCCTGACAATTAGTCGGCGTATGCCTCGTGCGATGGCATCAGAGAGTAGTTCTATCAACGCGCTATATTCAGCGATGTTATTCGTTGATTGCCCAATACATACACCTCTGAAACTTACTAACTCGCCATTTGGATTAAAAATGGCCCACACTGCGGAGGATAGGTTTCGCGAACTACGACTTGCTCCGTCGGCATATCCAACACATGTCTCCACGAGGTTTGACATCTGCAACGAATGCAAAAGGGAATCACTCAACCAGAGTAAGAACTTTGGCGAAAACAAAATATAACAAAAGCACGCAGGTTACTATTTAAGCATAGTAACGCTTGAGGTACAGCCCGTTCCGGGGCTGTGCCAGTGGAATTCCGTCGTAATCTATTAACTCGTAGGCTCCTTTTGCTAATACTCTTTTAACAATATAGGGGCCCATCCATAAGGAATTGAATTTTCCTGCTCCTAATTTATCGGATTCTTGGTCATAAAGCAAGACCAAATCACCTTCTGAGAAGACACGGGGTTTGACATTTTTGTCGAACTGAGCCTTGACTCGTTTCTTATGGGCTTCGTTAGCCAAAGCGGCATCACGACGGGTTTCATCCAATTGGATTAATTCCATGAAACGAGCCTCTTCTTCCGAAGTTCCGGGGAGGAGATCAATTGCAAGTTTAAGCAACGAAATTTCACACTGGATCGGTAAGACTGCTTCTAGACCGTACACCAATTGAAAAGGTGTGAAATCGGTCGCGTTTCTTACCGAGGTTCGGTAGGCCCACAAGGCTGCATACAGGATTAGGTGCCATCTTCTTTTATGAACTCCGATCATCCTCTGCAACATACGCTTCAGGACCTTGTTGATTGCTTCAACTTGTCCGTTGGCTTGTGGATAATACGGAGTAGAGCTGTCGTGCGATAGCCCTAGTTTGGCAGCTAATTCGACCATCATGTGATTGCGGAAGTGCGATCCATGATCTGTAACTATAGCCTGGGGTACACCGAACCTGGCGACTACATGATTGAAAAAGAATAGGGCAACTGTTTCACCAGTATTGTCCAATGTAGGCATCGCCTCGGCCCATTTGGTAAAATAGTCAACTGCGACTATAATATACCCATGCCCCCCGGTCGAGGTGGGGTTACATTGCATGAAATCGATGCCCCATTTGGCGAAAGGCCCAACCGCAACTATTGGTTGCAGCGGTGCGGGTGGTCTTCTAGTTTTGCTATCAAAGATTTGGCAGGAATGACAACTTCGGACTGCGATTATGCAATCTTTGAACATCGTTGGCCAAAAATATCCTGCTCTTAATATCTTTTGGGCTGTAGCGAAACCTGATTGATGCCCCCCACACGCGCCTGAATGACACTCATTCAGGGCTTTTTCAGCTTCTTCATGGGTGAGACACCTCCTCAGAACGGTATCGATACCCTGACGGTAAAGAGTATCACCGACGATTATGTAGTCTTTTGCTTGGTATCGTATACGTTTCTGTTCAGAGTGAGAGGTGTCAGGCCGAAACTTTTGGGTCTGGAGATAGATAATTATATCTCCATACCATTCATCGCTTACAGATATCAGAAATAAAGTCTCGTCCACTATAGACTCCTTGGAAGTTTCGTCGTTGGACGATGACGGGAGATCGCATAATAATTCTGCGAATACTAGAGCTTTCTTTGACTTGGATTTCACAAATTCCATATCAAACTCTTGAAGGATTGCTATCCATTTGGAATATTTGCCCCCCAGCAACTGTCGCGACAGTATATAAGTCATGGGGTTGCAATCTGACAGAATGGTAGTTTTCCTAAAGAGGATATAATGCCGAAATCTCTGTACCGCTTGAACAGCAGCGAGCGCTAGCTTTTCAACGTAAGAATATTTACTTTCTATATCATTTAAGTTTTTACTTAAATAATATACAGGATGTTCAATTCCATCGACTTCTTGTACTAAAACCATCGCAATGGTTGTATCTGCTGTAGCTAGATACAGGTTAAAATCCCTAAGATAATCTGGGGCGTACATTAATGATGCTTTTACTAGGGACTCTTTCAAAGCGTCAAACGAAGCTTGCGTAACCTGGTCCCAATCGAAGGGTACATCTTTTTTCAAAAGACGTGTATAACCTTTAGCAAGTTCTGCGTAATTTGGAATGAACCTCCTCAGAAAGTTTGCTTTCCCTTGGAGTTTCTGAATCTGAAGCACATTCGAAGGTGGAGGCAAATTAATGATTGCCTGAACCTTACAGGGGTCGAGACGAATCCCATCTTTAGAGACTACAAAGCCAAGTAAATGACCAGAACCGACGCAAAACACACATTTGTGAGGATTGAGTCTTATCTTGTAGTGTCGGCAACGTAAAAATATTGCTCTTAAATTCTACGGATGATCAGTCCGCTTTCGCGAATGGGCCGGAAGATCGTCGAGATACGGTTGAACAATGCTCTTGATGTCATGGAAGGCGTAATTCATAGCCCTCTGAAAAGTTGCCCCTGCGTTCTTCAAGCCAAAGGGTAATTTTCGGTAAGCGAACGTGCCCCACGGACATATAAATGCAGTCTTCGACTGGTCCTGTGGGCGGATATTTATTTGATTATACCCCGAAAATCCATCCATAAAGGAAAAGATTTCACATCCGGCGCATTCATCAATTATTTGGTCGATGAAGGGTGTAGGGTAGTTGTCCTTCGGACAAGCTTGGTTTACATCCCTATAATCGACGCACACTCTTATCGTCCCTTGTTTCTTCATAACAGGGACAATATTCGATACCCAATCAGTTAGAGGAACCGGGTAGATGAATCCAGCATGGAGAAGTTTCTCAACTTCTGCTTTAATGGCAGCGGCTTTCTTAGGGTGCACCTGTCGAAGCCGTTGTCTCACTGGTTTGACATCAGGATACATTTTAATTTCATGTTCAACGATACTCGAGTCGATGCCTGGCATTTCATCGTATGACCAAGCAAAGACATCTCTAAATTCACGAAAGAGAGCGTTATATATTTTCAGTTCTGAAGGGGAACAACCTTTGCCAACATGAATATTCTCTACAACATCAGGTTTTGTTGAGATATTTATGGCTATAGTCTCTTCGATATTTGATAAGTTTCGCTCGGAATCCACCGTGTTTACAGTATTTGTTAGGAATTCAAAGACTGAAGGGTGGTAAAGATCTTTCTGAGTATCTTCCTCGTATTCTGGAAGAAGGGAACGATGGTGGTGATCATTCCATGGTGCCCCCTCAATCATCATTGATTGTAAGATTCCTTCGTCAGTCCCATGTACTTTCGACCAAGGATCTAATGGGGTACCATATTCCCTAGATCTATCTACCCAAACGCTCGACGAGTGTTGATTTGGGTTTGCCTCCCACGCATGAAACATTGATTGCTACAATATTTCAATGGGGTTTGGTGGCAAAACCATTGCATGATCCATAGCGACTCTGCCTTCTGTGACTTTCAAGGTGGATACCATATTGCATGTTGCTACAAATGGTACATTTCCTATGCAAATAGGAGGTGGTAGCGCGAAAGTTCCCATCATACTGGGGTCTTTCAACAGACCTACTCCAATGTCTTGAATCGACCGGTCGCTGCCATGGATCATGGGAACGCTTCCTGTAACTTGTGAACCATTAGGGAGGAAGTTTTTTTGATCGACGACCGTAATCCCTCCTTCAAAGGGGAATGCGATCTTCCTAAAATAAGTCGACACAACAGCTTGCATGGCATAAATCCATGGCCTTCCCAGTAGGATGTTATAGTCAAGATTGCCATCGATGACTTCAACATCTATTTCTACTGTTTTTCCCCCTAGTTCAACCTTCAGGTTACTTAGGATACCGTAAGGGGTGTATATCCTCCCGTCGAATGCTTTTAACGTTGTCGATGATCGCGACAAGGTTGGAGATCCTAAAGTTTTCCAGCAACTCATCGACATAATACATGTCGATGCTCCCTCATCAATAATCGTTCTATGAACTGTTTTGTTGAGGGCTTTCACTTGGACGAGGAAAGCTAATTGAGCCGACAACTGAGGATCATACCCTTTATGATCAAAGGATACTAGATTGGAATCTTTAGGATCCACCCCACCAATCGCTGATAACAATGCCTGCCTTTCAGATGGGCAATGCTGTAATACCTCAAGAGTCGACATAGCAGATGGCGATTGCGCCAAATCCTCTACTATGTTGTAATGCTGTGCCGCTCTGGCACGAGGATTGAATGTCGACTTGTGTATTACTCCCTTTGGCGGTTTTATTGTTAATTCATGTGTTATGGGGGGTACAACTTCTGCCGAAGTTGTCGTCGAACTGCTAGGTTGATCTGTCCCTTTATCGCTCGACACCTGTGGATTCCCATAATCTTTGCTCCTTGTCGAAATCAAAGCATCATTTTGCTGTTTCGAAATCGACAACATAAGTACTTGGGACGGGGAAGCGTTTCCACTATCAACCAGATTTTGACCTGGGTTAGGAAATTGATCACTTGACACAGGTGAGGTATGAGGACTTTTAAAGAACCTCTTTAGCTCAGCTTTGAATGGGCAATCCTTAGTGTTGTGATCTTTGTCATCGCATATTTGACACGGAAACCGTTTCCTATTCCCAGGAGGGTTTGAAGAATTTTTCTTAGGGGATGACCCACCTTGTTTATTCTTCCTCCCTTTGTTTTGATTCTTCTTGCTTCTTGGTTGATTGGTTTCTTTGCCCCTATCTGTCGATACGGCATTTACTTCCGAAGGAAGAACTTCTTCATGCGCATTTTGATTCGAATCCTTACGGGCCTTCTTTTGATTGGTCCTTTTCGGATTCGCGTTTGCCGTGCCAATCACGCCATCGCCGGCATGAGAGTCACTGTTTGATTTAGGAGGAGGAGGGATTGAAAACTCTGGTCTAGGGGCGTCTGGTATTTTGTCATAGAGCGTGCCGGACTGAGTATATACTAAATCCAAGTATTGTGCACGAGCGATAACTTGCTCTTCTGTTACGACTCCTCCCTTTGCTACATCTTCCGTTATAGCCGGAAGTAATGACTTTATAAACCACTCAGCTAAAAGCTGATCAGGAACGTATGTTTTAACCATTCTTCGTCGACGTCGCCACTCATGTATATGATCTGATATATGAGTTGCAGTTGTCTGTTTGAAGTTAGTCAATATCTCTGTTCCCGTTTCGTACCTTATTGGTAATTGAAAGTGGGTCAAGAATGTTGTGGCAAGGGAGCCAAAATTATCGAACGAAGCTCTAGGCAATTCTATATACCATTTTGCCGCCAGACCTGTCAATGTCCTCTGAAAGAGGCGAAGCCTTATTGAATCGTCATTCAAAGTGTTCGACGAACACCATAGATGAAATGTCATCACATGATTCGACGGGTCTTCACCTGGATTTCCATTGAATTTAGGAATGTCGGACGGGAGTTTGTGTGGAATCACTGGCCACCAAGGGGCGTAAGCAATTGGATCGTTTGTTAACCGATGTAAATCAGGCAACTCTAAAGTCGCTACGAATGGTAACTGCTGGTTCAAGTTAGGTGAAGCGTAACCAGGATACGATGGAATCGCCTGAACAGTCGGTCTTTGCATACCAGCATAATGGAGTTGATGTTGGTATGATGAATACGGTTGATGGACTTGGCCACTATAAAGTGGTTGATTTTGACCATTTTGAATATATGGTTGTCCAGTATTCGCAAATATTTGCTGTTCAGAACCTTGGTACACTTGTTGGAATTGCGGCTGTTGGTATTGTATTATCCACGGTTGCGACACCATGGGTTGTTGCGCTACACTAACCATTGGACCAAGATGTGGGGTAGTCGTACCCAACTGTACTTGTGTTGTCCCACCAGTAGGTGATTGTGGTTGGGTCGCAGGGTCAAGTGGCTGTTGCATGAGAACCTGAGCAATCTGAGGTTGACACACAACAGGCATTGTTTGAACTTGCGACACGGTCACAATAGCCGGTGTAGTTGGGATGTTTGTCACAGGTACACACTGTTGCATAGAATATACAACTCTCGGTGGCTGGGATAGCACAGGTACCCAACTACTCGTTACAATTCCGCCATAACTTGAATAAGGTTGAGAGCTCCCGTATGGGTACTGCCCCCCATACGGTAGCAACCCAGAACTCAAGGCAACTGCCTGCCTTGGAGGACTGGATGGCCTAATTAGATTCCCAAAAGGGTCAATTTGATGAGCCTCACCATGAGAGTTACCAGACATTACTCCGGAACAAACAGGAACAGACCATACTGTCAAGATAGTTTATTGATGGACTCCTTCTAGCGACTGCGAGCTAGTTGGGACATATGGTATGCCGGCGAACATTGTTGGATTTGCAGCAGGTAATTCTGCCGTCGCCGTGTCATTCGACACAGTCCTAGATGTCGACGGTTGTTCAGTCATTTTTAGTCTATCCAATTGATCACCCAGTGATTCTACAGGAACTTCCACTGGTGATGGACAAACTTCTGTTGTAGCAGGAAATAGAGTGACCCCTACTCCAAATTGAATTGGAGTGGATACTTGCGGTTCCTCTATAATTTCCTCTATCGCAATCAGACCAGGTGGAAGAGGAAGACCGTCAGGTCCGTAAAAGATTTTTGGTGCCGAAGAAGGGGTTGTATCGACCGCGACGGATGTTTGAGGAACAAAACTCTCTGGACCGGTTACAGATGGAACTGGTTCAGTCATACGAGTATTTGCCCCCAGACTAGGATCAGTATTACTGTCCCTTTGTGGCGATTGAACTTCTTCTATTGAGGCAGGGTTTCTAGAAATGTTTGGAGTGACCAGAATCTCAGATGTTGTTGGAACGCTTGTTCTAACTTTTAAAGGAGATTTTGAACTGGTTTGACGAGCTCGCTTTGTCCGGATTGTTTTCGATTCCGGAGACAAAGACGGTTGACTCGCAAGCCTCCGAGAACGACGGATATTCAATTGACTTTCTTCCACAATTGCGGATTACTCGATCAACTAAAATATAAAGGGGAAAATTTGTGTTTCCGATTTGAATGAATTTTATTAGACGCTTTTAAACATAACTTTGCTTTTTCATGTTTTAAGAGTCGAGAAAAAGCTAAAGATGACTCTAGTCGCCTTCGATGTATTAACGAGCCCGAAGTGACAAATGCTCAGTTGGACCTTTTCAGTTATAGAGTTTGAAAAGGGCCAAAAGAAACTGCTCTAGAGATCTAGGCAGAGGGTGTGCCAAACCTTTCGCGAAACCACAGAATACGTTTTACGGTACGGGTGGTCGATCTTCGTGAATGCTGTGTTCACTGCATCGCGATCAGTAGGGCGGCTGACACGGCTTCCTATGGATAAAGGATAATTGCCTATAGGGGTCTCCCAATATATACTCGATGGTACGTGGGAGCACAAGTCCGTATTAGTGCCACCGACTCTCAGGAGGAATCACCCACCTTCGTAGAGATCGACAGTCACTATGTTTAACGACGCCGGAACACGTCTCTACCTAGACCTCTAGATGTTTGTGTTATGTTTCAAATGCGTTGTTAGGTTCATTCAGTATATTTTAAGTTGATCTTTTTAAAGTTTGCCTTTCAAGGTTCACCACGAGATGTATATGACAAATTCCTAAATGCAGCCTAAGATGAGAAGCAAGCTTTTTCAAATCTTTTTGACTGATGAAAATCTTAACTACTGAGAGAGAAAGAAGGCAAATTCTTTTCACACAGTTCATACAGCACAAACTAATGCACTTTCTCCTAAATCATCATGCAAACTTTTTTCAAATGCAAAATGCACAATGCATGTATTTTCTTTTCCCTTTCTTAATGTGGATGGATACAAAAAGAAAGTGGTTATATAACTTTGATTTCAATTTAAAGCGAAAGTAAACAAGCTTGTCCAAAATCAAAAGACACCTTAAGATTCACTTGCTTAATCACTAGAAATACATGAAATCAAACCATACGAACGAAAGTAAAATGACTAACCAGCTATGGACAGCAAACAAGCTAACTCTTTAGACCAGCAAAACGTCTAACACAGGTTCAGATCTAAGAGGCCAAAAGCATGACTAGTTTACTTTTCGTTATGGGAAATTGTAAATGAGCAAGAAATACAAAGAACAAGTACAATTTCGTTATATAACAGAGGCAGAATGATGGCGAGTAATATTGGTTTCAAAACAGGCACAAGACTGACACCTAGCAGCAAAACTAAGTGAAAACAGGCAAGAGAAAGGAGGAAACCCCAAATGCACTAAGCAAATTTGGGTCAACACAGGCTCTGCACAGTCAAACTGGCTCTCAGCGCAGGTAGCTAGTTCGGGACCTGCGTTGCAAAGCAGGTAGCCTGTGTACTACCTGCTTTGGAAAACGAGAGTTGCGTTTTCACAGTTTCCGGGTCATAATTTTCTCAAAAATGCACGGTTTTTGCTCAAATCAGAAGCAATCAGTCAAGCACAATCAAAGGGATGATTTAGAAGGTGCAAAGCTATCACTAAGAGCTTACAAGGATCTTTGTAGATCAGCTCTTCAAATCATGAATCTGCTCAGACAATGAGCAAGAGTAGCAGCCCCTCTACTTCGCTTTTGATATAGTCAAAAGCTTTTCGATTTGGTACTCTTTTGTTCAGGAAATGAATAGCAAAATACTACAAACACAATCAAACGGATACGATCCCCAGTGGAGTCGCCAGTTTGTTGTAGGGAAAAGTATCCGACTCGGATGACCCTAACCCACTCTAAGGGTGACAGTTCCTTAGCAACAACTGTAAAACAAACTACTGAAGGTTTACTTCTTTATGAAAGCAAAAGAGGATGGAGAAAGCACTAACCGTTGCCTTGCGCTTAATGTCGAATCCAAACTCTCCTCTTTGGTCGCTTGCTCCTAGCTCTTTGTCCTTCTACTCGCCCAGCTGTAATGAGATCCTGCACAATGACAAAGAAGGAAACTACAAGAGGCATGCAATCATAACTGGTTCATGGATTAGTGTAAACCAAACATGCAATCATCACAATACATAATTGAAACAAGAGCACATAGAAGAACCTCAATAGATTTTATTAATGAAGAAATAAAGGTTCTGAGAGGATTACAACCATTGCAGGCTCCAACCCAGCAACACCTCCCAGCAGAAAGAATTGCTCTTCTTCACCTCTCTCAAACAATCACCCAATAACTCAAGAATGAAACCAACAGCATATCATTACTTTGCACAAAATTCCAGCCTCCCGAGCTCATAGGAGAGAGCTCAATATATAGATGAATTGAGAAAGGATGAGTCAGCTTGCAACTGATGTGTAGCTGCCTTGTGTCCTCTCTCTCTTCAGTTAATCTTTAGTTGATCTTTAGTTCTTGAGTCCACTTGGTGAACCTTGCTTCCACTTGGAGAAACAAAGCCTCTGACTCATCACAAGGCGAAATACCTGATCCAAGTGTCATTTTTGGAAGATTCCAAAGCAATGACTCACTGTGCCACATGTCCAAACTCGCCCAACACAGGTGGGCTTTGTTCTGCCTGCTTTGCAACGCAGGTACACCATGGAGCAGTTGTGTTTCAGCGCATAAGCCTAGTGGAGCACCTGCTTTGATTTCAGGATTGCTTGTTTTTGAGTGTTTTCAGGTGGAGAACTGATCTGAGAGCTGTTGGTTTGCTGACCTTGTTCCTCTAGGGGTAGGAACATCATGTTTAGGGAACTTTGGATCCCTTGGATTATTGACAATTCATGCTTGTTGCTGTAAGGCACAAAATTGTCTATAACATCTACTAGTAATTCTGCACAATCTACTAATAATGAAGAAAATGAGAGAAAAAGACGTGAGCTTTTTCATATTTGAGTTATTTCCAATCATCAAAAGATTGATACTTTGTTTGATAGTGGCTCACAAGTAAATTTAATTTCTAAAGAAATTCTAAAGAAGTTGGGATTACTAACCACACCTCACAAGAAACCATATCCATTAGGTTGGCTATGCGATAAAGCAAAGCTACAAGTGACTAGACAATGTAAACTTAAGTTTTCTTTTGGGTCAGCATTTGTAGATGAGGTTGAGTTAGATATAGTTCCTTTGGATATATGTGGAATTGTTTTAGTAAGTCCTTACTTGTATGATAGAAAAGCTATTTTCTATAGATTTGAGAACAATTATCTACTCGTTAAATATGGAATCAAATATATTGTAAGAGCTCATAAGCTCAAGAATAATTATACTCTCATAAACTTAGGGCAGATGAAACGCATTGTAAATTCATGCAAACAATTTTTACTAATGGTTGTAAAGGAAAATAAACCTGATAAAACCAATGTATTTGAGGGTTATGATGCTAAACAACAAGTTGATTTAGAAAAATTTGTTTAAGAATATGATGTATTGTTTCAAGAACCTAAAGGTCTTGTTAGAGTCAGTCTTCGCAGCCTATCACCAGGGATCAACATGAGCTCTTACTATGTTTGGTTTGGTTAGATGTTTTGCACATGATATTCAGCACAAAACATGTCATAAGTCTATTCATCAGGAGCATCTCGGAAAGAGCTTTCCAACGGTATATTACACTCCAAAAACCGGCTCCCGGATCAAAAGATATGACCAAATGAGTGATTGGCTCAAAGACCCTCCCGTGCAGCAGTTCAGGTATTGAATGATCCAGAGGAAACTAGGAAATGTCAGTGTTTGGTTTTGTGGTTGGACTGTGATAGAAAAGAAGAGACTTATTTCAGTATGAAGTTGGTGTTCAAATGATAGAAATATATAATGAGCAGGTTCGCGATCTGCTTGCAAGTGATGGTTCAAAAAAGAGGCTTGTGATCCGAGGCATATCCTAACCCAATGGCCTCAGTGTTCCTGATGCTAGTATGTTGCCTGTGGAATCAACACCAGATGCTTTAGATTTAATGAAAATTGGACAAAAGAACAGGGCAGTAGGTGCTACTGCTCTCAATGAACGTAGTAGTCATTTTCACAGTGTCTTGACTGTGCATGTGCAAGGAATAGACTTGTCTTCTGGAGCTATTCTTCATGGGTGCCTTCATTTGGTTGACCTTGCTGGGACCGAGAGGGTTAACAGGTCAGAAGTTACTGGGGATAGACTTAGAGAAGCACAACATTTCAATAAATCTCTGTCAGCTCTTGGGGATATCATATCTGCTTTAGCCAACAAAAGTGCTCATGTACCATATCGTAACAGCAAGCCTACTCAGATTCTTCAGGATTCCTTAGGTGCTGCACAAAGCAACATGGAGAGTTAGGAAACTTAAGGATCAGATTGCAACACTGAAGGATGTTGTTACAAAGAAAGATACTGAGATTGAACGCTTACAGACATTGAAAGAGTCAAGATTCCATGCTCAAAATACTAATTCTCATAGTGACAAACTTAGGACTGAAGGCCCAGCCCAACTCTAAGTCTCAGCACCCCCTGCATCAACAACACACATAGCTAGAAGCGTAACATTTACACCTGGGCAATAAACAGAAACAACAATCACACAGTTAGTTTCTAAAGCAAGGTTATTATCATGACATTCAACACATCAAGTGTCAAGGGGATTAATTCCCATAGCGTGCGGTTGAATACTGAGTTATTTAGGAATGGTGACCAAGACCTTGAGTCATCTGTATGGGAATTCAAAGATGCCTTTTCGCAACATCATGGTAAAAAGTGTTATAAAAATTGTGCTACCATTTTGCAAAGAGAATTCTTTGCACCAAACATTTCAAACACTGCAAAATGAATGCCAGGTTTCTCTTAATACTGTAGACAGCCTTGAAACATTTGTAGCAGATATCAATAGCGGAAGATGGGATGTGATACTGCCACAAGTTGCACAGCTTAAGCCTCCTAGAAAGAAGCTAGAAGACTTGTATGAACAGATTGTATTGGAGATAATTTGACTTCGAGAATTAGATACTGCAAGAGCTATTCTAAGGCCGACTCAAGCAATGGGTTTCATGAAGCAGGAGCAACCTGAGTGCTATCTACACCTGGAACACCTTCTAGTTTGCACATATTTTGATCCTCTTGAGGCTTATCACGAGTCATCAAAAGAGAAGAGGCGGTCACAAATTGTTTCGATTAATGGTCTTGATTGGTCAATCTTTGAAGTGGTAACAACATCGAGGATCACCTCCTCCAGGTACATAGTTTGATCTCTTCAGGGGCACTACAGCAAAAAAGGGAGATGAGGAAGAAATGTATCCGACAACACTGGCACATACAATTAAATTTGGGAAACAAAGCCACCCAGATTGTTCTCGTTTCTCTCTAGAGGGTCAAAACTTTGTCTCTTGCTCAGTTGATGGATTCATAAGGGTCTGGGTCTACATCAATGGGAAGCTTAAAAAGGATCTTCAGTATCAAGCTGATGATTCCTTTATGATGCATGATGATGCTGTCCTCTGTGTTGACTTCAGTTGAGATTCAGAGATACTGACTTTGGTTCACAGGATGGGAAAATTAAGGTATGGCGTATATGAACGGGTCAGTGTTTAAGGCGTCCAGAGCATGCACATTCTCAGGGCGTTACAAGCCTTTCCTTCTCTTGTGATGGCAGTCAGCTTTTAAGCACATCATTTGATAGTATCGTAAGAATACATGGGCTCAAATTTGGCAAAGCGTTAAAGGAATTTTGTGTTCATACATCTTACGTAAATGATGCAATATTCACAAGTGATGGGGGTCATGTTATTACTGCTTCTAGTGATTGTATTGTACAGGTTTAGGATGTGAAGACAACTGATTGTATTCAAATATTTAAACCTCCACCTCCTCTCAAGGGAGGTGATGTATCAGTAAATTCTGTCCACCTTTTTCCAAATAATTCATCGCACATTGTAGTCTGCAATGAGGCATCATCAATCTATATCATGACACTCAAAGGGCAGGTTGTGAAAAGTTTCTCATCTGGAAAAAGAGGAGGAAACACAAGAAAAGCCATCTCAAGCAAATTGTCCCAGATTCGAGGAAATGGAGTAAAAGAGGAGAATTAATGGAGAAAACTGAAGTATCAGAGTTTCCAGGCACAAATCCAACAATGGTTGAGGAAAATCTCATATTTTAGGGCTTAATAGTAGCAGTCAAAGATTGAAACAACATTAAAAGGGCAGATTTTGTGGAATATGGTTCCACACCTGAAGGAGCAGATACGGTGATATTGATCCACCTGGCAAACCTTCATTTAATTTGGGTTTTAAAAAAAAACTATGTCTCATGGTTCTCGAACTAATTTGGGGTTTTAGTGGCAAATTAATTTGTCTAGTTTATAGTATTGTTTTAATATAGGATTGTTTAGTTTATAATACTATTTTATGATAGGATTTTAGGATTAATTTTAATTTTAATTTTTTATTTCCTATATTGACGAAATTTAAAATAATTTTGTAATATTATAAATAGGATTAGTTTTGAAAATGTAGGGGTTGGACTCTTGTGGATGCATTAAGCTTCATTGTAAATCATTTTTGCAGTTTGGCAAGGAAATGAACCAGGGTTTTGCAGCATTTTGTGGGATTCTTGTGGTAATGTGTCTTGGCATTGTTTCTTCCTTTGTTATTTAGTTTCTCTTATGTGTCTATGTGCCAACATCTACTTCTTTCTTCATAACTAAATGAATCAAGATAAATAGATGGAATCCATTGATATTCAGTGCTCTACCTTGAGGATACATTTAGTTTTTAATGTTTTCTGTTGTTTGAAGAGGAATCATGAAACTTGCATGCCTTCTCCAACTCCTCACTGGCCTTAGACTTACCATCACATCCAATTCAAAGTGCCAAAACACTTTCCTACCTCGCCCCACAGAATCCCCTGCAAATCTGAGTTGATTTCCGAGACCCAAAGCTACCTTCTTAATTTGATCCAGCAACCAACCATCAAAATCAAACAAAATCCTCTAACCTAATATACCTAGGCTAAAATCAGCATTTATTTTCAGTCATCTCAAGCCCTAGTTGCCATATTCTAATTGAGATCGACAAGGAGAGAGCCCTCTCCTGACCTGGTAGGGATAGCTACCAGGTTAGGTGTGGTTTGATGTTACCCTAGACCTACCTTCCTTCAGCCTGAGGTAGATTTAGGCACTAACAGGTTTGCCACCAAAAAAGGAAATAGTGCATGATATTAATTTGCAGCAAGATGCTCCATTGCCTAACATCAGAATGTACAGGTTGTCCGCTTTGGAGAATGCAGAAATCAAGAAGCAGGTACAGGAGCTACTCAAGAAGGGGTTCATCAGGCCTAGCACATCACCATGTGGGTCTCCAATTGTTTTGGTGAAAAATAAATATGGCTCGTGGAGAATGTGCATTGATTACCGAGCACTGAATAAGATAACGATCAAAAATCATTATCCCCTTCCTCGCATAGATGATCTATTAGATCAGTTAAAAGAAGTTGTTTATTTTTCCAAGTTAGACTTGCATAGTGGCTATCATCAGGTCAGAGTTGCAGAGCAAGATGCATGGAAGACTGCTTTCAAAACAAAGCAGGGATTATATGAGTGGCTGGTTATGCCTTTTGGCTTAACTAATGCTCCTGCTACTTTCATGAGAGTAATGAATGATTTACTCATACCTTTTCTTGATGATTTTGTTATTGTATATCTAGATGACATTCTTATATTTAGCAAAACGTGGGAAGAACATTTAAAGCATGTTAAGTAGACACTAGATGTTTTGAAAAGATAAAAACTTTATGTTAAACTCTCAAAATGTGAATTTGGCAAAACGTCTTTGAATTATTTGGGACATATAGTAGGGGGTAGTGAATTGAAGATAGATCCCTCTAAGGTTGCAGTCATTGTAAACTAGCCTAAACCCAAATCTACTACAGAGGTTAGAAGCTTCTTAGGAGCAGCACAATATTGGAGAAAGTTTATTTCTAACTTTTCCTTAATTGCAGCTCCCTTACATGCTTTAACAGGATTGAACAAGGTGTTTTAGTGGGGAGGCAAACAGCAGAAAGCCTTCGACACCTTGAAAGAAAATATTAGTACAGCACCAGTACTAGCACTGCCTGATCTTCAAAGACCATTTGAGATTGAAATAGATGCCAGTGACTATGCCATGGGAGCAGTGTTGATGCAGCACGGTAAACCCATATGTTATCATTCTGAGACATTTAATTCTGCAGTAGTTAACTATCCTACATATGATAAAGAATTGTATGCATTAGTACAGAGTGTGAAAAAGTGGAAACATTACTTAATGGGAAAAGAGACAGTTATACATACTGATCATCAACCACTTCAATATCTACACTCCCAAACTAAGTTGTAGCAATCAAGACACTATAGATGGATGGGTTTTCTACAACAGTTTCATTTAGTCATCAGATATAAAAAGGGCATACACAATAAGGTTGTAGATATGTTATCTAAACCAATTATAAATGCATATACTATACTTAAGCATAATTTAGTATTGCATGAGAGCTACATTGAACAATATGCTCAAGATATAGATTTTAAAGATGTATATGCAACTTTAAGTCAAGGCAAATGAGTAGAAGAATTGGAATATCATATTAAGGACCAACTCTTGTATCATTGTGGGAAGCTATGCATTCCGCAAACTGAAAGAGTAAAGATAATTCGAGAAGCACACACTTCTCTAATATCAGGTCACTTTGGTGTAAGTAAAATGGTTGGAGAGCTACAAATATTTTGTTATTGGCCAAAAATGAATGAGACAGTTTCTAGATATGTAAGAGGGTGTACCATGTGTGCTAAAAGCAAGCCCAACAATAGAGAACTAGGCTTGTACACTCCACTACCAGTTCCTTCTCATCCTTGGGAAAGTGTTTCAATGGACTTTGTTGGAGGACAGCCTAAATCTAGGAAAGGTCATGACTATTTATATGTTGTTGTGGATAGGTTCAGCAAAATGTGTATTTTAATACCTTGTAACAAACAGATAACAGTTGAACAAACTACAAAGTTGTTCTTTCAGCATGTATGGGTTCATTTTGGATTACCCATTTCCATAATATCTGATCGGGATACCCAATTTGTTGGGAAATTTTGGTCAAGCTTGTGGGAATTAATGGACACTAGGCTGAAGAAAAGCACAGCTTTTCATCTGCAAACAGATGGCCAAACAGAAGTGGTCAACAGAACAGTGATCCAGCTGCTCAGAGGTTACTGCAGCAAGCATCCCAAATTTTGAGATGAACATTTATGTTATGTGCAGCATGCTTACAACCGAGCTAAACATTCTTATACCCAAAGATCTCCTTTTAAGACCTATTTTGGTTTCACACCAAGGTCTCCCTTGGATTTTGTCTTTGGTAAAGTCATAGTAGTTGATGGACGCAGTGATGTGGACAAAGCAACCAAGTTCATTGAACAAATCCAAGAGATTCACCAGGCAGTACAGGAACAGCTGGAAAAGAGCCAAGCCAAGTACAAGGAAAGGCATGACAAGCATCGGATGGAGCATAGTTTCCAAGTTGGTGACCAGGTCTGGCTGTATATCAGCACAGATAGGATGCAAGGTGAAGGTAAGAAGTTGAAGCCAATAAGGTATGGACCTTTCAAGATACTTGAGAACATTGGTGAGAATGCTTTTCACCTTGATCTACCAGCTTACATGCACATCTACTCAGTTGTTAATGCAGACAGCTTGAGACTATTTGAACCTTCATTAATTGAAGATCTCAAAGAGAAAAGTCAATTGCCTTCTATTGATGATCTGTTACCTGAATATCTTAATGAGTTGCAAGAAGATGTAGTTCTGGACAGGGAGGTAAGAACTACACGCAGAGGTGACATTGAGTACCTCAGGAACAGAAAGGTTCAAAGCCAAGCAGTGCGGCATGGATAGAAATTGAGCAAGCGAGGAGGCAATACCCTCACTTGATTTACGCTTGAAAGAAAACCAAATTTTGGTGGTCCAAAAGCTTTTTTAGTGGGAAGGCCGTGATCCGAATTGGATCCTAAAACTCTCCAAGTTTTCATGACTATTTCAAATTATGCTAAAAGATTCAAGTCCTAGAAAAGATTGAAGCTATCAGAAGAATCCTCATAACAATTGCAGTTGTGGCCAGAGCAGAGTAACAAGGACCCTCGGGTGAGCACGCAAACCGTTGCCCGGGTGGTAAAGCGTAATGGCACAAAACTGGCAAAACCGGAGGCCAGATCAAGAAATGGAGGTGGATTCTGATATGCAATTAGCGCTAAGTGCTAATCGCATATCGCAGGGTGTCCCCCTCAGTGAAGGAAATCCTCGAAACGCTCGGACCCGAAAACGCTATAAAACTCGGAAAAGTAACTGTTTCAGTTCCATAGCGTAGATTCCCCAAAACCAGCAGGATATAGGAAGGTTTCGAGGTGATAAGCAGTTTTGATTGAGTCCCGCCCGATGCCACACATCGAGCGACACGCGTCCAGTGGAAGAGAGAGAAAATCGCCTGCATTGGATGGGTAAACGTCGTGCGACTTGTCCGCCCAATATGAAGGATGACCGTAGGATCTGGGGGGTCCAGATCAACGGCGAAGATACGTCCCAATGACTGACTGGATTTGATAGGTCAAAAAACAAGATGACAGGGATTTGATGTCCGACATGGATGATGAGTTGGCAAACGATTCATGTTCGTGGGCAATCTTGAAGCAAACAAATTTAACGGCCATTTGAGTATGATTCAGGGAATCTGACACCCAGTTCGTTAGCAAATAGGTGGCCACCTCCTTGCGAGGCGTTACCCAGTGATGATGATGCAGAGAAGAGGAATTCAAATGGACAGAGGAAAGGAAACCAGAAGGCTAGGAAGCAGAAACGAGAAGTCAAAGAGCAGACTGGATTTAAATCCATGAATTGATAGAAGTAGAACAGAGAGGCAGACAGCGAAGAGATGCAGAAAGCCAATAGCAGAGAACAGAGAGTAGAAGTTGAGCTCACCTGAAGGCAGCATCTAGCCATACAGAGCCAAAGAGAGTCAGAGAGTCTGTGTACTCCATTTGAAGGCTTGAGAGGTTCAAGCAAGCTCCTCAGTATATGCCTGTCATACTATGTGGCCCTCAAAGGTCGAGTTTCAGTAAGGAGAGTCTGTGCACTCCATTCCTACTGACTTCATTCTATTAGTGAGACTCGAATCGAGCTCACTGTTGTAAAAAACCTGCTTGAAAACATAATAGAGAGGCCATCACTGAAAGGCTGGACCAGGAGAGGTAGCCCAGGAGCATTGGGTGAACTCCTTATTAAACTTGTTTTTGTTTACATGTTTGACTATTATGTTTTCTCTTATTGGCTCAATGTCTATGTATACTATCAATCTTATCAATCCATTGCATAAGTAACATAGGCACCTCCATGCACATGAGTCTGTAATACCTTTCATTCTTTATCCTGGATAAATTCTAGATCACCAATTAAAATAGAGGAGCTAGAACCCATTGAAAGGAAAGTTGAGGAGGTCACTTCTCCTGAAGAAATCTCAAAGACTCCCATAACCTATGTAAGAAGGCCCATTACTAGATCAACCTCCTCTAAGCAACCCAAGGCACCTACCACACTCCAACAAAAAGGAAAAGGGAAGCTACAAGAAAAATGGATCCTAGTATAGGAAACACAAAAAGTGTTACAAGAAGAGTAGAAGATGCTATAGAAAGAGCAGAAGGGGCAGAAAGAAGGGAAAAAGTAAACACAACAATTACAGGGGGGAAACTTCTCCAAGAACATTTGAAAAGGATTTCCCAGAGCTACAAGAGCCTAGTCCACAACCTAGTTTGAGCTCCTATTACAAGTTCATTGAAGGAGGTAGAGTGATCCCACAGAAATTTGCAGTCCCACTTTTCTTTGAACTTGAAGTAGAAAGAGGAAGAACCCATAGATGGGTGCAGATTGCCAAATCCAAGAAGGTGGAAGATGTGGGCCTCATGGAAGAAAATCTCCTAGAAATGGGCAAGGAGTTGAGTGAGTTAAGGGAGAGAGTACACAATGAGAACACAACTGTAGGTAGAAAATGGATGGCTGAGGAAGAAATTGCAAGAGAAGGAAACATAGTTGGCCACAATGGCAAGCCTCTCCATGGAGGCACTACAGTGTAGAATTCCATCCAAGTCCTATGCACTTTTCCTTAAATAACAATGGATACAATTCCATATCAATACATTAGCACAACATGGATCCATGCCATTTCAGGACTACAAGCAGTTCATTGAGTTGTGTGACAAAAGTAGCATAGAAGACAAAGCCAAATTAGCTGAGTTCTACCTGCACAACCTCACCTTAACTAACATGAATGTTTGGGATCCTAATGCAAATTTGGGAGACTTGCAAATGATGGCTCTTGCATCTTGGATGAGTCGTGAGGAGGCCATAGCTAATTAGGTGAAGAGAGTATTGGTAAAAGAAAAAAAAGGACCCCTCTATATCAGGGAAAAGCAGATAAGTTCCATGGCTATAATCAACACTCACAACATCATTTCCAATGATGTTAAACTATGACCTAGTTACCTTTTCACCCAAGAGTAGGACATATCCCACTTTGAGAACACTCTCAGGCTATTAGGGACAAAGAGCCAACAACCATGTCAAATGAGATGGAATACCTGCCACACAGTCTCTAGAACAGGGAGTATCACTCTCCTGAAAGGTTAAGGAATGCATTGGATAGAACACCTCTGTACAAAAGGTCCATGCAAATAATGAAGATCAACTGGTTTGGAATTAAGATCAATCCATATTTGTTGTTGGGTTTACAAGAAGGAAGGAATGAAGAAGAGGAAAGGAAGCAGTGGGAAGACATAGAGAAAAATGCAGGTTTCTATCCTCAGGAAGGCACACCATATGCAGAACCTTGGGATGTTAGAGAGGCCACCAGTGCCATGAAAAACATGGAAATATATGAATAGGTTTCTCAGAGGATGAGGAGTCTCACATTTATCTACAAATTTTGTTATATTATGCTTAGTGTGAGGAGTAAAGATGCGTTGCATGTCATGTGGCCTAATGTGTGTTAAATGTAGGAATTAGAGCAATTTTGAGTTGATTTGAGTGCAGGAACTAAGAGTAGACAAAAAAGAGATATTCTAGGAGGTTTTCCACCTCCTTAAATCCTCCAATCAGTCAAATATCCCCACTCTATCTCTCATCAACTCGGTGCCATTTGCAACCAAGCAGGCCGAGTTCATTGGCAGTTGAGCTAGTGCAAGTCAAAGAAGAGCTAGATTCACTTATTCTCGAGTTAGGGAGTCAAATATCCCTATTTTTAGGGAGATGTTTGTAGCTCCATTTTTGTATAAATAAACAGGCTAAGGAATTCATTAGGATTCAAATTCTTAATACAACTAAGAGGCCATTGAGCTAAATAACTTTTGACTATTATTTTGATGATGTATTTGACATTTCTAGAATGATAATGAGAAGTTCTATTTTGATCCAGAACTAAGTTAATTCAAAGGGTTGAAGCTCTTGGGTTAGGGCCCAACCCTAGCAGCCTAAGTTCCTCTCATGTATCTATATTTTTGTTAGCCTAAAATTTTGAGTAGTTTCTTAAGTTTATTCATGTTTATTTTAGCTTAGAAGATTGATTAGTTATCGCTTATACATGTTTCCTTTATCTCAGAAGGTTGACTAGTTGTTGTAGTTCAGTAGATTATAATTCCTCAGAAAGTCTATCACAACGATCCCTGTCTCATATCCCTCATGGGAACATGATTAGAGGACCCCACCATCACAACCCAAAAACAAAGTGTGATTTCATGTTTATTACATAGATCAAGTTTTAACATTAGTGAGATAGTTTGTTTATGATTTCTTGGAAAGATTTACATTTGGTATTTTTCTTCTCATGTGATTGTTGTAGCTTAGAAGGTAGTTCATTTCATAGATCAAGTGCTTAGCATTAGTTAGATAACTTTTTCCAAATTCAATTCATCTTTTCCACATTTACTTGTAATATTTTGCAATGAAAAGAGGAACAAGTACATGTGTTGTTGTAGGGATGTTGGATCTACAGGAAAGGACCCCTTTCACCAAATCCATTTAGGTATTCTCCACATTCTTTTGATGCATGCAACCCATGTTCTATATCTATGTGCTTTGGTCACCATGAGCAACCATCTTAGTGCAAATCCAGCCTTCTTAAATTATTGGGCTTGGCTAAGGTTTTTGATCACCATCCCTACACTCCCCCCAACTTTCATAGATCCTTCCAACACTTCATCTCACCATTATTACCCTCCAAACCCTCTTAGCCAACTTCTTGTAGCATTTCAGGACATCTTGTAGTAGTACAAGAATCCTGTAACAACATCTTGTAGAAGACCTGTAACAATCTGTTTTGACCAAAGAACAGAGATCTAGAATGTGGGTTGGAATGCATCAAAAGAAGGTGGAAAAGACCTAAATGGAGTTGGTGAAAGGGGTCCTTGTTTGCATATCCAACATCCCTGCAACAACACATGCACTTTTTCCTCTTTTCATTTGCAAAATATTACAAGTAAATGTGGAAAAGATGAATTTAATTTGGAAAAATATATCTAACTGTTGATAATGCAACAAGATAATGGAGCTTAGTGGAAAGGAGTCACCTTCACTAAGTGGGCCCGCAGGCAAATTATGGCGCAAAGTCTATTTTTAGACTATGTCTATTTTTAGACATATGGATCATGTCTATGAGTTGCAAGATGTTGTTTATGGATGATTGGTCATGTTGGGAAAAATAGATGGACTTATATTTTCTGGTTCACAGCAGGAGTGATCAAAGTCTATTTTTAGACTGCCAGGTTAAAAATAGAAAAGTCAAATATTATTGTCTCATAATAATATTTAGACTATAAACTTTATCTTATTCTCTTGGAGCACTTCAGTTTGAGCTACAGATGTGGCACATGCAGCTGTCATAAGGAAATACGCTTTTCTTATGAGTCAGTTGAACTATTGCATGCAGGACATCAATTAGAACTCATGCATGTGAGTTCTGTGGAGTTGATGGAGTTGTGTTCAGTTTGACTTGGTTAAACTAGTTGTAATTAGTCTAACTGCAAATAGACTAGTGATGAGTGATGTGAATTAATTGATTAAATTAATTCACCAATTATTAACTCATAATGCAACTAAAGAATACATCAGTTAACTCAGTGCATGTATAGTTCAGTGGAGACAGGTGTTAGAGGTTGAGATTGCTATCAGTTGTGACTATAGTTGTGCATGAGATCTTGCACAATCAATGTATTGAGTATGCCAATGAGTATTGCCCAGTATATGCCCAGTAGAATATCCTGTGCTCACGTGATTTCCAGTGTGAGTGATTCTCAGCAGGTATTGTGCAATAGAGGCAGGCAAAGCAGCGGAGGAGATTTGAACCTGTGACTTGTTCGGATCTAAGCTAGTTTTGTGTGTAACAGGTGGAGATAGTGCTGGATACTTGTGAGGAGTATTGTACTATGTAATGTTACATGTTCTCAATCAGTAATATATAGATAGTGTGGGGTTTTCAGCAGTAAGCTTTCCCCGGGATACATACTGTGTTAATGTGTGCATGCAATTGATGTTTCATTGTTTTTGATGCTGCTAAATTGATGATCAACATAGAGGAGCTTATGTATTGTGCATGTATTCTGCAATAGTACATGATCAGGATAATCTCTGTTGAATAAGTTTTTATTATTCAAAATTTCTACATGGTATCGGAGCTGTTGATCATCAGATCTACTATTCAGGAAGTGTTTACATCTTATTTCTTAAGGCAGAGTCTATAATCGGGCCAGGTAGCCTCTGGATTCATCCTTCCCTTGGAAGGTGAGATATCCAGTAAAATCCCATACAGTCAATCTCTGTACAAGAAATACTTTGTTCTCACGACTCTTAGATTGGAGGCGGTTGAGTTTGGAGCTGGTGGAATTAGAATTTGCAGCAGTGTTTTCTTGGTGTCAACGTTGCAATGTCTTTTAACGGATTGTGATTGGAGTATGCTCTTGAGGGCAGCTCGAACTATATTGCATGGAAGGACAGGATGGAGGTAGTGTTAGATGATAATGGGCTGAAGGAGTTCATATAGGCTGAGGTCCCAAATCCTACTGATGCTGCCGCAGCTGAGGTTTGGCAAAAGAAGACAGCAAAGTGTTGAAGGATTCTATTGGAGGGCGTGAAGGATCACATTGTGTCCAGCCTGCATGGAAAGGCTTCTCCATACTTGATGTGGAAAGCGTTAATAGATCTATTCCAAAGCAAGAGCGATCAGAGGAAGCTAGCGCTCAAGGATAAACTCAGAAACATCAAATGTGAGAAGGGAGACAGTATGCCCAAGTATCTCATGAAGTTCACTCAGTGCAGAGATGAGCTAGGAAGTGTGGGGGTGACTGTCGATGATGAGGACTTGGTGAGCTTGGCTCTCCTTGGTCTTCCGAAGAGTTGGCATTCCTATCAGGACTCTGTCAATGGTCGGGAGAAACTGCCAGGATGGGAGAGACTTTGGTCAGATCTTGTGCAGGAGGAGATCAGGCGGAATACCAAGGACGGATCTTCATCAAAGGGACCTGATGAAGAAAATTGCGCTTTGGCTGCCAAAGCAAAGAAGGGGAAGAGCAAGAAAGCTTCTCAGTCTGGTACGAAAGGCAAGAAGGAGGACATGTCTAAGGTGAAGTGCTTTCACTGTCACCAGCATGGACACTATGCCACTAATTGTCCGCAGAAGAAGAAGAACAAGCAAGTTGTAGGATCTGCAACAGGAGAGGCTCTAGCCTCGCAGTTTGAGATTGATTTTTCATTGATCGCATGCTTGGTTTCAAGTGTGATGGGATTGGTGTGGTTCTTGGACAGTGGTGCGTATTTTCACATGACAGGAGATCGAGATTTGTTTTCTGATCTGGAAGACAAAGATCTTGGAGTGCACATCGAGATGGGCGATGATGGTAGATATAGTGCGACCAGTATTGGTACCATTTCCTTTGAGAGGGAGTCTGGTAAACCCTTTGTATTGAAGGAAGTGATGCATGTTCCAGGATTGAAGAAGAATCTTATCTCTGTGGCGATGTTAGAAGACAAGGGATATGATGTTGTCTTCAGCGAGGGAAAGGCTTTCTTACGTAGCAAGACAACTGGAGAAACCCGGAAGATAGGGGTTCGAGTCAGGAACCTTTATCAGTTGCATGTAGATGGCTGCGCAACAATGGCATGCGAGGCAGAAGGATTGGTGAGCTGGGATGATGGCGAGCTGTGGCACAGGAGATTGGGTCACCTTCACCATGGAGCCTTGAAGATACTGTAGTAGATCACTACAGGGCTTCCTAAAGGCACTATTGCGAAGTCAGATTAGTGCAAGGGGTGTACTTTGGGAAAGTTTGTGAAAGCCACCTTTCACGAGAAGGATAGTCGTGCCACGATGATCCTTGAGAGAATTCACACAGATGTGTGTGGACCTTTCTTAGTAGCTTCGACAACAAAACACAGGTATTATGTGATTTTTGTTGATGATTTCTCTCGTAAGTGCTGGATCTTCTTCATGCAGAAGAAGAGCGAGACATACTCAAAGTTCTGTGAGTTCAAAGCATTGGTCGATAAGGAGTCGGGGAAGAAGGTGAAGGCTCTTACGAGTGATAATGGTGGTGAATACATCTCTGGCGAGTTCAAGGATTTCTGCAGTGCAGAAGGGATTCGAAGAGAGCTCATAGCTCCCCATAACCCACTCTACGGGGTTGCTGAGCGGAAGAACAAAACGATCGTGGGTGCTGCACGGGCGATGTTGCATGATCAGGGCCTACCCCTTCACTTGTGGGTGGAAGCATGCAATATAGCAGTTTATGTGCAGAACCGTTGTCCTCACAGGATACTTGGCATGAGTACACCCGAGGAGGCTTATTCTGGTAAGAAGCCTGATCTTTCTCATTTGAGGATTTTTGGTGCTAAAGTTTACATGCATGTGACGAAGGATGCCAGGAAGAAGTTGGAGCCGCCCGCAGAGGTTGGGATATTTGTGGGGTACACTGATACGCCCCACAACTATCATGTGTATTTTCCAGACAGTGGTAAGACTGTTGTGCGACAGGATATAAAATTTCAGAAGGAGAAAGCCATGAAGTGTTCGCTTGAGAGGGAGCCACACTTGCATGCAGATGAGGAGCTATTAGTTCCTAAGGATGAGCTTCAAGATGTGGATCAGCCACAGGACGAAGTTCATGGAGTGGAAGAGACCACTCATGCAGTGCCAACCATCAGAGGGCGAAAGCGCTTGATAGAAGTGTTGGAAATAATACTGAGAGGGGGGGTGAATCAGTATTATCAGATTAATCAAACTTTTAAATGCCCAAAAACATATACGCTACTTCAGTTAAGTGAACCAGCGTGTACACGCTACTGTGAAGAAGTAAAACAGCGTATAAGCAGAAAACTCACAATTTAGTTGGCTTATTCTTCAATTAAGTGCATCAGGACATTATTCATCATATTAACAGTAAACGTGTGCAGTATAACAGAACAGATAAAAAGCCACACACATGAACACCAAGATATAAGGTGGAAACCCAATGTGGGTGAAAACCACCTGCTGCAAGTTGTCTCTATCTTTCTTAATATGAAACTTCAGTTTACAATCTTTTGTACTGGTGCAGCCTTATACCAGTACGCAGGCTACAACCTGCAGAAGGCTTCAACCTTCTCTCGTTCTCCAAACTTCCTTGGAAGGGAGCTCCAACCCCCCTTTGCTCTTGTACTAGCCAAGATACTAGTACGTAGGTGCTGACCTACAATCTTCCTTCTTCCAGGTATCACTTTTCATACATTTTCAGACTTGGATATTCCTGAAGCACAACATTACAATCTGAAGACCACAATTCATTCAATTTCCACAACAGATCATTGAAGCATAAAACAACCAAACTTTGAATCACTGAACCACTGAACCCTGTCAATCACCAGTTACCAGAACACAGTGCAGACTACAGAACTCTGCAATAACAGTCAGACCCCACTGTAAACCCAAATCAAGCTTCAAAAGATATACGCTACTTTAATGAGCAGAACCCGCGTATACACGCTCTTTTACCGAAGCCAACCTGCGTACAGATCTAAAAATAAACTTTCTCAATTTGCAGCTGTACCAGATATTAGTTAGACTCAGAACGTAACATTGCGACAATATGCAGATCTAGAAATACGCATAATCAACCATATCATGATAGTGCATTTCAAACCATTAGATCCCGATCTATCCTTAGATCTAGTCTTCCATTAACCGATGTGATCTCTCCTTGGCTTAGATCAACCAACTCAGAACCTGCATATCAGATCTCTTTCTCTCTTAGATATTCATGCCTTGTCGAAAGATGATTTTTGCCTAATGATCTTCTTCTCCTTATATAGCCTTAGGCCTTTCTCAAT
Organism: Pinus tabuliformis; assembly: GCA_031772625.1. NCBI lineage: Eukaryota > Viridiplantae > Streptophyta > Pinopsida > Pinales > Pinaceae > Pinus > Pinus tabuliformis. Next base: position 431,288,318 of record CM062804.1, read on the forward strand.
ACCAAGAGCCAAAACCATAGTAACACAATACCATCAACTTTAAAACTAGGGATTGACACGCCCGTCGAGACATAATGGTCCGAAATCATAGGCACAACTTCCAAGGTCTAACCACCATGAACCAAAGGAACCTTTCCACATACACGCGCTTTTTCTGAATCGAACTTGCGTGTACACGCGACTTGGGCTTAACGAAACAGCGTGTATGAGTTTCCTTGGCATGCTGTACTGAGATCTGTCTTCTGATTAAGTTGCCATCACCTGTACCAACTTCTGAGCACCTGTACCATCCACTGAGTGAGTTGCCATCAAGGACAACACTTGAACCATAATGCCAACAATCTCCCCCTTTGGACTTGATGGCAACCACCACACCAAGTCACTCTCCCCCTTTGACATCAAGGGCAAAGGGTGGACCAAAATATTTTCTTCCTTGGTATTCCTTCTGCTGTCCATACCGCTGTCCATACTCCCCCTGAGTACATGCTGAAATCTCCAAGTGTGCTCCCCCTTTGTGTATGCCAAAGTGTACCAATCTATCCGTCCTGCTTACCAAGGCTGTTCATGCTCCCCTTGACTGTAGGCAAGATCTGCAAAAGATGTTCTTCAAGAAGAACAAAGACTTATACATTAAAGAAGACCTTCCTATCACCAAAAGACTCAACATACATTCATCACCCAATCTAGTGGGGATATACCAATATTGACTCATCCACCTAACCATGTGAAGACACATGATAATACATGAACATTTCATCATTCATCCCAGGCATAGTGGGGAAACCAACAAAGGCCGTTACATGACCTTGACACCATAAAAGAGACAAGAAAGACATAGAGACAACAGATCTAGACCAAGATTTAGAAAAGACACCAGCAGCATCGGATAAACATCTTGTTAGATCAGCAACGAGAATTGCTTTCTGAGCTCCTTCTTCTTAAACCAACAACCAAAACATCTGAATGCCAACAATGCTTTATGAGACTTTTGAGCTGCTCCCCCTGAACCTGTGCCTGTTGCACTCCCTGCAACTGTGCCTGAATACTTCTGACATTCCTATTGCTGTTCAGAACTTCAGAGTTTTCCTTTGTTGTTCAGAACTTCATATACGCGTTTTATCCTGTATAAAACAGCGTATGTACGCGGATATTCTTTCTGCAACAAGCGTCCAGCATACACGCGACTTACTCACCATAAGTCCGCGTGTATACGCTCATATCCCTTCCGTAACCTGCGTATACCAACTTTTCTGTAGAACAAAACAAATTTCAACAACAGGATGAAGCATCAACTACTCCCAGCTTTTGTCTGAGATATTCAAAAGTTTCCCTGGGCAGTGGTTTTGTGAGAATATCAGCAACTTGCTCCTTAGAAGGAACATACTCCAATTTGACCTTCTGCTCAAGCACTTGTTCCCGAAGAAAATGGTACTTGATTGGTATGTGCTTGGTCTTTGAGTGCATGACTGGATTCTTTGAAATGCTGATTGCACTTGTATTATCACATAAGATAGAGACAGGTGGAGTGCAAGTGATTTGAAAGTCCTGCAAGGTCTGCATCATCCAAAGAAGTTGTGTGCAACAAGATGCTGCAGCCACATATTCTGCTTCAGCTGTAGATAAGGCAATCGAACTTTGCTTCTTGCTGAACCAAGACACTAATCTGGAACCCATGAAGAAAGCACCTCCACTTGTGCTTTTCCTATCATCCACACTTCCAGCCCAATCTGCATCTGTGTAAGCATGAAGAGTGAGATCTGTATTTCTAGGATACCATAAGCCATAGTTTTGGGTCCCTTGAAGATATTTGAAGATTCTTTTGACTGCCTGAAGATGGGTTTCCTTTGGGTTGGCTTGAAATCTTCCAACCATCCCTACTGCATGAGTAATATCTGGTCGAGTACCTGCCAAATAAAGCAAACTCCCAACCATGGATCTATAAGTGGGTTGGTGAACTGCTGCTGATTCATCATTTTCACTGAGGCTGCATCCTGTAACCATGGGTGTACATACTGGTTTTGATTCTTCCATGCCATACTTCTTCAAGATCTGCTTGAGGTATTTGGTTTGAGACAAGAAGATACCTCCTTCATTTTGTTGGATTTGCAATCCAAGAAAATATGTCAATTCTCCAAGAAGTGACATTTCGAACTCTTTCTGCATAACCAAGGCAAAGTTTTGACTCATAGTTTCTTCATTGCTGCCAAAAATAATATCATCTACATAAACAACAAGAATTAGCAATTTGTTATTTTCAACTTTTATATAGAGATTGCTATCTGCTGATCCTTTTGAAAAGCCTTGTTGGTGAAGATATTTGTCCAACCGATAGTACCAAGCCCTTGGGGCTTGTTTGAGCCCATAGAGAGCCTTTTTCAATCTGCATACAAGATTTGGATCATTTCCAAGAATGAACCCATCTGGCTGCTCAATATATACTTCTTCTTCTAAGTCTCCATTCAGGAAGGCTGATTTCACGTCCATTTGAAATACCTTGAAGTTTTGAAAGCTTGAGAGAGCAAGGAACATTCGGATGGCCTCTAGTCTTGCCACAGGAGCAAAGGTCTCTTCAAAATCTATTCCTTCTTGCTGTGCATACCCTTTACAAACAAGTCTGGCCTTGTTTCTAATTACTTCTCCATTTTCATTTAACTTATTCTTGAAGACCCATTTTGTTCCTATTACATTCTTATCTTTTGGTCTAGGAACCAATTCCCAAGTGTTGTTCCTTTCGATTTGCTCAAGTTCTTCATCCATTGCTTTGACCCAACATTCATCTTTGCATGCTTCTTTCACATTTTGTGGTTCAATGGAGGAGAGTAGAGCCAAGTAGCTTGAAGCTTCTGCAAGTGTCCTTCTTGTTTGTACTCCTGCTTCTTTCTGCCCCACAATCTGAGTTTCTGGATGATTCTTTTGGACATATCTGGATGGAGTCTTCTCTTCTATTCTTGTCTGCTCCTCTGGTTCTTCTTGAGATTCTTCTTCTTCTTGAGGTTCTTCTTCTTCATCATTTCGCCTTTGAGAGTAACCTTCATCTTCTTCATGATGAACTTGCCTAGGAATATATCCCTTCTCATCAACCACTATATCAATACTGTCAACAATTCTGCCAAGTCTTTTATTGTAGCACTTGTATGCTTTGCTATGTGGAGAATAACCAAGAAGAATGCCCTCATCTGCTCTAGGTTCAAGTTTGCCAAGTTGCTCATCAGTGTTCTTAATATAACATTTGCTCCCAAAGATTTTGAAATGCTTCACGGAAGGAGTTTTACCACTCCAAAGCTCATGAGGTGTTTGAGTGCTGTTTACTCGGACATTTGTTTTGTTAAGAATGATAATAGCAGCATGTGCGGCTTCTCCCCAGAAGGTTGCAGGAGTACCTGATTCATCGAGCATAGCACGAGCCATTTGTTGGATAGTTCTGTTCATTCTTTCCACAACCCCATTTTGCTGAGGAGTTCTAGCTGTAGAGAATTCTCTTCTTATCCCATGTTCATCGCAGAAATCAAAAAATTCATTTGATGTGAACTCCCCACCTCTGTCAGATCTGAGGCACTTGATTTTGTGTCCTGATTCATTTTCGGCCAATGCTTTGAAGGATTTGAATTTTTCGAATGCTTCATCTTTGTGCTTCATAAGCCCTAACCAAACAAACCTTGAGAAATCATCAATGAATAATATCAGATATTCTTCTCCTCGAGGTGACCTTTTCCTAAATGGACCACATACATCTGTATGGACTAGCTCAAGAGGCAAGCTAGCTGATCCTTCCTTCTCTGGAAAGTTAGTTCTGGTCTGCTTTCCAAACTGACAAGATTTGCATATGGTGTTGTCTGGAATTTTGATATCTGGAAGATCGCGAACTGCCTGATATTTGCATGCTTTCCTTATTTGTGAGAAGCTTAGATGTCCCAACCTTCGATGCCATAACCAGTGCTCTTCATCCTTGCTAAGATAGCATTGTTGTTGTTCTTCTTCAAATATGTACAGATTATTTGGAGTTCTTTTGCCTTTGAGAACTGTTTTACCTGTATCAAGATCACGAACAAGACATCCATTCGATCTGAAAATAACCTCTGTTTTTTGATCACACATCTGGCTGACACTTAGAAGATTATGTTTCAATCCATCAACATACAAAACATTTCCAGCCTGGGATGAATGATGAAATGTTCATGTATTATCATGTGTCTTCACATGGTTAGGTGGATGAGTCAATATTGGTATATCCCCACTAGATTGGGTGATGAATGTATGTTGAGTCTTTTGGTGATAGGAAGGTCTTCTTTAATGTATAAGTCTTTGTTCTTCTTGAAGAACATCTTTTGCAGATCTTGCCTACAGTCAAGGGGAGCATGAACAGCCTTGGTAAGCAGGACGGATAGATTGGTACACTTTGGCATACACAAAGGGGGAGCACACTTGGAGATTTCAGCATGTACTCAGGGGGAGTATGGTCAGCGGTATGGACAGCAGAAGGAATACCAAGGAAGAAAATATTTTGGTCCACCCTTTGCCCTTGATGTCAAAGGGGGAGAGTGACTTGGTGTGGTGGTTGCCATCAAGTCCAAAGGGGGAGATTGTTGGCATTATGGTTCAAGTGTTGTCCTTGATGGCAACTCACTCAGTGGATGGTACAGGTGCTCAGAAGTTGGTACAGGTGATGGCAACTTAATCAGAAGACAGATCTCAGTACAGCATGCCAAGGAAACTCATACACGCTGTTTCGTTAAGCCCAAGTCGCGTGTACACGCAAGTTGGGCTTAACGAAACAGCGTGTATGAGTTTCCTTGGCATGCTGTACTGAGATCTGTCTTCTGATTAAGTTGCCATCACCTGTACCAACTTCTGAGCACCTGTACCATCCACTGAGTGAGTTGCCATCAAGGACAACACTTGAACCATAATGCCAACAAGAAGTTGAGCGACTGGCTCAAGATGCAGAGAAAGTTGTAGGACCACCTACAGCCCAACACAGGCAGAGTTAGTCACCTGATCGGTACACTGGATACATGGCTCTTGTGAGCAAATGTGTTGTGACTGAGCCATCCTCTTTCGAGGAAGCTGTGGAGGATCCCGCATGGGTAGATGCCATGGTGGAAGAGTATGATTCAATTGTCAAAAACAGTGCATGGGAGATTGTTCCTAGACCGGAAGGGAAATCAGTGGTGGGTTCGAGATGGATCTACAAAGTTAAGCAGGCAGCTGACGGGAGTGTGGAGAAGTACAAGGCAAGATTTGTTGCTCGAGGCTTTTCACAGATAGAGGGGATCGATTATGAGGAGACCTTTGCACCTGTCACAAGGTATTCTTCCATATGGATGATTCTTGCTCTCTCAGTGCAGATGGGATGGCACATTCATCAGATGGATGTGAAGACTACGTTCCTCAACGGAGTCATTGAGGAGGAGGTGTACATTGAGTAGCCCGAAGGTTTTGAGATCTTTAGCAGCGAGTCGCATGTGTGCAGGCTCAAGAGAGCGCTGTATGGGTTGAAACAAGCACCACGTGCTTGGTACACATGGATAGACAACTATTTCACCGGACTTGGATTCTCCAAGAGTGAGCCGGATCCTAACCTATACTAGATTGTGGTGGAGGGTAAGTTGCTTATCATTGTACTTTATGTAGATGATTTGATTCTAACGGGTGATGAGCTGTTGATACCTTCATGCAAGGATGATCTTGCTAAGGAGTTTGAGATGAAGGACTTGGGCCTCCTTCATTATTTCCTAGGATTGGAAATTTTGCAGTGCAGTGATGGACTATTTGTTTCTCAGGGTAAGTATGCTCGGGAGATACTGGAGAAGTTCAACATGCATGGCTACAAGCCTGTTGATACTCCTATTCCTGGAGGTTGGAGGAAGGAGGATGCCACTGTTTATCGACAGTTGGTGGGGTCGCTTATGTATCTGGTAAATACACGACCTGATATATGCTATGCTGTTAACCAGCTTTCACAAGCTATGGTTAAGCCTACCAAGCTCTTCTGGAAGGCAGGCAAGCATGCATTGTGTTATTTGAGAGGCACATCGGGATATGGATTGTGGTACAGACAGGAGGATGAGGTGAAGCTATGTGGCTTCACGGATGCAGACTGGGCAGGGAGCCCAATGGACAGAAAGAGCACATCAGGAGGGGTCTTCAATATGGGGTCGGACAACAGTTTCTTGGTACAGCAGGAAGCAGAGATCTGTGGCACTCAGTTCAGCAGAGGCCGAGTATATGGCAGCAAGTTTGGCTGCATGCAAGGCTATATGGATGAGGAAGATCCTGGTCGGTTTGTTCGGTTCTCACTTGGATCCTACTGTGATTTACTGTGATAACCAGAGCTGCATTAAACTCTTGGTTAATCCTATATTTCATGATAGATCTAAGCACATTGACATCAGGTACCATCATATCAGAGATTATGTGCAGCAGAGGATCATGTTACTTTCATACATTCCAACGGAGGATCAGGATGCTGATATCTTGATGAAGGCGCTCACCAGGAGCAAATTCGAATACCACCGAGGTAGGATAGGGGTTGCTGATAATCCATATCTTGTTGAGAGGGAGTGTTGGGAATGCAACAAGATGATGGAGCTTAGTGGAAAGGAGTTGCCTTCACTAAGTGGGCCCGCAGGCAAATTATGGTGCAAAGTCTATTTTTAGACTATGTCTATTTTTAGACATATGGATCATGTCTATGAGTTGCAGGATGTTGTTTATGGATGATTGGTCATGTTGGGAAAAATAGATGGACTTATATTTTCTGGTTCACAGCAGGAGTGATCAAAGTCTATTTTTAGACTGCCAGGTTAAAAATAGAAAAGTCAAATATTATTGTCTCATAATAATATTTAGACTATAAACGTTATCTTATTCTCTTGGAGCACTTCAGTTTGAGCTACAGATGTGGCACATGCAGCTGTCAGAAGGAAATACACTTTTCTTATGAGTCAATTGAGCTATTGCATGCAGGACATCAGTTAGAACTCATGCATGTGATTTCTGTGGAGTTGATGGAGTTGTGTTCAGTTTGACTTGGTTAAACTAGTTGTAATTAATCTAACTGCAAATAGACTAGTGATGAGTGATGTGAATTAATTGATTAAATTAATTCACTAATTATTAACTCATAATGCAACTGAAGAATACATCAGTTAACTCAGTGCATGTACAGTTCAGTGGAGACAGGTGTTAGAGGTTGAGATTGCTATCAGTTGTGACTATAGTTGTGCATGAGATCTTGCACAATCAATTTATTGAGTATGCCAATGAGTATTGCCCAGTAGAATAGCCTGTTCTCACGTGATTTCCAGTGTGAGTGATTCTCAGCAGGTATTGTGCAATAGAGGCAGGCAAAGCAGCGGAGGAGATTTGAACCTGTGACTTATTCGGATCTGAGCTAGTTTTGTGTGTAACAGGTGGAGATAGTGCTGGATACTTGTGAGGAGTATTGTACTATGTAATGTTACATGTTCTCAATCATTAATATATTGTGAGGAGTATTGTACTATGTAATGTTACATGTTCTCAATCATTAATATACAGATAGTGTGGGGTTTTCAGCAGTAAGCTTTCCCCAGGATACATACTGTGTTAATGTGTGCATGCAATTGATGTTTCATTGTTTTTGATGCTGCTAAATTGATGATCAATGTAGAGGAGATTATGTATTGTGCATGTATTCCGCAATAATGCATGATCGGGATAATCTCTGTTGAATAAGTGTTTATTAATCAAAATTTCTACACTAACTAATACTAAGCACTTGATCTATGAAATAAACTACCCTCTACGTTACAACAATCACATGAGAATAAAATGACCAAATTTATTTTTCCAAGAAACCATAAACAAATTATCCCACTAATGCCAAAACTTGATCTATGCAATAAACAAGAAATGACACTTTTTTTTTGGGTTGTGATGGTGGGGTCCTGTAATCATGTTCCCATGAGGGAGATGAGACAGGGATCACTGTCACAGAATTTTCAAGGAATTATACTTTACTAAACTGTAACAACTAATCAACCTTATGAGCTAAAGGAAACATAAAATACCAACAACTAATCAATCTTCTAAGCTAAAAGAAACATGAATAAACTTCAACAACTACTCAACATTCTAGGCTAACAAAAATATAGATAAATGAGAGGAACTTAGGCTACTAGGGTTGGGCCCTAACCCAAGAGCGTCAACCCTCTTAATTAGCTTAGTGCTGGATCAAAATAGAACTTCTCATTATCATTCCAGAAATGTCAAATACATCATCAAAAGAACAGTCAAAAGTGCTTTAGCCTAATGGCCTCTTAGATATATTAAAACTTATAATCCTAATGAGTTCCTTAGCCTGCTTATTTATACAAAAATTTGGCTACCAAAAGCTCCCTAAAAAATATGGATATTTGACTCCCTAACTCAAGAATAGGTGAATCTAGCTCTTCTTTGACTTGTATTGGCTCACCTGCCAATGAACTTGGCCTTCAAATTCCACTCTGCCTTACATGAAAAAAAAAACAAAAAAAGCTTTGTCATCAACTTTTCCACCACCTCTTGATGATTTTAACCCTATCCTTTTACCTCCTATGATTTTCCATCAGTCCCACATGTAGTAATGAGGTATCAAAGAGGAATTAAATGGCTGCTACAGGAAGAGGATTCCTCCTGTAGCATCCTGCACAGTTCCAACAAGATCTTGAACTAGAACTTTTACAGCTCAAAAATAGAAGATCCAACCACCCTAAGGCATTATGAGGCCATTCCCGAATGTTATAAGGGCCACACCATCCCTAAAGACCAGATGTAAGGTCATACATAAACTCCAACAACAACATATTGAACACCAGAAAGAGGCCTACACAAAAAAAATATTTCATCAGTCAAAAAAATCATCATGCTATGAAGACCTATGCATCAACAAACAAAGGAAGTCAACACCTCCAAAATCATCATGTTATGAAGCTCAACAACATCATTTTAGCCAAGGATGTGAAGCAACAACAAAAAAAAAACAAAAGAAACCTAGGAGACCTCCAGATTCAAGGCTATCAACAATAAGACCTCCAATAGATTATCACATGAAGCTTCAAGATCATTAGTAGTAGCTTCAGGACCACCAAATGCAACTTCAACATTCATATCAACAACCTCAATATCACCTACAAAAACACACCAAGGGTAAGGCTCAGGTATGGAATCCTTTAAACCTTTCCTACGAACTTATTTTAGCTAGAAGATCATTACAAGTGTATGAAGGAAAATGTTTTTATAGCCAAGATTAGTAGCAAAGCCTTATCTAGCAATTAACTTCACTTTTCCACCAAGACACCTACACATGGGGGAGAGGACAAGACAAAAGTGAAGAGGACTTGAGAAATTTGGATGTAATCATTTAGTCATGATGGAAGACACAGAGTGTGAAGGGGTAGGTGAGGGATAACTCAGTTAACTGAAAGCACTTTGAGTTTAGTTTGCATGCAATGAAAAAATAGAAAAAATTAGAAAAAATAATGGAATATATATATATATATATATATATAAGGTGGACCCAACACCTCTTGGCATGCAAATATTATTTTTTACAGGATTTGGGTTGTGTGCAGCTCATGTACTCACCACTCTTCATCATCCCTGTAGCTCACAAATCAAATTTTAGTCCCTCTCTGGATTGCTACAGGAAGACTGTAATTACTACAGGAAGATCATGTAGCACTACAGGAAGCTACAGGAAGATCCTTTGTTGATATTGCAGGTGCTCCTACTGCTGCTGTAGAGTCGTGGTTGGAGTGGCAGGATGCCTTAAGAGATGGTATCATCCCTTCAACTTGATGGGAAGAAAGAACTAGGTTTTTTTATCACCCTCCCTACACTTCCCCCAACTTTCATACAGACTTCCAACACTTCATCTCACCATTCTTACCCTCCAAACCCTCTCATCCAACTTCCTGTATCATTTAAGGACATCCTGTAGCAGTACAAGGATCCTCTCACAACATCTTGTAGGACACTGTAACAACCTGTTTTAACCCTGTTTTGACCTGCAATGATAAGCTAGCTTAGTTTAGGAGTAGTTTGACCCCTCAGCTTGGACTCCATGACCAGAAGTGCCACCTAGACCAGTCCCCTCATTCCTTTTCCTTTCCTGCAAGATCAAATAACATTAGTTCTTTCATTCTGAATTTAGAAATTAGGACTTTATTTACTATACAAGTGTGAATTAGATAGTCAATGCATGCATTTTTGAATTATGAATTGGTAGGATAAACTTCTATTTTCAAGCAACTCCGATAGCTAGATGATTGAGTGAAAGTTAGAATAGTTTCCTTTCTGCAGATTAGCATAAGTCTTGTGTTCTTTTATAGTAGTTACAAGTTGACAACATTCATTTTTGAGTTGAAAATCATTTACTTTCTCTGCACTAGGACTAGCCTTTGCATTATGCTTTCAATAGTTAGTCTCCTTTCAGTTTAGTAGAGGAATGGTCTGGAACCCTAATGATCAAGTGACACAGTTGAGGGTGGCATGAGTAGAATGATGCATCTACTGTGTATATAGCACTATCACCTCTAAGTTTGTACGAAACCTTGGGCTAATAAGTAAAGTTGAAGAGCCTTTGGGAGTTTCAACACTCTTGGTGCAATACCAGGGCTCACCAACAGGTTTTAATTTGCATGTGTATTTTCCTTGTTAGATTTAGCATGAATGGTGTTTCATGTCATTACTTTGTTGTTATGGCATTGTTTTTTCTAGGTGTAACAATGTTTTCAGCCTAGCCTTTCCATTTCCAAATAACCATGGTGTGATGGGGTTCTCATGTTTTGGTTGAGATGATTGCTCGATGGATTCGAAGTTGAGTGAGGTGGATAACTAAGTGATAGAGGACATGGCCTAGTGGTCCTTGAACTAGACTGTGGATCACGGTAAAGCCACTAACTTAGTGATCCCTGAGATAGATTGTGGGTTGCGGTAAAGACAGGTTTGTGTTGCCTCGATGGGCCTAGGAATCCTTGCCGGTGAATGGAAAGATATATGGGAAAGCCAAGAGGTGGCTTGCTATCCATTGGACCTAGTAATCCTAGTTTTGGGATATGCAATAAAACCTGGAGAGTGGGTATCAATTTAGGGCCTAGTGATCCGAGTTTGGATTGTGGTAAAGCCTGAGAGACTAGGAGTCAAGAAAATTCCTCACAGTGTAGGTGGAGAAATCTAGTAGCATCCATGCTTGTTTTTTCCTAAAGATCTGGTGGAGATCATGGTAAAGCCTATTATGACATGTTTATTATGTTGGCCTAGTGATCTGGGATGGATTACGGTAAAGCCAAGTTGCTATTGATGAGGGTGAGGTGGTTTAGCCTTGGAATTCCTTGGTTGGTTCTTTGGTTTGAGTACTACAATCATGCTTGGAATATGGCACAGGGGTGAATGGCTGAAGAGAGACTTGGCTCAACCATTCTATGGTCGGGTGGAACATGGAAGTCCCATCCTGGGTTTGGATTTTGCATCATTAATGAGAGTTTATTTCTCCTTGTATTGCTATGAGTATTATAATGATTTATATGTGGATCATATGGTCGTGATTTCATTGGTATTTTTGCTACTATTATGTTGGTTATATATGTGTTTTATGACAGTGTCTATGTATGGATCTCAACATGTTTTTACTTGCAAATGAATGGACAATGTATTTATGACCTAATAGATAATAATGCAGTGAATGATATGAGGGAACAGTGGTTCTTAGTGATTCTTAGATAAGTATTAGATCCCTACACTTAAATATGTTATTTATATCTATAGATTACATATTTGTGATATGTTTTACCAAATGTATGTCATGTCTAGTGGGGGTTCAGTTAAGGGCTTGTTCAACTATTTTCTTTTACATCATTGTTTCCCTATTATTTTACTATTCTGGAGATGTCATTCAATTCTACGTAGTGACCTGGGCTCTGGGCCTGAAAAATGTTGTTTTTTTGTAGCATTGGATGGGCTCTAACCATGAAATTTGGTTAAGAGGCTAAGGCACATGAGATCTCCAAGACCCAGAAATTTTTTGGAGAAATTCCACTCGGATGAATAGATATTAAAATAATTAATATTTTTAATGGGTCCCTAAGTCTAAACTTAGGAAAATTAAAATATTAATGTGTATTAATATAAATGGGTGAGAAATTTCTAAGTGATGAGGACCAAGCCAGTTCTACTTAGCCGTTAATTATGGACTTAATCTCGGTCGTTGATTCATCAACAGGAAAAGTATAAGAGGAATCTTGAGGGTTAGTTGGAGATACACCAAGTGAGATCAAGAATTCAATTTTCTGGGGTGTGGTTTGCTGAGGAAATCAAGTTAGTGATCAGAGTCGCAATGAGGATCAGTTCAGGAATGGATTTTCATCCAAGGCTAAAGAATACATAGTAGAGAGGCAACACGGTGCAAGAGAGACAACGTAGGCCCTAGAAGGGATGACGGAGAGGCAGTATGAGCTGACGTAGAGGACGCATGAGGCTATAGAGGCTGACGCATTCAACGCAAAGGGATGTAGAGGCTGATGCAGGGCTTCAGAGGCAGTGATGAGGAGATTTTGTGGGGCAAACTGAGAGAAAATTAGCTGGGAGAGGGTGACACAGTTCCAGAGCAGTGCTTGGAGCAACTTTCATTGTCCAGCACAAGGAACAGTCAGAGTCATTGTGGGGTTGATTATCTTGTTTCTGATTTTCCAAAATATTTGTCTCTAGATAGAGGTACTAGTGCCGAGGATATTCTCTATTAGGTGAGCTATTTTTGGCACCCTAGTTGTATTCACAAAATCTGCTTAATAATAAGACCCTCATATATGTTGCACCGATTTTCCCACATTGGGTTTTTCCAGGGACGATTGTCCAAAAATAACGGTGTCCCTTGTGTTATTGTTTATGTTTAATTTAGTGCATGATCTGTATATCTGTGAAGGTTGCATTTGTGTTTACTTTGATGTTTATGAAAGTAAATAACTTGTTAATGTAAAGAATAAGTAGGTGATAGTAAACTAGAAATTGCAGTAGAGGTTTCTGATGTGTTAGATTTAGGAATTTTCACATGGTATCACTATCAGAGCAATTGCAGATCAGAGGTGATTGAATGAGAAATATGAGGAGGCCTAGGTGAAGGAAAAATGCATGATCGTCGATAGGGTCAAGGATCATATAATACCACATATTTCTGAGAAGAACACAACAAGGGAAATGCGGCAGACCCTGACCACCTTATACAAGGGATCTTCCATGCAAGAGAAGATGTTATTGGAAAATTAACTGAGTTCATATCAGATGCAAAAACGAGAGGAGATAGATCACTTCCTTCTCAGGTTACAAGGGATTCGAGACCAACTTACTTCTGTGTGGTCTGCATTGGATCCAAAGTTCATGGTCAAGGCTGCCCTGAATGCAGTCTCCAAGGAGTGGGAGACATTTGTCCAAAGCATTTTGGGTAGAGAAACTCTCCCCAGTTGGGAGGAGATGTGGGTAGCTCTTTGACAGGAAGAGCTTAGGAGACTGATCAAGATGGGGAGTGGTGGTAAGAGAGTTCGAATCAAGAAAGATGAGGAGGAGGATGCATCTCTAACATCTGCTAGACAATAAGGGGTTTAGAAGAGGAAGAAAAAGGATATCTCCAAGGTCAACTGCTTCAATTGTGGGGAGCTGGGACATTATGCCTCTCATTGCCCCAGGAAGAAAGGCAAGGGAGAAGCTTTTGACTCAAAGGCTTCTCCAGCAAAGGTGGAGAAGGATGTCAAGTCTGATGACGATTGTGCCATGAGTTCTTATGCGCCTCTAGAGAAGAGGTTGGGAGACATAGAGTTGTAGTTGAGATGACTACAGAAGTGGGGTAGGATCCTTGAGGAAAACAAACTCTTGGATCACATCCAGCTGTAGGAGCCCTCAAAAATAGTAGCATGATGACAAGTTTCAAGTGGAGAAAGGTGTGATGGAGCGTTAAGGCAATGTTAGAGTGCAGAAGTTTGTAGCAGCACAGTGGAGGGTGCAACAGTGCGAGAGGCACACAAGAGGTTGCAGCAGTGCAGTGGCAACAGAGGCGCACAGGATAGTAGCAAAGGTAGCTTCAGCATCACGAGGCTTCTAGACTAACTAGGATGTCAGTGTTTGGGTGAAGTCGGTTACTTACTTCTTGGTAAATGAGTTGCAATGCAACAGTTAGCAGTAGAAGTGCTATGGGAAACATGATGCAAAATGTTGAGAGGGAGTTGCAGTAAAAATGTAGCAGTGGAATTGGTAGTGTCATGGGCAGCAATACAGGAAGAAAAAATGTAGTGGATGCGGGGCAGTAGGCCAAGCATCAACATAGAGGACCAATGTGGAGGATTAGTATGATGCTTTTATGGTGAGGCATTACTAGAGCACATTCCTCGCTAAGAGGGACTGTTAATTTTTGGTAGCATCGGATGTGATATAGCCATGAAATTTGGTGGAGAGGCTAAGGCACATGAGATATCCAACACCCACAAATCATTTGGAGAAATTCCACCCGAATGAAGATATATTAAAATAATTAATATTTTTTATGGGTCCCTAAGTCTAAACTTAGGAAAATTAAAATATTAATATGTATTAATATAAAATGGGTGAGAAAGTTCTAAGTGATGAGGATCAAGCTAGTTCTAATGTTAGCTGTTGATTACGAACTTAATCTCGGCCGTTGATTCATAAATAGGAAAAGTATAAGAGGAGGCTTGAGGGTCAATTGGAGATACACCAAGTGAGATCAAGAATTTGATTTTCTGGGGCAAGGTTTGCTAAGGAAATCGAGTTAGTGATCAGAGTTGCAACGAGGGGAATTTCGGCAAGGGATTTTCATCCAAAGCTGAAGAATACATAGCAGATAGGCATGTCATTGCAAGAAAGACAATGCAGACCCTAGAAGGGTTGATGCAGAGACAGTAGGAGCTAACGCAGAGGATGCAGGAGGCCATAGAGGTTGACGCAAAAGCCATAGAGGCTGACGCTAGGCTTCAGAGGCAGCGCTAGGGAGATTTTATGGGGTAGACTGAGAGCAGATCAGACGAGAGAGGGTGATGTAGTTCTAGAGCAATGCTTGGAGCAGCTTTCGTTGTCCAGCACAAGGAACAATCAAAGTCACTATGGGGTTGATCATCCGGTTCCTGATTTTCTAGAATATCTGTCTCTGGATAGAGGTAATACTACCAAGGATATTCTCTATTGGGTGAGCCATTTCTGTCACACTAGTTGTATTCACGTAGTCTACTTAATAATAAAACCCTATATGTTGCATCTGTTTTCCCGCATTGGGTTTTTCCGGGGATGATTGTCCAAAAATAATAGTGTCCCTTGTGTTATTGTTTTTGTTTACTTTAGTGCATGATATGTATATTTATGAAGGCTACATTTGTGTTTACTTCGATGTTTATGAAATTAAATAACTTGTTAATGTAAAAAAAGTAGGAGATAGTAAACCAAACATTGCAGTAGGGGTTTCTGATGTGTTAAATTCAAGAATTTTCACAAAAATGTGGCTCAAAACCTGGGGATGCTGGCACAACACTGGGAAAAGTAGTCCCTGGATGTTGGCATGCCTATAGCATGAGAGCATCCAAAGCCTCCTGGACACTGGTGGGCCTATATCATGAGGGTGTCCAAAGGTTAAGTTGTCAAAAATTTCAGTGGAACCTAGGGGCTAGCTACATGAAGTCTTGTGATGGTTCTTAGGGGTCCTGTAGCTGACTTGGATGGTCTATATGTTGTGTTTCCATCAATTACATTTCCTTAAGGTCACATAGGAGGTTGAGTCTGATCATGGTAGTCTCTCATCGCATGTTTACCCCAGTTGGTCGTTTACTTTGGTAGATGTGGGAGGAGGGTGTTACAGAATGGTATTAGAACATGGTTCACCCCTCAGATTGGATGGGATGTGTGTGTTGGTTATGCATGCATGTTGGTTCCATGTGTGTCTCTTACGATTGCATTCTGTATGCTTGTTGTATTGCATGGTGTTGATCATGGTTGTACTGATGTGGCCATGTGGAAGTTGAGGTTGCTGTTGTGGGATGCATCATCATGATGTATGACTATTTACATGTTGTTATATGTTGCTTACATGTATCATTTTTGTATGCTTGGTTATATTCTTGTATTCTTGGTTACATTCTTGTATGCTTGGTTATATTCTTATATGCTTGGTTACATTTTTGTATGATTTTTTGCATGTATCATTCTTGTAGGCTTGGTTTCAAGTATTGTTCATGCATGTGTGTGGCTGATTATGCATTGCTTATGCATGTTGATGTTTTCATGTAGCCATGTATATAGTGGTGTAATGGGTAATTGATATGGTCATGCATTGATGACTGGAATCTAGCTAGAATGATGCTTATGTGGATGCACTTATTTGTATATGTATATATGCTATTATGATGATGTTATACATGTACCATGTTGATTTGTTGATCTTGCAGACAAGGTATCCTCCCCGAGCTATGCTAAGGTATGTTGATTTATTGTGATTTGGTTTAGCTGACATAGCTTAGAGGAAAGAGATCAAATGGATAGCAAGATGGTAGACTACAAAGACTCTCCCTATGAATCAGATGATCAACGTGGTGTTGGGCACTCTTCTAACCTGGAAGACACATTGAGAAGCTTGAAGGAAGAAATAAGGAGTTGTAAGGCAGACAATGACAGGATCATACATGCACAAGAGAAACAAGTAGAGGTTAATGCTATACCTCTTCCAAATTTGTCAGAATTGCAACAACAAGGGCCACTTCAGATCAACCATGGACTGGAGGACATAACTAATGGGGCATATGGAAGTAGGTCTCATGGTAGTCACATTTCAGATAGAGATGACATTATTAGAGATGGTATGTTGTTGGATACTCCGGATAGGAGAGGTGATGGATACATTACTATTCTAGTTTTGGTTCTGACAAGAATCATGATTGTCATCATTATAATCCTTATAGGAGGAGTGATAGGTCACACTTTCTAGATGAGTTTAAGAAAGCGAAGCCATCTACTTTTGATGGAGATGTGAAGAAGACAGAAGATGCATAGGCTTGGATACTTGGGATGAACAAATTCTTTGAGTTGCATAATTACATAGATAACATGAAGGCCAAAGTAGCGATCTTCAGTTTGAAAGGCAAAGCAGATATTTGGTGGGAAGATGTGAATCGGGTCAGAGACATCAGGACAAATGACATGAGTTGGCATGAGTTCAAGAGGGTTTTCAGGAAGACATACTTGTTAAAAAGGTACTACGACAGTAAGTCCAAAGAATTCTATGAGATAAATATGGGATCAGTGACAGATGAAGAGTACATGACGAAGTTTCTAGAGCTATTGAGCTATGTACCGTATCTTAAAGATGAGAAGGCTAAAGTTCAACAATTTTTCAGTGGATTTCCATTAACGTTTAGAGATCGGATTGAGTATTATGACGTTGGTCACTCGAGTAAGTTATTGGGAAATTGAAGAATCGCTATGAATAGTCAAAGCGTAAGAATGAATGTCAACAAGGATGGAAAGGAAAAGACAAAGGTAAAGGTAAATGCAACCGAAAAGAACAAGGCCTCAAAATGCAGATGAGAAAGAAAATGTGGCACCACAAAAGAGATTCAATGCAGCTAGATAGGGACATGGGACACAAAAACAACATAGAGGTGATGGTACTGGTCAATTGGAGTGTTGGACATGTGGTAAGCAGCATCTTGAGAGATATTTCCCACAAAATTAGGGTGGTAGGCCTCAAATATATAGTGCGTAGGAGGCACAAAATATTGGGTATTTTGGTCAAAGCGTGTTACACAATAATTTGTCACTCCCCATTCCTGATCCCAGAGAACCCTATTAGTGACTACTGTGTTATACTTTCACCATGAAACCTATGCTCTTGCATCCCTTGAAGTTTGAATAAAGTAGTCCCCACTCCCTTCATAACATTTTCAGAGAATCCTTCTTAAAACCCAGTTTTTAAGATCAACGCTCTTTCCCAGTGTCTCACCTACGCTGATGGCAGAGTTTTACATTGTGACCTGCACCGATCGGCGCTACTACTAGCCCAATACCCACGTCGATCTACATCTAGACTGTTTTTATAAAAGGAAACTGAGTTTCACGTCTAGAAAATTCTAGTGGTGATGTGTTGGATGTTCATTTGGTTGGATAAGGACTGAGAACTCCATGTAAGTTTATTTCCCCCTTAAAAGTGGACCTTCCCAAGGAGATAAGACCTTCTTACCCCTTGAGTGGATCTCATTCTTATCCTCCTCTCCCTATATAAACCACTTCCTCTTACCCTTTTTGGTTACAATACAACACATAGTGAAAGTGGTGGAGAGATAGAACTAGCTGCAAAATTCTGAAATATTTAGCTTTTGATAGAAGAAGATTAGTCTTAGATGAAAAAAGACTAGTCTTTGGTAGTGAAAGAATGAGGAGAGAGAGTCAGAGCTTGGAATCCATTTCATGTCAAGCTAGAGGAGGACAAGAGTGTTAAAAATGCATGTAGTGGGACTTAGACACTGCAAAGGAGAACTCCAATGTCAAGGCTTCAGTTGTATTTCTCTTTGAAGTTTATTTTAATACAACTAATGGTTTATTTCCTATATCAGGTGTACTATTACATTTGATATCTTAGAAATCCTTGACCTTTTAAGTAGATTGGATTCAATTTTATGCTATCACATTTGTTGTTGTTTGTTGCATGTTTGTTTCAGGTACTTGAATGGAAGGAACGGAAGGAAGCTGGAGCAAGGAAGCAAGATCACCGTCAAGTGGATTAGCGTTATAAGAGGTAGGCCCTCTTATTCGATTCTAATCTAAGGAAATTTACATTAGATTGTCTTGTTTGTGGCTAGACCCACTCTCTTGGACTAGAGGGATCATATCTGTCCGCAGAGAGGATATTCCTACACCACAGAGCATTCCTCATATTCATGTAGCATTGGATAAAAACAAAGAAGACCATCAGGCATCTATCATTGAGATGGATGGCAAGCTTTGTGATCAAGTTATTTCTATTTTGTTGACCCTAGATCTAATTATAGCTATGTTAGTCCTAACTTGGTGGATAAGTGTGCTTTGAGTGAGGAATTTCATGAAGAATCTTGGTTAGTGCAGTTTGCTACAAGTCCAAATAAGCGAGTTCATCATTGGGTAAGAGCTTGTGCATTTGATTTGAATGGTGTGCCTACCGCAACACATTTGAATGTATTACCGTTGGGATCATACATTATGTTGTTGGGCATGGATTGGTTGTATCGTCATAGAACTAAGGTAGACTGTTATGAAAAAGACATTGAGTGTGTGGATGGCAATTTAGAACCAAGAGTCTTACAGGGAAAGAAGAAATCCATATTAGTTAGGATGGTGACAGCTATGCAGGCAAAGCGCAATCCTAGAAAAGGGTGTGTGTTATTTCCGGTATATATTTCTAGTGACAAAGGTAAGGAAGTTGAGGATGCAGATGTTTTGAGTAGGTACCTAGTTCTATAATAGTTTCAGGATGTATTTCCTGAGGACATTTCAGAGTTTCCACCTCACAGGGAAGTAGACTTTTATATTAAGTTAGTGTTAGGGGATGCTCCAGTATCAAAGGCACCTTACAGGATGAACACACCTAAGTTGGTAGAGTTGAAGTTGCAGTTAAAGGAAATGTTGGACAAGGGATACATTAAACCAAGTGTATCACCTTGGGGCACACTGGTATTATTTGTGAAGAAGAAAGATGGAACTCTCAGATTATGCATTGACTATAGGTAGTTGAAAAAAGTGACTATTAAGAATAGGTACCCATTACCGAGGATTGATGATTTGTTTGATCAGTTGAAGGGAGCAACAATGTTCTCTAAGATCGACTTGAGGTCAGGATATCACCAGGTATGCATCAAAGAGGAGTAAATTTACAAGATAACTTTCTGGACCAGGTATGGGCATTATAAGTTTGTTGTAGTTCCATTCTGTTTGACTAATTCTCCAGCTACATTTATGTGCTTGATGAATAGTGCATTGTGTCCGTATTTGGATAAGTTTTTTATTGTGTTCATTGATGAAATATTGATATATTCTAAAAATGAGGAAGAGCATGCCGAGCATTTAGCAGCAGCGTTGAGGTTGTTGAGAGAGCATCAGTTGTATGCTAAGCTCAAAAAATGTAGTTTCTTTTAGATTGAGGTACACTACTTGGGGCATGTTGTCTCCAAGGAGGGCATTTTAGTTAATCCAGAAAAGATAAGGGCCATCATGGAGTGGGTAGCTCCTAGGAATGTGGATGAGGTGAGATATTTCATGGGATTGACAGGCTATTACAGGGGGTTCATCAAGAAATTCTCACAGATCGCTTATCCTATTACATCATTGTAGAGGAAGGTAAGACATTTGAATGGATAGAGGAGTGTGATGTTGGTTTTGAGCAGCTTAAGCAATTGTTGACACATGCACCAGTGCTACAGATTGTAGATCCAAACAAAGATTTTGTAGTTTGCACAGATGCTTGCAAGCAAGGACATGGTGGAGTCATTATGCAGGATAGACAGGTGGTATGCTATGATGTGTGGAAACTGAACGAGCACGAGCAGAACTACCCAACACATGATTTTGATTTAGAAACAACCATACATGTGTTGAAGAGGTGGAGGGACTATCTTCTTGGTAGGAGGTTTGTACTAATGAGTGATCACATTGGGTTGAAGTATTTTTTTGAACAGTTGAATCTAAACTCCATGCAAGCTAGATGGGTGGCCACGATCAGTGAGTTTGACTTCGAGATTAGGTACATCAAAGGAAATGAGAATAGGGTGGGAGATGATCTTAGTAGGTGGATATAGGTAAACCACTTAGTAGTTATACGCTCTTATGGGATAGACTTGCAGGATAGGATATTGCAGGCAGGTCATTAGGATGTCAAGTATATGGAAATTATGCACATGTTGCAGTAGAGTATTGGTATAGGTATATGTGGTAGTACATGTATAGGTATAGGTGGCAGTATAGGTAAAGGTACATGTACATGTACAAGTAGTGGTACAGGTACAAATATAGGTGCAAGTGCACAAGATGTGGACTATTGTCTTACGACAGATGGATTGATTAGATTCAGAGATAGGGTATATGTGCCAGACAATTGTGAGCTATGGAAGGTGATATTGAGAGAGTTTCATATGAAACCTTAGTCAGGTCACCCAGGTTATCAGAAGACATTGACTGTAGTGAAGAAATTTTATTATTGGCTAGATTTGAAGAGGGATGTAACAGATTTTATGGCTAGGTGTTTCGATTTTCAGTGTGTGAAGGTAAAGTGTAAGCATCCAGATGGAATACTATAGATGATTGTGATTCCAGAATGGAAATGGGAAGTCATTTCCATGGAATTCATCACAGGTTTTCCAAGGATAGTGATACAACATGATTCCATCATGTTTGTTGTGGACATGTTGATAAAGGTTGGACATTTCATTCCAGTGAAGTCTACATTCTTAGCTAGCAATTTAGCATAGGTATTCATTAGAGATGTGGTCAGATTGCATGGTGTTCCAAAGAAGATTGTGTCAGACAAGGATGCAAATTTCACTTCCAAGTTCTTGAAGGAGTTATTTGTAGTTTTGGGCACAGAGTTAGCCTTCAATACAACTTATCATCTGCAAACAAATGGATAGACAAAGAGGCTCGACAAAATATTGGAGGGCATGTTGAGGATGTATGTGATGCATCAAAAATGAAAGTGGGATGAATATCTTCCCTTTGTTGAGTTAGCATATAACAATGGTTATCAAGAGTCATTGAGGATGAGTCTTTTCAATTCATTATATGTATGGAGTTGTAATACTCCCATAAGCTAGAGTGATCCAGTGAACAGGGTACTTATTGGACCAGATATGTTGATAGACATGGAATAGGAAATGTAGGTAATCAAGAAGAATATAAAGGAAATGCAGGATAAGAAGAAGAGATATGAATATTAGAATAGGTTGTTCAATGAGTTCCAAGTTGGGGAACAAGTTTACTTGCTCATCAAACCAAAGAATAGCTCCTTACGGATTGGACCATGTACCAAGATGGAACCACAATTTTTTGGACCCTTTAGTATTATTGAGAGGATTGGTCTAGTAGCCTATCAACTTGCACTGCCTCCGAAAATGAAAATCCATGATGTTTGCCATCTGTCATTGCTTAAAAAGTATGTTAAATCTGTTGATCATGTGATTGATTGGTCTGTATTCTAGGTGGAACCAAATGGATAATTCTAGCTGGAGCCTCAGTGTATATTGCAGAAAAAGGTGCTCATGCTCTAGAATTGAGTAATCAAGCAAGTTAAAGTACATTGGAAGCACTTTGGGCCTAATGAAGCTACATGGGAGATGGTGGATCAGATGTAGGCTATGTATTCTTATTTGTTTGCCAGTTGAGGAAAAGTAGTTTTGGTATGGTGTTTTGGTATATGTCACTGATCATTTCGGTGTGTGGCTAAGGAAATTGGCGAAGGTAATGGCTAAGGCTTTGGAAAGGCAAAATGGAATTTTTTGGCACATTTATTTATGAAAATAATGGAAATTAGGAGAAAAGGAAGGTGAGAGGTCACATGTTTCATGTGAGGAGGAAAATGAAGGAAAATAGTGGAAAGTGAAGAAAATAGAGGCCTTGTTAATAAAAAGGCTTCTTAGGATCAAGAGGAAGTTAAGATCAAGCAGGGAAAGGCAGGATAAAGCAGCTACAACAAGATTCTTTGTAGGTATTGATTTGCGTGTGTATTTTATTTGTTAGATTTACCATACATGGTATTGCATGTGGTTCTTTTTCTATTATGGCATGGGTTTTCCTAGGTGTAACAGTGTTTTCAACCTATATTTTCCATTTCCAGATAGTCATGGTGTGATGGGGTTCTCATGTTTTGGTTGAGATGGATTGTTGGATGGATTCAAAGGTGAGTGAGGTGGATCTTTGAATGATAGAGCACATGGAATATGGGTCTCTAAACCAGACTGTGGATCATGATAAAGCCACTAGCCTAATGACCCTTGAGCCAGACTGTGGGTTGTGGTAAAGCCAGGACTGTGTTGCCTCGGTGGGCCTCAGAATCCTTGCCAACGAATGACAGGATTTATGGTAAAGCTAAGAGGTGGTTTTATCTCCTTTGGGCCTAGTAATCTCGGGTTTGGGATATGCATTAAATCTTAGAGAGTGGATCTTGGTCTAGGGCCTAGTGATCTAGGTTTGGATTGCGGTAAAGCCTGAGAGATTAGGAGACATAGGTGGAGAAATCTGGTGTCATCCATGCTTGTTTTGGCCTAGTGATCTAGTGGAGATCACGATAAAGCCTGTTATGACATGTTTATTGTGTTGGCCTAGTGATCCGAGATGGATTACGGTAAAGCCTAGTTTCTATTGATAAGGATGAGGTGGTTTAGCCCTGGGATTCCCTGGTTGGTTCTTTGGTTTGAGCCCCATATTCATGCTTGGAATATGGCACGGGGGTAAATGGTTGAAGCGAGACTTGGCTCAACCATTTTATGGTCGAGTGGAATATGGAAGTCCTATAATGGGTTTGGATTTTACATCATTAATGAGAGGTTATTTCTCCTTGTATTTCTATGAGTGTTATATTGATTTATATGTGGACCATATGGATGTGATTTCATTGGTATTTCTTTTGCTATTATGTTGGTTATATATGTGTTTTATGACAGTGGTTATGTATGGCTCTCATCATGTTTTTACTTGTAAATGAATGGACAATCTATCTATGACATAATAGATGATAATGCATCAAATGATATGAGGGAATAATGGTTCTTGGAAATTCTCATATAAGTATGAGATCCCTGTGCTTAAATATGCTATTTACACTTGTAGATTACATATTTTTGATGTGTTTGACGAAATGTCTATCATGGCTAGTAGGGGTCAAATTAAGTGCTTGTTAAACTATTTTATTTTGCATCATTGTTTCCCTAATATTTTACTATTTTGGAGATGTCATTCAATTCTGGGTAGTGACCTGGGCTATAGGAGTGAAAAAGTGGCTAAAAACCCAGGGATTCTAGCACAACACTAGACAAAATAGTCCCTGGACGTTGGCATGCCTATAGCATGAGAGCGTCCAGAGCCTCCTGTACGCTAGCAAGCCAGTAGCATGAGTGCATCCAAAGTTCAAGTGATAAAAAACTTAAGTGGGACTCGGGTGCAAGTTGTATGAAGTGTTGGGATAGTTCTCAGTGGTCCTATAGATTACTTGGAAGGTTTGTATGCTATGTTTCCATTGATTCCATTTCCTTAAGGTCACATAGAAGGTTGAATCTGATCATAGTTGCCTCTCGTCACATGTTTACCCCGGTTGGTTAATTACTTGGGTAGATGTGGGAGGAGGGTGTTACAAATTAGCCCCCTATTAATTAGGGAAATTTCCTATTGGGAATTGCGCAATTCCTTTAGGCCTTTTTCTGACTGCATGCACCACTTGTGCAAAATGGAAAATTATACAACTATTAGTACACTGCCCTTGAACTCCAATCTCAATTAGGTAACTCGATTTATCGACATGCATCAATTATTCTGGGTTGATTAATGAGTTAACTAAAATATCAACTAAAGTTACACCTGACTACTGGACCCTTCACTAGTTCTTAATCAGTTAGAACTAGTTAAACTCATAATAACTCAAATTAACTGAACTTGATTGCTAGAAATTAGCAATCAATCATAACTAAACATAACTCAAGTGTCTCCAACTTGAATTAACTGAGTTAACTGAGTGACAAGGCCATGTCACCTTAGTTAACTACCTCCAAGTATTTTTATGAAATTAGAATTCAAATTTCTCCTAATTAATTTTGGCCAAAATTAAATTAGGAATTTCTTGCTACATTTTCAACACTCCCTCTCAGCAAGAAAGGGATTATCTAATACCAAATCTTGCCACTATGAAACTCGAATTTCCCTCTTGATAATGCCTTTTTCAATATGTTTGCATCATGTTCCTCTATAGGAATGTACTCCAACATGATTCACCTCTGCACACAATCTCATAGATGGTGATACTAGATGTTGATATGCTTGGATCGATCATAAAAAAATGGATTCTCAGAGAGTTTGATATAGCTATGATTGTCACAGTAAATCACAGTAGGATCCATCTTTTGACCAAATAGCCCAAAAATATTTTTTCTCATTGAGATAACCTCACATCCTACTTGAATTGCAACCATGTACTCTACTTCTGCTGAGCTGAGTGCAATAGATCTCTGCTTCCCGCTATACAAAGAAACCATTTCTGACCCAACTTTGAAAATGCCTCCTGATGTGCTCTTCTTGTCTGATGGATTCCCCACTCAATCTGCATCTATGAAGCCTTGCATCTTCACTCCCTGTATCCATTTGTACCAAAGATCAAACTGAGTGGTGCCTTTGAGATTAGTCAACAAATGCTTTTCTCCCTTCCAATATAGTTTGGTTGGCTTAACCATTGCTTGACTAAGCTGGTTAACTGTACACATGTATGCTCATGCGTTCACCAAATACATAAGTGAACCCACAAGCTTCCTTTATATGGTATCCTTCACTACTTCACCTGAAATAGGATCTTCCTTCCACCAATTCCCTGATAGACGAGTCTCCATGGGTTTTCTCTTCTCCATGTGGAACTTCTTCGATAACTCATTTACATACTTTCCCTAAGAGACAAACAATTCCTCATATCCTTGCCATAATTCCAAACCAAGAAAGCAATGCATGAGCCCCATGTCCTTCATCTCGAATTCTCTTGTAAGATCCTCTTTGCAAGAAATGATCATCTTCTCATCTCCAGTCAAAATTAAATCATCGACATATAATACTATAATCAATAATTTACCTTCAACAAAAATATGGTAAAGGTTTGCATCTTCTTCACTTTTGGTGAAGCCCAAACCGATGAGATAAATGTTGATCTTGGTGTACCAAGCACAAGGTGCTTGTTTCAATCCATACTGTGCTCACTTGAGTCTACATACATGTGACTCTTTGTCGAAGGTCTCAAATCCTTCCGACTGCTCAATGTACACCTCTTCCTCAATCACTCCATTAAGGAATGTTGTCTTCACATCCATCTGGTGGATCTTATACCCCATCTGCGGTAATAGTGGTAGAAATTATCGGATGGATGAGTACCTTGCTACTGGAGCAAAGCTCTCCTCATAGTCAATTCTCTCCACTTGAGAGAAACCCCTGGCCACAAATTTGGCCTTGTTTTTCTTGATGCTACCATCTGTTGCATGCTTAACCTTGTAAAGCCATTAGAAACTCACCACTGACTTGTCTGCTGGTCTTGGGACCACTTCCCAAACACTGCTTATGATGATGGAATCATATTACTCTACCATGGCATCAAACCATACTAGTTTCTGCACTGCTTCCAGCTCAAATGAGGATGGCTCAGTCTCTACAAGCTCACTCATGAGAGCCATGTAGCCAGTTTACCAATATGGTGACTTCCTCTGTCTGCGCTAATATGTGGGTGCTCCCACATTCTCTCTTGAATCATGCAACAGTTTGTCAGCTTCCCTAGTTCACTTCCTTCCTTCTTTGAATGTCTCTGCTTCAGTGGTTGTCTCCACTCTTTGCTCCTCTGCTTGTGGCTAATCCACAACTTCTTGAGGTTCTTCCTTTGGGAGCCAAAATCTCCTGATCAGGTTTCCACTGAAGCTCCCTCTCAAGAGAGCACCTCATTGGCTTCTCCTCATCAAATTTTACATCTTTTTTTACCATTGCCATCTTGAGAGATGGAAAGTACACACAATAGTTGTGAGGTGTATTAGTGTACCCCACAAATATGCCCAACTCAGCTGTAGGCTCTAGTTTTTTCCTTGCATCCTTGGAAACATAGAAGTAAATTGATGATGCAAAGATCCTGAAATGTGACACATCTGGTTTATTCCTTGAAAAACATTCCTCTCGTGTACTCATGCCAAGAATATTTTGACGACTCGTGTTCTATAAATAAGCAACTTTGTTGCGTGCTTCAACCCACAAGTGTAGTGGGAGGTTCTGGTCATGCAACATTTCCCTGGTAGCTCCCACAATACTTATGTTCTTCCTCTCAACCACCCCATTTTGTTTTGGGTTATGAGGTGCCATCAACTCCCATCAAATTCCTTCTTTTGCACAAAATTTCTTGAACTCATTCGATACATATTCTCCATCGTTATCAGTCCTAAGAGCCTTCACTTTCCTACTAGTCTCCTTCTCAAATGATTTAAACTCAAAAAATTTGGAGAATGTATAGTCTTCCTTATACATGAAGAATATCCAACACTTTCGTGAGAAATCATCTACAAATATTACATAATACCTGTTCTTGGAAGTGGGGGCTATCGAGAAAGGTCCACACACATTTGAGTGAATCCGTTCGAGCGTTGTTTTCACCTTACTGTCCCGATCATTGAAGGTGGCTTTCTTGTACTTCCCCAATGTACACCCTTTGCATGTATCTCGCTACTCTAGTGCACATTTGAGAAGGTCGTTAGAAATCTATTGCATGATCTTCAAAGCACCATGGTGAAAATGGCCAAGTCTCCAATGTCATAATTCACCGATGTCTCGGATCTACACCTTCTCTACTTTTGTGCTCAATGTTGCACAATATCCAAAATCTAATTTGTAGAGGTTCTTCACTCAAAACCCAATATTCTTCACTTATCCTATGGTGATATGTCATAGGAAAGCCTTCCCTTTTTTGAATATCACATTGTAGCCATAGTCTTCCAATACCGCTATAGAAACCAGATTCTTCTTTAGACACGATACATATATCACATCCTTGAGCTTGAGAGGAGAGCCAGAATCCCTTTGAAAAGTAACTATACCAATATCAGTCAAACTATACCTTCCATCATCTCCCATCTCAATGTGCATCTAGAGATCCTTCTCCTCAAAGTCACTAAAAAATTCTTTGTTGCCTGTCATATGGAATGAATCCCCACTATCCAGATACCACTCACTACCCATCATTGTGCTTTCCACGCATGCAAAAAGGGTGAAATCCAATTCAATTTTGGAATCCAAAGCTTCAATTCATACTCCTCCTGAGGCCTTCTTGCGAGCCTTCTTATGTGGACACTTTGTGTCATACTGTCCAGCTCATGATAGTGAAAGCAATTAATCTTCTTTCCACCCTAACTAGAATCCAATTTGGGTTGGGATTTCTTCCCTTTCCCTTTCTTTGCCTTTCCAACCAAGGCATAGTTCTCCTCATCATCATGCTTGGATGAGGTTCCATCTTGCAGGTTTTAGTGCTGTACAAAAATTACCAACATATGAATTCTAAAAATAGAAAATAAACAATGGCGAGAGCATAAAACGTAAAACATATATACATAAAGATTTTCCCCTGGATCCCAAAACTAGGACTATCAGATTGATTTTTCATTATATTCCTTTCAATTTTACAATACATATATATACATGTTGAAGCATCCATAAACTCTAATCCATTAACCCTGGTCCATTTGAACATAGTTGTAGTTCCCTTGACCAGATCTACAAAATTCCATGGGAAGAAAACCATCATGGCCAAAACCATGTGCGAAAACCATAGGTAGGTTTTCCCACCTAATATAGGGTCCAAAAAAAAAATCCCCGAGGTGCTGCCCTAGACCCCATAGAGAGGGGTTGCCTAACCCCTCCCCCCCACCCACTACACCTGGCGCAATGAAGGGGGTGTTTCCGGCCCCCCACTAACCACCTGACTTCACTACTAGGGTTAGTCATGGAAAGAATATAACACACACCCAACATTCTCCCACTTGTTTTCTTTCCACAAGAGAGCTTAGTCATTGGCCCAACACTGCAATGCCCATTGTTTCTCTACACTAAGAGAACTTCTCAGTGCTCACAAACTTTGTCAATGCATCTGCAATATTCTTCAAAGTTTCCACATTTACCAAAAACACATTTTTTTCCTCAACCATATCCCTCACAAAGTGATATTGAACATCAATGTGCTTTGTCTGTGAATGATAAGTAGGTTTCTTTGCCAAGAAAATTGCAATTTGGCTGTCAAATTCTATCCTTATAGCTTGTTGTACTAACCCCATAGTTGAACATAATCTCTGAAACCAAATTTCTTGCTTGCTTGCATGAATGGATGCCATGTATTATGCCTCCATAGTTGAATGTGCCACTACATAATGTCGCTTACTCATCCAACTGACTGCACCTCCAAATAGGTTAAACACATAACCACCTATAGATCTTCTTTGATCCAGATATATAGCCCAATCCACATTAACAAAGAAATGGATGTCCAAAACTCTATCTAATCCTGGTCTTCCTTTGTAGCACAGACCAGAATCACTAGTGCCACGCAAATGCTTGAAAACCCTCTTCACTATTGTATAATGTTCCTTCTATGGTTTTGACATAAACCTCCTCAATACTCCCACTACATGTGCAATGTATGGTCTAGTACAGGCCATTGCATACATCAAGCTACTGACTGCACTTGCGTATGGAACACAAGACATGTCCTCTTCCTCTTCTTGTGCCTTGGGACACTGTTTAGCAGATAACTTTACACCTACAGGAATAGGAACCTTCACTGGTTTACTATCTTGCATATTAAAACTCTGTAGTATTGTCTTGAAATACTTCCCCTGGTTTAACTAGAGCTTCCTTCTTTCCCTGATCTCGTTTAATTTCCATGCCAAAAAAATAATTTGCAGCACCAAGATCTTTCATGTCGAATTTGGAGGACAATTGGGTCTTCAATTCCTGGATAATTTCTTTGTTATTTCCAATCAACAACATATCATCCACATACAAGACCAAATAAATAACATGATCACCAATTAATTTAAAATACACATAGTGATCTACTTTTCTTTTGCTGAAGCCAAGTCCCCATATATATATATATATATATATGTATCAAATTTCTAATACCACATCCTTGGTTACTGTTTTAACGCATACAGAGACTTTTTTAACCTACATACCAATTCTTTCTTACCCTTCACCATAAAGCCTTCAAGTTTCTTCATGTAGATCTCTTCTTCTAGATCCCTGTGAAGAAATGTTGTCTTCACATCCATCTATTCTACCTCAAAATCAAAAGCAACAACAACAGATAAGAGTAATCTAATAAAATCTACCTTGGAAATAGGATAAAAAATATCACCAAAATCAATCCCTGACTCTTAGGAATAACCTTTTGCTACCAATCAAGCTTTGTATTTCTCCACCTTGCCTTCTACATTCATCTTCTTCTTAAACACCCATTTTCTGCCAATGGGTTTCCTACCAGCTGACAACTCCACCAGATCCCAAGCCTTATTTTTGTGTAAAGATGCCATTTCATCAACCATGGCCTCTTTCTAGAGTTTTCCATCCTCTGAATCTACTGCTTCCATGAAAGTTCTGGGATCATTATCAGTAATAGATAAAGAAAAATTTGAACAAAAATTAGTTGGACTATACCTTTATGGTTGCCTTCTTTCTCGAAATTATCTTCTCAAAGCTGGAGTTTGTGGCTCTTCATCTTCCAATTCCTCTTCTTTTTTAGAGTCTGATTCCTCCTCCTTTAGCTCAAACTATATGTTCTCAGGTTCCTTTGGTAGGACTTCATGTTTAATAACATATTTTACCTCTCTAAACACCACATCTTGATGTACATAACCTTCCTTGTTTCTAGGTTCCAAAGCTTATAACCTTTTAAACCATCCTTATACCCAATAAAGATACACCTTTCAGACTTTCTATCCAACTTGGTTCTTTCCTCCTTTGGAACATGTACATATGCATCACATCCAAATACTCTTATATGTGAAAGAGAGAGTTTCTTACCAGTCATACCTCTTGTGGAGTCTTCTCCTCCAACACCGATGAAGGTGATCTATTGACCAGGTAACATGTAGTCTTAACCACCTATGCCCAAAATTCTTGTCGTAACCCAACACCACCGAGCATGCTTCTTGCCTTTTCCATCAATGTCCTATTCATTCTTTCTGCAACTCCATTTTTTTGAGGTGTGTATGGAGTAGTCTTCCATAGTTCTATACCACACTTCCTACAAATCTCTTCAAATTTATTCTTGCAAAACTCTCCATCGTTATCTGTCCTCAAAACCTATATCTTCTTCTCTGTCTGGTTTTCCACCAGAGCCTTAAATTATTTAAACCTGTCAAAGACTTCAAATTTATTCCTGAGGAAACATATCCATGTATTCCTTGAGAATTCATTTATAAATGGAATTGACATGGGTCCAAACACATCACTGTACAAAAGCTCTAATATATGTTTCACCCTCTTAACACCAGAGGGGAAACTCACCCGATTCTTCTTACCATATATATAATTTTCACAGAAACCAAAATCCAGAGAGAAATTAGAGATACCTTCTACCATACCATTACCATGAATTATTTGAAGGCCCTTCTCTCGAATATGTCCAAGCTTTTGATGCCATAGCATGGTCTTTTCTCCATAGACCACTAGATTTTCTGCTCCACTTTCAGAAACCACAGAATTGTTGCACCCATTAATAATAGTGATACCTTGAAACTTGTACAGAGTTCCAATCCGAACTCTCCACATCAATACTAATTCTCCCTAAAACATATTGCATATATCTTTCTCGAACACTATTTTTACACCTGCATCATCCAGCTTGCATATAGAAATCAGGTTTTTGGCCAATGTAGGAATATGTAAAACACTCAGAAGTGTTCTAATCCTTCCACCTTGCAACTTCAACTTGACTTTTCCACGACCGATGATTCTAACCTTCCTACCATACCATAATAAGACATCACCACCATCATATTTATCATACTCGTAGAACCACTCCTTGTAGGGAGTGAAGTGAAAGGATGCACCTGAGTGAATCAAACATGCCTCACAATCTACAAGTGTACTTGAAGAAGAAGCCAAGTACACATCCCCACCTTCATTTGAAGTGGTTTTTTCCTATATAAAAGGAGAATCATCAAATCCCTTCCCTTTCTCAAGAGCTTTAGATCTATAGTCCTTTTTTAAGTTCCCTTCCTTTTCGCATTTCCAACACACATTTACAGGTTTTCTTGGAGATTTATATCTCCCACTTGAGTATTTTTTAATTTTTTTGTTCTGGGACCGTCCTCATATAGAAAAGGCATTGTTTTATGTGTTTTTTGTATTTGTGTTTCCGCAATATTTTGTGTACCATCAATATCTGTAATATATAATTTTCTAACAAGGCTGACCCTGGTCAATACATCACCAATTTTATTTTGCCCAAGCTCCTATTTCCTTGCACTATTCAATAAAGAATTAATCCCCTATTAATTAGGGAAATTGTGCAATTCCTTTAGGCCTTTCTCTAATTACATGCACCACTTGTACAACTTGGAAAATTATACAAGTGATAGTACACTTCCCTTGAACTCCAATCTCAACTGGGTAACTCGAGCTTTCTACATGCATCAGTTATTCTGGGCTAATTGATGAGTTAACTAAAATATCAGCTGAAGTTACACCCCACTACTAAACCCTCCACTAGTTCCTAATCAGTTAGAACTAGTTAAAGTCATAATAACTCAAATTAATTGAACCCGATTGCTGGAAATTAGCAATCAATCATAACTAAACATAATTCAAGTGTCCCCAACTCAAATTAACTGAGTGGAAAGGCCATGTCACCTCAATTGACAACCTCCAAGTATTTTTATGAAATTAGAATTCAAATTTCTCCTAATTTATTTTGAGCAAAATTAAATTAGGAATTTCTTGCTACATTTTCAACAGTTTTTCCTAGTTGGGTTCCCATAGAAATAATTGTGTATTTGTGGTTTTTCTTGTTGTCTATGAATGTTGTTCTAAATTGTGGTTTCCAATCCACATATCAGTAGAGTAGAATTGTGTCTCTTGTTTTTTAGTTTGCAAACATGAGCAGTTGCAATTTCTATCAAATTTCTATAAAGAATTAAAGATGAGTCTCGATAATCATTGGGAAAGTGAAACATTTTTTGTGGAACCTCATGGTACAATAGGAGGTATATGGTTTCGATGATTGTGGAAAGTAGATTTGTAAAAACCTACCCAATACTTTAATGCTTGATTAAAGATGGCAATACCAAAATTTCACTTTTCTGCTACTCATTGAGAGATTAATCTTTATTAAAAATGGAGTATGTATTATCGAGATATGATAATGTGAAGATTTTCACCTTTGGTGCAATGCATGCATTAAAATGTAACTACCATGTGGCAGATAATATTTCTCCCCATGTTCACTTTCACCATTGAGGTGGTGCAATATAAGCACCAAGGCCATTTGGCCCTACCATGTCACCCACTCATCCAAGGAATAATTATCTTACATTTAAATTAAGTTAATATTTAATTAATGAATTAATATTTTTAAGTTTATATAATTATATTAATATACTACTAATATAAATATATTTTAATTATAAAACCATTATTATATTAACAGTTTATCCACATGAACAATTATAAAGTGTCGAAGGTTCGGTAAATCTAGAATTTACCATCATAAAACTTAAAACATTTCCTCGATTGTTGTTCAAGTCAAACACCAAAGAATTGAGTTGAATACACATGGGTAAATATATCAACCCATTTATTGATTGCCGATGGGTAAATACCTCAACATTTTTATTAAAAGTGGTGTTGTAGCGGCTAAAACCACCCTCCAAAAATTTTCCTTAGCTTCGTTTTGAAGCCTCCCTACCAACCATCTTGAGCAGCATGTCTTGCACTGTCAAGTACATGAGATTTAGTGGTTTTCTAGCAGCATGAAAACCTATGCATGATGGATTGTTTTACTCCCCTCACAGGCTACTTCCCCAAACTTGGTCCAGCTACAGGCTAAGAAGCTCCCTTAAGAAATTGTGCAATTCTAGAGGGGAACCCGTCTTCCCTCCAAAAATTGCACAATCCTGACTAGCAGCCTGCTCGGCTCAGAAATTGCGCAATCCTGTCAATCAACCTTCCCAGGAAAACTCCACAATCTGACCCAGCAGGACTGCTCAGCTCATAAATTGTGCAATGATGGGCAACAGTCAACTACTCAGCCCAGAAATTGCACAATCCCTTTGGGCAGCCAGCCCAGCTCTCTGCCAGAAATGCACAAATTTCCCCCTCGGGTAACCAGACTGTTGCATGTACCATCACGTTGATTGATTCCACCCGAGACCAAGAAAAATTGACTTGCATGCATGGGTTACTTTTCCTCGAAATAAAAAAAAGCAACATGCAAAAGCATCCCTAGATTTTAGGGAGTTATTTTTAGCAGTTGGAGGTTACCTGCAAAGATCGTTTTAGAATATTTCCTCCAAGTTTTGCTTTTTCCTAGATTTGTGGCATGCACGTCATGAGCATCAAACTTAATTATTCGGCACTTCAGAGCTCACTTCTTCACATCGATCTTGGAGATCTGACATCCCACAACTCATCCAGAAGTCTTTGACACATCCAACTTAGCTATTTACAGGTAAGTCTGCTTAACTTATCTTTTGCAACATTTCTGTCGCTTTTTGTGTTTTGCCTTGTGTGAGTGTTGTCTGCTTGATTTCTATGAATGCTTTTTGTCGTTTGCATGCATATTAGCTTGTACTAGCACCGTTTCAGTTTTCGTTAGCATCTCACTGTTGTCGCATGCATGACACTATTTTGCACGAACACTCGCCGATTCGATGACTCACTTCACACACATGCATGTCATTCTGTTTTCTGAATCTTGCATTCACTATTTTCATGCACGATCATTCACTCATGTTTACACTCAGTATCTCCATGCATTCACATTCACATTTTTTTTCAGTTGCCCGTCAGCGGGTTTGGGCAACCTTGGCCCGAACTCTACCTCACCAAGACAACATTGCACAATCCTGGGAGGGAAGGCTCTGCCTTCCTCCCGAAAATGCACATTTCTGCCCAGTGGCTATCCTCTAGTCTTTCGTTGCGCAATTCTAAGAGGCAGTGACTATTGGCCCAAAACATTGTGCAATGCAATCACTGGGCTTGCAACCCTTGCTAGATAAAATTTTGCATTGCACAATCCCAGCAACCAACAGGCCAGTCTGGATTGCGCATTACATAATTCCAGTTTCTAGCCAGCCTCATAGCAACCCAGAATTCCTTTTGCGCTATTCTGACAGCTAGTCTCCTGCCCTCGCGGGAAAAATTGGGCAATCCTTTCCAGTGAATCCCCAAGTATGTCGCATGTCATCCCTCAAGTTTGCTTTGGTTTTCGCTGACATATTTCTTGCCAATCATGTCACCATGTCTCCAGATCTAGCAGGTGTTTTTCCACCTCTCAGCAGTTCAGGATCAATGGCCACCAAGAGAGCAGGATCAAAGGACAACGACGAAAGTGCAACTGGAGCAAAAATCGAGCGAGTGTCTACAAGTTTGCTGATCTATGAAGACACCAAGTTGATTGTAGAAAAGGACATCAAGCTGAAATGGAAGGAGTTCAATGATGCATCTGCAGGCACATTTCAGGAAGAACTCGAAGACCGCCAATTCTATGTGAACATTCAAAAATTCGGCTTGTATCAGTTGCATGCAGGTATCCCGACATGATGACATTGAGCAGTGTCAGCGGGACAAATATTGCTACCTTCAAGACACAGGATTATGAACAGATGTACCATATGTCAAAGCTAGTGATCACCATGGAGACACCCTTCAGCATACCCAGCAGCAATGCCAAATCCAAGGATATCTTGAAGAACAAGGTGAAGGAGTTGGCCAAATTTAGGATGACACCCAACCAGGTTTACAAGACAAAGATACTGTGGAAGGCATATCAATACTTGGTCATTTTTTCATGTCAGTTGTATGGCCAAGAGAGAACGAAAACCTTCCCGCAGAGTTGGGTGATTGCGTTTGACCAACTAGCCATTGAAGGCAAAGCATGCAACTGGTCCGACATGTTGGCTCTCAGGCTGAAGGAACAAGTAACAAGGGCTCGACAACTGCCCAAAAGTTAGCCAGGAGAAATCTACATGTCCACCTACATCTTGGATGCAATCTGTGCCTGTCAGTTGTTCTCGGGCTTGAAGTGGGCATGGACATCAACGAAGACCTCTACGAACACTTATTGTAAAATGTTGTTTGAATGCAGCTTCAGAGGAGTTATCACACAATGGTCAGATCATTTTCTAACCCCAGCGTACAAGATAATATTTGAACAGGATCCACCTTGCAAGTCAAAGGCAACAATGGAGGCACTGATCAATATAGTAGATTGGTATGCCTCATCGTCTAGCACCTTCATACAAATGTACAATGTGGAGAAGTCTCTGCATGTTTTACCGAAGTTTCCTTTGGACAAGCTCGGCATGCAGGAAGTATCTTGCCACATCTCGGTAGGATTGTCAGCTAGGCTACACCAGAAGAAGAAGGCACCTTGGCCCTCTCTTCCATTGTGGATCGGGTTATACGAGATACATAATTTCAAGCATGTGGATGTCGAAGTAGAGGAGATCAATAAATCTCCATTCGACACCCGAAGCTACAATCCGTATGACCCACATTGTTTTGTCAAAGATCATTGCGCAAGAGTAAACTTTTAGTGCATCCACGGGGCGTGTCATTGGGAAAAGGAGGACCCATGGAGATATTGTTACAACTTCTACAGGCCCAGTGAACCGATCGGCATCGTTGTGGAATGGTTAGCGAAGCAACATGAAGTAGCATCGAGGAGAGAACCAGTAGCAAAGGTAAACATACCAGTGTGCGACAAAGGTAAGAGGAAGATTGTCAATAGAGTGGAGGCATTTAAAAGTTTCAAGTTCCGAGTAGACCCACTTATGCAAAAAGCAACTTTGGCAATAGAGGCGAAGAGGCAATAGCGCAATAGGAGGAACGCATAAAGGAAAAGAGAAAAATGGAGAATAGAGGAAATGAAGAAGGAGTTGCACGAGTTGAAGGAGAAACCCTGGAAGGAACAGGAGCTTCATAGAAAGGAGAAGGAAGTGCAACAGGAACATGTACAATAGGGGGCGCAACATGTAAAGAGAGACAAAATTTCACCCGTACAAGTAGTCAACTCATCTGAACAGCTAGCACCAAGCATGCAGGGTGAGCAATCGCAGGAACAGGACTTTGCTCAAGAGATTGAACAAGCACTTGAGCAGATGGATATAGATATGGAGCAACAAGAGTTAGAGCAAGACATCGACCTCATGCCTCACCACCAAGAGGTCGACCCACCAGCTTCACCAGATCCAGAAGTGGAGCAAGTCCCAAGCGACCAAGGAGACACTGAAATCCTTGGAGACAATCTGGAGGGAGAGATGCACAACATCTCATTCAATGAGTCCCAACATAGAGTTGTGCAATCTTGCAGAGTGTCTACTCTAGATGATCACACATCTCCTATGTAGTTTTAGGAACGAGTGATCATGTCTGACGTGCATAAGCATCCAGCAGCATTGGCCGATGATACCAGAGCATATGCCGAAGCCACTAGCTTGAGTGTTCACTTCTTGATAGCTGAGAATGACCGAATGGCTAGGGAATTACAGACAATTGTTGGGCCTCCAAAATGTCTTCAAAATGACATCCACTTTCACCTTTATCGCCACCATTTCACTCACATGTCACATCTCCATAACCATATAACCTTTCATTAGCCACCATTTTCATAAATATATGGGTTAGGATCCTTATTTGCCAAAGTTATTTATTTTATGTGTTTAAAGTGAATTTATGATTAAAAACTAGGAAATTAACATGGTTTCATGTATCTATATATGTGATTTGAGTTTCATGACATGTGTAGGTTATTTGGAATCTTCCAAGGCACCCTTATGTGGCCTCCAATGCTCAAATTCGAATTCCCTTCAAAGGAGATTTCGATATGTGTCCTATTTGGATTGTAATTCTATGAGGTGTCTCATCATTTCCTATTTGGATTAGAACTCTATGAGACACCTAGGGGATATGTGTCTCATTGTGAGCTATTTGGTTGTAACTATATGAGATTTTAGTGGATCCTCATTAAATAGGGTAGCTTCTTATGTTTTTGTATAAATAGGAGAGCCTTCTCCTTTGAAAGGCATGTGTAAAGTTGGGGAAATGCTCACGTTTTGAATATAGAATTTGGATTTGGCACCATTCTCATGAGTGATGTTCACTTTGATTTGGTTATGCTTGTATATGGAGCTTCTTCACTTTCCATCCTCATACACTATTGGAATGGCCATCTAATGATCGTGAGATTTAATTGCTTTTATAGATTAAAGTTCATTTGCTTTCTTAGTATTAGCTTTAACATAAATATGTAATCTTTGCTTTCCAAAAACATCTCAATAGGGAAGATTCATGTATTTTATAATTGGATTATGTTTGAGGCAAGGGATCATAGTTATTTAGATTCCTTTCATGTTATATTATTTACTTTCTTAGATCAAACCATCAATTCATTGTATAATTGAATTAAAGATTAAGCCAAGAAGGTGACTTCAAATTGGGTGATTGAATGTTCAACCTATGCAATCATTGAGCTTTACTTTTTCATGCCTTTATATTTGCTTTTAAGATCCTCATTTAGTTGCATTAACTGATATTCCTAAAGATCATTTCAAGCAATTGATTTAACCATATTTCAATATTGAATGGTTGAATATTGAATACATGCAATTACTAAGTTATTTTCTACACACTTTACTTGCTTTTCTAGGACATTAGAAGTTAATGTATAAATAGTTGCTTACACCTCATCTCAAGAAGGTAACACTTCATAATTGGATGTTGGAGTAACTAAGTATACATTAGTTGTTTTTTATTTCATAGGTTAGTTGAATTTCATTTTTATTATTTGATTTCATAGATTAGATGAATTGGTTTTCGTTATTTTGTAGTTAGATTGATCTAAACTGAAAGACAATTTCTAGCACATACAATGCACGCATGCTTCACAAGTTTACGAAACCCCTGGGTTGAAAAATTAAATGATAGGAAATTACTTTGCCCCAACATTTTGGCGTCGTTGCCAGGGAAGTGTGCATAGGAACTAGCTTTCAGTCTAGAGTTCATATTTTTCATTTTTTCTAGATGCATGATTAAAGCATGTAGATGCATAAATCATTTAGTTGCATATCATATTTTCGATACTAACCATTTATGGAGAAAGGATCTAGAATGCAGTCCAAAGACTACATTGAGGAATGGTATGAAGAAGCAATTACGCCACAATATTCATTAATTCTTCAAGAGATCCTTGCGGCAAATCGAAAGTTCAAGTCGATTTCACATATCCTTACAAACAAACAGGTATATTTTTCAAGTTGGGATATGAGAATTTCAAAAATTCTAATCCGTAAATGGCTTCATTGGAAGCATGAATATACTTAAATAAATAAATTAAAAAAAAAAGGTTTTTAGATAAGTAGGAAAAATAAAAATAATTTTTTTATAGTTTTTAGGATAAATTTGATGTTTTGTGGTGCAGTAAGAACCACCCATCTTGTAGCGTATCCACCCCCTCCCAGATTTTAGTTGTTACACTCTACTCCTCCTGGGCAGACCAAAACCCGCTGAAAAAAATCTAAAAACATAGGCTGGAAAAACATTTGGCAAGCTATTCCAAAATGCCTTTGGTGGAAAGTGTGGTTGGCTCGAAACGTGTGTTTTTAATAACAGGATCCCGAAATCAGTGGAAGTGGCTGCCAAAGTAAAAGATCTCTTGTTGGAAATAGTAAATAATCCAACTTTTCCCCTCACTCTATCTGCAGAAGCCTCTATGTGGCTAGGACCCTGCGTGCCAGGAGAAAGGAAAGATCCAATCAACAAACCAATGAAAGATCCTTCTTGGTGCTTGCGTCTCACTGCAGGTGACTTTCTTAAGTGGTGGAAAGGGACCCCAAAAGCCACTATATTCTTTGATGGAGCGTCCAAGGGGAATCCAAGCACTCCAGGCATACGGGGTCTAATACTTTCCCCAGACAGATCGGAAAAAACCAGTTTCAGTTGGAGCCTTGGCATAAGCTCGAACAATCAAGCAAAGAGTTACAGCCTCCTAAAAGCTTGCCAGATGGCGAAGGAGTTAGATTACAAAACAATCCAAATTTTCGGAGACTCGGAACTCCTGATAAAGCTCTTAAACTCCGAAGATGATTTCAGCAACCCAGCTTTAAACAAAACCTTGTAGAGAATTCGAAACACTTTGAAAGATTTCGACACTGTTGACTCATACCATATTCTACGGGATTTAAACAAACAAGCGGACTCGCTGGAAAATAAAGGCTGCCTGCTGTCACAAGGTAATCTCAGCCTTAATGGAGGACCCTGCTCGATTCACCCTTTGCCTTAGACAATCTTCAGAAGGTAGAACTGCTACTCAGAGGGAGAGTGGTATGTGGCACCTTGAAAGCCACATTCAGGATTGCCATGTAGCAAACAGATGGAACATCAAGCACAAGGACTATCAAGCAGAAGAAACAACAACAAAATGTACAGTAGCAGATAGTAGAAGGAATAGTCGCAGAAGGAAAAACAACCAAAGGAATAGCAGAAGCAGAAGGAACATCAAACAAATCAAGGAACGATAGTAGAATCAACAACAAACAAAAGGAATTCTAGTATAAGGAACAACATCAGAAGTTACAGCAGCAAAACGAACAGCACCCGAAGAAACAATAGGCCGAAGGAACAGCAACAGAAGGAACAACAACCGAAGGAACAACAACCTAAAGAAACAGTAGGCCGAAGGAACAACAGACCGAAGGAACAACACCCGAAGGAACAGCAGGCCGAAGGAACAACACTCGAAGGAACAACAAACCGAAGGCACAACAACAGAAGGAACAACACCCTAAGGAACAACAGGCTGAAGGAACAGCAGTTCGAAGAAACAGCATCCGAAGGAACAGCGGGCCGAAGGAACAACAAGCCGAAGGAATAGCAGACCGAAGGAATAGCACCCGAAGGAACAGGAAGGCACAGCAACAGAAGGAACAACACCCTAAGGAACAGTAGGCCAAAGGAACAGCAGGCCAAAGGAACAACAGTTCGAAGGAACAACATCCGAAGGAACAGCATTCGAAGAAATAGCAGGCCAAAGGAACATCATCTGAGGGAACAGCTGGACGAAGGAACATCAACCAAAGGAACAACAGGCCAAAGTAACAGCAAGCAGAAGGAACAATAGCAGAAGGAATGACAAACTAAAGGAACAACAAAAAGAAAAACACAAGGAAAAGGCCGTAGAATTTGCTCTCCCAAAGATAAAATGTAAGACAGAAAGCAAGAATAGCCAAAGAACTCACATAACATTTGAATTAAAGCTTAGGGGAAGGGACGACCATGAGCTCATTCTCTTTGCTCAGTTTTTAAAAGCTATTGTCAATTGTAATGGGAGCTTGCTCCACTTTTAGCAATAAATACATTAACCGTTCTTGTTAAAAAAAAAAAAACTACCCATCTACTAACCCTTGGTAGGAAAAATTTGCAATAAAACAAATGGTTGAGAACAAGGAGTGCAAGTGAAGATCACAAACGATAATTTAAGGTATGAGATCAAGCCTTTTCATTTTATTTTTTTGCATAATTTATAGAGGAATCGATTGATAAAATCTTGACTATGCTAACAAAATAAAAAAATCTCAAGTATGCTCTCCTCCTGCACTTCGTGTGACCTGGAGGATCAGAAAAAGAAATTGTTTTGTTAGTATACAGAATGCAATTATGCAGTTAATCTTTGTTTAATCATTTCATTCGATTTAGTTTTACAATAAACTTTAAAATAAAATAAAATAGAAATAAAAATTAAAATTAAAAAAAAAAAAAAAAAAAAATTGTTGTGTTGTTTAATGAAATATATATGTATATTTTTAATTTTTTTTGAAAGTATAACATATATAATTTTATTAACAAATCAATACATAAAACACAAAACGAATGCATAAAAAAAAAAAAAAAAAACACAACAAATGCATTTTCTTTATTTTGTTTTGTTTAATGAAATATATATGTAAATTTTTAAAATTTTTGGAAATATAACATGTATAATTTCATTAAAAAAGAAAAAAATAAACAAAGAAATATAAAACACATAAAAAAAAATTAAACATAATAAAACAAAAGAGAAAAAAAAAAACCTTTAAATATACAAAACTTCAAGCACCATGTAGCTACCGCAAATTGTTGAGACTGCCCACTCACGACAAAGACAAAGTCAATTGGAGTTTGGTGTGATGTTGATAGATGATCCTTGAAGCACACATACAGTCATTTTCCCAAACCTTGAAAGGAAGAGGCATCAACAGATCTCTCTTTCTTGAAAGGCTGGACGAGGTGGTGCTGGTGAGAGACGAAGCAGTCCAAGAGAAGAATCAATGTTTGAAGTTCGAGTAATCTAGAGGCAATTAGCTTCCAGTTGATGCATCAGAGGGACTTCCAGGCATGGATTATTACGTGAAAATTGATAGTTGAGGCAAAAGTAGTGGTTTCAAAAGCATCTGTTCGAAATGGAGATGAAGATCCACCAGTTTATGATCCAGTTCTGTATCCAGAGCGAGCCAGCCCAGCCACTCAACCATGGCACCTCCACGCTAAATTGAAGAATCCTTCCAAAACCTACAAATCAAACCACACCAATTGAATTCATAGTGATTCCTAGAAAACACAGAACTTTAAAAAACGTTAACCATAACAGTGATCTGAGCATTTGCCAAAAATGCGTAACAACTAAAAAATGTCAAATTTTAAACACAATTTCTGGACAAATGAAAATGAATTTAGGAAAACTAATACATGGGTTTTTTTGGGAATAGGGTGAGTTAGATAACCCAAAAATGGTTTCCTCAATTTCATAACTGTTTGAGAGAAATCTAGGATTCTTCAGGACACTATTTCACTAACTGCGTGAGGAAAAAAAAACGGATTTAATTAATGCACAGAGACAACAGTGTGGCCATGCAAGAATCAAATCTGATTTTTGGAATGCTATGATAGTTTGAGGAATTGGGATTGTGATTTGCTATCACTAAATCCATGGATTCGCTGCCACAGAGGAAAAACGGTTTCTAATTAAATACACAGTGAATTGTTTGAACACGGCACAAGTGTTCAAAACGTACACACATTTCCTCCTCTCTCTTGAGCCTTAGAAAAAAAAAATTCGTTGGTTTTACATTCACTCTTTCTTGCTTATCCCACTCCACCAGTTCTTTCTCGATACTAAAACACTTGTTTAGCATTTACTGAAGTTATGCTTTCCAAAGACGCATTGCTTGGACCCTTGAACAAGTAAAGAAATTTATCCAGTTTGCTGAAAGAGGACTGAGTTGGAATACAGAATTTGGGTTTGAAGTTACATAAAAATATTGACAAAGATGAATGTTTAAATTGAGTGAATTGTAGTCAGTTTTTCCAATCTTGGAATAGATGGACAAATTTCTCATCGATTATTAAACTGAAGCTTTGTTTCACACTTCTTTTTCTCTTTAAAAAAAAAAATAATTGCTAATTTTTCTAAAAAAGGCATTGCAATTATCACTGGATTATGGTCTGGTAAAACACAACATTGCTTGTTGCTGTTTGAATTCATTTTTGGTTATTTACTGACTTGGGTTGTTTGTTCAGGATTTTAGCTACAGAAACTGTGTACATTCTGCAGCTAAT
Source organism: Pinus tabuliformis (assembly GCA_031772625.1). Taxonomy (NCBI): domain Eukaryota; kingdom Viridiplantae; phylum Streptophyta; class Pinopsida; order Pinales; family Pinaceae; genus Pinus; species Pinus tabuliformis. Next base: position 431,331,926 of record CM062804.1, read on the forward strand.
CGACAATTCTGTAGCTGGAAAATAATTTTGCAGCTATGCATTTAACTCAATGATTTATTTGTCAAACAATGAATTCTAACTAGAAATTGATGATCAACATGTCATTTCATCTGCTTACATCATCTTTCACTATAACATCATGTTTCCATGTCACATTTCACATGACAATTTTTACTGTTTCTTAAAAATTTCAAAACAGTCTAACTTTCTCATACAACATCGGAATTCGATGATTCAAGCATCGTTGAAAAGATCTCGACGAGATCTACAAAATGAGGAAGCTATTATCAGATTTTGAAACAGTAAAAAAATGAAAAAATTGCTGAAAAGAAACAACAGGTAACTTGAGGCACTACTTTCAACACAGGTATAAACTCTCTTGCTTTTCTTTCATGAACTTGTTTAATAGTACCAATTCTTATTTTTTATGTAAATGTCATTAATAAAGAAATTGATCACCTCTCTATTTTGATAAACTTACAATCCATTGGAGAAGAAGTACTAGTTTTTTGCAGGTTCCAAGAGGAAGAACAAATGACCATAAGCAAATAGTGTCTCTCAAAGACCACATTTATTTCACAAGAAAATGATCAAAGTAGCAATAGAGATGAAACATCAATGCATGAGCACATTCTAATGCATATCAGATCCAGAAGTTGCAAGCCTTTCAGATTTTAGTGTTTCCATTGCATCCATACTTCTTCAGTCAATAAACCTTCATCTCATTTCCTTTGCAGTCGCATTGCATTTCACTTAGTCAGTCAATAAAATTTTAATCTCATATTTTCCTGCGTTGTTTTCACTAACTCATAACCCATTTTCATAAAGACATTTAGCTCACTTACACGTTGATTTTTCCTTTTACTTTCCATTCACTTGTCATTTTCCTTTCCGTTAAATAAACTTTGATCCACTACAAAATTTTCCATTCATAGTCCTTCAAAATCATTGTTTCATGCTCGTGTTAGATGATGGAGGATTCCTTAAGGCCTTCCTTCTAACAAACCTTGGCCTGTCGACATCGACACATTATCAAGGTCCAAGGCTGGAGTCCTCATTAGTACCTTGAGGCTTGTATTCCTTAATGATAGACTCTCTCACCAACAATCATGGGAATACATCAATGTCCCTTGATCGTTGGATCTTGCAAGTGGCTCGACATTAGCTCATTTATTCACCCTTCGTGAGATGTACTTAGGTACCTTGGAACTCATTGACATTAATGGCGAGTTTGCCTCGCATTGGTTAACGACATTCATCAATGGTCGGTAATCCAATGACCTCTCTTCATGCTCGACACCGACACATTTATTCGCATGGCTAGAGTTGTACCATCGGTTTCATAGCGATTGAAGACTATATCATTTCAACATTTTGCAACAGATACAACAGATTTAGTAGCAAAAATAAAGAATCCACTTCACAACCTCATCCACCATTTATGCAACCAAGAAGCAGATGAGTTCTACATTCCATGATCCAGAAGTAGCCACGCTCTTCAATTTCCATAACTCATGCACATTGAAGGTAAGTGAAGGTATATGGTTTTCTAATTGTTAGTCATACAATTCCTTAAAATACTAAAACTGTAACTTTGGAAAATTCCTCACTTCTTTTTTTACATTATCATACCTTTAGTTGGGGGGAAGGGACATCATTTCATATTCATATATCATACACCATCACACATTTTCATTTCATCCTAACATACTTGTCCTAATCAATTATGATTGCATTATGATTCAAAAAGTTATATTATTTGCAAATAATGTCTAGATTAAGAGCACACTATACGGCTGATCTTAAAGATGCATTCTTAAATATGTTCAATGAATCTTGTTGCAACAAAAAGAAACAAGGTATTGAAACACAAGAACCAATACCAATTAGAATTTGGTTGAAACACAAGAACCAACCAAACATGTTGCAATTCAATGTATGACAAGGAATACTTTGCAAAAATAAATAAAATTGTCAAAAGCAAAGTTTAAGGACATATGATATAAGCCAAGCTCATTCAAAAGCAAAGACGTTGCAAGAAAATCAAAGGAATTAATGCAATATTTGCATGAGGACATGCAATTGCTCTAGTTGGGGGTATGTTGGGCCTCCAAAATGTCTTCAAAATGACATCCACTTTCACCTTTATCACCACCATTTCACTCACATGTCACATCTCCATAACCATATAACCTTTCATTAGCCACCATTTTCATAAATATATGGGTTAGGATCCTTATTTACCAAAGTTATTTATTTTATGTGTTTAAAGTGAATTTATGATTAAAAACTAGGAAATTAACATGGTTTCATGTATCTATATATGTGGCTTGAGTTTCATGACATGTGTAGGTTATTTGGAAGCTTCCAAGGCACCCTTATGTGGCCTCCAATGCTCAAATTCGAATTCCCTTCAAAGGAGATTTGGATATGTGTCCTATTTGGATTGTAACTCTATGAGGTGTCTCATCATTTCCTATTTGGATTAGAACTCTATGAGAAACCTAGGAGATATGTGTCTCATTATGAGCTATTTGGTTGTAACTATATGAGATTTTAGTGGATCCTCATTAAATAGGGTGGCTTCTTATGTTTTTGTATAAATAGGAGAGCCTTCTCCTTTGAAATGCATGTGTAAAGTTGGGGAAATGCTCATGTTTTGAATATAGAATTTGGATTTGGCACCTTGCTCATGAGTGATGTCCACTTTGATTTGGTTATGCTTGTATATGGAGCTTCTTCACTTTCCATCCTCATACAACATTGGAATGGCCATCTAATTATTGTGAGATTTAATTGCTTTTATAGATTAAAGTTCATTTGCTTTCTTAGTATTAGCTTTAGCATAACTATGTAATCTTTTCTTTCCAAAAACATCTCAATAGGGAAGATTCATGTATTTTATAATTGGATTATGTTTGAGGCAAGGGATCATAGTTATTTAGTTTCCTTTCATGTTCTGTTATTTACTTTCTTAGATCAAACCATCAATTCATTGTATAATTGAATTAAGGATCAGGCCAAGAAGGTGACTTCAAATTGGGTGATTGAATGTTCAACTTATGCAATCATTGAGCTTTACTTTTTCATGCCTTTATATTTTCTTTTAAGATCCTCATTTAATTGCATTAACTAATATTCCTAAAGATCATTTCAAGAAATTTATTTAATCATATTTCAATATTGAATGGTAGAATATTGAATACATGCAATTACTGAATTATTTTCTACACACTTTACTTGCTTTTCTAGGAAATTAGAAGTTAATGTATAAATAGTTGCTTACACTTCATCTCAAGAAGGTAACACTACATAATTGGATGTTGGAGTAACTAAGTATACATTAGTTGTTTTTTATTTCATAGGTTAGTTGAATTTCATTTTTATTATTTGATTTCATAGATTAGATGAATTGGTTTTCGTTATTTTGTAGTTAGATTGATCTAAACTGAAAGATAATTTCTAGCACATACAGTGCATGCATGCTTCACAAGTTTACGAAACTCCTCGGTTGACAAATTAAATAATAGGTAATTACTTTGCCCCAACAACAACCAACCAGGGAGGAGAATTGGTTAAAACATCCACCTGAGCAGAGTTGAAGAAGGCAATACTGGATGAAGTATTGTCCCTTGACATAGTCATGCGGGCATTGTATTCCAAGTTTGGTACCGTGCATAAGGTAGTGGTCCATCTCAACGACTGGCAGTAATGATGTGCGACGAGAGCATGTATCTTGTCAAACGTGCATGCTGTTATTAATTACATGCAAACATGGACAATGAGATACAAGGGATCCCCATTACACTTGCCCAAGATGACGAAGCCCAGAGAGGTCGAGCTAAAGGCACGCATCCAGACTCAGATCCAGAACTATGAAGATCTCTCGCAACTCATCACTAGATTGTGTACTTCCCATGCACGGGTATTCAGGAGCATGGATGTTGTTGTTCATGCACATGCGATCCCATCTATTGGGACACTCATCTAGGCAGAGACAAAGGCACAGGTTTGACTGGAGTTTGACTGGTACTTTGACGAGTTAATGTGCATAGCCACCAACCCAGACTTGGTGATCAGTGCAAACACCATGCATCATTATGTAGCTGGTCTGACCATGTTCAAGACAATGATGCGCACTTTATCAGGTGAGTTGGACAGAGGAGCCCAAGCAGTGTACCCGGATGCTATGGAGGCAAGAGTTCATTTCCAAAAAGATGTCATCACAGAGTACACGAACACCATCACAAACTATCAATCATGGCATCAGTTCGCCATCATTGACCACCATGAGGATGTCGAAGGGCTGGTCTTCCCACAATTATCTGAGTCATAGAGATTTCTTACATGGCTTGCTCAAGCCTATTTTGTCTCACATGGGTACATGTGAGATTTTATGTGATGTCTTATCAAGTGGAAGTTCAAGTGTCGAAAGTTGGATGTAACAGTCATAGAGTAGATGAATAGTCATGAAGAGATATGAACAATCAAAAAGGGGAATGTCAAGGGCCACCCCACCCTTTGCTATAAATAGTCCCTTATAACTCATTTTAAAGGTTTTTAGTCAACCAAGCTTCCGATAGGAGTATCTTAGAGAGAGCTTGGACAATATTGTAACAAGCCTTGGCTTCTCTAGTATGTATAGCTAGTATATCTCTTTGGAGGAGAAGGCGACAGTGGATGTAACGTTCCACTATCGGAACTAGTGGTTGTTCATGGTTGTATTGTATGAATGGAACTTACACTTATTAATATAACAGAGTTAGAGTGTTTCATGCATATGTTGTATTGTATTTCAGCTATCTAGTTTACTCTAAATGATATATGTATCTGTTTTCTTATGCATGCATGTGTAGCTATTTTTTGTATATGTATATATGAATCTTACTAAAATATGTTGTTGGTTTAACCATCACTTTGGATTGCTAGATTACTTGCCTTCCATGTTGTGATGCATCTTTGCTCGTGTGTTCTCTTCTTAACTATGTGCTTTCACAGGTTTCCAAGGGGTGCACTCACCTCACCCTCTATGTGTTAGAACTGCTCATGCACCTTCCTTGACTTGATGCATATGTCACACCCTTGCTACCAATAGGGACATATTTCTTGCGTCTATGCGAAACTGCGGTCAAGGCAATACCGTACAACCCACTACTGGGACTCCTACATCAAATGGTTTGACGTCTAGTTGGGAATTTTTACCAAGGAGATCCCCTGACATGTTGGCAGGTCCAGCACCGTCAAAATTTCTCCCGCTAGAAGGAAGGATAGATGACAAGTTGTGTCCTCTCATCCTGTTTTGAATCTTTGCACATCTATCATGGATTTTGTCACAGTCACCCCTCCACGATGTTTTTCGCATGCCGAACCTCTCAACATCACGAGGGAGTTTTTTGATCTCTTGTCTGAATTCACGTATGATGGTGAAGGTGAAGTGGCCTAGCCTATATTCTTACATGACTTCTTTTCCATGCTTGACAAGGAAGATGGATGTTCTGATGAAGAGGCCAGCCTGTTGCTTGCATACACACTTCATGAATCCCCACAACGGTCGTACTGCAACCCACTAGCTGATACCATGCACTCACTTGAGCAGTTTTGCGATCTCATTGAATCTACTTTCCATCGTTTTGATCTAGAACCTCTTGACCACAAACCATTACAACAATAGAAGGCCTCACATTAATTGCCTATGGATTTTTGGCAGCACTTCCGTGTTCTATAATTTGAAGCTTCGAAAATCTAGATGAAATTTCCTTATCTTTGGGATAGATTCGAATATTGTCTTAACAAAACGATCCATCCCAAGAAGAAGTTTGAGCCCAAGCCCCGCTCAACATACTTTAGTGATGGAGTTGCGCAATCACAGACGGATATGGTCGCTATCACAAGTGACTGTCCATCGGCCCCTCATCAAATATCTCCATCACTGCAGAGTGATGCGGGAGTGAAAGCACACACATCTGTTCAATTGTCACATCCTCCCAACATCACTTCGATTAATTTTCACGCAGTTTTGGTTGTGAGTCTATTGAGTTGTCACATGCATTTTGTACCTCAACCTCCATCTTCATACTAGGATGATCCTCTAGATGATACTGTCTTGTGTTCTTCCATTCCAGACTCTGCACTCATTGTGAACGAGGATCAAGCCATTGACGGAGTTGGTGTTTCACAACCAACATGTGTTGTCATTCATGAAGAGTATGATTGGGATCTTAAGCATCAACACTCGACGAAGGATGAGTCCCTTTTGTTTGAGCCACCTCCATTATTTCCTGACACATTTGATGAGCCTGCCATCCATGATTTCGCATGTGTATCTCCATCTATGGATGCACCCATTGTTGATCATTCGCAGGACGCACCAGATTTCATTCCATCATCCAACAACAGACAGGATAAACTATTCATTGAAAATCCACTTGACTTTTCATCTGCCTTTTCCAGAAACACAAAGGGTGAATTTGTCTGCTTCTCATCTACCCCTCTATTTGATTCATCAGATCATGAGGATGCCAATGAAATCATTGGTTTTTTTTACCTTAGCTGTCATGATCTATTTACTCATGTATTTGATCACTATGATGATTCTATCATAGTTGATTTTTCGAAGCCACCTATTTATGATGATCTATCTGTTGACGAAGTTGAAACCCCCAGACTGTCGAGGCACTTCAGCCCGAGCTGATGGTTATGTCAGGCCCTCGTTGTCCTGAGGTTGGTTTCACTTCTGATAAGGAAATTGTTGAAACACCCAAGGCTCCTCATCACTCATATGTATGCATTGAAGATCAATCTCACACACAGATCATACTTCCTTCACTCGAACTACACGATCCCATCGCTCATGCATTGGAGAAACCTTACATAGCAAGCACATGTGCACAATGCAATTTGTCTTTGTTTCTTTCATTTTCTTGCATGTCACGGTCAAGGGTATGTGTGTGCTTCATAGCTGCACGTAGTGTCGCACAACACCATGATAAGTCCATGAATTGCATCTCATGTACTTGCACTCACTTATGTTTTGTGGACACATTTAAACTTGGAGTGTGTTTGTCTTCATTGTTATATCTTTCATGTTTTCTGGTTCACATAGCTATGTTGTTCATGAACCATGCCTTCACCAACATGGGTCGACCAATGCACTGGTGGCTGCATTGGAAGTATCACTTCATGTGATTAGGCCCATGCACCGTTAGCTTAGGAGTAGGAGTAGTGTCTTCTTTTGGTTTGTTTTCTTGCATGCTTGTTTTCTTACTTACTTTACATGTTTGTTTGTTTGCTTGCTTGTTTTCTTTCCACTTTGCTTTTGCATTTAATTCTACTTCCGCTTGTTTTGTGTTTGTTTTCTTGTTTTGCGTTCATAGGTTAGTTTCGCATGAAACCATGTGTGACTCTTGAAACAAGTTGGGTAAAGTACAAGAGGACTTGTTCAGTTATCAATACGTGGTTATTTGTTGTTCGACCTCTGTATGAAGAACTTGTTATCTTCAGTCCATGATACGCTGATGGAAAATACGTACTGTTCGAAGTGAACCTTGGTGAAAACACAACGCTTGCATGCTAACTAGTGTCACATACTCTAGTCAGTTGTTTTTTGGGTTAACCCTTGTCAGCTCAGTCAAGTAGAGTAAGGTGAGGGGGAAAACCTTAACAAGCACGTCAGAGGTATATATAAACTACTTCTCTGAAGGAACAACCTCTTATTCTCTCAATAAGTCAGGATCCCTCTTCCACCTGTGAAATGAATAAGTTCTATGCACATGTTATGAAAATGAAAAATGAAAAAAATGAAAAGTGAAAAATTTTGAAAAATGAAAATGAATAAGGTGAAAGAAGAGAAAGGCTTCATGCACAAAGAGGTGATCCAAGTAACTCCACTGAGGTACTGACTAGGCTCGCTGGCAGTGGAGTAATGATTGCATTCCTCTGTGACTCCGTCGAGGTACTGTCCAGGCCTGCTAGTAGCGGAGCAACACCAGAGATGAAACTAATACTCTGACGACTATGCTACTTGTGCACCAATATACCCCTCATCCCCAATTGAAACAACTGTGTTTATTTGGCTTGGAATGTGTGTCGACAAACTAAGAGCTTTGCAGATGCTACATCTTACAATCAGAAAGGGTAGAAACCAAGACAAACTGAGAACTAAACAACACTTTGAGAGGTGTTAAACTTGCTTTTCACGAACAAGGTCCATTCAGAGAGCTGGAGTCCTACCAGTGTGTCTCCAAGTTTTGTAGCAACTACAACCACCCTCCAAAATTTTTCCTTAGCTTCGTTTTGGAGCCTCCCTACCAACCATCCTCAATAGCATGTCTTGCACTGTCAAGTACATGAGCTTCAATGGTTTTCTAGCAACATGACAGCTTGTGCATGATGGCATGTTTCATTCCCCTCACAGGCTACTTCCTCGGACTTGGTCCAACTGTAGCCTGAGCAGCTCCCTCAATAAATTGCGCAATCCTAATTGGAAGCTTGTTGGGCTCAAAAATTGTGCAATCCTATCAGTCAACCTTCCTAGGAAAAACTTCACAATCTGACCCAATAGGACTGCTCAGCCCAGAAATTGCACAATCCTGGGCAGCAGTCAGCTGATCAACCCAGAAATTATGTAATCCCTATGGGTATCCAGCCCATCTCCCTCCCAGAAATGTGCAAATTTCTCCCTTAGGCAAGAAGACTATTGCATGTGCCATCAGGTTGACCGGTTCCACCCAGGACCGAGAAAACTTGAGTTGCATGCATGGGCTACTTTTTCCCAAAATAGCAAAAAAAAACATGCAGAAGAATCCCTATATTTTAGGAAGTTATTTTTAGAAGCTGGAGGTTACATGCAAATATCATTTTAGAATCTTTCCTCCAAGTGACGTTTTTTCCTAGATTTGTGGCATGCACATCATGAGCATCAAACTTATTTATTCGATGCTTCAAAGCTCACTTCTTCACACTGATCTTGGAGCTCTGACATCCCATAGCACATCTAGGAGTCTTCGACACATCGAGCTTAGCTATTTACGAGTATGTCTTCTTAACTTGTCTTTTGCATTATTTCTGTCGCTTTTTGTGTTTTTCCTTGTGTGAGTGTTGTCTGCTTGATTTCTGTCAATGCTTGATGTCGTTTGCATGCATATTAGCTTGTACTAGCACCGTTTCATTTTTTGTTAGTATCTCATTGTTGCCGTATGCATGGCACTGTTTTGGATGAACGGTTGTCGATTTGGCAACTCGCTTCACACACATGCATGTCATTCCATTTTCTGAATCTTGCATTCATTGTTTTCATGCATGATCATTCACTCCTGCTTACAATCATTATCACCATGCATTCACATTCACGTTTGCTTTCAGTTACTCGTTGGCGAGTCTGGGCAACCTTGGCCCGGACTCTACCTCACTAAGACAGAATTATGCAATCTTGAGAGGAAAGGCTCTTCCTTCCTCCTAGAAAATGCCCATTTCTGCCCAATGACTGTCCTCCAGTCTTGCATTGCACAATCCTGAGAGGCAATGACTGCTCACCCAGAAAATTGTGCAATGCAGTCACTGGGCCTGCAACCCTTGCAAGCTGAAATTACGCATTGCGCAATCCCAACAGCTAGCAGAATAGTCTATATTGCACATTTCACAATTCAAGCTACTAGTTGGCCCCACAACAGCCCGGAATTCCTTTTGCAAAGTCCGGCAGCCATCCTCCCGAGAAAAATTACGTAATCCTTGCGAGTCAATCCCCAGGTATGTTGCATGTCATCCCTCAAGTTTGCTTTAGTTTTAGCTAAAATATTTCCTACCATGCATGTCTCCATGTCTCCAAATCTAACAGGTTTTCATCCACCTCTCAACAGTTCAGGATCAATGGCCTCCAAGAGAGCAGGATCAAAGGACACCGACGAAAGTGCAACTAGAGCAACAATTGAGCAAGTGTCTACAAGTTTGCCGATCTATGAAGAAACCAAGTTGATTGTATACAAGGACATCAAGCTGAAATGGAAAGAGGTAAATGATGCATTTGCAAGCACATTTGGCGAAGACCTCGAAGACCGCCAAGTATATGTGAACATTTACAAGTCTGGCTTGTATCGGATTGCATGCAGGTATCTAGTGTTCGCATGCGCAGACATATACATTGGATCGTCTTGCACACTGATCCCGAGATGATGACATTGAGAAGTGCCAGCGGGACGAAGTTTCTACCTTCAGGGCACATGGTTATGAACATATGTACCATATGTTGAAGCCAATGATCACCATGGAGACACCCTTCAACATACCCAACAGCAATGCCAACTCCAGGGATATCTTAAAGAATTGGGTGAAGGAGCTGACCAAATTTAGGATGACACCCAACCAGGTTTACAAGGCGAAGATACTGCAGAAGGCGTATCAATACTTGGTCATTTTTTCATGTCACTTGTATGGCCAAGAGAGCACGGAAATCTTCCCGTAGAGTTGGATGATAGCGTTGGACCAACTAGCCAGTGAAGGAAAATCATGCAACGGGTCGAACATGTTGGCTCACAGGCTGAAGTAACAGGTAACAAGAGCTCAGAAACCACCCAAAGGTCAACAAGTAGAAATCTACATGTCCACCTACATCTTGGATGCAATCTGTGCCTGTCAAGAGTTCCTGGGCTTGAAGTGGACATGGACATCGGCAGAGATCTCTGTGAACACTTATTGTAAAATGTTTTCTGAATGCAGCTTCAGAGGAGTTATCACACAACTGTCAGATCATTTTGTCACCCCAGTGTACAAGATGATATTTGAACAAGATCCACCTTGCATGTCAAAGGCAGCAATGGAGGCACTGATCGATATAGCAGATTGGTATGCCTCACCATCCAGTACCTTCATATGAATGGACAATGTAGAGAATCCTCCGCAAGTTTTACCGAAGTTTTCCTTGGACAAGCTCGTCATGCAAGAAGTATCATACCACATCTTAGCAGGATTGTTAGGTAGGTTGCACTGGAAGAAGAAGGCACCTTGGCCCGCTCTTCTATTGCAGATCGGGTTATACGAGATACAAAATTTCAAGCATGCAGATGTCGAAATATAGGAGATCAAGAAATATCCATTTGACACCCAAAACTACAATCCGTATGACCTGCATTGTTTATTGAAAGATCACTACGCAAGAGTATAGTTTCAGTGGATCCACGGGGTGTGTCATTGGGTAGAGGAGGACACATGGAGATATTGTTACAGCTTCTCTAGGCCCAATGAACCATTCAGCATCACTGTGGAATGGTTAGTGAAGCAACATCCAGGAGAGCACCAACAACAAATGTAAACATACCAGTGTGCGACAAAGGCAAGAGGAAGATTGTCAATAGCATGGAGGCAGAACAAAGCTGCAAGTTCCGAGCAGACCCACTTGTGCAAAAATCAGCTTTGGAAATAGAGGTGAAGAGGCAACAGTGCGATAGGAGGAATCTGCAAAGGCAAAGAGAAAAATGAAGAATGGAGGAAACAGAGAAGGAGTTGCATGATTTGAAGGAGAAAATCTGGAAGGAATAGTAGACGTGCAGACAGGAGAAGGAAGTGCATCAGGAATAGGTACATCAAGGGTGCAACATGTACAGATAGATGAAACTATGCCTGTACAAGTAGTCGACTCATACGAATAACTGCCACCAAGCAGGCAGGGTGAGCAATCACAAGAGCAAGACTTTGCTCAAGAGATTGAACAAGAACTTGAGAAGATGGGTACAGAAATGGAGCAACAGGAGTTAGAGCAAGACATCGACCTCATGCCTCACCACCAAGAGTTTGACCCACCAGCTTCACCGGATCCAGAAGCGAAGCAAGTCCCAAGTGACCAAGGAGACACTAAAATCCCTGGAGAAAATCTGGAGGGAGAGATGCACAACATGTCATTCGATGAGTCCCAACATAGAGTTGTGCAATCTCACAGAGTGTCTACTTTGGATGATCACACATCTCCGGTGTAGTTTGAGGAACGAGTGATCGTGTCTGATGTGCACATGCATCCAACAGCATTGGCCGATGCTACCAGACCATATGTCGAAGCCACTATCTTGATTGTTCACTTCTTGATAGCTGAGAACGAGTGAATGGCTAAGTAGTTATATACGACCAAGCATGGAGGAGAATTGGTTACAAAATCAGCCCGAGCAAAGTTGAAGAAGGAAATATTGGATGAAGTATTGTCCCTTGATACAGTCATGTGGGCATTGTATTCGAAGTTTGGTACTGTGCATAAGGCAGTTTTCCATCTCAATGGTTGGCAGCAGCAATGTGTAAGGAGAGCATGTATCTTGTCGAACGTGGATGTTGTTGTTGATTACATGCAAACATGGACAATGAGATACAAGGGAGCCCAGTTACACTTGCCTAATATGATGAAGCCTAGAGCAGTTGGGCTAAAGGCACACATCTGGAGTCAAATCTGAAACTATGAATATCTATCGCAGTTCATCACTAGTTTGCAAGCTTCCCATGCATAGGTATTCAGGAGCATGGATGTTGTTGTTCATGCACATGCGATCCCATCTATTGGGACACACACCTGGGAAAAGACAAAGGCACAGGTCTAACTAGAGCTTGACTCATACTTTGACGAGTTGATGCGCATAGCCACCAACCCAGACTTGGTTATCAGTGCAGATGCCATGCATCAGTATGTCAGTGATCCAACCACGCTCTAGACAATGATGCATGTTATCAGATGAGTTGGACAAAGGAACCCGAGCAGTGTACCTAGATGCTATGGAGGCAAGTGTTCGTTTCCAGAAAGATGTCACTACAAAGTACACAGACACCGTCGTGGACTACTAGTCATGGAATTAGTTCGCCACCATCGACCACCATGAGGGTGTCAAAGAGCTGGTCTTCCCACAGTTGTCTGAGTCATAGTTATTTCTTACATGGCTTGCTCAAGCCTATTTTGTCTCACATGGGTACATGTGCGGATTTTATGTGATGTCTTGTCAAGTGGAAGTTCAAGTGTCGATAGTTGGATGTAACAATCATAGAGTAGATGAAGATTCATGAGGATAGATGAAAAAAATATAAAGGGGAATGTCAAGGACCACCCCACCCTTTGTTATAAATAATCCCTCATAACTCATTGTAAAGGCTTATGGTCAGCCAAGCTTCTGATAGGAGTATCTTAAAGAGAGCTTGGAAAGTATTGTAATGAGCCTTGGCTTCTCCACTATGCAGATCTGGTATATCTCTTTGGAGGAGCAGGCGACAATGGCTGTAACGTTCCAGTGTCGAAACTAGAGGTTGTTCATGGTTGTATTGTGATTGGAACTTACACTTCTTAATATAACAGATCCAACGCATTTCATGCATATGTCATATTGTATTTCAGCTATCTTGTTTACTCTAAATGATATATGTATATGTTTTCTTACGCATGCATGTGTAGCTATTTTCTATATATGTATGTATCAATCTTACTGAAATGTGATGTTTGTTTAACCATCACTTTGGATTGCTAGCTTACTTGCCTTCCATGTTCTAATGCATATTTTCTCGTGTGTTCCCTTCTTAACTATGTTCTTTCACAGGTTTCCAAGGGGTGCACTCACCTCACCCTCCATGTGTTAGAACCACTGTTGCACCTTCTTTGACTTGATGCATATGTCACACCCTTTCTACCAATAGGGAAATATTACTTGTCTCTGTGCAAAACTGCGGTCAAGGTGATAACATATGACCCACTACTGAGACTCCTACACCAAACGATCTGAGGTCTAGTTGGGACTTCTTACTAGGGAGATCCCTTGACATGTTGGTGGGTCCAACACCGTCAACAAGGTGATGGGTAAATACCTCAATATGTGGCGGTAAAGGTTTGACATGTGAATTTTAGAGCTTGTCAAATTAGTCCAAACCCTAATCATCAAAATTTAACATTTAACTTTTTGAACCTTACCCATGATTGCCAATATGAACCTTGTCAAATTCTTGGTAAAATGTTGATGAATTATTTGGAGCACCAATGGGTTAAATTTTAGCAAGCTCTACAACAAATCTAAGAGAATTTAAAGAGGATTATCTCTTTTGGAGATTTTTTTTTTTTTTAATTTAAGATAAATATCCTCTACATTGAGCTCCAATGGTAGTAGATTGGGTTAAATTCTCCCTCATGATCCCCTTCTTCTTCTATATATGAAATTCATGAATGTAAGTAGATTATATGCATATTAATATTCTCATATGTAATTCATTAAAGAAAATTTCTCTCCTAGGATGGATTATTACCAAGGTTGATCCCATTCACTTAGGTCAACAAGTTTTTTTTTTTTGTAAGATATTTACTATTATGCTTGCAAATTCAGGAAATCATACAAAATTGATAAGCTTGGTCGGCTTGACTGATAGCCTGACCACCTGCAAAATGTTTCTGATTTAGAAGGATTGTACTGTCTCATACTTTTCACCCTATCGACCTAAGTATTCGCATTATTTACAAATTTTATGGAAAAACACTCCTTGAAGGAGCTGCTTGAGAGACAACTAACCAATTGTCACCTAAAACCCTGAGCTGAATAGAAAAATTGACAAGCCCACAGAGCTAATAACCAAAAAAAGTGACAAAAAAACCCCAACATAGACTTAGCTGGGTTGGATTAGTCCTTCTCAACTATGATGCGATTCTCTGGTGTCCCTCCAGTAGGAACACCCTTGATTTTCACCTGTTCGGCATACATGTCTCCATGCTCCATTTTGTTGGGGAGTGCACTATGATTCCTGACCAGTTTCTTTGTAGCTCAAAACTTGAGTAGCTTGTAGTGTAGAGAGTCTTTAGTGACAAACTTCCCATGGTGAACCGTTTCAACAAAGATAGTAAATTTATCATCCAACATATCCAATTTTTTCTCCAAAGTATGTTTGGCCTGAATATTCTCTTAAATGGCCAAATCCATGATGGTTTTCATGGTCCAAGTAAGCTCAATATCCTGAGTAAAGAAGTTTTCTCTGGATCTGGTGAAACCTGGGTCTATAATCCACCTCAAGTGTGTGCCCACCTCCTTTGTATTGGTATGCCTCCTCATTTCAGTGGCTTTCTCCTCCTAGTGATTAATATGCTCTTGGATCTCCTAAGGGATGGTGTTATAGTAATTTAAAGTAGCTTATCGGCGACCATTTTGTTCTTGGTTCTCATATTCATGTCACCCTTAACAATCAGTCTACGTTTTTGCTTGTTGTTTGACAACTTGACGAGGGACCATGGGAAGAATGCAAAGTGCGATCCATACTTGGTTGATCTTGAGGGAGAAGATGGACATGTTTGTGGCATAAAGAGTGTCGAGCGGGGGAGAAAGAATGAGGATGGAACTAATTTGGAAAGGGGTTTTCATAAGGATTCCAATATTTGAGGAGGTTGAGGAGAATAATGAGAACATTAATGTCAAAAAAGCTAGCTTGTACAATGAGATCAACCTTAGGGATGGAATGATTCATTCTATTAGTGTAGGGGTGAGGAGGGAGGCAATTACAATCCAAAGACATTTTGGAGATCAAGGTCACATTAAGGAAATCACTACGCATGGTGCAAGTGATGGAGCTCATCGAACAATCCTCAAAGGTCTCATAAAATTCAATTAAGGTGATTTGAAAGTCGGTAGGTGGGTTTGGAGGCTCATTAATACTGCAATTGTCTCCGTTCTTTTGATTAATATCTTCACACTCTTGATGAAGAGGGCCTTTAGTTAAATCATACCATTCATGGGAAGTTAACACAATGATGCCACCTTTTCCCTTGATTTCCAACCAATTAGCCATGGAATTGACCTTTCTTCAGACTGCCTGGATGTGGACCCCTCCTAAGTTGATGATATGATGTTGGATGCGTTGGAGTGTTTTCATCAACCTCTAATTGGCAATCACTTTGCTAACTGGAGTGTCGTGTTGGAGCTTACATGCAGCTAATGTGGCCAATGTAGAGCCTCCCTTCATGATCAACATAGTGAATTTCTCGTCCCATACAATTGCGAGCATGTGCGCCATAGCCTGAAGCTTTGAAGCATTGTTGGTATTGATCTCCAATTTCCCATATAAGATCCATAGAATTTAAGCCATGTGATTTTGGAAGACTCCATCGAAGCCTGCAACTCCAGAGTTACCCTTGGAGGCCCCATCATAATTGATTTTAATGACGTTGGTGCTTAGAGGGGACCAGGTACCAGGGATTTCAGGTCTAGTAGAGGGGTTTTTGGAATAGCGAGGGGATTTTTTCCAAATCCAAAATTTGAAGGATGCAAAGGTCTGGAGCATGTGGAGGGCCTTTTATCGGGGGTAGACTGGAGAATGAGACCGATTCTCGAATAATCTTCTTGACTTTGGTAAGAATAAATTCCATTTATGTTTACAAACTTATAAATATTCTTGCATTTCTTTATTTCCATATTACCCAACAAAGGGATCTTGGAAATAGGTTCTAGGCTCTTTTTACCACCGAGTGAGAAGTGATGTGAGGCCGCTAATTATCTAGCATGTCTTGAAATGAAGCTTTGTTCCTGTTTGTTGTCCTAAAAATTTCAGCCCCCCATTCCTAAAGAGTTGAAGCATAGACACAGGAGTTCAAAAGATGATTAATGGATTCACCTTAGTTCTCATAAAGAAAACATCGAGATGGGCCCAAAAACCGTTTTCTCCAAAGGTTGTCCCAAGTTAGGGTTTTTCCATGGAGAACTAGCTAAGTAAAGAGAGTTGTTTTCAGCCATTGCTACAACCTATAGAGAGATTCAACGTTGACTTTGTTCCAATTAACTATGATTGGAAAGATAATTATAAGCTTCCTTGAGGTTGAAGACACTTCCAAAGTTCTTACCCCACCTTAGTTTATCATCTTCCCGATCCACCAGGATATGGCACTCCTAAAGAAGCTCCTCAAAAGAGTCCCAATCAAAATTCTCAGGAAGGGGCCGCCAGTCCGGTTTGGTAATCCATTCTCTCCATCTACTCCCTTGAGGGGTTGGTTTCTGGTAATGAGCCACCAAAATTTTCCCATTACCCTATATTAACCTTTGCAAGGGAGCATGTTTCTCTTCATTTAAATTCAAGAGATGTTTCCATACATCCTCCCAGAAGAGAGCAATCTCCCCATTATGGATCTCACAAAAGCTAAGCTGCTAGATTATCCCTCTGTTCTTCTAGGCATGGTTCCAGATGGTTGATCCCGAGACCTATCCTGAAAGTCGAATGAGATTCTTTTGTGGATGTTTAGGGGCATATTTAGCCTTCCAAAGTTAAGCCCAGGGGGTGGTGGGGATGTCTAACCACCTCCACCAGGTTTTTTCTCCTCAGGAATTTCCCATGATCTTCATGTCCCTCAAACCAAGCCCACAAACTTGCTTTGGATTACAAAGCTTATTGCACCCAACGAGGACCCATTTTATTTTCTACTCTAATCCTCCCTAAAGAAAATTCCTTTGGATGATGTGAATGGTGTTCATGATAGTTTTGGGGGATGAAAGGGAAGAGGAGAGATATAAGGGAATCTCTTGGAGAATATATTTGACTAGAACAAGAAGAACAACCAGGTTGAAGACATGATGGTCTAGTTGTCGAGTTTGTTTTGCAATCTATTTAGGAGGTATTTCCAGGTTGACTTCCTTAAGGGCTTATCAGTGAGATGGACTCCAAAGTATTTTGAGGGGAGGGAGATATTATGGAAGCCAAGGATTTTGATAATATTTTGTTGGATAGGGGGTGGGGTGCTGAAGAAAAAGTTTTTTGATTTCTGTAGGTTGAAAGTGGTTTCAGAAGCTTCAGAGAAGAGGTCCAAAATATGCTTAAAGTTTCTAGCCTTTGTCATAGTAGGGACGCCCATGAGAAGGGTGTCATCAACAAACTGCTGATGAGTGGAAGCTAAGGGGTTGGTACATTGTTTTAATCTTGTTAACTAGTGATTGGTCTAGGGATCATGAATTGATGTTTTGAGACCCTCCACCATGAGGATGCAGAGGAAAGGGGATAAAGGGTCTCCATCCCTGATTCCTCAGGTAGGCATGAAGGGATGTGCATGTGCTCCATTTAGGGGAATGGGGAGAAAATATCCTAAAACTGGGGCCATGATCCAATTAATATAGTCCTTGTGGAAATTGAAAGCTCTGAGAAATTTCTGCATGTATTGCTAGCTTATCTTGTTAAATTCTTTGACATATCGAGCTACATTAACATCCCAGGATTCTTCAAGGTCTAAAACGAGTGGATAGTCTCATGAGATAAAATGATACTGTCCAAAATCTATCTCCCTTCCACATATCATGATTGGTTGGGAGAGACCAGAAATGGCAGCAACTTCTTGAGCCTATTGGCTAAAACCTTAGAGATGATCTTATAGATCACATTGCAGAGAACACTAGGTTGAAATCGATCTGGGGTGTCTACCCCCACTTCCTTAGGAATTAGGGTTATAAAAGTTGCATTGAAGGCCCCCAACATTATTTTATTTTTCCTTGAATATTCCACTATGGCATGGAATTCCTCTTTTATAGTTGACCAACAGGATTTGAAAAATTCAGTGGTGAAGCCATCATGTTTAGTAAATTATGCATTACAGAGCAATGGAAAACATAAAATATTGCAGAAATATAAACAAAAAAAACACTTAAAACAAGAAAGACATAGATATATGTGGCTCACCCAATTTGGGCTATGTCCATGGAGAAACACCAAGTCCCTCCTTTTATATTATCCAACAAAATGAAGAGATACAACCTACAACAGATCTGTTGTAATTGCCTCTTCGCTCTCACAAATTATCATCTTTCTTTCTCGCTCAGCATACACATCTACATAGCCGCAATATAATTACCTCATTTATAGCAAGGGGTTTCCTTCTAGGGAAAAAACCCTAAATTAAACATAACTTCTATCGTTAGATTTCCGCTTAATGAACGGCCCAGACTGACTATGAAATTACAACATTTTACAAGGCAATTTTACATCTATTTTTAGCTTCGGGGGCGCTATCCCCAATCCCCCGCCAGGGGGGGCTCCTAAAGATTGATGCTGCCTCCCCATGGAGCCCCCTTATAGGCAAATAACGGGCGGCGTTTCCGCCCCATTACGAACTGGGGTCTAATGCGACAATAACTTTGAATAAAAAAGATAATCAGGCTCCACACCCAACACATCCATCCCAGGGGATTTTCTTGATGGAGTTGATATAACAACCTCCTCAAATTCTTGCACGGTGACTTCTTTGAGGAGCATGGTGTTATGCTCTTGATTCAGACTTGTGGGTATATTGTTGACTATTTCCCTGATGGCTTGGGACCTATCCATATTGGGATCCTCCAGGAGGCATCCATAGAAGGTGTTTAGTTCCTCAGATATTTCCTCCTGAGTGCATGCCATTTCTCCATCTGCTTTTTTAAGGGCTAGAATCCTATTGGTCTTCCTATGCTGGATCATGGATCTATGGAAGAACTTGGTGTTTCTCTCCCCACATTTTAACCATTGAATTCTGGATTTCTGTTGCCACAAATTCTCTTCTTGCTTGGTTCTTTCTTCCCATCTTCATTGCAGATCTCTTTCCTCTTGCTTCATTTGATATGTGATTCCATGTTGGATAATTTTTTGCTGAAGATCCTCTACATTGTTCTCCAGATTTTTTTTTCCTTAAGAATGTTACCGAAAATTTATTGATTCCAATGTTTGATTTTACTCTTGATATACTTTAATTTCTGTTGAAATCAAAAGATTATGGAGCCTTTTTGGGGAGGAGTTCATCCCACCATTCCTTCAAGTTGTTCTGGAAGTCAGGGTGGTCCAAAAAAAAAATTCAAATCTGAAGGGTCATCTGGGGCCTTTTGAGAGACATATCTTCAAGGCAACGAGCTAATGATCTGAGCCAACATGGGGCAGCATTTTTCCATATATCTCCGAGGTCACAAGGCGAATGGATTCCGAAATTAGGAATCTGTCAAGGCATGAATCTATTTGTCTTTCCCCACCCCTTTCATTATTCCAGGTGTGAACACCATTGTTGGTATACATGTCCACCATTTCCCACAGATCTAGGGACTCCCCAAAATCCCTTGCATCCCTATCCAATCTCTTGATACCTCCTTTTTTCTACAACAGGTTAAGGATCATATTGAAATCTCCACCTATGATTTTGTGGGGGTAAGGCAACTCATCATTGATTTTCCTTATGGTGTTCAACATGTGGATTCTATCATCTACTCTGTGTGATCCATAAACATTGGTAACACATATTATTTTAGGAGCTCCTATTATTTGAAGGACAACTGTAAGGGAGTTCTGGGTAGCTATTGATGTTTTGAGCTCAAATAGATTTTCATTCCAGAGAATTAACTGTCCTCTTGCCATACCACTTGCGACATTTTCTATGTAATTGTAGCCCTTCCAACACTACTTTTGAAGAGCTAGCATATCCTATAAGACTATTTTTGTTTCCTGGATAATCACAGTCTCTGGTTTGCTGGCCATTAATATTTTTTTTTTTCCATTTAGACCTCTAATGTTCCACCAAATTGAATTCATTGAGAAGGTATTTGAGGTAGTGTTAGGGCTCTTACCTTTCCCTCGTTTCTAAACCTTGCTCCTATTTCTTGCAGTAGTTTTCTTGTTGTTTTCCTACATCTTTTCCTTCTTGGTATTTTGGGATTGTATTGGTCACCTGGGATGCAGAACTTTATACCCTTGTTGACGTGGTCTCCATACTTCCTCTTTGTTGTAGCTTTCTTGAGATTCTCTTGATATAGGTATGTTCCCTCTATTTTCTATATGTACTCCTCTGAAATGGATTCTAGGCCACATTTCTCCCAGACCTCAATAATCATGCTGAGGTCCATTCCCCCTAGGGCCTCTTTTATCACTTCTTCCTCCACTACGTCATTGATGTATTCTTACTCCATTTCTATATCATCCGTACCCTATCCAACTTCAATATAGACTTGCATGGGGTTTGGATGATTGGTCCTGAGTTTGGTGATTGAGCAGTGGTTTCTCTATGGCACATTCCTTAACTATGGTTTATTCTTTTTCCTGTTCCTCCCCTACAACTTAAAATTTCTTCTTATTATCTTAGGACTTTGAGGTTTTTTTCCCTTATGCCCTTAAATTATTTCTATTCCTAGGTTCCACTCTCATGAAGCCTTGTTCATATTTCTTTTTCTGAGATTGAGGATGGGTGGTTTGGGAGACATTTTGAGGGAAATCCCTAAATAGGTTCCCGTGTTCAAGACATTTCCTACATATGAAAGGTGTGTGTTCATAATCAATACTCTGAAGCCACACCTCATCCCTGAACAATAGATTGATAGCCTTCGGAAGAGCACCTGAAACATCTAGGTAAATACAAATGCGAGCATATGAAACATAGTGTCATACTCTTGTTCCTTTATACATTTTTATGTATTCACCCATCTCACCTCCAATTCCTTTTAGGACCAATGGAGACCAATAATAAGTGGGAAGGGAGTCTAACCTTACCCAAATAGGTACCATTGTGAAATCATCCTTTTCAAGGGTGAAGTTCTCTTTCCAATAACACATGTATAGGCCAACTAAATTAAAGAAGTAGGGGCCTCCATCAAATATATCATCCTTGTCCTCCAGAAGATCAAAAATCACTTTGAAGAGCCATTTGGAGCCTAATTGAAGCATAATATCCCCATGGGGCGCGACTTCATTTGGATCCACGAGTTAAGGATTTTCTATGTGGGCCAAAAGACCATGAAATTACAAATAATGGCATGCTCTTGCATATAGTCTCTGTAAGTTGCAACATTAGGGTCCCTGATGTCCAGAGTTGGTATCTTCTTTGAATTGGGTTTGCATGGATTGATGACTTATGGTGGAGTCTAAGCTTTACCTATGGAGCTTGCAATATGAGAGTTGGATTGTTTTTCATAGGTTTTACCTGCCCATCCTTCTCTTGGGTGATTGAAAATGGGTTTCTTGAAATATTTGTAAGTGGTTAACTTAGTGAAAACAAAAAAAAACAAATAGTTTCCTTACCTTTGCTGGCAACAATATCGTTGAAGGAGGGGGCCTATGAAACCCCTCCTAAAACTTCCATGGTAGCGCTTAGAGCAGAACCCTAGGGTAGGTCGCGGATGTCTCCCATGTGCATTGTATGCTTCCTTTATTTTTTGTCTTACATGGTAAACAAGATTTTTTACCAACATTTATTAACCCTACAATTTATGGAGTCATTGCTTCATATACATAAGTACTTATATAGTTGAAGATTCAAACCCAATTTGTAGTAAGAAGTTAGTAGGAGTTACTACTCACCATAAATTACTGCCCACCATAACTTAAGCATCAACCATTATTTAAGAAAGTTACTTGTTACCATAATTTAAGAATATTAAACATTACAAATTTCATTGCACCTCCATAATAACCAAGTTTCTACCAAATTAACTATGTCTCCATTAATTATCTAGCCCTAGATTTATAGTATGTATTTGGGATATAAATTAATATATGTTTACTCTAGATAAATACTTACACTTATATGGGTTTTATTGAAATTTATAACAAGTGATGTTACTCCTCACACAAGCTCAATTATTTACATTATACCAGACCCACACCTTACCCATGTAACTGTGAAAACAGAGGAGGCATCAAGTGAAAACAATGTACACCATTAGATTACCATACCAAATTTGTATGACAATTTAACTTCTATAACAAATTCTAGATTCCATATTAGATAAAACGTACATTTTCCATCTCCAAGTTTACCAACAAAATTCAAAGAGAAAATGAACAATAATCATACAAATCAAAGGAAACACTTATATGAAATTTCAAGCTAGTAACCAAGGCCTAGGAAGGAACCTTTTCCACCCAATCATAGGCTCAACTACACCAATGATCACTACAACTAGCCACCCCCTGCTATGTTATGATACCATAAGGGGAAACTATGAACACTAGATATTTGGAATGGGTGAAGGAAATTATCCTTCACAAAAACAAAACATCAGGGAACTCTTATGCTTGTTGAGCCTAGGGTCTCTACAAATCGTAAATGGATCTCAACTAGTCAGTATAGCCATACACAAATCCCTTCACTGCTCTAAAGTTCCTTAGTGATTTCCTTGCCCACTATTTATCATACTATCCTAACATACATCAATTCATGAGCCCCATTATTGAGTTAAGTTCCAAAGATCTCCATTGAGTGATGAGAATGCAAATTTCATTTTCTTTTTGAGAAACCAAAATACACAAACAAATGTTTCAATCTGTGATTGGCACTTTTCTAGGGATATTTGGGCACCCAAAACTCTGTATTCATTAAAGAAATTTTTAGACTGCATGGTATATTTTAACAATATAAATTACCTTGTGAGTGGATTTTACTAGGATGAAATGAGTTGCTTTGCTTAGATTTTCCACCAGTACCATTATTGCATCGTGTTGTCTCATGGTTTTAGTTAATCCTGTGATGAAATCCATAATTATGGTTTCTTGATTCCATTCTAGAATTGGGATATTTTGTAATAAATCTGTTGGATTTCTATGCTCATCCTTAAATTAGCGGCATTCCAAACATGTAGTAATATATTTCCTGACTTACTTGTTCATATTAGGCCAAGAATATAACTTCTTCATGGTTGTAATCATCTTCTGAAAAACTAGGGTGAAAAAAGGATGCCTTTTTTTCCTTAGCCAACTGATATTCTAAACATTTTGGACCATCCATACTTTCCTTCAAGCATTCCTCTATGTGCTTAAAATGTGATATTTATACAAAGTACCTTTTATCCTAATTCTCAAACCAGTCTCATAAGTGTTGATCGCTACCATATGTATTACATGCATGTCGGGGTTTAATGCATCTACCACACACTTTTCTTTTATTTTTATGTGTCAAATATCAAATCCATATTCATTAATGAGTGCCAACCACTTGGCTTATCTGACAATCAAATGGGGTTGATCAAGAAAATACTTAAGCTCATGGTAATTAGTCATTAACAAAAATTTGTGGTTGAGAAAATAATGTCACCACATCTTAGGGTGTGGATAATATTAGAGTTCCAATTCATGTGTGACATAATGCTTCTCTTTCTCATTTACCTTCCTAGAATCATAACTAATTACTATTCATCTAACAGAATAATTCTTCCTAACCCTTCCTTTCACACATCAATGCACACTAGGAAATATTTGTATGGATCTGCAACCTTCAATACCAATGAATTGGTAAGGACGATGTTGATTATTTCCTTGGGAATTTTGTTGCATATATTTCTCCTTTTATTCATTTTTCTATTCAATCAAAAATCAAGAATTTCTCCAAAATTGATTCTTATAAATGTGTAAACATTGAACATAATCTTGTACATAAACCTTTAGATAATAAAATTTGGTTTATATTCTTTGATGATTCCAAATCTAATGGTGGTTTTGGAGTAGGTTGTATATTACATAGCGCTACTAGAGAGAGAACTATGCTTGCTTGTAGACTTAATTTCTAATGCAGATTAATGTAGTTGAGTACAAGGATTTGATATAGGGTCTAAATAAGGTCATCAACATGAAAATATAATAATTCAAAGTATTTTGGGTTTCAAAAATAATTGTTAGACATGTGAGTAACACTATTATTCCCTTGCGTCTCTAAATATTTAAATAATTATCAACATATCATACTTGATCTAATCTGTCATTTTTCTACATTTAACATTAGCGTTATCCTGATAGCACAAAATGATAATGATGACCTTCTAGTCAATGTTTCCTCTAAGATAATACCTATATAGGAATTCATCCTAGATAGATTTTAAATTGAGCTACTATTTGGGCCCTTTGTGCTTGACGACATATATAATTGGAGAGTATTCAATGATAATGATGATGATGATACCTTAAATTTTCTCACCTTAGAGGAAACCTATTCAAACTCTGTCACTGATGAATAAATCCATGATAAAGAGCTCAATCAAGCATCCTTAAATGAAAAATCCAAGTTTGAAAATGTTATTTCAAGATCAATAACGAAGCTATAATATTTTTATGATTTAAAGATCGTTTCAAGTAACCCATGAACTGTAAAATTAATAGTTCTTCTATGCAATGTGGCGTAATCAACTTAGGCTCAAAATAAAACCTTCAAAATGTTAACCTCATTCTAGGATATTCATCCTTAGAGCAAGTTACATTCATCCTGTTGTTAAAACAATATAGATATGTATTTTCTTGGTCTTACAATGACTTGAAAACCTATGATACTTCTATAATATAGAAAACTATTAATTTGATTCCTGATTCAAATATTGTTCAACCGAAACTAAGGAAAATTCATCCAAACTTAGAACCACGAATCAAAGAGAAGATGAACAAAATTCTTCAAGCAAAAATAATTTTTAAAGTTATACCTTCCTAACATGTTTCTAATTTAGTTGTAGTGAGAGAGAAGAATTGAGATATAAGAATTTGTATCAATTTTAGAAAATTAAGTAAAGATTATGAAAAAATAAAAATTTCCCCTTCCCCTGTGAAGCAAATACTGCAATCACTTGCTGGATACAAAATCATGTCATTTTTAGATGGGTTTTTGGTTATAACCAAGTTATTGTTTCTCCAGTTGACCAATTAAAGACTAAATTCCGAACAAAATGGGGCACATGTGCTTATCACAAAATGCCTTTTGGTTTGATTAACACTAGTGCCACATTTAAAGAAGCGATGAATATAGCCTTTAGAGGGCTAATTAATAGATCGATAGTTTTTTAATTTAGATGATGTATAAGTATATTCAAAGAAAATATCTGATCACCTGAATCATCTTAAGAAATTTTTTATAGATGTAGAAAATATGGGATTTCTCTAAATCCCAAGAAGTCATTTTTTGCATTAAATGAAGAAAAAATTCTAGGATTTATTGTCTCTAAAATTGGAATTGTAATTGTAACATATAGGGTAAGATATATCATAGATTCCTTTTCCTCACTACAAAATTTCCATGTGGTCCTTCTTAGGATAAATTAACTTTAAAAGGTTTTTTGTGCTTAGTTTTTCTCAAATTGTCTATCCCTTACAAAGTATGATTAAAAAATAATTTTGTATTTAAATGGAACTCTTTGGAATGAGAATCCTTCAAGTTAATAAAACAAGCCATCATTCAAGCTCCTACTCTTATATTGCCTAATTTTAACAAGGAAGTCATCCTTTATACATTTTCATTTGAACTATCATGTGCAGTCGTGCTCACACAAAGAAACAATCAAAATTTCGAAGTCCATATTTATTTTTATGAGAATAGGCCTACAAGGAACCAAACTAAACTATTATGATGTTGAAAATAATGCTTATGCCATTGTTAATGCAGTTTAGTGTTTCATAACATTCTTACTTAAATCGCATACTAAGATTATTGTTCCATATCCATTAGTTAGACATTTGCTAGTTCATAAAGGTATAGGTGATAAAATAACACATTGGTTGATGACACTGCAAGAAAATGACCTAGATCTGAAACCTTAAAAAAAATTCAGAGGTCAAGGCCTATGTAGATTGGATACCAAACCAATAGATTCTGAATGCAATAGATCTCAAGATGATCAAGATGACACAAATATTCATCAAGAAGTTCAATAGGTAAACATGATTCATGATTCATGGAATTCATATCTAATATACTTTTTATCTCATGGTTATGACTCTCCTCATTTAGAAATTAAGAAAAGGAGTATTGAGACTAGAATCCAATCATTATCAATTAATAGATGGTGTATTGTTCTAAAGAAATTATGATTCAATTTACTCAGGTGTCTTGAAATATATGAAGTTGAAAAAGTGTTATGTGACTTACATAATGGTCCTACAGGTGCATATTTTGGTGGTAACGCCACTGCTCATGAAGTTTTGCATGCATGATATTACTGGCCAACCTTGTTCAAGGATGCTCATGCATATACTATAAAGTTTAATATTTTCCACACTTCAACTAGAAGATAAAATAAACCTTTTTTTCCACTTCAGAGATTCGTTGTCGAAGAACCTTTCGATCAATAGGGGCTAGATGTTATTGGTGAGATCACACCAAAATATTCCAAATAACATAAATACATTTTTAGATCTACAAACTACCTCACCAAATGGGTGGAGGCCATACCATTGAATATAATAAATTCAGAACATGTAATATCCTTCATTAAACAATTTATTGTTACTAGGTTTGGCCTCTAGAGCATGTTTACTTTTTATAATGCCACTTATTTTCAATCTGCCCAAATCATTGGATTTGCTTTACGAAAGGGGATTAAAATTAAGTATTCTTCCAATTATTACCCATAGGGAATGGTTTTGCATAGTCCACTAATAATAACATCTTTAAGATTATTAAGTAAACCATTACATATAGCCAAAAGAATTGGCATAAGTACTTGGTCAATGCATTATGGGTTAATAGGGTAAATTATAAGGATGTTATTGGTAACTCACCATACCTCCTTTTTTATGGAAATGAAGTTATCCTTCCACCAAACATAGCTTTACCATTGCTTCAACTAGCCCAATCAATCCAAGAGGAACCCTATTCCAAAATGCAACAACACACTGAGGAATAAGTCAATAATAAAAAAATTGAAATTAGAGATATCATTCTGAAATGGGACAAGGCTTATGAGGAAACATGAAAACATACTAAATTTCAAATGCTCTGGCTTGGTCCTTTATAGATCTTTCAAACTATTTTCCCTTCCACTTATATCCCACAATCATTAAATAGGGAGAGAGAAACTATCTCTGCGAATGGAAAAATTCTAAAAAAATATTTTTCTTAAATACATATGGATGAACCCTTGCAAATATGTACATAGTTCATTTTATTTTCTTTTGTTGTAAATAAACCTTCATTGGAACTTTGTAAAGCCTAAGTAGTGTCAACTATTAGGATTTGGTTTCAAATTAGGGAAAACATACCTTTGTCATACATATTTACTAGGAATTTATTCTATTTTAACTAAAATATGCATTATCACTATTTAATGAATATCATGTGATTATGATGAATAAAGCTTTTGTGTCTACTTATGATTATTTTTAAAAACTTCATATTCATGGAAAAGTTTTTAAAAATTGTTCTTCATGAGAGTACCATTCACCTGACATTAAAATGTGTGACTGTTAGGGATGGTTGAGAAGTAAGATGTCATGGCTAAATATTTATATATTTTGATGATGCATGACATCAAAATAACTTTCATATCACCCTACTTCCTATTTTCCTAGATTGAAAATAAAATGAAATTTTAAATATTTATAAATCAAAAATGAAAATTTAAATCTATTTGTTCACAATGATGGACCTACCAACATTCAAAGGGGTCTCCCCAATATGCGGTCTCAATTAGAATTCATACCATTTGGTATAGGAGCCCCATACGGAATACAACCTAGTTGTCATCAATTTAAAGATTTTCCTTGGCTTTAGCTATCAGCAACATAGTGAATCACATATGTGCCTTTGAAAATCAAGTAGGTGTGCCTAGTGAATGTTTGGTTGTAGGTGTGTCAAGGTTCTTCTACTGTGGAGGGAAAAGAAAGTGAGCCTCTAAGAGAGAGGTAATAGTACCACCCTAACAGAGATGCACACAAATAGGAAATATCTGTCTAACATCTAGCGGAATATTCCACGGGGATGCGACGATCATTACAACCATTTCAACACATTCTCAATATTATAAGCACTAAAATAACCAAAATAGTTCAACTACTTTAGTACAGGTGGAAACAAACATGAATCATAAACATTTACGTAAATGTCTTACAAATATTCATAATCCATGCATGAAGAATGTGTTGGCCTTTAGGCTTCAAATATTAAGTAAAATTACTAAGACACATGAATACAATGAACACCAGTAGCTCCAATAGTGGAGCGATGGAGCCACTACTTGCTCCCCAAAATTATTAACTTGTCTCTCTAATGTCTTATGGGAGAAACCAAGGTAAAAAGTCGCTTGCTTGTACAATGAGGGTGTATATATAACCAATGGGGTGATCCTTCACCTCCCTTGTGACTCTTGGACTACCCTCATGATTGTTTGACTTCCCTATGACTTTTCAACTCTTATATGACACTTTACATTCTGTAATTTTCCTTTGGACTTCCACTTCAAAATACATTTTCGAATAATAATTTACAATAATCCACAAAATGATGTGGCACATGATGACTCATGACATGCCATGACATGAAAATGATGAGTTGGACTGCATGATGGAATGGAAATTTCAAGCCATTCTTTGTTGCTTCTTGCTTTGTGTCTTCTTGAAGATGATTTCTTCTTCCGCCTCCATATGGATTAGAGATGAGGAATATTTAGCGTTGTTAGATCTTGAACTGATGTCGCAAATTGATATCCCTTTGCTTCCTCCTGATTGATCAACCTATATCTTCAGCTACAAAGGTGTCTTTAAGCATGGTCTCCTTCTCCATCTCCTTCTTCATCATCTTGTCATAGAATGATAGAGTACTTGCATATGCAATTCACTCATGACAAGATGACATCAATTCGATAAACCCCTAGCGTAAGATGGTGCACGATGATTCACTAAATAAGTTGGAACTGGTGGCAGGCTGATGGAGAGACTTAGGGACTATGAAATTGTGTAGCTTAGGTAGTCAAGGGCCAAGACTGAGCCTTGAGACTGCACAATGCATAGTTAAGGCTGGATTAGGCTTGAGGATTTTGTAGTTGAGGGATTCAAGGAGCCAGGTTGAGGGCTTGAGCACTGGATTTTCCCACTCCGCAGTGCTATAAGGATAGTGAGGCTAGGTGATTGCGAAATTGCATAGTTGAGGAGCTCAAGGATAAGGCTTGAGGACTGAGATTGCACAATGCGCAGTTCAGGCCTAGCTGGAGGGAAAGATTCTACAGTTTTGGAGCTCAGGGGTTGGGTTTGAGCACTAATATTGCACAGTGAGCAATTATGGGAGGCGAAAAATGCACATTATGTAGTGCCAAGAGACAAGGATGCTACTTGAGGGTTGAGACTGTGTAGTGTGTAACTCAGACTAGCTAAAAGAGGCTGAGTGGCCCAGTCGGGGAGTTTTCCCAATTTTTACCAAGTGTTGGATCAATGCAATGAAGATGAAACAAAAATACTATGAGTATGATCTCACACTTAGATTATTACTTGACAAATCAACAAGGAACACTTAGAACACATGAATAACACACTTTCCTCAATGCAACAACTTTGCAATCACTGACACCAAGTGCGACACTAAAGATACACTTTGTGATGACCGTGAGGACACTTGTGTGAGAGTGCTTGAAAATTTGGAAATGGGTGTGATGGATGTTTTCATGATAAGAACAATTCATTTACACATAAATTACTCCCTAGACACACCAAAACTAGCTTGTGTACACTGTGTGACACTTAACATGTTAAAAGACAACATTTTGATTTTCTCACACATGAGACCAAAACACTAAAAGAAAACACATACAATGACTCTTAATGTTTGTGACGACAACATGCAAATTCGAAGTAGGCTCCAAAATTTGGATGTAGGCCAAAATTTTGGAGGGTATTGTAGCAACGACAACATTATTATAGGAAGTTGAAAGCACAAAAGTGTGGGAAGTGTGTATACAAATCTGTTTGGGCTATGGACACTCGCTATTAACGAGTTGATGTATGCATGATAATAAGGCACCTTCATTGGGGCCATGGAAACTCGTGAGAAACAAAACAATGCCAAGTCACAAGAAGGATGAGCTAAAATGATTGCATTCACATCTTTATATATATTTTTTTCTCCCTGTCATCCTAATATTGACTAGATTCTAAAGTAGTCTCTCTTTAAAGAAAAATTAACTCCACTACCATTTATTCTCTTAAAGAATGGTTTGAAAGACACAAGTACTAGAAATGAATTTCTCAATCCTTAACAATAATACTCTTAAAGCAAACAAATGGTATTTATATGTGAAAATTTATAAATAACACCCTTTTTTTGTTAATTCTTATCTATCATACATTTTTGTAATGATAGAGATAGTTATTTTTCTTAGTGTGTTACCCATTATTACAATTATTGCGGTGAAAAACAACCCCACATTATTTCCCCTATGTAAATAAATAGATATAAGGACACTTAGGTTTCTAAAGTTTCCATGTGAATATCCTTTGTGTCTAAGTCTTAAATTTACCTTGTAAATATGCAAAGATTAAATATCGGGATTGGAATGGGAACCCCACTCTTAACCAAATTTCTAACATTTCCCTGAATATTTCCGATACCAATAAATGTTAATAATCATTTGGTCAATTGTAACTTAATGCAAATTTCTCCACTTTTCCAGATCACTACTCATTGGAAAAATGTGCATAAGGTTCCAACCATCCCAAGTATTGGTTGTTCTATTTTCCATGACTCACCACATATTTTTTCCTGTCTATCAGTTGATTTCCTGTCGGTTACATTCGTGAACGTTTATAATTACCTCAAATGTTTGATTTTGCATGATAAAGTGAATCCCATTTAATCCTCAATGATCTAGTGATTAGTTCTAATTGAGCTTTAACTTGTTGTAAGATTCATATAATCAAACATTAACAAATTTTTGAATTCGAACATGCACAATGAATAACTTGCAGAGGTTGCCATCCTTTCCTAAAATAAATGAAGTCTGCTGCAAATATGCCTACAAATGCTTTTAATTAATGAGTTTTTATGGTTTTTTATTTGCTCAATACGCTACGATTTTTATCAATTGGAGAAGGTTATCGTTAATACTAAAGGTTGCTTGCTTCACATACTTTTTATTTCAGCAACTAACCATAATAATAGGTTTAGTGATAGCACCCAAGAAAGCTCAAAAGAAGAAGCAAGTCTAATAGGGTAGAGAACCAAACACAAAGAAGCCAAATTCCAACTTATTTTCGGATAACATATATAAGTTAGATAATATATGCAAAACATGGTATGAAATTTAATAGCTGTTTAAAGAAGAAATCACAGCAGAATCTAAGCTAGAGGATAATGATGAGCACATTCCTAATAATACTTTCAAGAACATTGCTAAATCAAAGTTGTATAAAACTATTGCATGGTCAAAGATTTATCCTTACACTCACATGGTCTATTGGGTCCTAGACCACATTGATCTTCGAACAAGATTGATTTTCAACAATCAAAAGGTAGAGATTGGCTCCTTCATGCATGAATATAACCAATTAATTATAAAATTTCAACTCCTATTTTTATTTTGGTTCTAATTTCCTTAAAAGAATTCATCAAGAATGATGTGCTCAATATCTTCACACCTTAGCCAATGTAATCCAAGAATGGCAGGGTGACGAGAACAAATTCAAGGAGGAAAGTTCCAAAGCGTATTATACTTCATCCTGTCAACTAGGACCCTTATATGTTGCCAAAATGGTATGTAGGTTATTTGGGGAAAAGGGTCCGACCATTTTAAACTGGATTGGGCCCCTATTATACAAAAGGATTTCAATCAGGGATGTCTTTAATTGGTCCACAATTATGTCTGATAATATATGAAGACAAATTGATCCCTTTCTTAAGCTAAGAATAGATGGAACTACCCGTCCATTTTATATGTATACATATATAACGGATTTCATATGCTTCTACACCTCTTTTTCTTAAATGGGTTAAGAATGGAATAGTAATAATCCTCAACCAATCCATATTTATCATTCTAAGTTATGGGAAAAGAATGTCTGTGATTATTGCTATGAAATTTGTATAATCATGTGTTGATCCCAATTCACGAAAAATTCTTTGGTGTCCATCCCCCTAGAATAACTAAAGAAGCCATACATGGATTGAATGGAATTTGAGATTGGTATATCAAGGAAAATTTCTCATATATCGGGGTTTATGGTTTCCTAGCTCCTCTGCATGCTTTTCCCAGATTTATCCTTAATAAGCTCCTATGTGAAGTAGGGAAAATTTTAGGGGATGATATTCGTAGATGGGCTAATTTTCCATGCTTTTTCCAAAAAAAAGGTTCGCCAATTCCCATTTTTTCCAAAAAATGATTTGCCAAATTTTATAAGAAAAAAACATTTTACCTTAAAAATTGTCAAAATCTTATAGAAACTATATAAAATCAATAAAATTTTGAATATTTTTACTAAAATATCACCAAGATTTTTATAGTACGAATACTATGGATTAGTAAGATTCGCCAATGTTTCTAATATTTAAGATAAATTTCCATCCTTAAAATTTTCCCTGATGTAAAGAGATAACATATCATACTGTGACCACGGGTGTAGTGAGAGACTTGCAAGTTACATCCAAGAAAATTTGGCCTAGTTTTCCCATGCATAGTGATATTTACTCATGATCCAATATACGTCTGACTAAGCTAGAAGCTAAAGCATTTGATAAAATCAAATTGTCTTACATTGAATTGAGAAAGCATGACCCCAAGAAGATAGTGTCAAAAAACTGTATACACATTGGAGAAATAAAGTATACCTATGAGAAGTCATCCTATGATGATGTTTTCAAGGAAGTACAAACATATCAGGAAGTTCTACAAAAATTTCAACAACTTCCTACATATCTCCAAATTGAGTTCTAGAACTTGTGAAATATAAGGAGAAAGTGCTTACCACCTATACTCCAAGTAAATTGTCTAATGAAAATAACAAGGACACTTGTCAATCCCACTAGTCCTCCTCCAACAAAAACATAGTCACAAAAGATTGAAAATAATTCACCTCACCAAGATTGTCAAGAGATGCAATCTAAGATTGATTTAATAGTTGATATTGTTACTGCACAAGAAGATGAAATACAAATGCAAGAAGAATGGAACCTATTTGAAAAGGTTAAAAAGGAATTGGTTGAGAGCAAAGGAAAAAATACATCGAATACCACACCAAATAACTAAGAGATACATCTGAAGGCTTAGAAATGCTTAGTAAAGGGACTCAAGTTGAAGAGGTTGCCACTTTGGTTGCTTTTTGAGTTTTTTAAAAAACTCTTATATCATTTATGCCTATTGTAACTTCTTTATTTATGTTGATGACTTTTCACCAATTTAAGAGGAGGAAATCCATCCTATTGATTGGTTTTCATTATCAAGGAAGGTCCATTGTGAAGGGAAAAGCTAAAAGACAAGGAATTGAAAAAAAGGGATAATATCTAGCTCAAAAAAGGATAATTTTCGATGGATCCAAGTAGAGTGATGAATAACTTAATAAGATCCTTAGTAGGATAATTGGATAATTCAATGGGATCCTTTTCTAGTGCTAACATATGGTTAGCGAAAAATTTACTAGAAATTATTAGGTAAAGAAATGGAAGAATCACTGAACTTGAAGCACAACTGAACAAAAAGAAAATCGAGTTTGAGGAACAAGTGAAATTAAATCTCTCAGAGGAGCAACAACAACACCTACAATAGATGAAAGTCTTGGAGCAATAACTAAATTTAGCATAAATAACTAAAATTTAGAACCTGTTTACCAATTTTGATAAGCAAAAATAAGATCACATTGCTCACTTGCAATCACAAGTACAAGAATTAAATAAGAATCAAAATGTTTTAAATTAATTTAAAATGTTGGCTCTTGAAACCAAAAACTAATTGCATCAAGCACTTGAATATTTATGCAAATACTTAATTCTAATTCAAATGCAATAGGATCTAATTAATAATTTCTTCATCATTATTTCTAATAGCAAAGCCAAACTCAATCAAGCCAGGGAGATTTTTACATAGTTGTCAGCATGGTAGAATAATATTAAAACATCTTCTTGAGATCTTCCTTAAGTGTCAAACATAGATAAATTAAAATTTGAAGTTTATTTAAAACTTTGGAAGATAAAACTTTCCAAAGACTTAGTCAAGGAAGCAGAATAATCATGATATTCCACAATCAATTGAGTAATTAATGCATCCAAGAAAAATGATATGCTTAATTTCTTCCCTACAGAAATGATTGGAGACGTAGAGGAATTTAATTTCAGAGGTTCAGAAATAGAGACAATAATCTAGAGAGAATATCGATCAACTACAAAAGGTTGAATTAGAAATCACGGACCTCTTCTTAGTCAAATGACAAAGCTATTGTCTCGCTATGAAACATATTTCCTCAATATTGACCAATGAGTTTCTAGTTATTGAAATCGAAGCATTTAATTGTCATATCAACTTGTGTCTAGAAGCTTTGAATTTAGTGATGAGAATCAAGAAACTTCAAAAGAAATGGAAACAAAATATGCAAGCCTCAAGCTCATCATTCAAATATCAATTTGAACAACTTGATCAAGCTTCCATGGGACCTTAACATTTTCTTATTTTTAAGTACGGTTCTTGTTTTTCAAATATTTTATGTTAATGCATAGTGTAAAAAAACATTATTTTAGTATTTTGTATTATTATTTAACAGAGCCCCTAAGGACTTTGAAAGGGATCCAAATTTTCCGAGGAATGCTTATAACGCTGTTGTAAGAGTTTTTTTGTCAATTATTATTTATAATGCCTTTTCATAATGACAAAAATAACTATTTTTCTGAGTGTGTTACCAATTGTAATAGTGAAAAAAATCACCACATTATTTCCCCATGTAAAAAGAAATAAGAGGGACCCTTTGGTTTCCAAAAGTTTCCATGTGAATATTCTGTTTCTAAATGTTAAACTTTCCTTATGAATATGCAAAGATTAAATATCATGATAAGAAAAGGACCCTACACTTAACCAAATTTCTAACATTTCCAATTTCTAACATTTCCTTGAATACTTCTGATGCCAATTAGAGTGAGCAATCATTTAATCAATTTTAACTTAACGTAAATTTCTCCCGTCAGACGGATCACTAATTGGAAAAATGCGCATAAGGGTTCAACCATCCCAAGTTCTAGCGATCCGATAAACATATATATCAAGTTTTGGTTGTTCCATTTTCTATGACTTTTCATGGAAATTTTCTCATCCATTAGTTGACCACCCATAAATTACATTCATGTATGTTTACAATGGCCTCAAACCAAGTGATTCGATAAAAAATATGGTATTGGAAAGAATCCCCTGCGTCATGAAATAGATAAAGTGACGTTTGTCAGACCACCACCCACTAAAAGGAATGCACCACATAACTTTATTCCTTCACACCTCTAATCATTTGGTCCTCCAGTCAGTCAATGACCTAGTGAAACAACTCTATCCTCCACATCAAAGGCGTGTTTCTCATGCCATTCTCACATGTAGTATCTACATGGACCTCCACGTCACAACTACCATGTCATTTTATATCATATGTTTGAGTTTGCATGATAAAATGAATCCCATTTAATACTCAATGATTCGATGATTAGTGCTAATTGAGCTTTAATTTGTTGTAATATTTTGATAGTCAAACATTAACAAATTTTTGAATTTGAATGCACATAATGAATAACTTGTAGAGGTTTCCATCCTTTCCTAAAATAATTGAAATATTTTTCCAATATGCCTATGAGTGATATGTATTAATGAGCTTTTGTGGTTTTTGATTCGCTAAAAACTTTCTCAATATGGTGTAGTTTTTATTGATGGTTGAAGGTTATTACTAATACTATAGGTTGTTTTCTTCCAATATTTTCATTTCAACAACTAACAATAATAATAGGTTTAGTAATGGCACTCAAGATTGAGAAGAATAAGAATCAAGTCTAGTAGGGTGAAGAATCAAACACAAAGAACCAAAATTCCAACCTATTTTTGGATACCGTATATAAGTTAGACAATAGATGCAAAATGTGGTACGAATTTTAATAGATGTTTGAAGAAGAAGTCACTGCAGAATTTGAACTAGAGTATGATGATGAGTACATCCTTGATAAGACTTTTAGGGACATTGCTAAATCAAAGTTTCATAAAATTGTTGTATGGCCAAACATGGCTCCTTACACTCACATGGTCCATTGGGCTTTGGACCACATCAATATTCAAACACGATTGATTTTCAACAATCAAAAGGCAATTATTGGCTTCTTCATGTTTGAATACATCCAATTAATGTATAAACTTTAAACCCCTGAAATTTTTTATGGTTATAAATTCCTTAAGAAATTTCATCAAGAATAATATGCTTAATATGCTCACACCTTAGTCGATATAATTTGAGAATTTTGGGGTAACAAGAACGAATTCAAGGAGGAAAGTTCCAAAATGTATTATACTTCATCATGTCAACTCGAACCCGTTTATGTTTCCACAGTGGTATGTAGGTTGTTTGGGGAAAAGGGTCCCAACTATTTTAATTGGAATGGGCCCCTATTATACAAATGGCTCTTAATCATGTACGTCTTTGATTGGGCCATAATTCTATTTGATAATATCTAGAAACAAATTGATACCTTTCTTAAGCTAAGAATAGATGGAACTACCAGTCCATTTTATATGTCTACATATATAATGGATTCCATATGCTTCTACACCCCTTTTCCTCAAATGGGTTGGGAATGAACTAGTAATACTCCTTAACCAATCCGTATTTATCATTATAAGTTATGGGAGAAGAATCTAAATGATTACTGCTATGAAATTTGTCATGATATGTTCATCCCCCTTCATGAAAAATTATTTGGTGCCCAAACCCCTAGAATAACTTAAGAATCCATACAAAGATTGAATGTAATTGGAGATTGGTATATTAAGGAAACTTTCTCAGATATCAGGGTTTATGGTTTCTAATCTCCTCCCTATACTTTGCCTAGATCTATCCCTAATAGGCTCCAATGTAGAGAGTTAACATATCAAACAATTACCACAGGTGTAGTCACAGACTTGCAAGCTACATCTAAGAAAAATTGACCTACTTTCCCCATGAAAATTGATATTTCTCATTATCCAATACACCTCAGGCTAAGCTAGAAGTGAAGCATTGAATAAGATCAAATTGTCTTAAATTAAATTGAAAAAGCATGACCCCAAGAAGATAGTGTCTGAACACTATATACACACTAGAGAAAGAAAGTATACCTATGAGGAGTCAACCTATGATGATCTCTTCAAGGAAATACAAACATATCAAAAAGTTCTACAAAAATTTCAATGTCTTCCTACATATCTCCATATTGACTTCTAGGACTTGCGAAATACAAGGAGAAGGTGATTTCCATCTATGCTCGAAACATAAAGTGGAATGCAAATAACAAATACAATTGTCTAACCCACTAGTCCTCCTCAAACACAAACATATTTCCAGTAGATTGAAAAGAATTAACCCCACTAAGATTATCAAGAGATGCAATCAAAGATTGATCTAATAGTTGATACTATTATTGTAGAAGAAGAGGAATGAAAAGTGTAAGAAGAATCAAACCTATTTGAAAAGGTACAAAACGAATTTGTTGAGAGAAAAGGAAAAAATACATTGAATACCACACCGGAGAGCTAAGAGATAGTATCTCAAGGCCTAGAAACTCCTAGTAAAGGTCCTCATGTTGAGGAGGTCACTGCTTTGGTTGCTTCTTGAGTTGTTGCAAAAAATCTTATATCGTCTATGCCTGGTGTAATTTCTTTGGAGGTTATTTATTTGATGATTTTTCACCAATTGAATAGGAGGAAATCCATCCTACTGATTGATTTTTAGTGTCAAGAAAGGTACATTGTGAAGGGAAAATCTCAAAAGAAAAAGAACTAAATAAAAGGGAGAATCTCCAACTCAACAAAGGATAATTTTCAATGGATCCAACTAGAGTGGTGAATAATTTAATCAAAGCCTTAGTAGGATAATTGGATAATTCAATGGGAGCCTTCACTGGTGCTAACATCTAGTTAGTAAACAATTTAATAGAAATTATTAGTTAAAGAAATAAAAGAATCACTGAGCTTGAAGCACAATTGACCTGGAATGAAACCAAGTTTAAGTATTAGGTGAAATTAAATTTGTCAAAGGAGCAACAACAACACCTACAACACATGAAAGTCTTGGAGCAACAACTTAAAGTAGAAGTAACTAAGTTTCCAAACTTGTTCACTAATTATGATATGAAAAACGAAGATCACATTGCTCACTTGCAATCATAGGTAAAAGAATTAAATGGGAATCAAATTGATTTAAATAAATTTAAAATGTTGGCTATTGAAACCAACAACTAGTTGCAACAGGCACATGAAAATATATAATCTAATTCTATTCAACTATATCAAGTTCTAATTAATAATTTCTTCATCATTATTTCTAATAGAAAATCCAAACTAAATCAATCCATGGATAATTTTATATATGTTGTCATCATGGAAAACTAATATTATAACAACTTCTCAAGATCTTCCTCAAGTCTCAAACACAAATAAATTAAAAATTGAAGTTGCTTTAAAAGGATGGAAGCAAAATATACAACTTTCCAAAGAGTGAGTCAAGGAATTCGAATAATCACGCTCTTCCACAATCAAATCAATAATTGATGCAACTGAGCAAACTAATATGCTTAATTTCTTCCCTATGAAAATGATTAGAAATGCAGAGGAATTCATTCTAGAGGTTTGAGAAAAAGAGACAATCATTTAGAAAGAATATCAATCATCTAAGAAAGGTTGACTTATAAATCATGGACCTCTTCTTAGTCAAACCAAAAATCTATTGTCTCTCTACCAAAGAGATTTCCTCAATACTGACCAATGAGCTTCTACTAATTGAAACTAGAGCATTCAATTGTAATATCACCTTATGTCTAGAAGCTCTAAATTTGGTGATCAGAATCGAGAAAGTTCATGATAATTGGAAACAACATATGTAAGCTTCAATCTCATTATTCAAAGATCATCAATCTGAAAAGCCTTATCAAGCTTCCACGAGACCTTAATGTTCTCTTATTTTAAGCACTTTTGTAGTTTTTCAAATATTTTCAGCTAAAGTGGAGTGTAACAAAAACAATTATTTTAATCTTTTTATATTATTATTTAATGGATCCCCCAAGGCATTTGAAAGGGATCCAAATTTTCTAAAGAATTCTCATAGAATTGTTGTAAGAGTTTAATTTTTGGAACATAGAAGAATGAGTCAAGTATTTGCTTCATCTTGAATGAGTATATGTGGTACTATTTCTTGCATTTATTTGAGTAAATTTGAAGTTAAATTCTTCCAAGTTGCTTGATTTATTTTCTCTTTTAAGTGATCATGAAATTGTGTCTATACTGTTGCATGATACTGTTTTGAGATCAAAATTTATTTGAATTGATTAAGCACAACGAAATATGTATGAATACCGTGTTTTATGCATGATCAAATAACTCTTTATATGAATCATAAGTTAATTGCATCCAAGCTTTAATTTTGTTCAATTGGAGATATCTAAATCTTCTCTAATTGTACTTATTATTCAAATTCATACATATGCTCTAGTTTTCTCCCAAGATAAGAAATAATCAATTTAGATATTTAGTTGATAATAATTATATTTCATTCATTTATCCATATTAGATTCACCCATTAGGTTATATTTGTTTATACAATATCCTTTTGAGGAGTAAAATACATTTGCAGCCACCATTCCCACATACCGATGAGACTTTCTATACCAAATTAATATAGATCTAATTGGGATCTTGATCGAGCGACTTATCCTATTGTTGGCTAGGTAAATTCAAAAACATCAACAATTTTGGCACTAGAAGGAAGGCCATATAGTGATGAATGGAACAACAAATTTCTAATATCCATTCACAAAGATCATCATCACCTTTAAACCTTGAATCAACTTCAAGCACCCGACATAGATATGATCCCACAATATTTGAAGTTGATCCTCTAATACCAGAGATACAAATTTGTTCACCTCAACCTAAAATTTCTAATTCTAGAATCACTTTCGAAACTCTCAATTTATAGTTACCATGAGGATTCCTCCGTAACCAAAGGATCTCCTTAAATCTGAAATATCATACAACAAATTGAACATATTTTGGGAAAAAACTCTTCCCAATCTATTGGTTCACACCAACCTAGTTCCTCTATCCATCCTTTTAGAATTGTCACGAGATCTCAAAGTAAAAAGTTTGGATAAGAACCACTAAAATTCCCCTTTCCCACTAGAGGAAAACATCCTTGATTTGAAGTAGCAATAGAAAAATTTATATCAGAAAAGGAAACAACTTCTCTGCCTCACACTTCTGCACCATTTAAAATTCATATCTTTCAACCACTACCTTCTCACCCCTCAACTCCAAGTCCTCCCAGAGCACCAACACCTCCTCTAGTCATGGTTATAGTTAGTTGACGACAACCGTGAAGACCTTGGCTATCACTAGGTGCAGTAAAAATTCTATGAATTCAACTTCATTTACCAAAACACCCTAAAACATTCTTGCCTAACTTTAATCCTAATAATATAGAAGCTCCCAAAAGCCACATTAGGAAATTCATGCTAGCATGTAACCTCATGGGTATACAACATGAGGACGTTTTTTTATAGATTATTTCCTTACACATTTGAGAGAAAAGCCTCATCATAGTATTTTGGATTACCAAATAGTTCAATTCATAGCTGGTTTGATTTTGAAGACATATTTATTAAAAAGTTCGAGATGATAAAAAGACCGCAACTTTAGTTATGGAACTATCTAGAATCAAAATGCAGAATAAAAAAATGATTAAATATTTTAACCAAAGGCTTGCATATCCCTTGAATAAATTTCCTAAAACTTCTAATCCTACAACATATGTCCAAATCGAATTTTATACTACCGCATTGCCATAATTTATTGCCATATTTTTTAAAAGAGATTATAAAATTGTTCTAATAGAAGCAATGTAGAAAGTTGTGAAACTTAAAAAGAAAATTCTAAGCATTTCTAGTAAGGAACTCGTGGAAGAGAAGAAGTTTATTCCCCCTACAAAGAAAGTATCCTTCAAAGAAGAAAATAAAGACAAAGATGATTTTGATATGGAAAGACTGCATAAGCTGGTAACGAACTTTGGCAATGACATCATTGACCTCAAGAAAAATTTGCGGGAGGAATCAACATCATCCCAAAGGAATTTTAGGCCATTTTATAAAAGGAATACTCCTCCTTCTCGTCCTAGTGGTCATATTTCTTCAGTGAATGATAAGGAAATCAAAGAAGGAGAATAAACCCCTGAAGAAAG
This sequence comes from Pinus tabuliformis, assembly GCA_031772625.1. Taxonomy (NCBI): domain Eukaryota; kingdom Viridiplantae; phylum Streptophyta; class Pinopsida; order Pinales; family Pinaceae; genus Pinus; species Pinus tabuliformis. The sequence continues at coordinate 431,373,995 of CM062804.1, forward strand.
TGAAGATCACATTCCGGAAGAAAATACCATTTGGGATGTAGTTAAAGAAATTATTGAAATCAGAAAATAATATTTATATGAATATGTTAATGTAGCGAAAACCAGGAGAAAATGATAACTTTCTTCCGCTTCATCTCCTACCCCCTCTTCTTCAACCCCTGCAAAACTTGCAACAAATACTCCCAAAAAGTCTACTCCACAAGACAGGTCAATTCCTAAAAGCTTGATTGTATATGAGCATCTTGAGTATGATGTAGTGGAGGATATGAAGAAGACTAGAGCTAATATTTCCCTATTTGAATGAATGAAATTATAGCAGCAACGAACTAGTCTGTTAAAGGCTTTAAATGCTATTGAAAAATAGACCCCTACTTCCAAACAAACTCCTCCTACTAAAGATAAAGGGATAATTGCCCCATATTTTTCTCCTAAAAAAAATAAGTAGGTTAGTACTAATGTTATTCTAATAAGAGACAAATATTATTCCCATACTTCACCATTTTTGTTAACTTTTAAATTTTTTAATATTATTGTACACAATTGTCTAATTGACTCTTTATCTTGTTCCAATATTATGCCATGTTTGATATGCGTGAAGATTAATGTTGAACCCCCAGAATTCAACTACCTAAATTGTGCAACTTGATAGATCAAAAGTAAAAGTATTGGGAGAACCTAAAAATTTCCATATTAGATTAGCTTATAATCCCAAAGTGCACCAAATAATAGACATAGTAATTTTCGATATACCTAAATCCTATGGTCTACTGCTAAGTCGAGACTGGTATGAAAAATGAAATGGATATTTCACTATCAATTGGTCTCATTTTTAGCTCCGTATAATCACAAGCCCAATCAGATAAAAGTAGAACGAGAAAAACACATGAAGCATACAGTAATCGATACTAATGATGATAATGAACCTGTTATGTTCTCAAACACTATAATCGAAAACTATAATGTTGATTCTTTCTTTGGGAATTTTGTTGCAAATAGTTCTCATTTTATTCATTATTCTATTCAATCAGAAATTGAGAATTTATCCCAAACCAATTTTTCTAAATGTGTAAATATTGAACATAATCCTGTACATAAACCTGTAGATGGTAAAATTGGGTCATTATTCATTGATGAATCCAAATCTAATGATGGTGTTGGAGCTAGCTGAATATTGCAGAGCCCTACTAGAGATACTATGATTTCCTGTACACTTGAGATCCAGTGAAAAGATAAGTAGCTGAGTATGAGTCTGATATAGGGTCTAAATAAGGCCATCAGCATGAAAATACAATACCTCAAAGAATTTGGGGATTTATAAGTAATTGTTAGACAAGTGAGGAACATTATCCACTATGTCTCTAATCATTTAAATAATTATCAATGAATTGTCCTTGATCTGATCTATCATTTTTTATACAATTTAACATTAGTGATATCCTTAGACCACCAAAAACTAACATTGACCTTTTAGATAATTTTTCCTCTAAGCTAATACCTGTAGAGGAATTCACCCCATATAGATTTCCAATTGAGCTACTATTTAGGCCCTCTATGCATGAAAACATCTCTAATTGGAGAGTATTCAACAATGATGATGATATCTTAAATTTCCTCAATTTAGAGGAAACCTATTCAAACTCTATGATTGATGAAGACATCCTTGATAAAGGGCACAATCAACCATCCTTAGATGAAAAATCCAACTATGAAAATATTATTCCAAGCTCAGTGGTGAAATTAGAATGTTTTTACGATTTTAAAGATTGTTTCAAGAAACCCCCAAACCATAAAACTAATATTTATTCTATGAAATATGAGGTGATAAAATTAGGCTCAAAAAAATACCCTCAAAACATTAACCTTGGTCCAGGATGTTCACCCTAAGAGCGAGCTTCATTCATCCAATTGATAAAATAATATAATGTCATACTTGCTTGGTCTTACAATGACTTGAAAACCTATGATTCTTCCATAATCCAAAATACTATTCCTCTGATTCCAAATTCAAATCTTATTGAATAGAATCCAACGAAAATTCATCCCAAGCTAGAACCTCAAATCAAAGAGAAGTTGAACAAACCTTTCCAAGCAAAAATAATTTTTCCAGTTAGACATTCCCAATGGGTTTCTAATTTAGTTCCAGTGAGAAAGAAGAATGGAGATATAAGAATCTATATTTTTTTCATAAACTTGAATAAAGCTTCTGAAAAATGACAATTTTCCCCTTCCCCGTATGGAAAAAATACTACAATCATTTGTTGGATCCAAAATTATGTTATTTTTAGATGTGTTTTATGGTTATAAACAAGTTGTTTTTTCCCATGTTGATCGACTAAAAATTGTATTCCAAACAAAATGGGGCACGTAGACTTATCTTAAAATGTCTTTTGGTTTTATTAACCCTAGTGCCACATTTCAAGGAGCAATGGACAGAGCCTTTGGAGGGATAATTAATGGATAGATAGTTGTTTATTTGGATTATGTAGTAGTATTTTCAAAGAAAATCTTTGATCACCTGCATCATCTTAAGAAAATTTTGATAGATGTATAAAATATGGAATTTCTCTAAATCTTAAGAAGTCATTTTTTGCATTAAAAGAAGGAAAGATTCTAGGATTTATTGTCTCTAAAATTGGAATTATAACTAAACCATCTAGGGTCAAAGCCATATTTGAGATTCCCTTTCCTCACAAAATAAGCTCCATGTAGTCCTTCTTAGGATTGTTGGGTTGTGTTATATTCTTTCCACGACTAGCCCACGTAGTTAACCAAGGGGTTAGAAGGGGAGCAGAGCCCCCCCTTCATTGCACTGATTGTGTAGCGGGGGGAGTCACAGGGGGTTTGAGGGGTGCAGGTAACCCCACTCTATGGGGTCCAGGGCAGTGCCCCAGAATATTTTTTTTTGGACCCTATATCAGGTTGGGCGGACCTACCTATGGTTTTATGCATGATTTTTTGCACATGGTTTTGGACGCGATGGTTTTCGGTCCATGGTTTTGGACGCAATGGTTTTCGGTCCATGGTATTGGATGCTTCAGCATGTATAAATATGTATTGTAACATTGAAAGGAACATAATGAAAAATCAAGCTAGTATTCCCGGTTTTGGAATCTAGGGGAAAATCTCTGTGTGTATGTGTTTTATGTGTTATGCTCTCGCATTGTTTATTTTCTGTGTTTTAAAATTCGTATGCATGTAATTTTTGTACGGGGTTAAAACCTACATTTGGTATCAGAGTTGTTTTGGCTTCAAGGGGACGCCTTTGTTGCTGAGGGGTTTCGCTCGGGCCTGTGGTAGACCCTGTTCAGTGGGAGATCTGCGAGATCAATTCTGGTGGTGAAAGAATATGGCGAGCAGTGGAAAGATAGAGATCGAGAAATTTAATGGTCAGAGTTTTGAATTGTGGAAACTCAATATGGAGGATCTGTTGGTGGATAAAGATTAGTGGATCACGGTAGATCCAGGTACTAAACCAATGGGAGTGTTCGATGAAGAATGGAAGAAGTTGGATCGGAAGGCAAAGAGCACAATACGATTGTGTGTCTCAGATTCAGTATTGTTGAATGTATCAGGGGAAGCTACGGCAAAGGCTTTGTAGGACAAGTTAGGGACTTTGTACCAATCTAAGTCTGTGGTGAATAAACTATTCCTGCGGAAAAAGTTGTATAACCTGACGATGAAAGATGGAGACTCGGTGACAAAGCATCTGAATGCATTTAATACTATAGTAAATTTGTTGTGTTCTCTACCAGATTCGTGGGATAGTCTGGTAATTGCAATAGGTAGCAATACAACTGCCTTGCAGTTTGATGAAAAAGTCTCATCCTTGCTGACGGAGGAGATGAGACGGAAAAATATGGAGAGCCAGAATGGCGATGCCTTGTCTGTACGAGGATGGTCCCAGAACAGAAAGAAAAATAAGTCATCAAGTGGGAGATCTAAATCTAGAGGGGGATCTAAATCTCCACGAAAACCTGTAAAGGTGGTGTGCTGGAAATGCGGAAAGAAAGGGCACTACAAAAGGGACTATAAATCTAAAGCTCCTGACAAAGGAAAGGGATCTAATGATGCTCCTTCTGCAGAGGCGAAAACCACCTCAGATGAAGGTGGATATGTGTACTTAGCTTCTTCAAGTACACATGTAGATCATGAGGCATGGTTGATTGACTCAGGTGCATCTTTTCATTTCACTCCCTACAGAGAATGGTTCTGCGAGTATGAGAAATACGATGGTGGTGATGTCTTCTTAGGGGATGATAGGAAGGCTAGAATCGTTGGTCGCGGAAATGTAAAGTTGAAGTTGCAAGGTGGAAGGGTTAGAACACTTCCGGGTGTTCTACATATTCATGCATTGGCCAGAAATCTGATTTTTGTAAGCAAGCTGGATGATGTAGGTGTAAAAACAATGTTCGAGAAGGATACCTGCAAGATGGTTCGGGGAGCATTGGTATTGATGCGGGGAGTTCGGATTGGAACTCTGTACAAGCTGCAAGGTAGCACTGTTGTTGATGGGTGCAACAGCTCTGTGGTTCCTAAAAGTGGAGCAGAAAATCTAGTGGTCTCTGGAGAGAAGACCATGTTGTGGCATCAAAGGCTTGGACATATTGGAGAGAAGGGCCTTTGAATACTTCATGGTGAAGGTATGGTAGAAGGTATGAGTAATAGCTCTCTAGATTTTGATTTCTGTGAAAATTATGTATTTGGGAAGCAGAATCGGGTGAGTTTCCCCTCTGGTGGTAAGAGGGCGAAACAGATATTAGAGCTTGTGCACAGTGATGTGTTCGGACTTGTGAAGGTTCCATTACTGGGTAAGTCTGTGTACTATGTATCATTTATAGATGAATTCTCAAGGAATACATGGATATATTTCCTTAAGAGGAAATATGAAGTCTTTGACATGTTTAAATAATTTAAGGCTCTGGTGGAAAACCAAACAGAGAAGAAGATAAAGGTGTTGAGGACAGATAACGATGGAGAGTTTTGTAGTAAGGAATTTGAAGAATTCTGTAAGAAATGTGGTATAGCACGACAGAAGACTACTCCATACACACCTGAAAAAAATGGAGTTGCAGAAAGAATGAACAAGACGTTGATGGAAAGGGCACGAAGCATGCTCAGTGGTGCCGGGTTAGGACAGGAATTCTGGGCAGAGGCGGTGGAGACAACATGTTACCTAGTCAACAGATCACCTTGATTAGCGTTGGAGGATAAGACTCCACAAGAGGTATGGACTGGTAAGAAACCCTCTCTTTCACATCTGAGGGTATTTGGATGTGATGCATATGTACATGTTCCAAAGGAGAAACGAACCAAGTTGGATAGTAAATATGAAAAGTGCATCTTTATTGGGTATAAGGATGGTTTAAAGGGTTATAAGCATTGGAACCCAGTAACAAGGAAGGTTGTTTACAGTGGAGATGTGGTGTTCAGAGAGGTAAAAGATGTTATTAAACATGAAGTCCAACCAAAGGAACCTGAGAAGATAGAGTTTGAGCTTAAGGAGGAAGAATCAGACTGTACAACAGAGAAGGAATCAAAAGATGAAGAGCCACAAACTCTGAGTGTGAGAAGATCAGTTCGAGAAAGAAGGCAGCCAGAAAGGTATAGTCCATCTGCTTTCTGTTCAAATTTTGCTTTATCTATTACTGATGATGAGCCCATAACTGTGAAGGAAGCAGTAGATTCAGAGGATGGAAAACTCTGGAAAGAGGTCATGGTTGATGAAATGGCATATTTGCACAAAAATGAGGCTTTGGATCTGGTGGAGTTGCCGGCTAGAAGGAAACCCATTGGCAACAAATGAGTGTTCAAGAAGAAGACAAATGCAGAAGGAAAGGTGGAGAAATACAAAGCTCGGTTGGTAGCAAAAGGTTATTCCCAAGTGCCGAGAATTGATTTTGGTGATATTTTTTCTCCTGTTTCCAAGGTAACTTCTATTAGATTACTTTTATCTGTTGCTGCTGCTTTTGATTTTGAGGTAGAACAGATGGATGTGAAGATAACATTTCTTCACGGGGATCTGGAAGAGGAAATATACATGAAGCAACCTGAAGGCTTTGCAGTGAAGGGTAAGAAAGAACTGGTACGCAAGTTAAAGAAGTCTCTGTATGGGTTAAAATAGTCACCAAGGATGTGGTATCAGAAATTTGATACATTTATACGAGGACTTAGCTTCACCAGAAGCAAAGCAGATCAATGTGTGTATTTTAAATTAATTGGTGATTGGTTATTTATCTGGTCTTGTATGTGGATGATATGCTGCTAGTTGGAAATGACAAAGAAATTATCCAAGATTTGAAGACCCAATTTTCCTCCAAATTCGACATGAAAGATCTTGGTGCTGCAAACTACATTTTGGGCATGGAAATTAAAATAGATCGGGCAAAGAGGAAGCTCTGGTTAAACTAGAGGAAGTATGTCGAGACAATGCTGCAGAGGTTTAATATGCAGGATAGTAAATCGGTGAAGGTTCCTACTCCTGTAGGTGTGAAGTTATCTGTTGAACAGTGTCCCAAGACACAAGAAGAGGAAGAGGACATGTCTCGTGTTCCATATGAAAGTGCAGTCAGTAGCCTGATGTATGTGATGGTTTCTAATAGACCAGACATTGCACATGCGGTGGGAGCATTAAGCAGGTTTATGTCAAAACCAGGGAAGGAGCGCTAGATAGCAGTGAAGCGGGTTTTTAGGTATTTGCATGGCACTAGTGATTATGATTTGTGCTACCAAGGAAGACTAGGATTGGTCAGAGTGTTGGATATTCATGGCTTTGTTGATGCAGACTGGGCTAGAGATCTGGATCAGAGAAGATCTACAAGTGGGTATGTGTTTAACCTATTTGGAGGTGCAGTCAGTTGGATGAGTAAGAAACAATCTGTAGTGGCACTATCAACTACAGAGGTAGAATACATGGCAACCACTCATGCAAGCAAGGAAGCAGTTTGGTTGTAGAGATTGTGTTCAAGTATGGGGTTAGTACAGGGAGCTGTAAGGATAGACTGTGACAGCCAAAGTGCAATTTTCTTGGCAAAGAACCCTGCATATCATTCAAAGACAAAGCACATTGATGTTCAGTATCACTTTGTGAGGGATATGACAGAAGACAAAAAGGTGTTGCTGGTAAAGGTGGACACTTTGAAGAATACTGTAGATGCATTGACAAAATCTATGAGCTCTGAGAAGTTCTCTTGGTGTAGAGAAACAATGGGCATTACAGGACTAGATAAATGACTAAGCTCTCTTGTGGCCCCCTGTGGAAAGAAAACAAGTGGGAGAATGTTGGATTGTGTTATACTCTTTCCACGACTAGCCCACGTAGTTAACCAGGGGGTTAGAAGGGGGGCGGAGCCCCACCTTCGTTGCGCTGATTGCGTAGCGGGGGGAGTCACAGGGGGTTTGAGGGGTGCAGGTAACCCCACTCTATGGGGTCCAAGGCAGCACCCCGGAAAATTTTGTTTTTGGACCCTATATTAGGTTGGGCAGACCTACCTATGGTTTTGTGCATGATTTTTCACACATGGTTTTGGACGCGATGGTTTTCGGTCCATGGTTTTGGACGTGATGGTTTTCGGTCCATGGTATTGGATGCTTTGGCATGTATAAATATGTATTGTAACATTGAAAGGAACATAATGAAAAATCAAGCTGGTAGTCTCGGTTTTGGGATCCAGGGGAAAATCTCTGTGTATATGTGTTTTATGTGTTATGCTTTCGCATTGTTTATTTTCTGTGTTTTAGAATTCGTATGCAAGTAATTTCTGTACGGGGTTAAAACCGATAAGGATAAATTAACTTTGTAATGTTTTTTGTGCCTAATCTTGCTCAATTTGTCACTCTCTTACAAAGTATGATAAAGAGAATTTTATATTTAAATGGAACTCTTTGGAAAAACAACCCTTCAATTCAATAAAAGAAGCTATAATTCAAGCTCTTTCTCGTATATCACCTGATTTTAGCAAGGAATCCATAATTTATATGTTTTCATCTAACTTATCATACTTATCATGTGTGACTTTGCTCACATAAAGAAATGATCAGAATGTCGAAGTCCCCGATTCTTTTATCAGCACAAGCTTTTAAGGAGCTGAGTTAAACTATCATGGTGTTGAAAAATAGGCTTATGCCATTTTTAAAGTAATTAAACATTTCAGACCATTCTTACTTAAATGCCATACTAAAACTATTATTCCATATCCATCAGTTTGAAATCCGTTATTTCAAAAATATTTAGTTTATAAAAGAGCACATTGGATTATGACACTCCAAGAATATGACCTAGAGCTCAAACCTTAAAAGATCATCATAGGTAAAGGCCTATGCAGATTGGATACATAATCAACAGATTCTAAATCCAACATATCTCAAGAGGATTATGATGACACAAATATTCATCAATAAGTTTAACTGGTAAACATTATTCATGATTGATGGTATTTAGATTTGATATACTTTTCATCTCATGGTTTTTCCCCTCTTCATCTAGAACCTAAGAAAATGAAATATTTGAGACTAAAATCCAATCAATATTTGTTAATAAATGGATTATTGTTCTGTAAAAATTATGATTTGGTTTTACTCAGGTTTCTTGAAAGATCTCAAGATGAAAAAGTTTTTTGTTACTTACATGATGGTTCTGCAGGTGGAAATTTTGATGTTAACACCACTGCTCATAAAGTTTTACATGCAGTATATCATTGGCCAACCTTGTTCAAGGATGCTCACACATATTATAGAAAGTGAAAGATTGACCAAACTTTAGTTGGAAGAGAAAAGAAACTTTTTTTTTTCCACTTCATCCTATCATCATTTAAGAGCCTTTAGATCAATGGGGGCTGGATGTTATTAGTGAGGTCACACCAAAATCTTCCAAACAACACAACTACATTCTGACAACTACAAACTACTTCACCAAATGGGTGGAGACCACACCTTTAAAAAACTAAGTTTAGAACATGTAATATCCTTCATTGAATAATTTACTATTACTAGGTTTGAACTCCTGAGCACGTTTGTTTCAGACAATGCCACTTATTTTTAATTTTGCCAGTTCACTGATTTTGCATTACAAAAGGGAATTTAAACTTAAGAATTATTACCCACATGGGATTGGATTAGTGAATTCCATTAATAAAAACCTTCTTAATATTATCAAGAAAACCATTACAAATAACCAAAAGAATTGGCATAAGTCAATGGTCAATGCCTTATGGGTTGATATGGTAACTTATACGACCGCTATAGGTAGCTCACCATACTACTTTGTTTATGGCAACGAATCCATCCTTCCACCAAATGTGGCCTTACCATCACTTTAGCTAACCCAATCAATCCAAGAGGAACCCTATTCCAAAATGCAACAATGCATTGAGGAATTGCTAAAATTAGAAGAAACTAGGAAATAACTAAACAAACTTTTGCTAGTCATCAAAAGATTATTAGGAAGTGGTTTGATAACCACTCAGTGAGGGAAACAAAATTTGAAATTGGTTATCTCATATTTAAATGGGACAAGGCCCATAAGTAAAAAGACAAACATACTAAATTTCAAACACTCTAGCTTGGTCCTTTCCAAATCTTTCAAAAGGTTGACCTTTCCATTTAAATCCAAAAATCATTAAACAGGGCGAATGAAACTCTCCTTGTGAATGGCCAAATCCCAAAAAATGTCTTTTTCTTAAATCCATATGGATTAACCCTTGTAAATATGTACATAGTTAGTTTTATTTTTTTTCTTGTAAATAAACCTTCCCTGGAACTTTGTAAATCCTGAGTAGTTTCAACTATTATGATTTGGTTTCACATTAAGGAAAACATACCTTTCTCATACATCTATACTAGGAATTTATTCTATTTTAACTGAAATATGATTCATCACTATTCAATGAATAGTGTATGATTATGATGAATAAATGTTTTGTGTCTATTTATCATTATTTTTTAGAATTCATATACAGGGAAAAGGTTTTAAAAATGGTTTTTCATGACAGTTTAGAAGTAAGATTTTAGGGCTAAATATGATGCATTACATCAAAATAACTTTCGTATCACCCCACTTCCTATCCACCTAAATTTCAAATAAAAGTAATTTCATATCTTTATAAATAAAAAAGGCGAATTTAAATCTATTGTAGGAAGTTGAAAGAACAAAAGTGTGGTAAGTGTATACAAACTTGTCAGGGTTATGGACGCTTGCTGGCAGCAGGTCAATGTATGCATGATACTAAGGCACTTTTGTCGGGGCTATGGACGTTCATGGGCAATGAATCAATGCTAGGTCACAAGAAAGATGAGTTGAACTGATTGCATTCACACTTTTTTATACAAAAAAAATTCCCTCTCACCACAATCTTGATAATATTCCAAGGTAGTCACTCTTTAAAGAAAAAATAACTCTACTACTTTATTCTCTTGAAGAATGGTTCGAAACACACAAGTAATAGCAATAAATTTCTCAATATATAAAAATTAGGCACTTAAAAAGAAAAATCATATTTATATGTGAAGATGGCTAAATAACATCATATTTTTGTTAATTCTTATTTATCCCATCTTTTCATAATGCTAGAGATAATTATTTTGCCCAATGTGTCACCAATTATTGTGAAAAGAAACCACTCATTATTTCCCCTCTGTAAATAGAAATAAAAATAATAAAGACCTTTACGTTTCCAAAATTTCCATGTGAATATCCTTTGTGTCTGAGTCATAAACTTTCCTAGTGAATATGCAAAGATTAAGTATCAAGACCAGAATGGGACCCCCTTCCAAACCAAATTTCTAACATTTCCTCCAATATTTCCAATGCCGATAAACAATAATGATAATTTAGTCCATTGTAAATTAATGTATACTTTTCTTATATTTTGGATCACCGCTCATCGGAAACATGTACATAAGGTTTCAACCATCCCAAGTTTTAGTGATTCGATAAACAAATATGTTAAGTAATAATTGTTCCATTTTTTGTGACTTGTCACAAATTATTTCCCATCTATTGGTTGACCCCCTGTTGTTTACAATGACCTAAAACCAATAAATCCTAAACAAATCTGGTATGAGATGGTCTCCCACGTGTCATGAGACACCTGAAGTGTCATCTTCTAGATCATCTCCCAATGTAAGGAACACATCACATCATATTATTTCTTTGAAAATCCAGTCATTTAATCCTATGATAAGTTGATGCCCTGACGAGCCAACTCTATACTCCACGTCACAACCTTATTTATCGCACTCTTCTCACATGTGGTATCTACGTGGACATCCATATCACAACTACCATGTCATTCCTTATTAGAAGCTTGAGTTTGCATGATAAAGTGAATCTCGTTCAAAACTCAACGATCTAGTGATTAGTTCTAAACAAGTTTTAACTTGTCGTAAGATCTCGATAATCAAACATAAACAAAGTTTCGAATTCAAATGCACATAACGAATAACTTATAGAAATTTACATCTTTTCCTGAAATAAATGAAGTCTTCTTCTAATGCACCTATAGGTGGTATGCATCAATGAGTTTTTATGGTTTTTTATTTGCTAAAAACTTGCTCAATACACTATGGTTTTAAACTTTCCCAATATACTATGGTTTTCATCAATCGTTGAAGGTTATTTCTAATAATACAGGTTGTTTCCTTCATATATTTTTATTCCATAAACTAATAATAATAACAAGTTTAGTGATGGAACCCAAGAAAGCTCAAAAGTAGAAGCAAGTCCAGCAGGGCGAATACTTGGATGCAGATAACCCAAATTCCAACCTATTTTTAGGTACCACATATAACTTAGATAATAGAAGCAAATCGTGGTACAAAATTTATTAGATGTCTGAAGAAAAAACCATTGAAAATTTTGAACTAGAGGATGATGATGAGTGGATCCATGATAAGACTTCCAACGACGTTTCTAAATAAGAGTTTCATAAAATTGTTGCATGGCCAAACATGGATCCTTCATTGACATGGTGTGTTGGGATTTAGGCAACGTCGACCTTCAAACATTTCAATAATCAAAAGGTAGTCATTGGATCCTTCAATCCTGAAGACATCTAAGTAATGTATAAAATATCCACCCATAAAATTATTTATGGTTCTAAATTCCTTAAGAAATTTCATCAAGAAGAATGTGCTTAATGTGGTCACACCTTAGTTGATGTAATTTGTGAATAGTGGGGTAACAAGAAAAAATTCAAGGGGGAAGTTTGAAATTGTATTCTTCTACCTCTTGTTAACTTGGACCCTTGTATGTTGCCACAATAAAATGTAGGTTGTTTGGGGAAAAGGGTCCCAGCCATTTTAAACTAGATTGAGCCCCTATTGTACACAAGACTCTTAATGGGTATGTCTTTAATTGGGGCACAATTCTATATGATAATATCTATAGATGAAATGAAACCTTTCTTAAGTTAAGAATATATGGAACTCCCCCTCCATTTTATATGTCTACATACATAATGGATGCCATATGATTCTACACCCCTTTCTGTCAAATGGATAGGGAATTGACCATTGATACTCCTCAACCAATCTATATTTATCATTCTAAGCTATGGGAGGAGAATTTCAATGATTACTACTATGAAATTTGTCATCATGTGTTGATCACCATTCATGAAAATTTCTTTGGTTCTGTTGATGGTGCTAGATACTACCAACATACAGGGGGTCTCCCTGATGTGAAGTCCTAATTATACCTCACATCGTTTGGAGTAGGATCCCCATCAACAGTATTGGCCCAACCAACATAACTTAAGGTTTGCCTTGGTTTCAATGAATAACATAGAATATTATATAAATAACCCTTGAACAAGCAAGTAAGTTGACATTATGAAACATTGATTGCAGTGTGTAAAGGGAGACTTTCACAAGAGGGGAGACGTGAGTGAGTCTCTAGAAGGAAGGAATAGTTCTAACCTAAGAGAGACACATGAGAGCAAGCAAAGATTCGTTAGTAATCTAGCGAAGTAATTAGGCACAATGATCATTAAACCAAATACAACACACCTTCAACAAGATAAGCACCAAAGCCAATGAAGTAGTTCAATTTCTTTAGTACACATGAACACAACATATACCGCAAGCATCCAAGGAATAGTCCTACAATATTCATGATACATGCATGAAAATGAGTTGGCTCATCGAGCTTCAATTATTAGGTGAAAGATCCAAGTACATCAATTACAATTGTGAGCCACTAGATCTAGTAGTGGAACATTGAGTCACTTATTGCTTCTCCAAAAAATAGTCTTCTCTCCTATGTCAAGCAGAGAATCCAGGACTATCTCTCCAAAGCTTAAGCCTCCAAAAGCCCTTTTCTTGAGTTATGAGGTTGCTTTTATAACAAGAGGAATGAACTTTCATATCCTCATGACTCTTGAACTACCCTCATGACTTTTGGACTTCTAAACAACTCTTGAACTTCTAAATGACTTTTATACTTCTAAAGATTCTTTTGTCCATATATGGATATGTGAATTTTCATAATCCACATATGAATCTTCGACTTCTATAAATTAAATTTTGTCCTTTTATTGAGAATACATCATTACATTCCACATGATGATGTAGCATAATATGTGGACACATTTGACGCAATGATGACACTTGTACAAGTTACAACTTGAAAGTGATAACATGGAGCTCATGATGAGGTGGAAATGCTAAGTTGCTCTCTTTGCTGCTTTGTCTTGCATTCTTGATGGTAGATCTAATTTATGCCTCATATTAATGTAAATATCCTCTTTTTTCGTTATCTTCATCCTCAAAAGGGTCTTGGATTAGTATTGGAATATTCAGAGTGATCATGCAATGCCTTCTTTCTATCATAGTCTAGGATCTACTTCATGTCTTCATGATTTCCCTTCTTTGTGCTTATTCTCTGCAAGTGTTCTTTGTTCATTCTCTTTATTATCTTCCTTGAGAATCACCTTTTCATGCTGAGAAAGTACTCCTACTAATGAATATCATTCATGGCAAGGAAAAATTAGTCTTAAAATCATCTACTCTATCACTATCTAGCTCATGGAATGAATTTCTTATGATAGGCTTGTGGAAGGTTTGGAGGAAGGAGGATTGATAAGGAAAGCACCGTTGAAATTATCAATGGCCTAGGAAGGATTCATTTTTCACTATTACTATGATATGCACTATAAAGAGGGGCTCTCCTTGGTCCAGCATAGTGGGGAAGCTCAAGGACAAGGTGAAGAGCTTGTTACTTGAGACTGCGCCATGCGCCAAGAAGGAAAGAGAGGAAGACTTGGAAAGAGCAATTTGACTAGTAAAGGACTAGGAGGATGCCTCCTTCAGCCTTGTTACTACACCATGCACTAAAGAATAAATTCTTAAGCAAGTGTCAACGCAAAGGGGAACAACAAGCTACAAGGTTGAAGCCTTGAGGCTTGAGACTGCACTATGCGCTGGGAGGAAGAAGAGGCCTTAAGGAAAGCAGATTTTTTTTCAAAAAGGGGTTACTATTCATATGGAATGAACTTTTCCTCTTAACCTATCACATCCTATCCCAATAGTGGCTAATTTTTTATTTCAAATGTGCTTTTCACTGAGGGAATCCATAGAAGGGAAGTCACTTTGCCTAGGAGGATTTTCACTGCATTGTGAGGATATGAGGACCTTTACATTGCATAGTTGGCTTATATACGGGGATGTAAGGGGTACTTGTGATCATCTATGAGTGATATATGTGCCATGCAAGGAATATGTGATCAAAACGCATTGCAATGAGTCAATATGAACAACAAGGGTTAGGTGATTGTCCTTGGAAAGTTCTTAATGTGCATTGATTTGAGATGACCTTGAGAAGAACTTAATGCAAAAGTATTGGTGAGAAATGTTGCACCATTGAGGATTATGAGTAGGCTAATATCATCACCTAGTAAGAGGGGTACTTCCTTCACAACTTGCACTGAGCAGGAGGACAAAGGAAATCTCCAAAATGGCTAAGTGTGGGACCAGAAGAATAAGAGAGGGAAATGCATCCTAACATGACTCAAACTTGGATCACACACATGAAAACCATAAATACAAGCTATAATGATACACAATACTCATGGATAGTTATCACACCTTGGAATGACAACAAAGCGACACTTATTTCGAAGTGCGACAGTTGAAAAAACACATTACAACACATAGAAAACAAGTTGCGATAAATGTGTCAACTGAGACCAAAGGTGCGCTAAGATGTAGGGATGTTTCTATCATGTATTGTTATGATATGTAAGACCATATAGTGTAGAATAGAGTGCCAAAACTAACTCTATTGATGCACAAATATGAAACACTTGTAGGAGTGAAAACAACAAAAGCGACAGGAGGAAAACATGAAGATGATACTCGCAAAATACAACAACGTTGAAAGGGACATATGCCAAAATGAAGAAAACAATAAAATGACACTTATTAAAGTGAAATAAATCAAAATAGATAACCACAAATGTGAAAGCGACAATGTGAAAAAGTGATAGTTACGAAAACTCACCAAAATAAAAGTACAATTGCAATCAAAGTAATGGAGACAGTCAATTGAAGGTGCACATTGACTATCGACATGAGTTGAACATTACATCTACACAATCTTGATGGATTGCGTTATGCCTATTCAATCTTACATAAAGGAAGCATGCTCATGAACTCATCGAAGGCTGAGCATGTGTGAGCAAGTGGCTTGATAGTTAGAAACTAGGAAGAAGACTTAAACACTTAGCAAAACATCATTCAAAAATGAAGTGACCATAGATGAAAAATGTGATATCCTTAGTAGGCTCTAAAATTCAAGCGTGAGAAAAATTTTGGAGGGTGTTTATCACAATGTCAACAAGTTCCCAACCCCCTAGAATAATTGAAGAATCCATACATGGATTGAACATAATTGGACAGTGGTATATTGAGGAAAATTTATCAAATATAAAAATTTATGGTTGCCTAGATCCTCACCATGATTTTCCCATATTTATCCTTAATAGGATCCTATGAAAAGAGATAGCATATCAAACAGTCACCACAGGTTTAGCCAGAGACCTACAAGCTACATCCAAGAAAATTTGGCCTACTTTCCCTATGCTAATTGGTATTTACTCATTATCCAATATACCTCAAGCTAAGTTGGATGCTGAAGTATTGGATAAAATCAATTTGTCTTAGATTAAATTAAAAAATCTTGACCAAAATAAGATAGTGTGAGAACACTGTATACACATGTTGATGCCTCAACAACCTTAGATTTTCTCAAAAAATGAATGGGTTGTCATATAAATTTTGAAAAATATCACCTTGGTTTGTGTTTGGTTTCTTATTTTGAGTGATTTTGATGTTCATGATTGTCCAATTTTGATATTTCCATTGCGAAATTTTAAATCTATTGCAGCAACTGGAAATTATTCTTCTAACTGTTTAAAAATTAAGTGTAGTTTATTTGATACGAAAACTAATGAATAAAATCACAACTACAACTTTCACCATAAAAACATCGTAGAAATAAAATGCTAGAAACTGAGAAATATATAGCATACACAAAAAAATATGACACAATTATTGTTGGAAAATTGTCCCCGGAAAAACCCAATGCGGGAAATTAGTGCAATAACTAAGGGTTTTATTATTATGCAGCAGCGAAATTTTGAATAAAATAAAATGGATTCCAAATTGGAGATCCTATATGAGAGAAATATTGGAAAAATTACTGAGAGAATTTTGCCCTCCTGCACAAGCAATCTTGGCTCAGTCTGGCCACTCGAACTGGCTAACTCAGACCCCTCTGCGCAGCTTCTGTGTAAGCCTTGTGTAGTCACTCACACAAACTTCCTGGATATTCCATGAATATGCCTTTGGCTTACTACTGTTTCTTTGGAAATGATCCTCTGACCCTTTGGAAAAATATCATGGCCCCCGAAAATGTATCCACATCCTGGTCAACAAAATCAAATTGTCTTTATGAGGCTCTGTTCCAATCCCTGTGTAGTCTACTAGAGAATAAAATCGACATCCTCTCACTTCCTCTATGGAGCTAGAAACATTATGCTAGATTCATTGTCTCTATATCCCCTCTCTAGCTCAAACTTCTCTCTACTGAATCACTGCAGGTGGGAAACTCAAACTCTACCAAGGAACACGACCTCAAGTTTATTTACTTCAACACTATTTACCTCCTCTTATAATCTCCCATTGGCCCACCAATAGTCATGTTTAAATCCTCATCAACAAATAATATCATCTCTAAGTCTATCCATGTGAGTTTATAGAGAAATCTCACCTTTTTCAATTAATTCCTCTTAATTAATCATTTTCCCCAAGTTAGAATTAGGAAAAATTTAATCACTAATTAATTAACTTAATTGAGCCATCTCTAGGTGTTTTCTCATGAAACTTTTTCTATGTTATGGAGCTCTTGTGTTTCTAAGCCTCTTTGACCAAATTTTAGACTATAAAACCTATTTGATGCTATGAAACTCAACACTCCCTCTTAGCGAGGAAGGTGTTCTCTCTATCTCGTAACATCATCTCCCATACGTGTTGCTGATGGCTGACAACTGTGATAATCTGCTAGTGTCCACCAACTACTGCATAACTTCGATTCATCTACCATCATTATAGTTGAACCACCCTGCATCTGTACTACTACTAACACTACATTGTACAACTTAACTGTTGCTAACTCTGCTACTGCACTGCAACTGATCACATGTTGCTGCTACTATTGCAACTAATGCAACTGAGGACTAATCTTTGAATCAACTATATGCATGGACCACAAATATCTCATGAGTCACTAACTGCTACCAGTATCTGCACTATCCATTGAGTCTATCTACACTGCAATGACAATGTATTGCTCAACATCTAACTGCAACTAGTACTACAACTTTCCCTCAAGGATTGATTACACCTGATCCATCTGCTACAAAATGTTGTGGCCCCCCTGTAGAAAAGGTATTGATCCATGGGAAGCACTTGTTTATGCTACCCTCAAGGGATACTACCCAGCTCTGCACAACTATAGAGTCTAGAGCTCAATGTCTCTGCACCTCTCTCTTAGATGTACAACTGCATACAAAGTGAAGTATTCCTATAACCTAGAGGACAATTGATCAATCTATACAAAAGATGTTGCCTTCTCTTGGTTCTCCTTCTTGTCCTTCTTCCTCTGAGGACACTGAATACTATATTGACCAAACCCACCATACCTGAAGCACTTGTTCTTTGACAGATGCTTTTTCTTCTTTTCTCCTCCCTGTGAGCCTTATCCCTCACTAGAACCTTTCTTTGCCTTTCCCTTTGATGCAATGGATACTTTCTCCTCCTCCTTCACACTCTTCGATCCTCTGTTGCTGCCACCAAGACTACTCTTGACTAGAGCAAGTCGCATCTCCTCTTGTGTGAATGTTTCCACACTCAATCTCAACTAGGTAGTTGATCTTGTCGAGTAATGCCTTAGGAAAAAGTAGCTCACTCCTCAATGAAGTCATTGATGACTACACACACAAGTTCAAATTATTGTGGCATATCTACAACTGCAACAAGACCATTCCTAATATCCTGAATATTAGTGAGGCATGGGGTAACTCCTTCTACCTTCTGCATACTAGTGGTCCTTAGTTTCTTCTTTAGGAACATCTTCTGATTCTCAAAAGGATTCTAGTATAGTGTTGCAAGATCATCCCACATTTCTTTGGCCATATTCTTTGCTACTAAGTGTGAAATTGTATGATCTTGAACTCCATCAAGGATCAATCACTTCACCTTGGCCATCTTCTTATTGTATTTCTCTATATATCACGGGTCTATAAGTACAGATACAACCTATTTTGTGTATGTCTTTAGATCAAACTCATATAGTAGGAAATCCATGCTAGCCTTCCAGATATAGTAGGGGGATGCACCATCTAACTTGTCCTGATCACGAAGTCCTGCTGAGGCCATTTTATGAAAAACTCGCAAGTGGGAAATAAACAAGAATATCCTCCTCTCCTCCTTGGAGTCTAGCACTGCTACTCGCAGTCCCTCCTAGAATGCGTAGGTATTCATGTTGCTTATGCTATTGGAAATTGGAAATCAAAAATTTCCTCCTGTAAACTAGATCTAGAAACCCTCTGAGAAAGAATCCTTCAATGTGTGCAATTTCTCTTCCACCCAACAATAATCTGCTAGTACAATCATTGTTGTAAATTAACTATGCCCAGATCAAGAATATGCTCAATGAATTCTCTATTCTGCTTCACCTGAACTACTTTTTGTCTTCACTACTACCTATTGGAACTTCTACTAAAAAAATCAATCTTTTCCTGTCATCTGCAACTAGAAAATCGAACCTGTGTCCAACAATTCGACCTGCCTGGCCAACTTCTGCATAGACACTGAAGAAATTGTGTTGCTTCTTGCTCTAAGCTGTGAATTTCTTCCTCTTTGTCTC
The DNA here is from genome assembly GCA_031772625.1 of Pinus tabuliformis. Lineage (NCBI taxonomy): Eukaryota > Viridiplantae > Streptophyta > Pinopsida > Pinales > Pinaceae > Pinus > Pinus tabuliformis. The sequence continues at coordinate 431,393,415 of CM062804.1, forward strand.
TAAGCCTCTTCTGTCAAACTTGCTCTGATAACATGTGAAATTTTCAATCTTTTGCAACAACTGGAAATTATTCTTCTAACTTATTAAAAAATAAGTGCAGTTTATTTTCTATGAAAAATAACAAATAAAATCACAACTGCAATTTTCACCATAAAAATGTTGCGAAAATAAAATGATGGAAAGTAAGACATATAGAGAACACACACAAAAAATACGACAATTATTTTTGGGCAGTTGTCCTAGAAAAACCCAATGCGAGAAAACCGGTGCAACAACTAAGGTTTTTATTATTATGTAACATTGAAATTCTAAGTACAATAAAATGGATGCCAAAGTGGTGATCCTATCTGAGAGAAATACTGGAAAAATTAATGAGTGAATTTTACCCTCCTCCACAAGAAATCTTGGCTCAAACTAACCACTCGAACTATCTAACTCAGACCCCTCTACGCAACTTCTTCGTAAGTGACACAGGAAACGGGAAAATACACAGAAGTCCAATATCCCCAGGAATTTTAACTCAGAAACCGATTCAAATCTTCATAAAAGAATGTTTTCAGACCCTTTCATAAATCCCTATGGGGAATGATTTATTAAACCCCAATTATAGTCTAACCCTTCATTAAAGAATGTCGCACATAAATCCAAACCCCACTTTATAACTTAGCTTGTAGTAGGACTTAACCATAAACCTTTCGTCGACACTTAATCTATTATAACCTTTTATAATATATATTACATAAAACACCATAAACCATACCTTTTCCACCCATCATACGGCATCTGCACAATTATCAATGTATGCCTTTATCGCAATCGGGATATCACTCTCCACAGTGATAGTATGCATGAACCCTTCCTCCTCTGATTTGTGATAATGTCGAACTTGTAAACTGTTCCCATATAGCACTATCAGAAACATTGATTGAAGCCTTTCGCCTTAAAACCTTCGAACCATACAACTATCGAAATACACAGGAATAATGGAAATACACAGAAACCCGCCTAAAGGCTGGAATTCAAAATAATTACACTCGCATTCATAACCTCATTGGGTCTGTTGCGCTACTCCTTTACCCTCCCGATCTCCGATCTATCACTATCGGCTATCGCTTAATCGGCCCATCACAACTTTGCATGTCAACATTCCATTACCGTTGTCACTTGACATCCCGATATGCGATCAACAATTTGATCTCTGTCGTTGATTAGGTATATGATCCAATGGTCCACGCTTCATCGCATTATCACAATCAGAGTTGGCAAGTGGTGAGGGTTCGATCCATCTACACAGACTTCTGCTGATGCGATATATCGGTGATCTCTCATCGCATAGGCTTAAGGCCTGAAGTCTGCTGCATACACATGAATTTTGCCGATGTGATAAAGTGGCTCTGCTCGGCCCGATTAGATCTGGTATGTTGATCTTAGAGATCGAACAGCCATTGTGGCTTCCCTTTATCCTCTCATTCACCTCTATACTTTGGGTTTTTTCATTGTTTCTTCAATGGTTCCTCTGTTTACTCTTGGATCGACGACTGGTTTAAAAGCATCTCAAACATTGTTCTTTACACTAAGGACCCCAATTATACTTTGAACACTACGATTTATAACTTCAGGGTGTAAAAATAGAGAAGAATGCTTAGTTTGTTCCATAGGTAAATGTACAGAGAAAAGCAAAGGATTTCAATACAAACAATCCATTAAAACACACACTTAATCATTTATTCAATAAATTAATATTTACAAAGTCTCAGCCCTTTGGCTTGACTACAGTAATAAAAGGACCCTGTTCTATCTTGAATCCTTGCTGCTCTTACTCGACTCTAATTTAGCTAACCTCTCTATCCTCTCCTCTCACTTGCTCTGAATTATGAAAATAAATCATATTTTATACAAGAATGGATTCATAAACCAATTTTGGTTCAGATCCAGAAATCTCTCACTCCCTCCTAAAGAATCTCTTCAACTCCACTCTTTTCTAAACAAACGTTAAATCAAGCTTTCAAATTCCTCATATCCTATTCAAACCAAATAAATCTAACTATTTGGCCTGATATCCACACAGGGAGGATCACTCAGCCACTATACCCTTTTTCTCATATTTGACAATAAATAAACACTCTCACACATTTAAATAAATAAAATTAACTAAACTCTTGTCTTCCAACCCTTTGTTAGTCACAATATGTGATCATGCCATCACATTGTTGATTAGGCCTGAATGCTCCTACATCAGACTCCCAAAATTGAAAGCTTTCATGACCTCCTGGTCATGTGTTTCTTCTGTTGATCATCCAGTATCCCAAACTTTACTTTGTAATTGGTCATCACTTTCATCATGCTGTTGATTCAATTCTTCTGCCACTATCACTTCTGTTCTTCCAGGTTTCCAAATCTTATTTTGTTGCTGTCCTCTTTCCTTGCTGATACAAATTCCTTTTGTTAATTTCTCTTCCTTGCTATCCCTCTTCTCATCTGATTTCATCTTCCACAATTTCTCAACTTCCTCTTTACAATTTGTTCTCAACTGAACTCCACTGACATCTGCCTGTTGTACATTCTCCTTTACCATATAAATTATAAAATTTCTGTCCAATTCTCCTTTACCTCTGTCATTTACAAAATGTTGTTTGTACTCTACAACTTCCTTTTCATTATCATTAAAGATAATCCTTTCCTCTATGTTATCAAGTTCATCTAATAACCTTCCCAAAAAATACAAATTCCTTCATATTCAATAAGCATGTCATTTGCATATGACTCCTCCTTCCTATATAAAACAAAATTTCCATCACAATTGTCAGACTCAAAATAACTATGGTTTTAACTTTCCATAGGTAATTCTACCATCAAATCTTTATACTATCCTTCTGCATAAGCTATGAAATTTTCATCAATTTTCATTTCCTTTCTTTCCTCTGCACTATACAGTGTTCCTTGTTCTAACACAAGGCTATCATTCAACAATTCAATAGCTAGGATTTCTTGGAGCATATCATTGTGAAGTATCCTTTCATCTTCTATACTTATACCATTACAACAAAATGATGTTGTTTTATCTTCTCCTACAACAGAAACAAAATTCTAGTTTTCTAAAGCTTCTTCATGATTTACAGATTCATAAAAATAATCAACTTTAAAATCATAGAATTCCTGAACTTCTTCATCTATCAACATCATCATATATTCCTTCACAATTTCTATAATACTTTCATTTTGATTCTCTAGTGAAGATATTTCATTCTGGTTATCATTACAAACTTTCATTTTCTTATCTTTAGCTTCTTTAATCATGACAATTTCCCTGTCAATACCATCATTCTCAGATTATTAAATACATGCTCAAAATACCTTTCTGTTTCAGCCATTTCTTCGATTAATCTCACTTCCTCATCAACATGCATAAGCACATTGTCCAATTGTTGTTCATCACCTGTCAAACCTAAAAACATACACAACATGTTAGTTTCAAAATTACAAGGCTCTTCATTTGAAGCCTCAGTGTTCAGTTTTGTTGTATCATTTTTGTTTTTGATAAGATAGAATATTTCAAAAAATGTTAAGTTAGGATATGGACATAACAATAGTGAATAAAATGCTAGTGAAAAAATACAATTTTGATGATAATGTCCATATCAAAGAAAATGTGAGGTTAGCTGCTCTAAAAAATCAAGGAAAAAGAAAATGTTAGGTAGAAAGAAAACAAATAAACTCTGAAAGTGAGAAAGTCCAAATGCCACTACTCTGTTTCTGCAAAATAATGGTGTGCAACTTGTTTTAAATGCCACAACCCATGACAGTCAAACTGTTTAATCTTGACTGCTTCATGCTTTAAATTTGATGTTATAGTTAGAGAATAAAGATCTGGCCAAACTATTTAATCTTGGCAGATCAGTAGTTAGGTAGAGAATAATAAGGTGCTCATCAGTTTAATCTGAGCCCTTGGAGGCTATAAGGGTAGAATTAGATAGTTTGTTTTTGCTAAATAAAAAGAAGGGAAAAGGGTTTGCTAGCTTAAATGCACCCATTAAGTGAAGGAAAAAATGATAGGATAAGCAAAGGGTAAGTAGAGAAAGGTTGCAGAAGTTTAATGGTTGATTGGACAAAATGAATATTTATCATGTTTCTATGCTCATGAGGCAATTATACAAGGCAAATGAAGGTCTACTTGATCAAGTAATTAACTTCCCATTCATCTCCATTCATTCATATATTTACTAATTTCCCCTTCATACATTCATATTCATTTCCATAAAATCCCTTTTCCTCTGGTAAAAATCATTTTTACCTAGGAAAAGTAAAAACCCCATGTAAAATCCCTTTTTACCACAAACTATGTTTTACCCTAAGTATTATGCATATATGAAAAACAAATAATACATAAAAAACATAATACTTGGTCCTTTTCTCTTTTCCGCTTATATTTCATATATTTCCCCTTTTCCCACTATATTTCATATTAACACTAACATATATTATTAAATCCTTAAGATTTCCCCTTTCTCGTATGTATTAGCTCCTTTAATATAATAACCCGAAAACCCTGGAGTTTTTGTTAAAAAACTATGTATTTTATACAAATATCGCATCGCAAACGATAGTGGATCGCAATCTTTCATATAAATGCACCTTTCCCCAATTGCGATATGCGATATATGATAGACCTGGACCCGAGGCTTTTATATATATATATATATATATATATATATATATATATATATATATATATATATATATATATATATATATATATAGATATATATATTTTATCATCCGCCCTCCATCGCAGTCTCGCTTATAGCATAACCCTCCATGTATTGCGATCCTCGACTGCGATATCAAAGCCCGGACCCGACGCATATATATATTACATATTACTGCCATATCACATCCAGCCTCATCACACATCCCGTTTGACGTATATACCTCCCACCATTGCGATTTCCGATATCCGATGGAAGCTCGGACCCGACCAAATATATATTGCAGTTCACCGCCATATCACATCCGGCCCCCATCGCATTCCTTTTCTATGGGCCTACCCTGCCTAACTCTGATTGCAATATGCGATATTATCCCGGACCCGATGCCATTATTCGCTCGCATTCATAAAATTTTCAAGTCTGCCCATATGCATTTTGCAAAGGATTTCTGTGTTAAATCGTTTTTACAATTTAAACGAAGAAATATCCCGAAAATCCATTTAAACTGCTAATCACATTTTTAACCATAATTAACCCATTCCTGCCATAATTAATCCCTCCGTACTCTTTCCACCACTGTTCACCTTCGCCCGGTTTTTCCATTAAATGCATACACCCCATTTTTGCTCTGTTTGACTGTTTTATACAGCGAAGCCCCAATAAGCCTCTGTGGCCATCAAAGCCATTGTTTACCCTCCAATATGCCCCAGACTCCTTCTGAAATCCCTTTCAAGCTTGCATAAAGCCATTGAAGACCTTCAGTCACCTATGTTTTTCTTAATAAGTTTCTGTGTTTTGTAGGTAAAGACTGTTGTTCCAAGTTTTGTAAACAAAAAGCCTGCATAACAGTTTGAAGATAAATATGAGGATTTTACTGTTTAAAAACACAGTAAAACCTGAAATGCACAGTCAAATCTCCTCAGCCAGCATAGAGGATACAAACAACAAAGCAGCATAAATGGAAAAATATCAAACAAATGAAGCCAGCACAACCTGAAATAAAGGGGACAGCAAGAAGCAGTTCAAACAACTGCCCCTATCTTCTTGCCATGAAGATCTTTCTTTTCCTAAAAATCTTAATCAGTTTTAGGGATATTTTCCTAGTTTCATTATTGTATAAATAACTCTCTTCTCGAGTTGTAAATGGTTCGAAGTTCATGGTTTATTGCTCACTGCTTGTTAAGTCGTGACTGTTCATTCCATTTTGAACCTGGTTGCACCTTTGAAGGAAGCTTTTGTAGACACTTGATGTACTCAGTTTTTCTGGAACCTTAATACAAAGCAGAGGATTCTGAATCTGGTTTTACACAGTTTTGTGTTATCCTGTAAGTTTTTCCAGTTTTCAATCATCATGTTTTTCTTCATATGCTTATGACTTATAGAGATATCTAGGTAGGAACAATTAGAGTTTCAATTGATTCCTATAAGCTCTTGAAGTGATCATCTATTAAGAGATTGGATTAATGCAACTATCTGTGTAGCTAATCCCCTCTAATCAATAAATCATCAGCATCTTGTGTAAGCTTAAGTATACTGCCTTGAATCTTTTGAATGTAGTTCAGAAGGTTTTCCTACTTATGATTGTTTTGTTTTACAGTCTGGAAACTGTGATAATCATATTTTTTGTTGTCTTCTACTCACCACTATTTTGATCTATATCACTGTCTAAAGTCTTATAGCAGCCCTCTATTGAGATATTAATATACCCCAAAGAATTAATTACTTCAATTCTACATCTGTCTTCATTCACTGGTCTTCCAAAACTTAAACCAAAAACCCCAAAACAATTATTTTAGATGCTTTGGCATTGGTAGCTGACCTACTACTATCTCAAAGGTACAACATCAGATTGGCGCCATTGTTGGGGATTCGAATTTCATTTAAGTTTCCCTTGGGACAACGATATTCATTCATTCTTTTCCTTTAAAGGTGATTAAAGGTTTAGAAAGGTCAAAATCATTCACCTTGGCGACTCCACACTCCCAAGCTAGCACCTTTTAAACATACCAGATCTCGTTCAGAAGGTGACATAGTTAGCCCTTTGTCAGATCCTAAAAAGATTCTGAGAAAAGCCAAATCTAAAAGGGGACACCAACCATCTTCTTCTTCCTCTTCAGTCCTACAATCTAAAGAGTTAGAATCATTTGACCCCTATAGTAATATCCCAACTGATCCTGATTACTCCAATTTATCACCTAGGGTTGTTGAACTTCTAAATAGAGGAGTTGATTTTAAGTCATCATACCTTATTCATTCATTAGAATCTCATCCAGTACCCAAACTACCACCAAGATCACCTAAAACTGAATCTGATTTGGGTGTTAATTTTCCTGAATATAAACCCATAGATTTCATATTCCCTACCATCTATCCATTTCCTTCCATTTTTTAACAACCTGAAGCTTCTTCTTCTGAATAGCCTGAAAAGATCTTTTCTGTATATACCAATCCTCTCTTTAAATCAAAAGAAGGTATTCCTTTACAGGTCACAAAGCTAGTTCTTAAGACTCCTTTGAAGCCTTTCAAGAGATCTCCTCCTCCTTCACCTCCAACTAGTTCACCAACCCCTAAAGTGCCATCTCCTTCCTCTATTTCTTATTCATCCTCTACATCCACACAAACACCTTATACTCCACCTAGACAACCTCATACACCTCAATCACCTCATACACCACCTACTGTCATGGCTTTCCGACCAATTGTACAAGCTAGATATGCTGCCTTAGTCTTACCTAATAACCTTGATGCATTCCCACCTGGATACTTAAAATACCTTCCCAAGTACAATGGAGAAACTGGTCCCTCAACTAAGGACCATCTTCAAGCTTTCCTAGACTTTGCAGACAATATGAATATTGAGCAAGAGAATGTTTATATGAGATTGTTTGTTCAATCACTTGAACGAAATGTGAGGATTTGGTTCATGCGGTTACCAGCAGCTACCATTAGAAATTGGGAAGAGCTTACAACCATATTCAAAAATCAATGGGGTGTGAAAAAGGATCCTCTTTACTTCCTCACAGAATTTGAAGAGCTTAAAATGAACTTCGGTGAACCAGTAGTAGATTTTATCAAAAGATTCAACAAACTCTATCACAAAATGCCTGTTGATTGTAAGCCCCCTGTAGCAGCAGCTAAATCTAGATTTTCTAGAGCTTTTGATGATGACTTTGCTATTATGCTACGAGAGAAAACTTCCAAAACTCTTGAAGATATGCAAACAAATGCTATAGAAGTAGAAGCAAATAGGGCAGCCTCAACTTCTTTAAAACTTAAGGAAGAAAAGGCCCAAAGAAAACTCAAATATGTTCAAGAAGCCTCTAGTTCCTCTAAGACTAAGCAAAAGACTCAAAAATAGATGAAATAACATCTCTTCTTAGAAACCTATCTAATAGGATTTCAAAGATTGAGACCCAACCTAGGACCATACAAAAAACAGTTGCTAGACCTCAAAACCAAAATCAAGGTCAGTATAAAAGAAACCAACCACTACAAATTCTTTAGAGACCTACCAATGATCAATAGGTTCCTACTTCTCTATTGATAGATGAACAACAACTTGATGATAATACTATGACAATTGCTGAAGATATTAATAGTATGGATTCTTCTTCCAATCAAACAACCATCATTCCTATCTCACAATAGAATCAGGTTCAAGAAGATCAGGAAGTGGCACAAGTATCTAAATATCATGCTTTTTTTGAATTTTTAATTGCAAAACTAAACAAAAGGTACGATCTTAGGCCTAGGCCTAGTCCAGGGAGACCTCCAAAGGAAACTCCAATAATTGAACCACGCACCAATATTGTTGAAGCTCAAACAACTCTTATCCAGCCATTAGATCAGTCAATTAATACTTCCCAAGCTGGTAAAAACATTTTGACTGCATTTAATGTTGAAAAAGAATTAGAGAGGGTTAAGATCCCAATTCCACTGTCAGAACTTTCTAAAAACCCTGGTTGCAAAATCCAAGTCACTAAATGGATTCAAAATACCTCAGTTGATGCTGAAGGTGATGTCATAAGTCTACAGGATGAAAAACTAGCAGTAGTTTTTGGCCCTAGTTCAGACATGATAGATAAGATAGTACCTCCCTTCTATGTAACTCTTAAAAAAATGATTCCATGTTATATAATTGTGTGCTTGATTTAGGAGCATCACACAACCTTATGATAAAATCAATCATGGACCATTTGAAACTCGATATAACTAAATCCTACCATGACTTGTACACCTTTGGTTCCAAAAGGGTGCCCTGTTTAGGATTGATCAAGGATTTAGTGGTTACCCTTGCCAAAATTCCAATCAAAAGTGTAGTACTTGACATTGTTGTTACAGATATCCCTCCCAAGTTTGGAATGCTCCTTTCTAGGTCTTGCTATCCCAAACTAGGGGGAACTCTACAGATGGATATGTCATATGCTACTATTCCTGTATTTGGAGGAGAGAAATTAAGATTATATAGAGAGGTAAGATTTGGACATACTGTTTGTAAGACTTGTTAGCACCCAGGTTGTTCCCTTTGACTCCCAAGGGAATACGGCCGGGGTAACCACTAACCAAGCTTTGGATTACAGATCCTAGCCAATCTGGAATCAGAGAGGGCTCTCTCTTTAAGATTTATCTCTGTTTTGTGAGGATTTTAGGCTAGTTATGAGTTCGGTTTTTCTTTGAGGTTTTGGTTGTGAACTGTTGATTGAGAAGGGCATGAAATGTTTGAGGGATTTCTAGTCCATTGGGCATATGGAGTCAGAAATTGGGTAGGTCCTGATGTTTGTGATGGAGAAGGATTTACTGTAGAGCTAGACAGCTATTCATGATACAAATTTTGGTTTATAAATGAAACAGAGTGAAATGGAAACTTATATATAGTGTAATTGTAAGTTGAGAAAGGGCAGAATCTGTTCAGTAGCATCTAAGAATTACTGCACAGAAACTGTCAAATATTTATAGTAATTTGGAGCATTTAAGAATTCTAATTTAACAGATAAACCTGAAGAAATCATTTATAACAATGAAAGATTGAATTCAGGGTGTCTCCATGGACAAATCCTGAGTTATTCTTCTTCTTTCTTGTTGAGATTAGACCACATATGTGAGAAATGGAATACACAAAAATACAACACAGATAGAGATAGAGAAACTTATTGTATCAAGCTATAGCACTAGAATTCTGTAGCATTCAATGGTCCCAACACAACATACATCAGGAAGAAAATTTCTGAACTCTTGAAACTTCTTTGTATTATCTCTCCAAAAATACAGCCGAGTTCTCTTTTTGAACAAGTAACAACAACCCCTGCAAGCTTATGCGAGGGGGAATATATACAATCGGTTCTACAAATATCTGAACCGCTGAGTCATTTTGATAATTAAATACGCCCACCAACTTTACAAAATAGCAGATAAAGAAGTTATTACTGCTCTTAAATACAAAATGAATGCTCTTTAATTCTGTCAGAAGTCCTTTTTGACCTTTGGAGGCCACTGAGTCGGTTGAGCGTTTTGCATAAATGCTGAATGATGTGTCTTTATGGCTTTGTCATGCTGTAGCTTTCTCGGTCCTGTCATCTGCAACTGTCAGTGCTGCTTTAGTGGCCGAATCTTTCTGCTGAGTTGGCTCAGTCCATCTTTCTTCAGTCATATTGAATGCATCAAATTTTCCTGTACATGATGACTTATGTTTTTTGATGAAAAATTTGATGAAAGGCTTTTGATTATAGTATCAACTGTATCATTTTGGTCCACCATTCTTGTGTGGGCAATTGATGTCTCAAAATTGCATCCAAGGTCTCATCTGCCTCTGTATATTTGTAGAAGTTTGGAGGCACTTCAAACAAATGCTTGATCTCATTCATAATAAAAAATAAATTCTCTACTCTATCATAGAGATTTTGCCCAGATGTTGGCCCTGTTTCTTCTGAAGTACTAGGTCTTTCAGTGATCTGATTTGTAGCAAATGTGTTGACCCTCTTTGCATAGTTCTCATGTGAAAGTAGCCTACCTGCGCTGTTCACTAAGCCAGGAAGACCTCTGCTTTGTAGTGCTGCAAACTTGTCCATGAACCTGTTTACTTCTGTCTGCATGTCCTGGCTTCTTCTTTCCAGTGTTTGTACCAGGCTTCTTAATGTAAGGACCCTCTTTATCAGCAAAATGGTTTCAGTTCTGTTGGGAATTCCCATTGCTGCCAGCTAAGGACCTGTACGGTTATTGAGCACATTAATCATTCTATTGGCTACCTCAGGCATGTTGCCTAGAGATGCCCTTGCTCTCTGGACTTCTCTGTGTGCTTTTCCTATGAGTTCCATTTGCTCATGAATGGTCTCAATATACTGCCACTGATCTGTGATTGATTGGCCAATGTTGGCCCATAAAACTGTCTTGAGCTGAGCCACCACTTTGTCAAGGGTAAGCTCTTTCTCCAGCTCCTTTATCTTCTCTTTGAGAGCCTTCACCTCTCTTCCCTTTTCAGCTATGCTTTGCTTTGATTTGTCATATTTTTCATTGAGCTTAGCCAAATTCTCCCTGGCTTCATTTAACTCTGCCATTTGGGCTTCTAGGGCCTGAATTTCATTCTTCAGCTTCTGCATATCAAGGCTTGGAGCCTGCTCTGTTGTTGGTGCTGGTGCTGATGTAGATGGTGCTGCCTGAGCTGTCTGTTCTGTAGGAGGAGCATTAGTTTGAGGGGTTCCTCAAGGTTGATTATTTGTGGAGGGGGCTGTGATGTTTGGCCTACTTCGCTCTATTGTAGGGCTGCCTGCAGTGCTGCCTCTGATTCTCCCAATTTCTCCTGTGTCTGGATCAGTTGTTTGTATAACGATACCAGCATAGCTGCTGCATCTTGGTCATGTCTCAGCTGAGAACCCTCTTCCGTTTGTGGGTGAATAGTTGCTGGGACCTTAACCATTTTTCTTAGTGTCGCCATATCTACATCTCTTATCTTCAGCAGCGCTTGTACAGCCTTGATGTCCTTGGGATCATGCCAAAGCTCTATGATGATATCCTCCAATGCTTTGATTCGGTTGTCCTTTGCTTGAGAGGACGCTTTCTCCAACTCAAGTTGGGCAGCTGTATTGTTTAGGCTATTTTCCAGCGTAAGATTTACCAGTGTTTTGTCTGCAAGAGTGGCATATACCATCTCACTCGTTTGCTTGTGCAATTCAATCTGATCCATAGGGTGGATGTCTTTTGCAAGGACCTCAAGGTTGGTCCTTATGTAGTCTGCAGCTGACTGTGGCTGCAACATGGTTGGCATGAAATGACTCATTACCATTTTGCCCTCATGTACATCATAGGCAGACATTAACCTCTGTTGGTTTGTAGGAGCCATCTTTAATAAGTGGTTGTAGAGCTGTATCTTGAGTGGCTCATTCCTCTTTTTGATATCTATAAACTGTTGTTTGATGCCTGCTTCAGCTCCCCTTTGGTGGCTTGAGGAGCTGACTTCTCCTCCAACTGTCCTTTCCTGTTCCTGCTGAAAGGAACTTGCAGATGCCTCCATACTCGGTGGGCCCATGCCCAAAGAATGCCCAATAGGCATTTCTTCCTCAGAGAGGGGATTCATTCTGTGCCTTTTCTCCCCGTGAGTTGTGGAGGTGGTGAGGGGAGTCTCCTGCTCTCTATCCCTCTTTTTTCCCTTTTCTTCTTGTTGTGGAGTCTGTAGTACTGAGGCCTCCACTGTCTTTTCTTGCCTAGGGGGCACATTCTCTTGAGCCTGTTGCTCAGTGGATATTGGGGCTTCAGGTGTTTGTTCTTGCTGCTGTACTTGCTGCCCCTCTTTTCGCCCTCCTTCTTGCTGTTCTACCTGTTTTTCTGCTTGCTTTTCTGCCATAGGAGGTGGCTGTTCTTGCTGATGTGCTGTTGAAGATGATGCAGCTGCTCCAAGCTGCCTTTGGTATGAAGAGGAAACCTGCCCACAAGTTTCCAAGTCAGCCTCTTTCTCAATATTTTTTGCTTCTCTTTGTAGTATTTGCTCTCTAGTCATTGGCTCTTCTAGGGTGCCCTCTTTCCAACTTAGTAAATTGGCATACTTCTCAATATGAGGCAATTTAATGTGAGCATAGCCACCCAATTTATGTTTTATCCTTCTGAGAGAAATGAAATGATTAGGGTCATAAGGTACCCATTTGAAACTAGTTTCTAATCGGAAGCCCTCCAGGATCATATCTGCTTCCTTCCATCCCTCCTCCCTTATGTTGTAAAGGAAAGGGCCTAGCTGGTTCCTGACTTTTAGCTGCACTTTCTTGTTTTTACAATGGAAATGGATTTGGTCTGCATTTCCAAACTGTCTGAAATATTCCAAGGCAAATAGTCTCATAGGGACATATCTTGGCAGCCTATAAGGGTTCAACTCACAGCCATATACTCTGATCACTGTATGGTGTTGGTAAACATACCAATCACCAATGCTGTAGGACTTAGAGAGATGAAGAATTCTTTGCATTTCCTCGGTTAATCTCGGAGGAGGAACACCATATAACAAAGTCATTGCTGGATGAATGAAAAGGTCTATGAATTCACAGTATGTGTATGGTGAACGGGAGGTGCAATGAAAAACTGAGGTCCAAAATACTACAGACCTTGGATTCCCCTGGGCATCAAGCTTCTTGAGGGGAATGGGGAAACTGTCTGGTTGATAAAATAGGAACAGATGATAGATGTATGAGGTGTATCTGAACACCTTTTCCCTTTCTAGATTCATCAGTTGCTCATGAATCTTGTTTGCAATATATTCAGCATAGTCATAGTGCACAGCAGGAGGCTTCCCAGGAGAAAATATGGACAGCATGGCCATTATGGTATCATCAACATCTTCAACTCCCTTGTAGCCCAGGACATAGCTAATCAAATCCACCAGCATCCTCCCCAAGTCATTGAGATAGGGATGCCCAATAGGAGGTGTTCTCAGAGCTTCAGAGCTTGGCTGAATAAATAACTGATTAATTTTGATGATTTGGGCACTGGACAGGTTCCCCCCCTTCTTTAGTAAATCTAACATGGAGAGAGGAGTCAATGGTCTTGCAGAATGAAAGTTGAGCATTTGATTTATGGCCTCAGGGGTGATATGGAACAAGACTGCACCTGAGGGATTGAGAACAGCTCTCTGACATGGATCATAGCATTCACAACATCTATGGATCAAGTCTGGAAGGGCATTGACTTGAGGGAGGTTGTAAATGGGCAAGTTGGAGTCCCAAATCCCTAAAATATCAACTCCAGTGAGGTGTTGAGCTTTCAATTCATTTAGCATATGAATATTATACTTAGAATTTATTGGGAACCAGTCTAACATCTGATAATCAATATCTCCTAGGGCCTTCCATTCTAACTCTCTTTGTGGGGCATTCAGAGGTTGAATATTCAGGGCTACTGGTGTTTCCATGGTTAAGTAGTGCTATGACTTGTATTAGAATTGGTGTTACTAAACAGAGCAACACAGAGGAGTATCTCTGGAACAGAGAGGTGAATTGCAAAGGAACAGAGGGAAAATGGCAGTGACAGCAATTGAAATACTGCACAGAGGACTGATAGAGCAAATGGCAGGCCTGAAAAACTCTCTTCACGGTGAATTAGTGCAGCTCGGGTTCTTAGTTCACGAATGCGCGAACTAATTGTGAATTTCGAGAAATTTGTTTAAATGCAGGTTCTGGAGAGGAATTCGGACCCAACAGTTGGAAATGGACACAGGTTACTGGAGGTTTTCTGGTAAATACAGTGTTTTCTCACTCTTTTTATGCTATCTTTGGACAATCATGGACAAAACCAGGCGCGGAGGGAATGATATCGATAAATACCTCTTCAATTGCCGACAATGGCTACGAATGCAGGTGGATTGGATGCGCCCACGGTCTCTGGGTCGATTTCTGCAGGTTGGCGATGGATTGGTCGTAAAACGCATGCAAAGCAGAGCGATAGTTGTTTTAACAAAAGTGACAAAAAACACGATTTTTGGCGAAAATATGGACTTTTTGGGATTTTGGCGCTTTTTTTGGATGACGTCAGCATGACGTCATCAGGTGGGGTCAGGGTCGGGTGACGTCAGTATGACGTCATCGGGTGAGGTGGCAAGCTGTGAGTGGTCCATGGGGATGCGTAGCTGGCAGACATGTCGGAGTGCTGGCGGGCGAGGGCGCTGATGCGGCGGTGAGGTGGCTTGACGTGGGCATGACGTAGCAATGGCATAGGCGCGGCGGGACCAGCGGTAAACCAGAAATGGTAAATGGTATTTCTCGGACCGCTATTGATACGGTCATGGATTTGTCAGAGGGCGACCCAAGAGAATTTGGGGGTGACGCGTGGCGGAGGCCTGACGTCACCCTCTGACAGTTTCTTGGGCGATAAAGGCAGTACATTGGGGCCGACCCGATATGGATCTGGGCCGTCAGATGAAGATTCCCGGATCTGACGGTCGACGGGTTGATGAGATGTAAGGATAATACGGAATGCGGGGCCAATAAAATATTATTATTCTCTGAACTGTGTGCCCGGCGAAACTTTATAAAAAGTGGGTTTTTATGGTTTTTTGCAGCGTTACGTGTTAAATGGGTTTATACACAGATTTATTTACAAAGCGCGTTTAGGTTATTAATCCAAGCAAATCCCGGATTAATCCCACAATTAATTTTCCAGCGCTTTTTGGGTCGCGCTCTAATGTTTTAGCGCTTAAACCATTTGGAACCAAACTTAGAGCTATAATGCTCGGGGAAGGGGATACATAGGTATTTTGGGGTTTTTTGCATAATTTACATAGTAATAGGGGGAAGAGGGGGTATAGGGAGTTAAATAGTAGAAGTTAGGGGTTAATATGAGTGGAAGAGGTGGATGAGGAGGGGAAACACTAAGTTTTGTATGGAATCAACTTAGTTTAGGGAGTAGATCAAAATGAAAAGAATTTTACACAAGAAATGTGGCTTTTAAAGAAACAAGAACCACCACAAGACCTTGGTTACTTTCATGAACATGGCTGGAAATGGGATGTTAGCAATGAATGTGAGGGGGGAGATTAGGAAGTTAGACATGCTCCATTGTGTTGCTGCAAATGATAGGGAAGAGGAGCTTCTCTTATCCATTGATGCTTCCTTTAGGTTAGACCAACAAAATTCAGTTGACAAGAATGACATTTCTGCAACCCCATCTACCTACCCATCTACTTGCCTAGCATTTTTTGTTTCTTCATGGAGGGTGCACTTGGACTTGCAAACCCTCATGTGCCTTTTCTTTTCCTTTGGCTTTTTCTTTTGACTTTCTATCTAGAACTACCCTTATTGCTTCCAAGGCCCCAGATTAAGCAGTTGGGAACCTTAATTCTTTACCTAACTAGTGGTCTGCCAAGATTAGACAGTTTGGACATACTTCTTTCTCTATTCTATAACAGAAAATTGAAGCATGGCATGATCCAGATTAGGCTGTTGGACCATCCATCAAAATTGAGTCAACATCAAGCTTATGTACACACATTGTCTTCTCTTGGAAATATGGGATCTTTGCATCACCAAAGCAGAGCATATTTGGAACTTTTATTTGCCCATCATGAAATATGAAACCTATTGGTATAGATATCTAACAGTGGCTCCACATGGGGATGGTTTTTCTTCTTGAAAGACCAAGAACAGCAGGTCAGAATGCCTTGGCCCTTTGACTTCTGTTTACCAAAACTTGGAGCTTTTCTTCCTTGAAATCTCAAAATTGGAATCTATCATACTTGTGGACCTTGCTGAACTAAAGCCTCTTCCTGATTCTGCAAGACCTTTCAAACTGAGCTATTCACATGCTGGAAGAAAACATTATATACAACAAATTATGTACAGGGCAACAGCCATGCTATATACATGGAGAGTAGTCAAAATAGTGCTTCAACATCCTGCCATTCACAGGACCTTCCTCCAAATCAGTTTCATCAAGACTTTTAAGAAAGTAAGTATTATTTCCTTGCACTGCTTGGATAACAAATGGTCCTCTCCAAAGGGAATCAAACTTTCCATGTTTTCCTTTATCTTCCCTTCTTGAATCCCATTTAAGGACTTTGTCACCCATGTTAAAGTCTTCAGCCTTAGTCCTTCTGTCAAAAGCTTTCTTTAACTTTTCTTGTAAAACTTGAACTCTGTTATAGACTTGGTCTCTAGTTTGCTGCAAACATATAATTTGATTTACCCTTCTTTGCACATCATTTGGTTCAGCCTGGCTTTCTTGAAGTAGTTTCATAACCGGGATCCCTAGTGATGAAGGAAATTTGGCTTCTAGTCCATAGACTAATTCATATGGGCTGACCCCAATAGATCTCTTGGTTGTTAGTCTGTCTGCCCATAAGGCATTGACAAGCTTCTTATGCCAGTTCTTCTTATTTTCTTCCAACATCTTCTTTATGATGTTTACAAGGCTTTTATTTGATGATTCAGCTAGGCCATTTCCTTGAGGGTAGTATGCAGTAGAATGGCCCAAATAATGTGGAATTTGTGACAAAAACTGACCATCTTCTTGGATCTAAAGGCAGCAGCATTGTCTGTTATGATCTTATCAGGACAACCAAATCTAGACAATATGTTATTCTCCAAAAACTGAATGATTGTTGAATCATTTGCCTGTCTACATGGGATGGCCTCAATCCTTTTGGTGAAGTAGTCTGTGGTTGTGAGGATCCATCTATGTTGGCCTGAGGATGAGGGATGAATTTCCCCAATGAAATCCAAGCCCCATTGTTGAAAAGGTCTCTCTGTTGCAATAGGTCTCAAAGGAAGTGGCAGTAACTTTCTCTTTCCCTCAAACACTTGGCATTTATGACATGAAGTGGTAAATTTTTTGACATCAGAGAAAACAGTGGGCCAATAATAAACTGCCCTCAATATCTTATCCACAGTGGACTTCCAGTACAAATGTCCACCACAATCACCTGCATGAAATTCTTTCATGACATTGTTAGTCTCGTTCTCAATTAAGCAATTTAACAATATACCCTCATGGTTTTTCCAAAGCAAATTACCATCCATGACACAAAATCTTGAAGCTTTCATTTTTAAGAACCTACATTTAGTTCTGGACAATCCTGGGGGAGCACACAGGTTTTGTAACACATAACATATATCAGAATACCAAGAGGATTGTTCAAAGGCTGCATTGATCTTTGGAGTCGCCAGCGCCGGTTCATTGTCCAGTTGGTTAATGTCTAAGGCTTAAAAGTTTGCTTCTGTCATTAGTTTGGCCAAACCTTGCCCTTTTATCAGTTTTGTAGGTTTTATTTCAATATCAAATTCCAAGATGTTGGCAATCCATTTGCCTCTTCTGCCCTCTAGGTTTTCTTGGTTGAGTATGTCTTTCACAATGGGACTTGGCACATAAGCTATAACATGGGAGTATAGGATGTAAATCCTAAAGTCTTTAATGGCCTTGACCAAAGCATAAGCTTGCTTCTCCATGATCTGATATTTTAGGGGTGCATCTCTAAGAGCTCTACTAAAGAAAGCAATGGGTTTTTCATTTCCTTGGTCATCTTTTTGTAATAAGACAGCAGCAATGGTATGCTGGGAGGCAAAGGAGAAAATGATAAATTCTCTGTCAAATTGAGGATTTGTTAAGACTGGTGTTTGGGTAAGGGCCAACTTTATGCCTTCAAAAGCTTGATTTGCTTCTACTGTCCATTTCACTTTTGAATCCTTCTTAAGCATGTTATTTAGTAATCTGATCAATTCTGCTAGGTTTGGGATAAACCTTCTTAAGAAGTTAATTTTTCCCAAGAAAGCTTGTAATTCTTTGATGTTTCTTGGGTGGGGCATTTGTAAGATAGCTTGTATCCTGTCTGGGTCAATTCTAATGCCATCCTTTGAAATGATGTGACCTAACAGCTTACCTTCTTCTAAACCAAACAGAGATTTCTTAGGATTTAAGGAAATTCCGTATTTCCTACATGTTAAGAATATCTGTCTCAAATGCTTCAAGTGTTCTTGGTCAGATTTTGAGAAAGGTGTGAGGTCATCTAAATAAATAACAAGGAAGTCATGAATCTCTTTGGCAAAAGCAATATCCATTGCTCTTTGAAATGTAGCCCCTGCATTCTTCAATCCAAAAGGCATTTTTACATATTTGAAGGTTCCCCATGGGGTTGTGAATGCGGTTTTGTCTTGATCATCAGGGTGTACTAGGATCTGATTAAAACCTGAGAATCCATCAAGTAGTGAAATCCTTGAAGCCCCTACCACTCTTTGGAGAATGTGATCCATCTTAGGTAAGGGATAATTGTCCTTGAGGGATACTTGGTTTAAGTTCCTTAGATCAACACAAAGTCTTATCTCACCAGTTTTCTTTCTTGTGGGCACCAAATTTGAAATCCAGTCTGAAAACCTGATAGGTGCTATGATACCCGCTTTAAACATTTTTTGTACCTCTTTCTCAATTGAAGGGAGAAGCATAGGATTTATCCTTCTCAATTTTTGCTTGAATGGCTTTTGATTAGGCTTGAGAGGGATGGTGTGTTGGATAACAGAGGTGTCATAGGATTTTAAATCCTCATAACTCCATGCAAATACATCTTGAAACTCTTTGAAGAGGTCAATGTATTTAGGCTTCTGATCAGGAGGTAAGGATGCAGACAATTTTATTATCTTGGGCTTTTCAATAGTTCCAATGTTGCATTCTTCAATGGCAGCATTAAGGGGCTGCATTTTTGGTTTTCTAGGGACATCATTTGAGTCAAAAATATCCTCCAATGGAGTTAGGCCTGTTGGAAGAAAATTGTCTTTCAATTGTATCACTTCAGCTTCAGCATCAGCCACTTCTTCACAACTGATTTGTTGAATTTCTTGTATGTTGTCTTTGTTAAAAATGGTTGGATGTAGCATTTGGTTAGCTGTTTTGGGTGATACCGCTATTTGGTCTTGCTCACATATAGTTTGTGACTCACTTCCAGCCTCTGCATCAATGTTTAGTCCTGAAAATTCTTGCTGTAAAGTCAAGAAATTGTTTATTTGTGTGTCATCCTCAAATACTTGCCAATCCTTGATATTGTTTGGGACAGAGGGTCTGTGTTTAATCTCAGCTGTAAAGCAGTGCTTGGGTTCAAAAGGTAGTTTGCATGTGCTTGCAAATGTGGCCAAACTGTGAGCATGGAGATTATGGGTTCTAGAAATTTTGGTAATTTGAAATTCAGTGAAGGAACTTAGTAATTCAACAGCAGCAGACCTATAAGATCTCAGTCTTTTGTCATTAGTAACAAAATTTCCCTTCACTTGTTGGATAATTAGGTCTGAATCCCCCATGACTGAAATTTTTGTGGCTTGTAAGGATTTTACTAGTTTGAGGCCTAGCAAAAGAGCTTCATATTCTGCCATATTGTTGGTGCATCTGAAATTTAGTCTATAGGCTCGACCTTCTGCATGATTGTTTTGTTTGTTATGTATCCAAACTCCTGCTCCTGCCCCTAACTTGTTGACTGACCCATCAAATTCAATGAACCATAGGATTTCTTGGTCAAGGGAGGAATTGTCAACCACCATGGGGCTAGGCATCAACAACTTGAGATCTTGGCTTACACTTGGTTTTTCTTCTTGAATACTTTCATTTGTTGACCTTTCAACCATTATTTCCTGAGTAGCAGCTTGTTCATTTATATCCTGATCTTGTTTGAATGTCTTAGTTTCATCATCATTTGTAGAACCTGTATTATCATTGAAGAGAATATAGGAGTCAATGTCAGAATGGACAGCATATATGGGGAAGTTTTGAGGTTTTTCTTCACTGCTTACCATGTATTTCATCAGTGTTTCTCTGTATAGTCTTTTTGGTTGCCCGAAGATAGATATGGTGGCATAGGACATGTCTAATTGAAGAGAACCTTGAAGTTTAGCCCCCCATGATCTTGATAATAGCATTCCATATTTAGGTGGAATATCAGCAACTACAACATCCATCAAGATTGTCTTATTGGGGTATTGAACAAGTGAGACACAAAGATCCTTTATCAGGCCTAAACACTTGACTTGGCTTGAGTCAAATGAAAATAGGTCCTTGTATGGTCATGTAATATCTAGATTTAATCTTTCCATGACTGATTTGGGCATCAGGTTGTGGGAAGCACCTGAGTCAAACATTGCATTGTGTAATATCTTATCATGAACATGCAGGTTGACATAAAAAGGTAAGATTCCTGTAACTGTTGTCTTTCCATCAACCTCTGGGCCGAAAAGTAGTTCTGGAGTGTCATCCAACACATTAACATCATCTTTGTTATGAGTAAGCTGAAGGGATCTCTTAATTTGTTGTTTATAGATGTCATGTTTGGCCAACTCTGAGAGAGGAATGGCTATTTTCAGTTTTCCAATTTCAGCTTCCAAGTCAAAAGGTTTTTCAGATTGGGTTTTGGTGTTCTGGTTGACAACCTTTTCCCTTTCTACGAATTCCTTAGAGCTTTCTCCTTGATTCTCATCTTGATCTTGGGGTTTGTCCTTTTTACTCATCTTTTGAGAAATATTGCTGGGTTTATGCTGCAAGGATGATGTCACCACTGGTTGTTGATTTGAGGGAGATGCTTCAGTTATTTCTTCCACTGTTACTTCCTTTGTGATTGGATCAGTTTTATCAATTGGCTGTGTGACAACAGCCTTTTCAAGTTGTGGGGTTCCCTTTGTTTTGTCAGGCTGTGTCACATTTATTGTTCTACTTCTCAATTTATATTGCTTATGAACCTCATAAACAGCTGTATCATAGCCTTGTTTGAAATCAAATGACTCACCTGATTTGGTTTGGAACTGCTTGATATCATCATCCTTATGATCTTCTTGTGTTAAAAAGACTTGATTTCCACTGTCCAGTCCCATTAGGTTGATGTGAGGGTCCTCATTAGGCTCACTAGATGTGGAAGCCTCAGCATAATTCTCTTGAAAAGGGGGTCTGACATGTTGGTCAGGATCAGTTCTTCCCACATTGGGATTTTGATTCTTTCTAAAGTTTTGGTTTCTTACGTTGCTTGTTTGCCCTTCCCATGATGCCTTTCTTTCTATGGTTTCCACTCTGTCCCCAAGTCTATCCATACCTTTGATGATTGCATCTAACTTCTGCTCAAATGCTGAAGGTTCTTCCTTAAAGGTAGTTCTTCTTTCAGTTCTGGCTCTATTTCTCTTGGCAATCAGATTTGCCTCTACACTTACTGCTATGTCTTGCATGTCTGTCAAAGTTGCAGGGGCTCTTTCTCTCAATTGATATGCCATATCAGCATCAAACCCATCAGGGAATTTTATTAGTGCTAAATCAGGTGGAGGTCTAAGGTTTTGAGGAATAGCACTATAGATAGAATTGAATCTAGTGCAATAGCCCGAGACAGTTTCTTGTGGACCTCTCTTTATGGTGTCATATTCAGATAAAATATGTAGAGGGTCCTTTTTCTTTTCCCATCTATTTAGAAAGGACTGGTAAAGGGCAGCCGAATTAGCTATAGAGTTTGCAGCCAGTGCCCTGAACCAAGTTCTTACTTCACCTGTCAGACTTTGTACAAAGATTTTCATTCTCACATCATCATCATCTATCTCATAGTTTTCGAAGTAATCTTGCATTTTCTTGGCATGTTGTAAGGCAGTGTATGTGCTGGTTCCATCAAAATAAGTGATTTTGCCTTGGTAATCCTGAGGCATAGCCCCAGGATTGTTTGGCAGCTGGAGGGCTGCATAACGATTAGCCATATTTCGTGGGGTAAGTGGGACAGCTGGAACAACAGGAACAACAATAGCAGTTTGTGTGTTAGGTGTTGACAATATGTTTTGTGAAGTGGATGATGAAGAGGGGGAGGAATGAGTTGTATGGAGGTGAAAGGTTGGCTTAGAAGGGGTGGGAATAAAGGTATGCTGAACTGCCTCAGGGCTAGATTCAGGAGATTGCTCTGGTTCCTTTTGGCTCTTTTGAGTTTTATGGATCAAATTTGGATTCTCGAAAACAGGAGGAGGATTTGGGTCAGGATTTAACTTGGTGTGCCTAGTCTTCCTCTTGGGAGCCAGCTTCTGAACTTATTTTTGGTATTTTAGGATATTTTTAGAACTATTTCAAGGGACTGCTCAAGCTGTTTCTAGAACCACTATCTAAAGACAGACAGTAGTTTGAAAAAATATGCTCGCTCCCCAGTGGAGTCGTCAATTATGTTAGCACCCAGGTTGTTCCCTTTGACTCCCAAGGGAATACGGCCGGGGTAACCACTAACCAAGCTTTGGATTACAGATCCTAGCCAATCTGGAATCAGAGAGGGCTCTCTCTTTAAGATTTATCTCTGTTTTGTGAGGATTTTAGGCTAGTTATGAGTTCGGTTTTTGTTTGAGGTTTTGGTTGTGAACTGTTGATTGAGAAGGGCATGAAATGTTTGAGGGATTTCTAGTCCATTGGGCATATGGAGTCAGAAATTGGGTAGGTCCTGATGTCTGTGATGGAGAAGGATTTACTGTAGAGCTAGACAGCTATTCATGATACAAATTTTGGTTTATAAATGAAACAGAGTGAAATGGAAACTTATATATAGTGTAACTGTAAGTTGAGAAAGGGCAGAATCTGTTCAGTAGCATCTAAGAATTACTGCACAGAAACTGTCAAAGATTTATAGTAATTTGGAGCATTTAAGAATTCCAATTTAATAGATAAACCTGAAGAAAACGTTTATAACAATGAAAGATTGAATTCAGGGTGTCTCCATGGACAAATCCTGAGTTATTCTTCTTCTTTCTTGTTGAGATTAGACCACATATGTGAGAAATGGAATACACAAAAATACAACACAGATAGAGATAGAGAAACTTATTGTATCAAGCTATAGCACTAGAATTCTGCAGCATTCAATGGTCCTAAAACAGCATACATCAGGAAGACAATTTCTGAACTCTTGAAACTTCTTTGTATTATCTCTCCAAAAATACAGCCGAGTTCTCTTTTTGAACAAGTAACAACAACCCCTGCAAGCTTATGCGAGGGGGAATATATACAATCGGTTCTACAAATATCTGAACCGCTGAGTCATTTTGATAATTAAATACGCTCACCAACTTTACAAAATAGCAGATAAAGAAGTTATTACTGCTCTTAAATACAAAATGAATGCTCTTTAATTCTGTCAGAAGTCCTTTTTGACCTTTGGAGGCCACTGAGTCGGTTGAGCGTTCTGCATAAATGCTGAATGATGTGTCTTTATGGCTTTGTCATGCTGTATCTTTCTCGGTCCTGTCATCTGCAACTGTCAGTGCTACTTTAGTGGCCGAATCTTTCTGCTGAGTTGGCTCAGTCCATCTTTCTTCAGTCATATTGAATGCATCAAATTTTCCTGTACATGATGACTTATGTTTTTTGATGAAAAATTTGATGAAAGGCTTTTGATTACAGTATCAACTGTATCATTTTGGTCCACCATTCTTGTGTGGGCAATTGATGTCTCAAAATTGCATCCAAGGTCTCATCTGCCTCTGTATATTTGTAGAAGTTTGGAGGCACTTCAAACAAATGCTTGATCTCATTCATAATAAAAAATAAATTCTCTACTCTATCATAGAGATTTTGCCCAGATGCTGGCCCTGTTTCTTCTGAAGTACTAGGTCTTTCAGTGATCTGATTTGTAGCAAATGTGTTGACCCTCTTTGCATAGTTCTCATGTGAAAGTAGCCTACCTGCACTGTTCAGTAAGCCAGGAAGACCTCTGCTTTGTAGTGCTGCAAACTTGTCCATGAACCTGTTTACTTCTGTCTGCATGTCCTGGCTTCTTCTTTCCAGTGTTTGTACCAGGCTTCTTAATGTAAGGAACCTCTTTATCAGCAAAATGGTTTCAGTTCTGTTGGGAATTCCCATTGCTGCCAGCTGAGGACCTGTACGGTTATTGAGCACATTAATCATTCTATTGGCTACCTCAGGCATGTTGCCTAGAGATGCCCTTGCTCTCTGGACTTCTCTGTGTGCTTTTCCTATGAGTTCCATTTGCTCATGAATGGTCTCAATATACTGCCACTGATCTGTGATTGATTGGCCAATGTTGGCCCATAAAACTGTCTTGAGCTGAGCCACCACTTTGTCAAGGGTAAGCTCTTTCTCCAGCTCCTTTATCTTCTCTTTGAGAGCCTTCACCTCTCTTCCCTTTTCAGCTATGCTTTGCTTTGATTTGTCATATTTTTCATTGAGCTTAGCCAAATTCTCCCTGGATTCATTTAACTCTGCCATTTGGGCTTCTAGGGCCTGAATTTCATTCTTCAGCTTCTGCATATCAAGGCTTGGAGCCTGCTCTGTTGTTGGTGCTGGTGCTGATGTAGATGGTGCTGCCTGAGCTGTCTGTTCTGTAGGAGGAGAATTAGTTTGAGGGGGTTCCTCAAGGTTGATTATTTGTGGAGGGGACTGTGATGTTTGGACTACTTCCCTCTGTTGTAGGGCTGCCTGCAGTGCTGCCTCTGATTCTCCCAATTTCTCTTGTGTCTGGATCAGCTGTTTGTATAACGATACCAGCATAGCTGCTGCATCTTGGTCATGTCTCAGCTGAGCAACCTCTTCCGTTTGTGGGTGAATAGTTGCTGGGACCTTAACCATTTTTCTTAGTGCTGCCATATCTGCATCTCTTAGCTTCAGCAGCGCTTGTACAGCCTTGATGTCCTTGGGATCATGTCCAAGCTCTATGATGATATCATCCAATGCTTTGATTCGGTTGTCCTTTGCTTGAGAGGATGCTTTCTCCAACTCAAGTTGGGCACCTGTATTGCTTAGGCTATTTTCCAGCGTAAGATTTACCAGTGTTTTGTCTGCAAGAGTGGCATATACCATCTCACCCGTTTTCTTGTGCAATTCAATCTGATCCATAGGGTGGATGTCTTTTGCAAGGACCTCAAGGTTGGTCCTTATGTAGTCTGCAGCTGACTGTGGCTGCAACATGGTTGGCATGAAATGACTCATTACCATTTTGCCCTCATGTACATCATAGGCAGACATTAACCTATGTTGGTTTGTAGGAGCCATCTTTAATAAGTGGTTGTAGAGCTGTATCTTGAGTGGCTCATTCCTCTTTTTGATATCTATAAATTGTTGTTTGATGCCTGCTTCAGCTCCCCTTTGGTGGCTTGAGGAGCTGACTTCTCCTCCAACTGTCCTTTCCTGTTCCTGCTGAAAGGAACTTGCAGATGCCTCCATACTCGGTGGGTCCATGCCCAAAGAATGCCCAATAGGCATTTCTTCCTCAGAGAGGGGATTCATTCTGTGCCTTTTCTCCCCATGAGTTGTGGAGGTGGTGAGGGGAGTCTCCTGCTCTCTATCCCTCTTTTTTCCCTTTTCTTCTTGTTGTGGAGTCTGTAGTACTGAGGCCTCCACTGTCTTTTCTTGCCTAGGGGGCACATTCTCTTGAGCCTGTTGCTCAGTGGATATTGGGGCTTCAGGTGTTTATTCTTGCTGCTGTACTTGCTGCCCCTCTTTTCGCCCTCCTTCTTGCTGTTCTACCTGTTTTTCTGATTGCTTTTCTGCCATAGGAGGTGGTTGTTCTTGCTGATGTGCTGTTGAGGATGATGCAGCTGCTCCAAGCTGCCTTTGGTATGAAGAGGAAACCTGCCCACAAGTTTCCAAGTCAGCCTCTTTCTCAATATTTTTTGCTTCTCTTTGTAGTATTTGCTCTCTAGTCATTGGCTCTTCTAGGGTGCCCTCTTTCCAACTTAGTAGATTGGCATACTTCTCAATATGAGGCAATTTAATGTGAGCATAGCCACCCAATTTATGTTTTATCCTTCTGAGAGAAATGAAATGATTAGGGTCATAAGGTACCCATTTGAAACTAGTTTCTAATCGGAAGCCCTCCAGGATCATATCTGCTTCCTTCCATCCCTCCTCCCTTATGTTGTAAAGGAAAGGGCCTAGCTGGTTCCTGACTTTTAGCTGCACTTTCTTGGTTTTACTATGGAAATGGATTTGGTCTGCATTTCCAAACTGTCTGAAATATTCCAAGGCAAATAGTCTCATAGGGACATATCTTGGCAGCCTATAAGGGTTCAGCTCACAACCATATACTCTGATCACTGTATGGTGTTGGTAAAAATACCAATCACCAATGCTGTAGGACTTAGAGAGATGAAGAATTCTTTGCATTTCCTCGGTTAATCTCGGAGGAGGAACACCATATAACAAAGTCATTGCTGGATGAATGAAAAGGTCTATGAATTCACAGTATGTGTATTGTGAACGGGAGGTGCAATGAAAAACTGAGGTCCAAAATACTACAGACCTTGGATTCCCCTGGGCATCAAGCTTCTTGAGGGGAATGGGGAAACTGTCTGGTTGATAAAATAGGAACAAATGATAGATGTATGAGGTGTATCTGAACACCTTTTCCCTTTCTAGATTCATCAGTTGCTCATGAATCTTGTTTGCAATATATTCAGCATAGTCATAGTGCACAGCAGGAGGCTTCCCAGGAGAAAATATGGACAGCATGGCCATTATGGTATCATCAACATCTTCAACTCCCTTGTAGCCCAGGACATAGCTAATCAAATTCACCAGCATCCTCCCCAAGTCATTGAGATAGGGATGCCCAATAGGAGGTGTTCTCAGAGCTTCAGAGCTTGGCTGAATAAATAACTGATTAATTTTGATGATTTGGGCACTGGACAGGTTCCCCCCCTTCTTTAGTAAATCTAACATGGAGAGAGGAGTTAATGGTCTTGCAGAATGAAAGTTGAGCATTTGATTTATGGCCTCAGGGGTGATATGGAACAAGACTGCACCTGAGGGATTGAGAACAGCTCTCTGACATGGATCATAGCATTCACAGCATCTATGGATCAAGTCTGGAAGGGCATTGACTTGAAGGAGGTTGTAAATGGGCAAGTTGGAGTCCCAAATCCCTAAAATATCAGCTCCACTGAGGTGTTGAGCTTTCAATTCATTTAGCATATGAATATTATACTTAGAATTTATTGGGAACCAGTCTAACATCTGATAATCAATATCTCCTAGGGCCTTCCATTCTAACTCTCTTTGTGGGGCATTCAGAGGTTGAATATTCAGGGCTACTGGTGTTTCCATGGTTAAGTAGTGCTATGACTTGTATTAGAACTGGTGTTACTAAACAGAGCAACACAGAGGAGTATCTCTGGAACAGAGAGGTGAATTGCAAAGGAACAGAGGGAAAATGGCAGTGACAGCAATTGAAATACTGCACAGAGGACTGATAGAGCAAATGGCAGGCCTGAAAAACTCTCTTCACGGTGAATTAGTGCAGCTCGGGTTCTTAGTTCACGAATGCGCGAACTAATTGTGAATTTCGAGAAATTTGTTTAAATGCAGGTTCTGGAGAGGAATTCGGACCCAACAGTTGGAAATGGACACAGGTTACTGGAGGTTTGCTGGTAAATACAGTGTTTTCTCACTCTTTTTATGCTATCTTTGGACAATCATGGACAAAACCAGGCGCGGAGGGAATGATATCGATAAATACCTCTTCAATTGCCGGCAATGACTACGAATGCAGGTGGATTGGATGCGCCCACGGTCTCTGGGTCGATTTCTGCAGGTTGGCGATGGATTGGTCGTAAAACGCATGCAAAGCAGAGCGATAGTTGTTTTAACAAAAGTGACAAAAAACACGATTTTCTGCGAAAATATGGACTTTTTGGGATTTTGGCGCTTTTTTTGGATGACGTCAGCATGACGTCATCAGGTGGGGTCAGGGTCGGGTGACGTCAGTATGACGTCATCGGGTGAGGTGGCAAGCTGTGAGTGGTCCACGGGGATGCGTAGCTGGCGGACATGTCGGAGTGCTGGCGGGCGGGGGCGCTGATGCGGCGGTGAGGTGGCCTGACGTGGGCATGACGTAGCAATGGCGTAGGCGCGGCGGGACCAGCGGTAAACCAGAAATGGTAAATGGTATTTCTCGGACCGCTATTGATACGGTCGTGGATTTGTCAGAGGGCGACCCGAGAGAATTTGGGGGTGACGCGTGGCGGAGGCCTGACGTCACCCTCTGACAGTTTCTCGGGCGATAAAGGCAGTACATCGGGGCCGACCCGATATGGATCTGGGCCGTCGGATGAAGATTCCCGGATCTGACGATCGACGGGTTGATGAGATGTAAGGACAATATGGAATGCGGGGCCAATAAAATATTATTATTCTCTGAACTGTGTGCCCGGCGGAACTTTATAAAAAGTGGGTTTTTATGGTTTTTTGCAGCGTTACGTGTTAAATGGGTTTATACACAGATTTATTTACAAAGTGCGTTTAGGTTATTAATCCAAGCAAATCCCGGATTAATCCCATAATTAATTTTCCAGCGCTTTTTGGGTCGCGCTCTAATATTTTAGTGCTTAAACCATTTGGAACCAAACTTAGAGCTATAATGCTCGGGGAAGGGGATACATAGGTATTTTGGGGTTTTTTGCATAATTTACATAGTAATAGGGGGAAGAGGGGGTATAGGGAGTTAAATAGTAGAAGTTAGGGGTTAATATGAGTGGAAGAGGTGGATGAGGAGGGGAAGCACTAAGTTTTGTATGGAATCAACTTAGTTTAGGGAGTAGATCAAAATGAAAAGAATTTTACACAAGAAATGTGGTTTTTAAAGAAACAAGAACCACCACAAGACCTTGGTTACTTTCATGAACATGGCTAGAAATGGGATGTTAGCAATGAATGTGAGGGGGGAGATTAGGAAGTTAGACATGCTCCATTGTGTTGCTGCAAATGATAGGGAAGAGGAGCTTCTCTTATCCATTGATGCTTCCTTTAGGTTAGACCAACAAAATTCAGTTGACAGGAATGACATTTCTGCAACCCCATCTACCTACCCATCTACTTGCCTAGCATTTTTTGTTTCTTCATGGAGGGTGCACTTGGACTTGCAAACCCTCATGTGCCTTTTCTTTTCCTTTGGCTTTTTCTTTTGACTTTCTATCTAGAACTACCCTTATTGCTTCCAAGGCCCCAGATTAAGCAGTTGGGAACCTTAATTCTCTACCTAACTAGTGGTCTGCCAAGATTAGATAGTTTGGACAGACTTCTTTCTCTATTCTATAACAGAAAATTGAAGCATGGCATGATCCAGATTAGGCTGTTGGACCATCCATCAAAATTGAGTCAACATCAAGCTTATGTACACACATTGTCTTCTCTTGGAAATATGGGATCTTTGCATCACCAAAGCAGAGCATATTTGGAACTTTTATTTGCCCATCATGAAATATGAAACCTATTGGTATAGGTATCTAACAGTGGCTCCACATGGGGATGGTTTTTCTTCTTGAAAGACCAAGAACAGCAGGTCAGAATGCCTTGGCCCTTTGACTTCTGTTTACCAAAACTTGGAGTTTTTCTTCCTTGAAATCTCAAAATTGGAATCTATCATACTTGTGGACCTTGCTGAACTAAAGCCTCTTCCTGATTCTGCAAGACCTTTCAAACTGAGCTATTCACATGCTGAAAGAAAACATTATATACAACAAATTATGTACAGGGCAACAGCCATGCTATATACATGGAGAGTAGTCAAAATAGTGCTTCAACATCCTGCCATTCACAGGACCTTCATCCAAATCAGTTTCATCAAGACTTTTAAGAAAGTAAGTATTATTTCCTTGCACTGCTTGGATAACAAATGGTCCTCTCCAAAGGGAATCAAAATTTCCATGTTTTCCTTTATCTTCCCTTCTTGAATCCCATTTAAGGACTTTGTCACCCATGTTAAAGTCTTCAGCCTTAGTCCTTCTGTCAAAAGCTTTCTTTAACTTTTCTTGTAAAACTTGAACTCTGTTATAGACTTGGTCTCTAGTTTGCTGCAAACATATAATTTGATTTACCCTTATTTGCACATCATTTGGTTCAGCCTGGCTTTCTTGAAGTAGTTTCATAACCGGGATCCCTAGTGATGAAGGAAATTTGGCTTCTAGTCCATAGACTAATTCATATGGGCTGACCCCAATAGATCTCTTGGTTGTTAGTCTGTCTGCCCATAAGGCATTGACCCGCAGTCTATTTCTTCAGAAGACGACGTGGAAGAGATTAACGTTGGAACTGATGAAGATATTAAAAACATCAAATTATGCACATCTCTAGACCCAGAAATCAAAGCTCAGTATTTTAAATTACTGCAAAATTATAAGGACGTTTTTTCCTAGAATTACACTGATTTAAAAACCTATGATACATTGTTAATACAGCACAAGATTCCTCCGAAGCCAGAAGCAAAACCGTATCAAGAGAAGGTTAGAAGGATAAATCTAGCTCTTCTACCAACTATAGAAAAAGAGATTAAGAAAATGTTAGATGCCCAAATCATCCTCCCTCTTAGATATTCTAATTGGGTTGCAAATATGGTTCCTGTTAGAAAGAAAAATGGAGAAATAAAACTTTGCGTGGATTTTAGAAATCTGAACAAGGCATCATTAAAAGATGATTATCCTTTGCTCAAAATGGATCAGCTACTACAAATGGTTTCATGAGCACAAAGACTTTCTATGCTTGATGGTTTTTCAGGCTATAATCAGGTAAACGTTGATACAACAGACAGAGAGAAGACAACTTTTACTACACCTTGGGGTACATTCATGTATGCTAGGATGTCGTTTGGCTTAACCAATGCTGGAGCGACGTTTCAGAGAGCTATGGACATTGCTTTTATGGGTCAGGTAAATAAATTTGTGGTCTTGATCACATAACTGTTTTTTCTAAATCTGATCAGAAACATTTAAAGCACTTGATGAAGGTTTTTGACAAGTGTAGAAAATTTGGAATATCATTGAACCCAAAGAAGTCCTTGTTTGCTGTCAAATAAGGAAAACTTTTGGGCCATATAATTTCAAAGGAAGGAGTAGTAATTGACCCCAAATGAGTATCCACCATAGAAACATTGACCTTACCTAGAAACATAAAGGAGATTCAAGGCAAGATTAATTTTCTAAGGAGATTTATTCCAAATTATGTAGAGATATTGAAGGATATAATAGACATGCTCCGAAAGGATCATGAAGTCAAATGGACTCCCTCTTCTAGGCATGCATTTGAACAAATAAAAAGGGCTATCTCTGAAGCTCCCACCTTAGCCAGCCTTGATTATACTAAGCCATTTAGTATTTTCTCTTTTGCCTTTGAAACAACCCTTGCTGCTGTTCTTTTACAGAAAAATGAAGATTCCCATGACCAACCCATAGCATTTTTCATCAAGGTTATGAGAGATGTTGAGCTTAAGTATGACATCATTGAGAAGCAAGCCTATGCCCTCATTCAAGCCCTGAAATCATTTAGAATGTATGTCATACATTCACCTATTACTGCTTATGTCCCTAATAATGTTGTAAAAATTGTCTTAACCCAACCAGACACTGATGGGAAAAGAGGTAGATGGATCACTCAAATTCTAGAGTTTGATCTAACTATCAAGACTACCAAGCTAGTAAAAGGTCAAGGATTAGCTAAGCTTCTAGCTAAATCCAACTACAAAGTACTTGGAATCAATTCTATTTTAGAAATACAAGGGAAGAATACATAAGAACCTTCTATCCTTGCAAAAGGGGAGAATCCACAAGAACTGTCCCTTCCTTCTAAAGGGGGGAATCCACAAGAACCTCCACCTTCAGAGCAAATCAATCCTATACACATTGATGAAAAAAATCTTCTTGTCAAACCGGTATCAAGATATTGTAAATTTCTTGATCCATTTTGAGTGTCTAGCATCATTCTCCAAAACCTAGTGTAAAACCCTCAAGTTAAAATCAATCAAGTACTGCATTATAAATGCAAATTTATACTGGAAAGATCCACTTAACATTCTGTTATTATGTTTAACAGAATCAGAAATTGAAGGCATCATTGATCAGTTTCATACAGGATTTTGTGGGGGACACTATGCTTGGAGAGCAACAGCATACAAGATTCTAAGGGGAGGATTTTATTGGCCCACATTGTTTTTACAAGTAGGGGCAAAGGTAAGAGGTTGTGTTCCTTGCCAAATGTTTGCTGGAAAATAGAAATTAGCAGCTCTTCCACTTGTTCCATCAATAGTTTCAACACCTTTTTCTCAATGGGGATTAGATTTTGTTTGAGAAATTCACCCCACTTCAAGTAATCATCATAGATGGATCCTCACTACAACAAATTACTTTACTAAATGGGTGGAAGCAATTCCAGTCAGAAATGCTACTGATGTAGTAGTAATTAAGTTTATTGAGGAGAATATCTTGTCTAGATTTGGTTGTCCAACTCAAAGTGTAACTGATAATGAAACAACTTTTTCAAGTGTTAAATTGATTGAATTTTGCCAGAAATATCAGATTCTGTTACATCATTCAACCCCATATTACCCTCAAGGTAATGGCCTTGCAAAATCATCGAACAAAATTCTGATAAAGGTAATCAAAAAGACTCTAGCTAATCATAAAAAGAGCTGGGATTCACATTTGATTTATGCAGTATGGGAAAATAGAATTACTCCAAATAGGTCAACTGGCAAATCTCCATTTCAATTAGTCTACAGGAAAGATGAAATCTTCCCTACCAATTTAGCTTTCCCTTTTTTAAAATTTCTGCAGGATGCAACAGATGAACCTGATGATTTTTCAAGAAGAATAAATCAGATTATTGAACTTAATGAAAACAGAGATGAAGTTCAATACAAATTACAGAAATATTAAAATAAGATGACTGTCTTGTTTGATAGAAAAGCTAGGGAAAGGGAATTTAAGGAAGGTGATCTAGTTCTAAGATGGGATGCCAAGAGAGAAGACAAAGGAAAGCATGGCAAATTCAACAATCTGTGGTTTGGACCTTTAGCAATTGCTGAAGTAAAGCGTAACAACACTTTTGTGCTACAGAATCTTGAGGGGCTATATTCCACTTATCTTGTAAATGGAAGGTTTCGCAAACATTCATTCAGTACTAAGAAGTTGAAATAGTTTTCATTGTAAATACTCCAATTTTCTTTTCCTTTCCAAGATGTCAGTGTGATATTTTTTACAGCAAGGACTCCATAGCCCTAGGAGAAGGCACATGAATCTGCAGGAGAAAGTAGTCCCCAGATGGAGCCAATGTTGTAGCATTTTTAGTTTTGATAAGATAGAATATTTCAAAAAAATGTTAAGTTAGGATATGGACATAACAATAGTGAACACAATGCTAGTGAAAAAGTATATTTTTGATGATAATGTCCATATCAAAGAAAATGTTAGGTTAGCTTCTCTAAAAAATCAAGGCAAAAGAAAATGTTAGGTAGAAAGAAAACAAATAAACTCTGAAAGTGAGCAAGTCCAAATGCCACTACTCTGTTT
Source organism: Pinus tabuliformis (assembly GCA_031772625.1). NCBI lineage: Eukaryota > Viridiplantae > Streptophyta > Pinopsida > Pinales > Pinaceae > Pinus > Pinus tabuliformis. The sequence continues at coordinate 431,427,349 of CM062804.1, forward strand.
CTGCAAAATAATGGTTGTGTGCAGCTTGTTTTAAATGCCACAACCCATGACAGTCAAACTGTTTAATCTTGACTGCTTCGTGCTTTAAATTTGATGTTATAGTTAGAGAATAAAGATCTGGCCAAACTATTTAATCTTGGCAGATCAATAGTTAGGTAGAGAATAATAAGGTGCTCATCAGTTTAATATGAGCCCTTGGAGGCTATAAGGGTAGAATTAGATAGTTTGGTTTTGCTAAATAAAAAGAAGGGAAAAGGATTTGCTAGCTTAAATGGACCCATTAAGTGAAGGAAAAATTGATAGGATAAGCAAAGGGTAAGTAGAGAAAGGTTGCGGAAGTTTAATGGTTGAATGGAAAAATGAATATTTATCATGTTTCTATGATCATAAGGCAATTATACAAGGCAAATGAAGGTCTACTTGATCAAGTAATTAACTTCCCATTCATCTCCATTCATTCATATATTTACTAATTTCCCCTTCATACATTCATATTCATTTCCATAAAATCCCTTTTCCTGTGGTAAAAATCCTTTTTACCTAGGAAAAGTAAAAACCCCATGTAAAATCCATTTTTACCACAAAATATGTTTTACCCTAAGTGTTATGCATATATGAAAAACAAATAAATCATAAAAAACATAATACTTAGTCTTTTTCTCTTTTCCGCTTATATTTCATATATTTTCCCTTGTCCCTCTATATTTCATATTAACACTAACATATATTATTAAATCCTTAAGATTTCCCCTTTCCCGTATATATTAGCTGCTTTAATATAATAACCCGAAAACCCTTGAGTTTTTGTTAGAAAACTATGTATTTTATACAAATATCGCATCACAAATGATGGTGGATCGTAACCTTTCATATAAATGCACCTTTCCCCAATTGCGATATGCGATATATGATAGACTCGGACCCGAGGCTTATATATATCATATTTTATCGCCCATGTCGCATCCGCCCTCCATCGCAGTCCTGCTTATAGTATAACCCTCCGTGTATTACGATACCCGAATGCTATATCAAAGTCCGGAATATATCTATATATATATATATATATATATATATATATATATATATATATATATATATATATATATATATATATATATAACCCTCCGTGTATTACGATCCCTGAATGCTATATCAAAGTCCGGAATATATATATATATATATATATTACATATTACCGCCATATCGCATCCGCCTCATCGCACATCCCGTCCGACGTATATACCTATATAGTACATATTACTGCCATATCGCATCTGGCCTCATCGCACATCCCGTCCGACGTATATACCTCCCACCACTGCGATTTCCGATATTCGATGGAAGCCCGGACCCGACCAAATATATATTGCAGTTCACCGCCATATCGCATTCGGCCCTCATGGCATTCCTATGCGATGGGCCTACCCCGCCTAACTCCGATTGCAATTTGCGATATTATCCCAGACCCGATGCCATTATTCGCCTGCATTCATAAATTTTCAAGTCTGCCCATATGTGTTTTGCAAAGGATTTCTGTGTTAAATCGTTTTTACGATTTAAATGAAGAAATAACCCGAAACTCCATTTAAACCGCTAATCACATTTTTAACCATAATTAAGCCATTCCCGCCATAATTAATCCCTCCATACTCTTTCCACCACTTTTCACCTTCGCCCGGTTTTTCCATTAAACTCATAAATGCCATTTTTGCTCTGTTTTCCTGTTTTATACAGCGAAGCCCCAATAAGCCTCTGTGGCCATCAAATCCATTGTTTGCCCTCCAATATGCCCCAGACTCCTTCTGAAATCCTTTCAAGCTCACATAAATCCATTGAAGACCTTCAGTCACCTATGTTTTTCTTAATAAGTTTCTGTGTTTTGCAGGTAAAGACTGTTGTTCCAAGTTTTGTAAAAAAAAAGCCCGTGTAATAGTTTGAAGATAAATATGAGGATTTTACTGTTTAAAAACACAGTAAAACCTGAAATGCACAATCAAATCTTCTCAGCCAGCGTAGAGGATACAAACAACAAAGCAGCATAAATGTAAAAATATTAAACAATTAAAGCCAACACAACCTGAAATAAAGGGGACAACAAGAAGCAGTTCAAAGAGCTGCCCCTATCTTCTTGCCATGAAGATCTTTCTTTTCCTAAAATTCTTAATTAGTTTTAGGGATATTTTCCTAGTTTCATTTTTAAGTAACTCTCTTCTCGAGTTGTAAATGGTCCGAAGTTCATGGTTTATTGCTCACTGCTTGCTAAGTCGTGACTTTTCATTCCATTTTGAACTCGGTTTCACCTTTGAAGGAAGCTCTTGTAGACACCTGATGTACTCAGTTTTTCTGGAACCTTAATACATAGCAGAGGATTCTGAGTCTAGTTTTACATAGTTTTGTGTTATCCTGTAAGTTTTTCCAGTTTTCAATCATCATGTTTTTCTTCATATGATTATGACTTATAGAGATATCTAGGCAGGAACAATTAGAGTTTCAATTGATTCTATAAGCTCCTGAAGTGATCATCTATTAAGAGATTGAATTAATGCAACTATCTGTGTAGATAATCCCCTCTAATCAATAAATCATCAGCATCTTGTGTAAGCTTAAGTATACTGCCTTGAATCTTTTGAACGTAGTTCGGAAGGTTTTCCTACTTATGATTGTTCTGTTTTACAGTCTAGAAACTGTGATAATCATGTTTTTTTTTGTCTTCTACTCACCACTATTTTGATCTATATCATTGTGTAAAGTCTTATAGCATCCCTCTATTGAGATATTTATATACCCCAAAGAATTAATTACTTCAATTCTACATCTATCTTCATTCACTGGTCTTCCAAAACTTAAACCAAAAACCCCAAAGCAATTATTTTAGATGCTTTAGCATTGGTAGCTGACCTACTACTATCTCAGAGGTACAACAGGTTCCTCATGCTTCTCTGAACTATTCTGAAAGTTCACTAAGTTATTGAGAAATTCTTCCTCAACATCTCTAATTTCTTCCTCATCAAAGAAAACTTCTAGGACTGCAACTTCTTGACTATGTTTGGAAACTTCATCATAAGTTTGTAGAATACCTTTCTGTTCTACACAATTTCCTCCAACACTCAGTTTATCCAAATAAGAGAACAATGTCTCTTCCTCTTCTCTAATAAGACTTTGATCTTTCAAAGATTTCCTTGACTTAACTTCTTCAGCTAAGTTCTCTGTGTCAGCTTTCCTTCTCTTCACTTCACAAATCTGCAATGCATCTATTTCCTTTCCTGTTTCCATTTCCCTGATCTTCCATCCATGCTAAAATTCCTTCAAATATGATCGAATATTCTCTTATTAAGAAAAGACACAACCATTCAGCCATACCTTTTAATTTACTCCATCAATTGAAGTCTTGAAAGTCTTTATGCATCTCCTTTTGTTTTTGTCTTTCCTTTGCCTCTTTCACCAATACATTTCTCTAATTCTAATCTGCATAGATCAATTCTTCACCACTATCATCACTGTCTTCACTGTCTCCTTCCCCAAGGAGAGATCCTTTCTCTGGTTCACAAATATATTCTACTCCTTCATCCTCAACTATTCAGAGTATTATTTTCTCAGCAAACAATTCTCTAATAGGCCATTTAACTCTTTTTCCCATATAAAATCCTTGTTTCCATTTCTCTAATTCCTTCCAATACCAGCTTCTTCAAACTATTGAGTTCTATCTTCATCTCAACCAACTCTATGTCCATTTCTTCTTTACTCATTCCTTTGAGTCATACTGCTTCAACACTCCTTTTCCTCTGCTTCTGACTTTCCTTTACCCCTTTCATAACTATCAATAGTCAGTTCCATTTCTTCCTTTGGTGAACTTTCCTTGTTCACTAGTGAGTTGCAACTAGCCTTTTTCATTTCACCTATAACAAGTCTCCTTCATGCCTCACCAAACTTTCCTGAATTTATCCTTTTGGCATCTATTGGTTCTTTCCTCGAACCCTTCATTGACTAACAATTCTACCCAGCGCTCCTCTCACTGGAATTGTTATCTCCTATCCACAATCACAGTTGTGGAGCTACCTCAACAACTTCTACCAACCACAGTTGGAAGTTGTTCTCAGCTTCTCTCGAACACTCCTTGCTTTAGGCTCTATATCTTCAATTGCTCACTTCCTTCTTCATTCAGTAATTTCATTTACTGTCGGGTACTGTCACCTTTACTCATCTGAGAGTTCTTCTTACTCTATCTTCTTTAACATAGCTCATAAGTTATGATGTTGGTACAACTCATTCTATCTTTCAGCAATTCGACTGATCTGCACAATCTTATCTCAAGATACATCAAAGTACTTTTCAAACCTGCAATATTTCCTTCAAATATGTCTTAAAACTAATTCCCATTCCATCAGTTAAACCTTTTCCAAAGGATTCATTTGTTCACTATTTCATTTAAAATTTCCATTCAAAAGCCTTCATACAGTCAGCAATTATTTCCCATTTTACTTTTCATAATGGACTCTTCAACTTTTAAGATCAATTAAGATTAGATCTGAGTTTCAATTATTTTAGCAATTCATGACAGACACTATCAATTCCTTCTGATAACCTATTTGTAAGAAAATCCTATCTTTCTTGTACAAATTCCAAAATTCATTCCTTGTAGTGGTTCTTCTTTCAGTCTTATTAAACCCAATCTCTGTTCTTTCAATCATTAATATCATTGCCTTCAACAATACTTTAAGCAATCCTCAATCATTCTTAGTTTTCAAAAAATTCTTCAAATCATTTAAATGACTTCAGTGGCATAGAAAACCACTCTTCTATTTAGATTTAAATTCCAAACCTTCTACTTCAATTTTCCTTTTAATCAAACCAATCGTTCAATCAACTTACATGGGGAATTCATTTTCATGAAAGGAAAACATCTTCTCCTTTGAAATTTCAATCCCTAGTTGCTCTTTAGACATTCAAAACACATCTCTGCAAAACCATCAAAATAAAAATTCTTACCAGACCTTCATCAGAGATTCACTACTTCCCCATTCTAATCTCAGTGTCCTTTGTAGTCTGATCCCCATTTGTATCGATCCACTTTCGTGCAAGTTATACATATGCTCAGATTTAAAGTTCAATTTCCAAACCAATCCTTACAGAGCATTGAGCTAGCTCTGATACCACAAATGACGCAGGAAACGGGTGAATACATAGAATTCCAATATCCCCAAGAGTTTTAACTCAGAAACTGAGTCAAATCTTCATAAAAGAATGTTTTCAGACCCTTTCATAAATCCCTATGGGTAATGATTTATTAAACCCCAATTATAGTCTAACCCTTCATTAAAGAATGTCGCACATAAATCCAAACCCCACTTTATAACTCAGCTCATAGTAGGACTTAACCATAAACCTTTCACTGGCGCTTAATCTATTATAACCTTTTATAATAGATATTACATAAAACACCATAAACTATACCTTTTCCGCCCATCATACGACCTCTACACAATTATCAATGTATGCCTTTATCGCAATCGGGATATCACTCTCCGTGGCTATAGTACACATGAACCCTTCCTCCTCTGATTTGCGATAACACCAGACTTGTAAACTGCTCCCATATAACACTATCAGAAACATTGATTGAAGCCTTTCACCTTAAAACCTTCGAACTATACAACTATCAGAATACACAGGAATAAGGGAAATACACAGAAACCCGCCTACGGCTGGACTTCAAAATAATTACACCCGCATTCATAACCTCATCAGGTCCGCTGCGCTGCTCCTTTACACTCCCGATCTCCGATCGCCTTAATCTTCGATCTATTGCTATCGGCTATCGATTAATCGGCCCATCGCAACTTTTCATGTTGGCATTCCATTACCGCTGTCACTTGACGTCTCGATATGCGATCAACGATTTGATCTCCGTCGTTGATCAGGTATATGATCCAATGGTCCACGCTTCATTACATTATCGCAATCGGAGTTGGCAAGTGGTGAGGGTCCAGTCCATCTACATAGACTTCCACTGATGTGATATATCAATGATCTCTCATCGCATAGGCTTAAGGCCTGAAGTCTGCCGCATACACATGAATTTCACCGATGGGATAAAGTGGTTCTGGTCGGCCCGATTAGATCTAGTCCGTTGATCTTAGAGATCCAACGGCCACTGTGCCTTCCCTTTATCCTTTCATCCGCCTCTATACTTTGGGTTTTTTTTGTTTTTTATTCAATGGTTCCTCTGTTTACTCTTGGATCAACGTCTGGTTTAAAAGCAGCTCAAACACTATTCTTTACACTAAGGACCCCAATTATACTTTGAACACTACGATTTATAACTTCAGGGCGTAAAAATAGAGAAGAATGCTTAGTTTGTTCCACAAGAAAATGTACAGAGAAAAGCAAAGGATTTCAATACAAACAGTCCATTAACACACACACTAAATCATTTATTCAATATAGTAATATTTACAGAGTCTCGGCCCTCTGGCTTGACTACAGCAATAAAAGGACCCTGTTCTATCTTGAATCCTTGCTTTCTCTTACTCGACTCTAACTTAGCTAACCTCTCTATCCTCTCCTCTCGCTCGCTCTGAATTATGAAAATAAATCATATTTTATACAAGAATGGATTCATGAACCAATTTTGGTTCAGATCCAGAAATCTCTCACTCTCTCCTAAAGAATCTCTTCAACTCCACTCTTTTCTAAACAAACACTAAATCAAGCTTTCAAATTCCTCATATCCTATTCAAACCAAATAAATCTAACTGTTTGGCCTGATCTCCACACAGGGAGGATCACTCAGCCACTATACCCTTTTTCTCATATTCGACAATAAATAAACACTCTCACACATTTAAATAAATAAAATTAACTAAACTCTTGTCTTCCAACCCTTTGTTAGTCACAACATGTGATCATGCCATCACATTGCTGACTAGGCCTGAATGCCCCTGCATCAGTAAGCCTTGTGCAATCACTCACACACACTACCCAGATCCGCCACAAATTAGCCTCGGCTTGGCTATTATTGCTCTGAAAATGATCCTCCATCCCTCTAGAAAAATATTTAGACTCCTAGCAACTGAATCCACGTCATTCTCAACAAAATCACACTACCTCTATGATGCTCAATGCCAGCCCCTGCGCAACCTCCTAGAGAATAAACTTGATGTCCTCTCAATACCTCTCAAAAACTAGAAATCTTCCTCCAGATTCAGTGTCTATGCCCCTCATTCTCTCTTTGTCCCATCTTTGGCTTGAAATTATCTCTGTTGAATTACTACAACTGGGAAACTTGATCTCTGCCAAGGAATGCAGCCTCAAGTCTGTTTAGCTCCAACTCCATCGACCTCCTCTTATAATCTATCGTTGGTCCACTAATGACCATGATTAAATCCTCATCAATGGATAAGATCCTATCTAAGTCAATCCATATGATTTTCTAGAGAAATCTCACCTTTCTCAATTAATTCCTGTTAATTAATCATTTTCCCTAAGTTAGACTTAGGAAAAAATTAATTGCTAATTAATTAACTTAATTGAGCCATCTCTAGGTGTTTTATCCTGAAACTTTTACTGGGTTCTGGAGCTCTTGTGTTTCTAAGCCTCTCTGACCAAACTCAAGCTAGAACACTTGTTTGATTCTATGAAATTCAACATCCATCATATTCTCCTTTGAGTTTTCTAGTGATATAAAGTTTGCCTCATTCCAAGTTTCAAATCAAAAGTTATGACTCTTAGAAGTTTTAAATTTTTTCTTTGTGGCATGCTGACATGGAAACGTACATAGCATGTTGACATAGAATTGTTGAATTAGATTAGTTTACATGTCACACATTACACATGGCACTTCCACGTCACTTGGTCGAAATCCAGTGGTCGATGACCATAAACCAATAGCATACCAAAATCCAAACCAATAGCAACCCAAAATCCAAACCAATAGCATACCAAAATCCTGATTCTCACGTCCTAAGAGTTTTCTATTTTCCAATGGTTTTTTTATTTTTATTTTTCTGCGTAAAGACTATTTCTATTAAAAAAGAGAAAAAATATGTACAAAGAGGTCAAGACCTCAGAGGGGGCAGAAGCCAGCCCTCAACCAGAGATTCTGATACATACAGATCCTTCTAACCGCCCTTCTAGGATTGAGAGACCTTGAAACATGATTTATAAGTCCCTGACAAACAAGAAAGTGAACCAGTTCTGTGTCTAACACTACAGTACTATCGCCGATTATGACTTTGCTGATAAACATTCTGTAATAACCGCCATATACAAAATTAAAGCAAAAACAAGGCTTTCTGAACCATGATTTGTTACTGCTCATAAGACTATATTGGCTCGCACCGTTACAAAAACAAGAACTGAAACAAGAACAGAGTTGACAGTATCCAGAGACGCATAACATAAAAAGAAACAGATCAGAGGTGAGAATACCAACAATAGGCATTGAACCAGAATCATTAAACATGTTTAGGAGAGTCGAGAGCATCCTTATCCATCTGGCTAGAAGAGCCAATCCACGTGACGAGTGCATCATCTGCTTCTCCCGTGACACCACCATCTGGAGGAATTACCAAATTCAAAATGCTGCCTGGAGGCTGTACCGGCTCACATGCCAGCACATCGCACTGATTAGAGTCTGCCGGAGGCTGAGGAGCTTTAGGTACATTGCCTTCTTCCTGCATGTTGTCGCCATTGAACACGACCCCAGCCACTTCCCCCTGAAGAACACTATCATCCTGAGACTGAGACATGGTGGTGTGGGCTGAGCTGCTGGGCTTATCCTCCTCCTCAGCAAGGATTACAGTGATACTGGCTGACAACACGGGCTTATTGAGCCTGCTATGGAATTTGAAACGGGTTGTTTGAAAGGAGTTGTGCGGGAGAGGCCTAGCATGACCAGAAGGCGGAGAGGACGGGAGGTAGAAGCTAGAGGGACAATGTTCTGGGGAGCAGAATGAGAGGCTCGGCCTCGATTCCCAGAGGTGCCTCCACGGCGAGAGACTCCACGACGACGAACCATTTCCGAGTTAACAGAGAGACCAGGGAGGGGAGATTGGCAGAACCAAAGGGGAAAGGGCTGAGCGCAGGCGGACCAGGCCAAAATTAGAATCCAGACGAGCTTCCAGGCAGCCTGAACGAAGCAGGGGTGCAAGAAGAATAGCGGGCGGAGGTAGAAAGAGCCGAGGGCAATTGCAAAAACCAAAGACCAGGCCATGGATAAATCGCTGTGCATAGTCTCTCGAGCCGAGCGCGCATTCAATACCAAATGTGTGACCATTATTCTGTACCCTGGCGAATTCATATCGAATGTTGTGGGATTGTGGGATCCGCGTCCGCGAGCCAAGTGTAGGGACAGCTGCCGGCGAGGAGTAAATCCTCATTAATGTTCTGCAGTGACACCCGCATCCGGGTTCCAATGGTTTTTTTATTATTATTATTAAAGTTTTCTATTTTCCAATGGTTTTTTTACCATTTATTATTATTATTAAAGTTTTCTATTTTCCAATGGTTTATTATCGAATGCTGTGGGATTGTGGGATCCGCGTCCGCGAGCCAAGTGCAAGGACACCTGCCGGCAAGGAGTAAATCCTCATTAATGTTCTGCAGTGACACCCGCATCCAGGTTCCAATGATTTTTTTATTATTATTAAAGTTTTCTATTTTCCAATGGTTTTTTTACCATATATTATTATTAAACCATATATTATTATTTAAAAAAAACCATATTAAAGTTTTTAAACCATATATTATTATTTAAAAAAAACCATATTAAAGTTTTCTATATTTTCCAATGGTTTATTATTATTATTATTAAATTTTTTGTTTTATTATTTTTAATTAATGGATCCCAAGTCCCTAGTACCCTATATTTTTCCATTATTAAACATCTAATTCATCCGTGGTTGAGGATATATATATATATAACCTAACTTTTTGTGTGGGAAAAATATTCTAACTCGGGCGCATTCACCAAAGTTTCCGTGTGTTTTCACACAAATTGTGGTAATCATGTAAAAAAACTATAAACCTCTACAACTTTCTTTCGTCATGTATGTGGTATTATGTTTTTAAGATTTACATCAAGGTTCACAATTAACCCATGATTTGATAGCAATAGTTGAGTGTCGACTTATCAAGGCCGTACCTTGAGTTCTAGGGCACCAAAATAGGCATAGGTTGGTTCATGGGAAAGATATAAAGGAGGAGAACGATACAAGAATACTAATTTTGGTCAAATATGTAAATTAAATTCCCGAAAATTTCAAGGAAAAAGAGCCATGAATTTAGCATGAAAATCAAGTTGCATAGATCCAAATTGGGCATGAAATGGTTCATTGATTAAACACAATCATGGAAGATATTTTTAGTTGGTTAATGTTGAATGAATACAAGAGAAAAACCTATTAAAATGATTTAAAAATCTATTTTTTTTTCCTCAATTGTGATTTCTTTAAAATTGGTTTATTTAGTTTGATAATTAAATCTTTTATGTTGCATGAAAAACCTATTAAAATGATTTAAAAATCTATTTTTTTTTCCTCAATTGTGATTTCTTTAAAATTGGTTTATTTAGTTTGATAATTAAATCTTTTATGTTGCATGCAGGTACTTAGTTGGTGACTCATGCTTTGAAATTGAACCATCACACTTTAGGATTCTTTCATCCAACTTATCAAAAATAAAAGAATTTATCTTTCTTTTTTTTTTTTTTTTTCTAAGTAAAGTCTAATCTATATTAAGGTAAGAAAATATTTACAGAGGTTACATCATTCGAGAGGGGCCATGCCCAGCCCTCTAACAAAAACAGCTGAAACAGACTATCTTTCCAGTGAGACCCTATTACAAGATTTTGTCCTTTTGTGTTCCTTGGACAGCAGACATACAGAGACTAGACTCTTGGACAGCAGAAATACAAGAACCAGACTCTATAGAGCCTGTAGACACTAACATTTGAAACTGTATTGACTAGAGACAAACCTTCATGAGAAGGCAGAGGAGTAGAGCTAAGAGCGACCAAACTATGAACCGACAAAGACATAGAGAAACACTAAGCCAAAACCTGGAGAATAGTGACCATGGAAACTCAGGAAGGGTGACTGGGCGACTCCGGTGGCTTCATCTGCTCCGGGCTGGGCGTATCTAGCCAAATAACCATATCCTCGTCCCACTGAGGCTGTCCTTCTGAGCCAGGCTGTATTGAGTTGTGGCCTTCCTCTCTGTCCTGAGTATCATGAACCGGAGGCAGAATTTCCTGCTCAGATGGAGCCAAATCCGAATTCTCTTGGACTTGGGCCGGCGGAGGCTGACCAACCGGCGCTACAGCAGCTAGGGGACTGGGCACGCGGTAGACCCTCCCATTCATGTCACCCAACAAAATTTCACTGGACTGAACTCTTGCAGGGGCCTGAGAAGAGGAAGGATTGTCTTCAGGAGCCGCCTCTGAGAGGTAAATCGATAAATTCACTATGACATCTGAGCGCAGGAGCCTCCCAGGAATTCTGAGACGGATTGGCTGGTAGGAATCCGGCAGAAGCAGAAATTCCTGCTCAGAGCTGGAGGATGAATTTGCCATGGCCTCCATGGGAGCAACAGAATGCACCTCCTCACCGTCGAAAGCAATGCGAATGCCAGATCTCCCTCCGCGCCGAGGCACACCTCTACTGCGCTCCATAACACCGAACGCGAGGGCAATAAGACCCTGCTTCACCACCCTAAGACGTCCAGCAGGCGAAATCTCATGCCATAAGCCGACCTCGAATGTCTTGTTCTAGTCCTGGTATGACTGGGCCTGTCGATTAAATAACAAATCCATTGCCTTCATCGCCGGCAGAGGACAGGGATCCCTCATCCCTTCGCACGTCAACTTCTGTGAAAACTCGCTCAGCTTGAAGGCGCCGTCCTTCCACTGCTGCAACACCATTATATCAATTGCCATGGGAATTAAATGTAATCCTGTCACCGCTGTCTTGAAACGCAAACCCATCCTGTCAACCACATTCCATGCGTTATGACAGATGCCTGCATTAAAGGCTCGCATTATCACCCGCATCCGGGTATAAAAGAATTTATCTTAGTTCCCATTATTTCAATTATTTTTTAAACCATCATTAAAAATACATTTTAAAAATTAATTTGTAATATTATTTAAAGGGCACATGGCGATGCTAAAAGGGGGGTTTCGATTTTGAAAGACAAATGAGACTTTTATTGCTACAGAATCTATTTTTTGAGGGAATTAGGAACTTGCAGGATTGAACCAAAGAGGAGATGATGGGATTCGGAGAAGCTCATGTTGTCATGAACTTTATTTGAAATCTTTCGTACTCTAGAGCCTACAACCAAATGTTCAATTTTATACACTATTATTTGAATCCAAAGGTTGTTTGATGGCTTGTTAAATTTATTCAATTTATATTTATTTTTAATTTAGATTAGTATTCATTGTTTGATTTTGGCACTGCTATTAATTTCATTCAATTTCATGCTTATTTAAAACCGATGAAAAGCTATCTTCTCATAGTTGGTTAGATTTAAATCAAAGTTGAATGTTGGATTCAAGAAAACTTGTGTGTGGTGGTTGATAACTATTTAGCAATTTAACAACATACCCATTTTCAATATAACCGTTGTTGTAGTATATGCACTAATTATATGATACAATAGTGTATATGATCTTGAATTCAATTAGTGATATTTGAATCTAAGTATGTGTGTGGACAGTTATGGTAACTATTTATTCAATTAATCCTATATGCACATGTGTCTTCATTATTATGACTCATATGAACTATGTGTGATTTAGTGGTTAATTTTAATCTTAGATTCAATTCCAGTCTATTCACTTGCTCTTAGTTGAGATTGAGACTGCTCCCTCTCTTGATTGAGATAAGTTAGAGTAGTTAGTTTTATATTAGCGATAGGATAGTTATTTTTTGTGGTTTGAATATTAGCTTAGGCTACATTTAGGTTTAGGAGATCATATTAGAAATTCTCTTTACGAAGAGAAAACCTTTAGGTGGAAACTGATTCCATAAGGTCAGGATCACCATCCCAAAAGGATAATGGTCTAATTGGGGCCTTGATTGAATGATCTCCCTAATGTTGGCCTGGTCATTTCCAGGCATCAACATTTTTGGTGCTAGGAGGGAAGATTTACAATATGACCCCATGGAGCTTGTATTTTAAATTTTTTATTTTTTTTATGGTTCCTTCCCAAATTCCTATTTGGAGGTGTTTTTCTGGACGAGTATCATGCACTACTCCTTTAAAGATAGTAAAACGGTTGCCAAAAAATAAATTTGATGGGAAAAGTGAATTTATTGCATCTAAACTTGTGTGTCAATTTATTTACAATTGTATTTATCATAGCATGCTTCATGAAGACGTCATGTGCAATTTATTCACTCTTACTTTCAAAGGTTGAGCATAGACTTGGTATGAGGCATTGTCGGCTGCATCAATCCTTTCATGAAGTAGTTTATAGATGAGTTTTTGATTGATTTTGAGAATTATGATTACACTAGATTATACTATGAACTATCTAATCTTAGGATAAAACCTAATGAGTCATTAGAATATTTTTCTACAAGATCGATTAATCTTTGCTATGGATTTCTTTTTAAGGATATTCCTTCAATTAGTGAATGTTTTGAACATCTTATTTCTCTCCATGATAATCAAAATCAATTAATCATTAATGAATCTAGATCATATATTAATTATCATTTGTATAATGATTTAGTTTTACATGAAAAATATGAACATTTTGAAGTTACAAATCAACAACATTTTATGCTAACATTTTTCACTCTTGAAGTTGTGAATATGGGGGAACACGATACTTTGAAAGAAGAACATGTGACCCTCAACATTCCTCATATGCAAACATATTCTTTAATTATTGAAGAAATCTCTTGTACAGAAAATGGGGTTTCATTTAACCATAAACAAAGAAATGAAGAAATTTTGAATAAAGACAAAGAAAGTTGTCTCATTCCATAAATTCTAACAACTAGCTCAAGATCAGCAAGGATTGAATCTGAAAATGATGTTCAAGACATAGAACAATCTTCTTATAAGACAACTAATGGGATTCAAAACCAATCTCTTAAAATTCCTATGATTGAACATTTTTACTCCCCATCAAAAACAAGTCTTGAATATTCTAGTCTTAAAAAACCTTACAATTTTGTTTCATCGTGACCTGTGCACCATGAACCCTATTATGCTTTGTATTCAGACTTACATGTAGAGCATACCAAAGACATCAATCAATTGACTATAAGAAAAAAAGAATTGAAATCAGATATCAAGGTTGTTGTTCCACATGATTCTTTTTGTTTTATTTCATCTTGCATCCATTATTCATTATATATTTATTTATTCGATGCTTGTAATTCTTAGGTAATTATTTCATATCTTGTAGGTTCACATTCTACAGGGTCATAATTTAATAAAGTGCAAGATGACATTAATGAGATATTCTCTTCCTACAAATTTAAGTCCTCTCAACCTTCTATATGGGAAGAAGGAATTTTTGTAGCAAACACATTTCCCAAAGAGCCTTCTAATGATTTAGTTACATTTACAATTAATGAAGAGTTGTTGTTTAAGTAATCAGCTAGGTGAAATTAAATATTGTAATTAGTCATATGAAGATAGCTCATACACATTACGTGATCCTATTGATTCACCACAAGTTAGTTGTTTAGCATTTGAATTTTTGGAGACTTGTTAAGAGGATGAGACACTACAGTTGCAACCAATGGTTATGATAGGTTCTCATGATCTTGCTAAGATCTCTAAAGTTAATCACATCAAGATTCTTCAAAAAGATATTCTTCATAGTAATTTTACACATGATCCATGCTCATCTATAAAATGTTTCCAACTTTTCCACATCAATCATTGTATATATCATGAAAAAATGTAAGATTGGTTTGAAGAATCTTTTTGTGCAAGGTTTTCTGTAAATAAAATTATTTTTTTCTTGTACTTGTTAGGCATAAATCTAGATATTTTAGATTTTTATTGTTTATTATTTATTTGATTTTTGTTTCTAATTTCTAATGTATATATGATTGTAATATTCCAATTTAAACCGGAACGACCGAGCTCTGATGCTGAAGCGATTGAGCAAAAACAAAAACCTAGCCGCCGCCGCCGCCGATCGAACCTGTGCTAGCTGCAGCAGGCTCTGCTACTGACAGTCCTATGGCGTCTGCTGTAGGAGGGGAGAGCTCTGCCTCCCCTCCAATGGGGACACCCTCTACTGACAAGCAACAAAAGGCAGAGATTCGGCACTCTGCAATCGAAGACCTAGAAAAGGAACAAGACAAGCAAAAGAAGCCAGAAGGACAGACGTCCTCAGATCGAAATGTGGAGGATGAAGCAAGCAATGGTCGGCACAACACGACTGGCTCCTTTCAGACTAAAGTGACCTCAGCAACCTGTATCCCAAAGGCAGCAGATCTGATCAAGGTCGAACTTCCAAGCCACCGCATCAATGGGGAAATCCAATTTATGCAAGATTACGCACTCATTGGAAAGTTCTTGGGATTTTGGCCCACAGAAAAAGCCTTACAAGGTTGGATAGCCTCTAAATGGAAGCCCAAAGGACAAGTCACGTTACAGCTTGCCCCAAAGGGCTTCTTTACAGCAATTTTTAACTGTTTAGAAGACAAAACAAGGATATTCGAAGGAGGCCCGTACTTCTTCAACTCTTCAGGTCTATATTTAACGGAATGGAAGTCCCGATTCAATCCAGACAAAGAAGACTTTAGTTGGGCCCCTGTATGGATCAGAATGTATTCCCTTCCGGTGGAGTACTGGCGAGAAGAAACGCTGGCAGACATAGGCAACAAGCTGGGAACCTTCATCAAAGTGGCTACTGAAACCAAGACGCGCAAATACACCTCCTACGCCAGGATCTGCGTTAAGATGCACCTCACCAAGACCTTAGCAGACACGGTAAGTCTTTTTCACGATGATTACGAATGGAAACAGACTCTAGATTATGAGCACATCCCTTTTCGTTGTCGAAAATGCCATGAGCATGGTCACCTCTTCCGTGATTGTCCCTTAAATGTGCAGCCCAAAATCCCCTCCAGTGATATCAACTTGGACCCTGATGGTTTCACAAAAATCCCCATCCGTCGCCGACATGCAAAAAAAAACCAAGCTAATCCAGCTCAAGCTTTCAAAGCGCCCCCCCAGAATCGCTTCTCCATTCTAGCTTCACAAGACATTCAAATCAGCCCCAAAGCTGATATCCCAGAACTGCTGCACCCCACCCAGTCGTCCCTCAACCGCTCTGAACCGGCCTCATCTAAATCTACAGATCCTCCCTATACTGAAAACCCCATCTCTGTTTCAGAGCCCGGGTCTCTAATCATTTCCAAGGGGAAAACCATGCTGAACGAGATTCCACAAGCTTCGGATATGGATCTAGATGCATCCCTGGCCCTGAGTCTTCATGAACAATCCGTGGAGGAAGCCCTCATTGCCTCAAATGACATGGAGGAAGATCGAGAAGATGTAGATCTAGAGGAATTCGATATATCCAAGCTTGACATATCCAAATTGGAGGCAGCATGTAAGCAAAAAGAGTACAACTCAATCCCTCCCTGGCAATTAGACAAAATTGAAGGAGTCCTCACAAGGGTACAGCACCATAAAAGTTTGGGCATCCAAGGAGGCAGTCATTGGGATGGAAGGAAAATCCTCAAAGAACAAAAGAAAAGGGGCAGAAAAACAGATCTACAGCGTACAATAGCAGTAGGTGAAATACTCATGGATTCGGGGAAATTCCCCAAGTTGACCAAGTTCTACAAGCCCAAATCTCCGTCTACATGAAGCTCATCTCTTGGAATGTAAGAGGACTCAACAGTCCCTCTAAACACAGAGTGATTAAAAACCTGATAATGCAAGAAAAACCAGCAATAGTCTTTCTTCAAGAAACAAAATGTAGCAGCTCAACAATAGACAGTCTCAGTAACAAAGTCTGGGCAGGTAGCAGTTCAATCGCAGTAGACGCCTCAGGGGCCTCCGGCGGTCTAGCCATTCTATGGAATCCACAGATTGTGTCACTTGATAATTTTCATGCCACTCTGCATCTCATTCAAGCTACATTCCACCTCATCGGTACCAACATCCATGGGCATCTTACCAATGTTTACTTCCCGCAGACAATACAGCAAAAATTAGATCTCTTGGACACGATTTCCCTCCTCAATGCAAACAGACACTTTCATTTATGGATCGGAGGAGGCGATTTCAACATCATAAAATCCATGGAAGAGAAACAAGGGGGCAGAACCAGGCTAGATAGCGATAGCAGCGGCTTCAAGCAATTCATTCAAGACAATCGACTCATGGACATCTCCACCTCAAATGGCATCTTCACCTGGTCGAACAAGAGAAAAGGGGTTCACCAAATTGCCTCACGACTAGACAGATTTTTAGTTTCAGACAACGCAATCCACCTAGGAGGAGATTTCAGTGCCGAGATCATTCCACAAGGAGGCTCAGATCATTGGCCCATTCTTCTCCAATGGTCCAGACCTGGCAATTGCAGCAATCGACCATTTAGATTTGAAGCCTTCTGGCTCACAGATATTAATTTTAAGGCAGTGGTCAATCAAGCCTGGACATCCTTCATCCCGCCGGCAGGAGCTAAAATGTATCAGTTCCAACAAAAGCTGAAACATCTGAAGCAAATTCTTAAAATATGGAACCGAGATCATTTTGGCAACATACAGAAGAGCAGACACAAACTAGAACAGCAGATGAAAGAATTACAACAAAGATTCATTCTGGAAGGACGCACAGAAGAACAAACTCAATAGGAGAAAATCCTCTGGAATCAAATAGAGGAGCGTCAAAAACAAGAAGAAATTTTATGGCGGCAAAAGTCGCGAATAAGCTGGCTCAAAGAGGGTGAGCGAAATACTAAATTTTTCCACAAAACTACCATCCAACGGCACATGCACAACAAAATCACCTTTGTTAACAATCAGCAGGGTGAAAGAGTGGAGGCTCATGAAGACATGGAGAAAGAATTCACTGGATATTTCAAGGACATTCTAAAGGAGCCTAACAGTAACAGAGACGAGGCAATCCGAGCTATCACACAGCACATTCCTAAAATCATCAATGAGGATCACAATACTCAACTGCTCCAGCAAGTCACACTAAAGGAAGTAGAAGATGCCATAGCTCAGCTTAAAGACGGAAAGGCGCCAGGGCCTGACGAATTCACGGCCAACTTCTTCCATGAATTTTGGGATCTCATAAAAATTGAAGTCTGGGATCTGGTGGAAGAATCCCGCAGCATGCATTGGGTACTCCCGGCCCTCAACTCAACCTTCATTGCCTTGGTACCCAAAGAAGCAGCCTCAAACAAACCTGAGAAGTATCGGCCAATAGCACTCTGTAATGTAATTTACAAACTCATTTCAAAGGTTATTGCAAACCGACTCAAACCGCTCCTACCCTTGCTTATCTCCCCAGAACAGACAGGGTACATTGAAGGTCGGCAGATCATGGATGGAATTATTCTATCAAAAGAAGTCATACACTCTTTAAAGCTTCTCAAGAAACCAGGTATGCTTCTCAAATTAGATCTTTCTAAAGCCTTCGACAAGCTTAGCTGGAAATACATACACAAAATGCTCTTAGCTTTTGGCTTTAGTGCAACTTGGACCAGATGGATCATGAACCTCATCACTTCTCCCAGTTTCTCTATCATTCTGAACGGATCCCCCTCACCTCCTTTTCTCCCCTCTCGTGGCATCCGGCAGGGGGACCCTCTATCACCTTTTCTCTTTGTTTTAATGGCTGAAGGCCTAAGCAGGCTCCTCAAATCGGCTGTATCCTCTCATGCCCTTAAAGGAATTTCCCTTCATGGTCGCACTCCTCAAACGCATCAGCAATTTGTTGATGATACAATGCTCTTTGGGCATCCTTCTGCAAAAGAAGCCTCTGCTTACAAATCCCTTCTATCCCTCTTCTCTGAAGCCTCGGGCACATCCATTAAGGCTGCAAAATCACAACTTTTTTTCTTTAACACTCCCCCCTTCTTGCAAAGGATTATAGCCCGGATTCTGGGATTTACAATCTCCCACCTACCTTCAAAATACCTGGGCGCCCCCCTTACCGACTCAGCAATCAAGCAGGTATCTTGGAGATCGTTGCTGGACAAATTAGAATCAAAGCTTTCATCCTGGACTTTCAGGGCTTTAAATCTGGCAGGCAGACTCGTTCTTATCAAATCAGTTTTACAAGCTATGCCGCTTTATTTATTCTCTATCTTAGCAGCTCCAAAAGGGATTCTAAAAGAAATTCGCAATCTTCAGAGGAACTTTCTCTGGGGATCCACAAGCTTGAACAGGAAATGGGCACTTGTCAAATGGACAGAGGTATGCAAAACCAAATCAGAAGGAGGGCTAGGTCTTCGGGATCCGCTCCAAAGCAACAACACTATGGGAGCTAAAATCTGGTGGAATTGGGTCTCCAAGCCAAACACCCCCTGGGCCCAACTATGGCAAGCTAAATATGCCAGCGGCAGTCAATGGAATGACCTCATCAGAATCAATCCAACTGCGCAGGGATCACTCATTTGGAACAACGCAAAAACCCAAAGTAGCTTCATCCAGGATCATAGCTTCTGGGAAATTAACTCGGGCAAGGCAGCTAGATTCTGGGAAGATTCATGGCAACAACTTCCCAAATTAGCCAATCTGTTCCACAAACCTCTCTGGCAGGCTCAAATGAACCAAGAAAGCATCCCTTTGGTACACCAGTTCTGGCAGCCATCTCCAAATCACGACTTCCAAACATGGAAACCGGCGCGTCTCTAGCAAATAGATTGGCAGGGAGAAGTGTATACAGACATTGATCAGGAACTCAACAATAGGAAGATTCGCCTCTCGAATCAGCAAGACAAACTCAGATGGGGCTACACAACCAAAGGTACTTTCACCACCAAGGAAGCTCATCACCTGCGCTATTCCAACCTCAGGGCGGTTAAAGATCAACTATGGGAGCAAGTATGGCAAGCTGGGCATTGGCCCAAAATCTCAACCTTTTTATGGCTTCTTAGCAGAAAACGCATTCTTACCTGGGACAATCTGATCAAAAGGGGAATTGTAGGGCCATCCAGATGCCCAAATTGCAACATAAATTGTGAAACCATTAATCATTTAATGGAAGAATGCCCATTAGCAAAACAAATCTGGGAGAAAGTCGAAAAATGCAATATGAGAGCTCACCCCAGGCTGGAGGACATAACAGAAACCATAAGGACCTGGGAAAAATACCCATACAAGTGCAAGATCCTCAACTCCTTGTGGCGCATTATACCAGGATTTCTGTACTGGACCCTGTGGAAAGAACGCAACCACAGAACCTTCAATAGCACATTTAGATCCATAGATGATCTTTGGCTCACGCTCAAAAAGAACATACAGGAAACTCTGGCCATCAGAGTTTGGAATGATAATGATATGCCGGAAAATCATCAGGAACGCCGCATCATGAAGGAATGGAATCTTGAACTTAAATCCCTAGTCAAAACAACCACTACACCTTCCACCAGATCCGCTTCACCATCCTCTTGGTCCCCGCCTGCACTCAATTCATACAAGCTGAACTTCGATGGTGCTGCCAAAGGCAATCCTGGCCCAGCAGGCTTCGGAGGAGTAATCCGTAGACATAATGGCGAAGAAATGCTAGTATTCTATGGCTCAATAGGGAAAGATACTAACAATGCAGCGGAGCTAGAGGGTCTTTGGAAAGGAATCTGTTTAGCTGAACAGCATCACCTCTCCCCTCTGGAGGTAGAAGGCGACTCTCTCATTCTTATAGAGGCAGCTAAAAGAATGCAGGCTGGAGCTAAGGCAGTCAAAATAGCGAAGAGCTGGAGATTGTTAAGCCGTTTGGAATCCCTGGAAGAAAAGCTCCACGCTCCCCACAATTTATCCTTCCATCATGTAAGAAGAACAGCTAACCAGGTAGCAGATCGGCTAGCAAATCAAGGAGTGTCACAGTCGACACATTACTTCTCAGGCTCTCTAGATATGGTTGAAGATGATAAACTCAAGCAGGACTGCATCTCTTTGGTGCACAAAGACATCCTTCCCCCGGATGCGGGTGTCCATCATGCATGAATGGCAGGTGGCCATTAAGGCTTTCCCGCGCCTCTATACCTGTCTCAAGGCCGAGGCAGCGAGCAGGTACGAGACAGCGATGGCGATAAAAAACTATTCAATGCTTCAGGCAAACGACATTAAGGAATGGCAGAGCACGGTCGAGGTTGCATTTAAGTCGAGCAAGCCTGCTCCGGTCTCGAGGAGATCTGGTGTAATGGAGTCTGGTACGCGGCATTTGGTGAGGGCGAAGTCCTGGTTATATACCAACACCGCTCAGACCTGCAATGTTCAGGGAATGTTGTTTGAAGTGGGAGGCGGGCAAAATATTGCTCTGCAATATTGTCTCAAGGAAACTGAGCAGAGTCTCAAGGCGCTCAGGTTGGAAACAGTTATGCGTCGAAGGGGCGTGCCTCGCCGCGGTGGTCGTTCAGGGGTTCGTTATGGGATTGAAGGGGAGGAACTGCACCCAATAGCACCTATGGCAGCCATTTCCCCCTCATCATCCAGCTCTGAGGAGGAATTTTTGCTATTGCCGGATTCCTATCAGTCTTTCCGCCTCTGCATTCCCAGAGGGATCCTTCAGTCGGATGTTATGGTCAATTTCTCTGTGTATCTTTCAGAAGCGCCTCCAATTAACCCCTCATGGTCCTCCCCTGCTTCCGACAGTCTCTAGAGCAGCGAAATTCTTCTGGGGGATATGCAAGGAAGAGTGCATAGGATGCCCCGTCCGCGGGCACCCATAGAACAAGTCGACCAGCCTCAGCAGGCTCAGAACCAGGCGAACTCAATTTGTGATGAATCAGTGCAAGAAATTCAGCCATTAATAAACTGTGTCCAGAATAGGAATGCGGAACAGGATTCAGCTCATCCGGGTTCGGAGGGGCATCTTCAGGTGGGTGAGGAGTCTGTCATATGGCTTGATCCGCCCAGCCCGATGCAAAGGCAACCGCCAACTTCGCCAAGTCACCCTACCTGAATATGTTCGAAGGCGTTTCTCCAGGTTTTTGCATTTTTGTATTTTTTCTCATGTCTTTGTTGGTCAAATCCTCAATCTCGCTCAGTTCCTGTTCTCAGCCCTATAGTGGCAGCTTGTTAAAAGTTCGAGTCAGCAAGGTAATAGAGTCTATTTTTTTGGCCATCCAGAACTGTAATGTTGTCCAAGGGGCTCATTTGGACAATCATTGTAATGTTGTCTCAGAGGTCTGCTAGTCTGTCCCAGTTGTCTCTGTTAGAGGGTGGCCTCGTCCCCCTTGGTTGCTGTAAATTATGTAAATATTTTTCTTGCTTAATATAGAAGTTACTTTTACCCAGAAAAAAAAAAAAATATTCCAATTTTGTAATAATTTATGCTGGTATTTTAGTTCTGATAGTTTAGTGGACAAATATGTATTAATTGATTCCACTAATTTTCTTCAAGTTTATGGAACAAAATTACAATTTCATATCATGGGTATGCTTCATCATCTTGTTGTTTCTCTCAGAATCAGCTTTCATGATTTCGAAAAAAACTCCAATACTGGAGATCATTTTACATTATTCCTACCAACTAAACTATTCATCGATAAGTTCTTCCCAATCTTTAGCATTTTTTCAACCTAATTTTAGCAACTCAACTAAATTTTGGTTGGAAAATTTTTTGATGAAGGTATTCTTGTTACATAATGATTTTTATGACAACATAGAAAATTGGTGAGAGAAATATTTCAGTACTAATTTTCCTATAAATAATAATGCTCGTATTATATAGGCATTAAGTATATGTTTATAAATATTTAATTTTATTTTTATAATTTAGTGTTTATGAAAATTATGTTCCTAATTTTTTATGTATAAATGTTTCCAGATTTGAAGCAACATGAATGCCTCCATTGGAAATTTGATTTTAGATAGTTTTGTTGCTAATCTAGGTTAGATTAGGTTTATGAGTAGTTTAATTTCTTTGCGTATTTTTCTTTCATTCACTCAAATAATGAAATTATGAGGATATGTGTTACTCTCAAGCTAGTGACAAATCATCACATAGTCATATTTGGGGAAGTGCTCTTTACCTCTCCTCCTCTCTTAGCATTTTTTCATCTCTCTTATGCTTACAATCATTAAACACATTTTTTATCAGAGTCTATTTCTCGGCTCTTTGATGTAAAATGTTTAGTTCAAAAAGTGTCAAGCAAGAAATATTTTAAGAAAATAAAATGGGGAAAAATCCAATCTTTGGTTACACATCACTATCATTACTTTAATTTTTTGACATGTAACTTAATTAGTATGGATCCCATATTTTGAAATTGATCTCATAATTGTACATCTAGTTTAGGATGTATCTTTCTCAATTTTAGATTCTTTTATGTTATTTGCTTTGAATAAAATGCCTAAATAACAAAGTCTCTTCAAATGTTAATTTAAAGGAAAGGATGTATTTATATACAAAATGATTTAGAATTTATGGGGAGTTTAAATTTACATTAAGTGCATCCATCATGATCTAATCATTCCTTTCCATCTTAAAATTTGATTCAATAAGATATGAATTGATTGAGATCTTGTTATTCAGGGCCCATCTTAATGAAATAATTTTATTGTTTTCAATATATATGTGTGTGTGTGTTTCCATGCTTTCAAGGATGTTGTTTTTCTTCTATCATAAGTAACACTTTTAACAAGATTATATGTGGCTTTGGTTTTCACAATCCTTTGAGTTTAGTTTTTAGTTTTGTATATTTTCTCTACCTTGTTTTGATTTCATTTCAAATTTTCAGTTTATAGTATTCTCAGTTTTTATATGGGAAATCTCTTTAAGGAAACACAAATGGAGTATAAATTATATCATTACAAATGAGGTTTATTTATTTAAAACATCTTTATCGACTTTCCATTCTCCTACATCGAATAATGAATATGGAGGAACACTAAAACATAATTGAAATATTATGGTTCTATTTTAAATAGAAGAAAGAATCTACCTCAGTCTTTCTCCTTGAATCATATCCCTTACCCCACTACATTTAATTCTCTACGTTGGTAGATTAAGTGAAGTATTTTGGAGTTAAACCTATAAAGTATTACATCTATTGCCTTTAAAATACAAATAACAACATATATTGTACAACCCTACTCTCTTCACTCAATTCCATAATAAAATTCTCAATCAATCTATTATGCACTTAACCGGCAACAAAACTAGAATACCAGAAGTACGAAACAATATAGATTGAAACACAGAAATATCACATGAATGAGACGAGATGCAAAGATAATTTTATTATTGAGAAGCATAATACAATATTCACTTGCCTCTTCGAGGGGGAAACCTCCAACAGAGCATAGCTCAATTAAAATAAGAATCGATGATTCTTCCCTTACTATTTAAGACTATATATAGCTTAATGACATCAAAAACCCTAACTACTAGTGGTCCCTTGCATAACACAGGTTAACCACTTTATTTATTAACTATGGCCCATTTTATAACTAATTTTGGTCCCCTTTCTATAATGCGGTTCAACCACTTACAATTATTGTTAATGCGGATAACCGCTTATAGGCTTTATTGACTCAACTAACTAACTATGATTCTGACTAGGCCCCTTGGGATTATTACATAAATAAGGGGTTAGGGCTAGACCCTAACATTCCCTCCCCCATAAAAAGCAACCTTGTCCTCAAGGTTGAAGCTGTAAACTGTTGAAGAATAGTGGTTGGCTCCCATGTCGCATCTTCTGGAGAGGTGTCTTTCCACTTGATGAGGAATTCCTTGATCTTGCGGCTGCGGAGATGTCTTTCGCAAGTATCTAGAACTTGTTATGGTCGGAGCCAAAGTGAGCCTTGCTCATCATTATGGAAGACTTGTTTGAACCCTTTAATTTTTCCCCACAACTTTCTTGAGGCACAATACATGGAAGACTAGGTGATTTTTTAAAGCAGTTGGCAAGGGAAATTTGTAAGTGACTGCTCCTATACGCTGAAGTACTTGATAAGACCCATATAATTTTGGTGCTAGCTTCTGGTAGCCATTTTCTTTGAGAGAGGTCTTCTTATACAATTGGAGTTGCAGGAACACTTGGTCACCTACTTGAAATGACCCATTGGAACGATGTTGGTGGACTTGTTGCTTCATTATTTTATGAGCTTGATGTGGATTATCTTTGAGATGAACGATCATGGTGGTAAGGTTCTGTAGGAGATGATCATCTGTCTGTACTTTGGAACATATGGGGATATAAGAAGCTAGTAAAGGTGGGAGTTGGCCATACACTGCCTCATATGGAGTCATCTTTGTGGCTTCATGATAATTAGTATTATACTACCATTCAGCTAAAGAAAACCACTATACCCATTGATGGTTTTTTTTTTTTTTTCCCTGAAGTGAAGCACCGCAGATAGGTCTCTAAACATTTGTTGACTACTTCTGTTTGACCATTTGTTTGGGGATGATAAGTTGTACTGGATTTTCATGCCCTAGAGCTTGAAAAGTTCCGACCAAAATTTGCTGGTGAAAGTGGGGTCTCGATCAGACACAATGGAAGTCGGAATGCCATGCAATTTGAAGATTTGATCCATGAAAACTTGAGCCGCCAATTTTGGGGTAAATGGGTGTGGTAGAGCGCAAAAATGAGCATATTTGGAAGTTTTGTCAACGACCACCATGATGACTGATTTGTTGTCAGACTTTGGGAGACATGTAATGAAATACATGGAAACATCCATCCAAACAGAGGCATGGAGTGGAAATGGTTGTCAGGTTCCTGTTAACTTGATATTTTACCATTTGTTGCACTAGCATACATCACATTCAACTACAAAAGTAATAATGTTGTTCTTTATGTCGGTCCAACAGAAAAAGCGACATGCTCATGCATAAGTCTTTTGAAAGCTTGAATGTCCTACAATTGGAGATGAGTGAAACTCTTCAAAGATGTGGTTTTTGACGGTGGAGGTCGTGGATAGCACTACCTGATCCTTGCAACGAAGAACCTCATCCTTCCAATAATAGTATTTTAAGGAATTAGGATCTGGTCTTAAGTTATTAATGAGCTGGGATAGAGACGGGTGGGAGAACCATTCATGGCGAGCCTCTTCAATCCAATATGATATGGGTAGAGAGAGTGATAAAAGGGTGCCCTCATCCTCAAATTGGCATGATAAGGCATCAACCACCACATTGTCACACCCCTTCTTGTAAATTATCTCATAATCATATCCCAAAATTTTTTCAAGCCATTTATTTTTCTATGGCGACAACAGATGCTCCTCTAGAAAGTATTTTAGGCTATGATGGTCAATGCGTATTCCGAAACATCACCCCAATAAGTATGGTCACTAAGTGTCTATTGCATGTAATATGGCCATCATTTCTTTCTCATATGTATATTAACCTAGATGTTTGCCACTGAGTTGTTGGCCAGTGAAAGCTAATGGTCTACCTTCCTCCATTAGTACTGCATAAATGCACGTACCTGAATTATCACATTCAATCACAAAATATTTGGTGAAGTCTGGTAAGGCCAATACTAGAGTGGAGAACATGCCCTGTTTGAGAGCCAAGAAGACCTACTGAGCTGCGTCAGTCTAGAGAAATTATTTTTTCTTGAGAAGTTTAGAGAGGAGTCTAGCAATGTGTCCATAATTGAAGACAAATTTGTGATAGTAGCCCATTAGACCGAAGAATACCCACAAACTCTTCAAGGTTTTTAGTTGGGGCTAATCTTGCATTGCCTAAATCTTTTTCGGATCAACTCCCACTCCACCACAACCTACAATGAGTCTCAAATACTCTACTTCTTCCATGCCAAAGGAGCACTTGGATAATTTGACAAATGATTTGTGATATTGATCTAAAAAGAACTCGTGAATGATCTCAGTTAATTAATGAAGGTATTACAAACTTATGTGATAGGGGGTGTCTATGTTATTTTATGCAATGGATTGATAATGAAACAGTAAGAGAACACAACAAGAAAATACGTAAACACAACAAATTTAATAAGGAGTTCACCCAATCCCCCTGGGCTACGTCTCCTAGTCCAGCCTTCAGTGGTGGCCTTTCTATTGTGTCTTAAAAAGTAGAGTTTTACAACAGTGAGCTCAAATTGAGTCTCACTTAACAGATAATGATCAGTAGGGCTATACATGGATCCCCCAAGTCTCTAGAGTACACAAACTCCCCTTACTCAATCTCGACCTCAACTGGTCTTAGTGGTATGAGTCCAATTTGGTACTCAATACCTGACAGGTATACACAGAGGAGTTTCTTGAACCTCTCAAGCCTTCTCTGGAGTTCACAGACTCTCAAACTCTCTCTCTGTCTCTGTCTGCCGATGCTGCCTTTGCTCTACAGGTCAGCTCGGCTTCTCTGTTCTATGTTCTTTTCAATTCTTTTCTTCTCTCTCTCTTTTCTCTCTTTTACTGCTTCTTCTCCTCCCTGCTTTCTCTATCTGTTTGTGGCTTAAAACCAATCTGCTCCCTAACTGTTTGTTTCTACTTCACGGCTCTCTGGATTGCCTACCTCTGTCCGCTGGAATTCCCCTGCTCTGCATCATCATCATCGTGTAATGCCTCACAGAGAGGTGGCCACCTGTTTCCTCACGAACTGAGTGTCAGTTCTCTTTGAATGGTCGTTATTTCCATTTCTCCAAGATTGCTCGCGAAACTGATTCCTTTGCCAACTCATCTATCATGTCGGACCCCAAATCTCATGTACCTCAATCTATTTCCCCGTCAAATCTAGTCTTCCATCGGTTTGATTCTCCGTCATTGATCTGGAGCCTCCAGATCCTACGGTCTCCGTCTATATCGCGCGGTTAAGTTGCTTGACCGTTACTCACGTGATGTAGGCGGTTTTCTCTCTCATTCGTTGGACGCGTGTCAACCGGTGTGTGGCATCGCGCTAAATTCGGCAAAACCTGCTTACTGCTCGAAGTGCACGTGATATCCTATCAGTTTTGGGTGCAAGACCCGCCTTCTGATGGTTTCCGCACGGTTTCTTGTTTTCCTCATGACCGAGCACTTGGGGCTTTCCTTCACTAAGAGTTTTACCTTGCGATACACGATTAACGCTACCTCTGTTTTTGGATCTGGGCTTCCGATTGCCAATTTGCATTCATGCGTGGTCTCCATGGGCCAACAGTCAGCACGCTTTGACCGAGGGTCCTCGCTGTTCTGTGCTGGCCACAAATTGCCATTGTCCAGAGGTCATTTCTGATAAGCTTGTTATTCATAAGATTTTGAAGCCTGACATAATTTGAAACAGTCATGGAAATTTTTAAGGTTCCAATTCAGATCACGACCTTCCCACTGAAAAAGCTTTTGGACCACCAAAAGTTGGTTTTCAAGCATCGACTAAGTGAGGGTATAGCTGTCTCACTTGTCCAATCTCTATCCATTTTGCATTGCTTGGCTTTGAACCCTTGAGTCCAATCCTGAGGTACTCAACATCTCCGCTGCGCATCGTCCTCACCTTCCTGTCCAGAACTGTATCTTCTTGTAATTCATTGAGATATTCAGGTAACAGATCATCAATAGAAGGCAATTGAATCTGCTCTTTGGGATATTCAATTCATGAAGGTTCAAATAGTCTCAAGATGTCTGCATTAACGATTGAGTAGATGTGCATGTAAGCTGGTAAATCAAGACGAAAAGCATTCTCACCAATTTTCTCAAGTATCTTGAAAGGTCCATACCTTATTGGCTTTATCTTTTTACCTTCACCTTGAATTTTGTCTTTGCTGATATACAACCAGACTTGATCACCAACTTGGAAACTATGCTCCATCCGATGCTTGTCATGCCTTGCCTTGTATTTGGCTTGGCTCTTTTCCAGTTGTTCTTGTACTGCCTGGTGAATCTCTTGGATTTGTTCAATGAATTTGGTTGCCTTGTCCACATCATTGTGTCCATCAACTGTTATGTCTTTACCAAAGACAAAATCCAAGGGAGACCTTGGTGTGAAAGCGAAACAGGTCTCAAAAGGAGATCTATGTGTAGAAGAATGTTTTGCTCGGTTGTAAGCATGCTGCACATAACACAAATGTTCATCCCAAAGTTTGGGATGCTCGTTGCAATAGCCTTTGAGCAACTGGATCACTGTCCTATTGACCACTTCTGTCTGGCCATCTGTCTGTGGATGAAAGGCTATGCTTTTCTTCAGTTTGGTGTCCATCAGTTCCCACAGACTCGATCAAAACCTCCCAACAAATCAGGTGTCTCGATAAGATACAATGGAAGTGGGTAATCCAAAATGAACCCATACACATTGAAAGAACAACTTTTCAGTTTGTTCAATTGTAATCTGTTTATTACAAGGTATCAAAATACACATTTTGCTGAACCTATCCACACAACATACAAATAGTCATGACCTTTCCTAGATTTAGGTAGTCCTCCAACAAAGTCCATGGAAACACTTTCCCAAGGATGAGAAGGAACTGGAAGTGGAGTGTACACGCCTAGTTTTTTATTGCTGGGCTTGCTTTTAGCACACATGGTACACCCTCTTACATATCTAGAAACTGTCTCATTGCTTTTTGGCCAATAACAAAATCTTTACAGCTGTACAACCGTTTTACTTACACCAAAGTGACCTGATATTAGAGAAGTGTGCGCTTCCCGAATTATCTTTACTCTTTCAGTTTGTGGAATGCATAGCTTCCCACAATGATACAAGAGTTGGTCCTTAATGTGATAATCCAATTCTTCTACTCGTTTGCCTTGACTTAAAGTTGCATATACATCTTTGAAATCTATATCTTGAGCATATTGTTCAATGTAGCTCTCATGCAGTACTGAATTATGCTTAAGTATAATGGATGCATTTATAATAGGTCTAGATAACATATCTGAAATTTTATTGTGTATTCCCTTTTTATATCTGATTACTAAATGAAACTATTGTAGAAAACCCATCCATCTATAGTGTCTTGATTGTTGCAACTTAGTTTGGGAGTGTAGATATTGAAGTGGTTGATGATCAGTATGTATAACTGTCTCTTTGTCCATTACGTAATGTTTCCACTTTTTCACACTTTGTACTAATGCATACAATTCTTTGTCATATGTGGGATAGTTAACTACTGCAGAATTAAATGTCTCAAAATGATAACATATGGGTTTACCATGCTGTATCAACACTGCTCCCATGGCATGATCATTGGCATCCTTTTGGATCTCAAATGGTCGTTGAAGATCAGGCAGTGCTAGTACTGGTGCTGTACTAATCTTTTCTTTCAAGGTGTCGAAGGCTTTCTGTTGTTTGCCTCCCCACTGAAACAACTTGTTCAATCCTGTCAAAGCATGTAAGGGAGCTGTAATTAAGGAAAAGTTAGAAATGAACTTTCTCTAATATTGTGCTACTCCTAAGAAGCTTCTCACTTCTGTAGCAGATTTGGGTTTAGGCTAGTTTACAATGACTGCAACTTTAGAGGGATCTATCTTCAATTCACCCCCACTACTATATGACCCAAATAATTCAAAGATGTTTTGCCAAATTCGCATTTTGAGAGTTTAACATAAAGTTTTTCTCTTTCCAAAACATCTAGTGTCTGCTTAACATGCTTCAAATGTTCCTCCCATGTTTTGCTAAATATAAGAATGTCATCCAGATATATAATAACAAAATTATCAAGAAAAGGTCTGAGTACATCATTCATTATTCTCATGAAAGTAGCAGGAGCATTAGTTAAGCCAAAAGGCATAACCGACCACTCATACAATCCCTGCTTTGTTTTTGAAAGCAGTCTTCCATACATCTTGTTCTGCAACTTTGACCTGATGATATCCACTATGAAAGTCTAACTTGGAAAAATAAACAACTTCTTTCAATTGATCTAATAGGTCATCTATGCGAGGAAGGGGATAACTATTTTTTATCATTATCTTATTCAGTGCTCGGTAATCAATGCACATTCTCCACGAGCCATCTTTCTTTCTCACCAAAACGATTGGAGACCCACATGGTGATGTTCTAGGTCTGATGAACCCCTTCTCGAGCAACTCCTGCACCTGCTTCTTGATTTCTGCATTCTCTAAAGTGGAAAACATGTACATTCCAATGTTAGGCAATGGAGCATCTTGCTGCAAATTAATATCATGAACTATTTCCTTTTTGGGTGGTAGACCTTTAGGTTCTTGAAACAAGATATCATATTCTAAAACAAATTTTTCTAAATCAGCTTGCTGTTTAGCATCACAACCCTTAAATACATTGGTTTTATTAGGTTTCTTTTCCTTTACAACCATCATTAAGAATTGTTTGCATGAATTTACAATTCGTCTCATCTGCCCTCAGTTTATGAGAGTATAATTATTCTTGAGCTTATGAGCCCTTACAAAGTATTCGATTCCATCTTTAACGAGTAGATACTTGTTCTCAGCTCTATAGAAAATAGCTTTTCTATCATACAAGTAAGGACTTCCTAAAACAATTCCACATATATCCAGAGGAGCTATATCTAACTCAACCTCATCTACAAATGCTAACCCAAAAGAAAACTTAAGTTTACATTGTCTAGTCACTTGTAGTTGTGCTTTATCACTTAACCAACCTAATGGGTATGGTCTCTTATGAGGTGTAGTTAGTAATCCCAACTTCCTTACAATTGCTTCAGAAATTAAATTTACTTGTGAGCCACTATCAAACAAAGCATCAATATTTTGATGTTTGGAAATAACTCGAATATGGAAAAGCTCATGTCTTTTTCTCTCATTTTCTTCATCATTAATAGATTGTGCAAAATTACTAGTAGATGCTTCGGAATTTTTACCTTTTATACCTGTGGCTGCAATGGTTGTTTCATCCCCTGAGTCCGACCCCAAATCTTTCTGAATAGCTGTAGCAGTATTCTTCTTCTTGCCCTCGAACTTCTTAGGTCTCAGCTTCAGATGCAGAATCCAAGTGCTCATCATCATGCCCATCCTTCTTACAGTTAGTGCATGAAGACTTGATTTTTGGTGCAGTGTTGGCCTTCCTCTCTTTCCATTTCTGTTTTCTTTTCTCATTCTTTCTTGCAATGGGCTTGGATGATCCTCCAACTTCTGGGTTCCCATTCTTTCCTCTAGCTTCTAGATGTGTAGCTTGAACATATACCTCATCTATACTTGTGGGATTAAACATGAGGATAGTGTGCCTCATGTAGCTATGTAGATCACCTATGTACTTCAACAGAGTCTCAGGTGAGTCTAATGAAATTCCTATAATTAAAGCTCTTTTCCTAAACTCTTGGGTGTAACCTTGTACACTTTTCCCTTTCCATTGGCGAAGAGTTTGCCCTTTCATCATGGCTTGCTGCATGTAAGCTAGTGGATAGAACTGCTTTTTGATTGCAGAAACAAATTCACTCTAGACAAAAAGAATCTTACCATGTTTCTTCATGTCAGCTTTTGTCCTGCCTTTCCTCCATACCAAGGCAGTGCCTCCGAGGTGTAGGCTGGCCAACTGAATCTTACTCTTGTCTGAGTCGATACTCTACACTCTGTAATAAACATTAGTTTGTCTGATCCAATTATCCAGCTTCTCTGCATTCAACTCTCCATCATATATTGGTAAATCAAATTTAACATCTAATTTAATCAAAGATGTCTTCTTTTTACTTTTAGGGCTATTAGGAGGTGTGAGAAATTTTTCTTCTTTCCCTTTGCCTTTAGAGTGGTCATGGAGGAGAGACTCTTCTTCTCCTTTATCTTGTTTGGAGCTTGACGAATCTTCATCTTTATGTTTCCTAAAGTCCCTATACATTTCTTCCACCATTGACTTCAAGGTCATAAAACTATCCATGAACTGGGGATCTAATTCCAAGGGATTTTCTTCTGACATTTTCTTCTTGGAATAGACTCTTCCAATTTTCGGATTAGTTTCAACCAACTCTCCTTCTCCTAATTTAAGCTTTGATCTAGTTAGCATTCAACAACAAAATCCAGCACAAGCTTGTCTAACCTTAAACAACCTAGAAGCTCTGATACCACTCAATTTGAAAATCACTCGTGAATGATCTCAGTTAATTAATGAAGGTATTACAGACTTATGTGCTAGGAGGTGTCTATGTTATTTTATGCAACGGATTGATAAGATTTCGAAATACACAGACACTGAAACAGTAAGAGAACACAGCAATCAAATATGTAAACACAATAAATTTAATAAGGAGTTCACCCAATCCCCCTGGGCTACGTCTCATGGTCCAGCCTTTAGTGGTGGCCTTTCTATTGTGTCTTAAAAAGAAGAGTTTTACAACAATGAGCTCAATTTGAGTCTCACTTAACAGATAATGATAAGTAGGGCTGTACTTGGATCCCCCAAGTCTCTAGAGTACGCAGACTCCCCTTACTAAATCTCGACCTCAACTGGTCTTAGTGGTATGAGTCCAATTTGGTACTCAATACCTGACATGTATACATAGGGTAGTTGCTTGAACCTCTCAAGCCTTCTCTGGAGTTCACAGACTCTCGGACTCTCTCTCTGTCTCTGTCTGTCGATGTTGCCTTTGCTCTATAGGTCAACTCGGCTTCTATGTTCTCTGCAATTTTTTGCTTCTCTCTCTCTTTACTCTCTTTTACTGCTTCTTCTCCTCCCTGCTTTCTCTGTCTGTTCGTGACTTAAAGCCAATATGCTCCCTGACTGTTCGTTTCTACTTCCCAGCTCTCTGGATCGCTTGCCTCTGTCCGCTGGAATTCCCCTGCTATGCTTCATCATCGCCGTGTAATGCCTCATAGAGAGGTGACCACCTATTTCCTCACGAACTGAGTGTCAGTCCTCTTTGAACATTCGTTATTTCTGTTGCTCCAAGATTGCCCACAAAACTGATTCCTCTGCCAACTCATTAGTCATGTCGGACCCCAAATCTCATGTACCTCAGTCTATTTCCTCGTCAAATTCAGTCTTCCATTGGGTTGATTCTCTGCCATTGATCTGGAGACTCTAGATCCTACGGTCTCCATCTATATCACGCGGGTAAGTTGCTCAACCGTTACTCACGCGATGTGAGCGATTTTCTCTCTCATCTACTGGACGCGTGTCACCCGGTGTGTGGCATCGCGCTAAATTCGGCCAAACCCGCTTACCACTCGAAGTGCACGCGATACCCTGCCAGTTTTGGGTGCGAGACCTGACTTCTGACGGTTTCTGCATGGTTTCCTATTTTCCTCATGACCGAGCATTCGGGGCTTTCCTTCAATGAGAGTTTTGCCCTTTTGCACTAATCGTGTATCAGAAACTGCCTCTGTTTTTGGATCTGGGCTTCCGATTGCCAATTTGCGTTCATGCATGGTCTCCATGGGCCAATGGTCAGCGCGCTTTCATCAAGGGTCCTCGTTGTTCCGTGCTGGCCACAAATTTCCATTGTCCAGAGGTCATTTCTAATAATCTTGTTACTCATAATATTTTGAAGCCTGACATAATTTGAAACAGTCATGGAAATGTTTAAGGATCCAATTCAGATCAGATATTAGAGAAATTGCAATATCTGGTCAACATGCTGAAGGTGTTTGTCCCATGTTATGTAATAGATGAGAATGCCATAAAAAAAGACCAGGACAAATTTTCTGAGATGTGGTTTCAGAAGGTGGTTCATGAGGCTCTGAAAAGTGGATGGAGCATTACAGAGACCAAATGGCATGACCGGGAATTAATAATTCTTGTCATGAGTTCAGAAGGCTATTTTGGGAATGCCAACTTCTTTCATGCGTATTTGGTGACAACACAAGTGAAGGTCTAGCTTGGTAAAAAATTTAACACCCTCCATTTCATCAAGCAGATCATCAACTACTTGAATAGGAAATTTGTCCTTGATAGTGAGATTGTTAATGGTCCTAAATTCAGGACACATGCACAATTCTCCATATTTCTTTAGAACGATGACCACTGAAGATCAATAAGGGATGGTGTTGAGATGAATAATACCAACTTCGACGAGGTCCTTGATGATTTTTTCAATTTCATTTTTTTGTACAAAATGATATTGATATGGGCAGACATTTAGTAGTTGGGCACACGAGAACAAAGGGATGCTATGATATTGTTCACCCCTAGAGGGTGGGAGCTCCTTAGGTTTGTCAAAGGCCCGCTAGTGGCGATCTAATACTTGTTGCATGTCAAGATGAATATGAGGAGGAGTGGATTCAATGGCCTGGATGGCATTAAATTGGGCTACTACCCCATGATGGACCTTTTTTAAAAGCTTCTCTATTCGATGCGAGCTTATGATAGTAGGACCACCTACCTTGAGTCCCCTAATGTATGCGTGTGGTTGTTCAGCTTAAATCTCATATATAACTACTGAAATTCCATTGTGAAAGGGCCCAATGTGTGGAGCCATTCAACACCAAGTTCAATGTCGCATCACCCATTTCAATGGAAAATATGTGGGTTTTGAGGTGATAATCCCCCATCTGAAGCTTAATATTTTCATAGCGTCCTTCACATTTCATGGTTCCCCCATCAACAATAAGGACTTGGAAATTATATACCACCCATAGAAAACAATGAACAACTTCTGCTACTCTCTTATGGACAAAGTTGTGAGTGTTGCCACTATCAATCAACACCACTACTGGCCAATGCTTAATAAAACCTCAGATTTTGAGAGTCTGGGGTGAAGAAATTCCATCCAAGGCATGTAGTGAGATAACCAGCTCATCTGGCATTGCTATGAGATCATTGTCTGGGTTGATTTGGGGTTCACCTGCTTCTTCCTCAAGCACTTCAATGGATGGAGCTTCATCAACTAAGTTGTTTTCAGTAGAATTAATTTGAAATAATTTTAGTTCCTTGCATTTATGTCCTGGGGAGTAATTTTCATCACAGTAGTAGTAGAGTCCTTGTTTCCTTCTTACGACCATTTCTGTTGGTGACACCTTTTGAACCTTAAGTGTTTGGGTGGGGCTTGTTGGGATGTGCCTTTGCGATGAAATTTGGACGATTGGACTGGGAATTTAAGGTGACTTCTACATCTATGGCCTTGTGGCATGCATCCAACCAAGTAGCTGGGTGATGCATTCAGACATCAGCTTGGATGGCTTCCTTTAGGACACTAATGAAACATTCCAAGTAAAAGTCATGTCCTAGTCCATCAGTTCTAATGGCCAATTGTTCATTGTTGCAATGTAGTCCCTTACTGTACATGTTTTCCTGAGCTTAGTGAGATGACCCAAAAAGTGAGATTCCTGATCAAAGCGATAACAAATGGATTTTGAGAAAATGTTCCAAGTTGGCCTCCCTTGATAACATTTATGATGCCACTACCACCATTGTCATCTCTCTTGGTCCTAGTAAAGGGATCCCATAAGTAGTTTAGTTCCATCCTCCCAAATATTATTAAGGACGAAATAATATTCCATCTGTGCCACCCATACTGTGGGGATAGAGCCATCAAATATGTACATGTCCAACTTGGGTGTCCAATGGCTTGAATATTGGTGATATCCATGGAAATGAATGTGATGGATGGATTATCCTTCTATGTGTGCATCAACACTATGTTCTTCCCTCATGGGTTCGCGAGGCGTCTTTATAGCTGCCAATATTTGTGCGAGCTGGGAGGTAATGGACTCCTGGAAGTCATTGAATTTTTTCTCGAGGTTGTCGACCTTCTTGGAAGCCCTTTTTGTAGCCATAACTTGAGACTTGGTACCAAGCATACACTAGTCCCAGTCAAATTTTGAGCTTACTTAAGAGTAGTATGCTTGGAAAGAGGGAAAGCTCAGGAGTCTAGTGACGTGGGTCACTTGAAGCTGTGTCACAAAAAATTTAGGACCGCTTGAAAATTGAGGGATTACAAGTGAATGGTACCACTATGACCAACTCGTCATCCTGAATCTTATGGGCTAGGTCTCTTGCAAGCATCCTGAGATGGCACCAGATTTTTTTCTCTGAAAGGAGCCTTTCTCCCATCTGATCAATACTGCAATGGATGAATTCCAGAAAGCTTGATACTGCCAAATATCATATGAAAATTGAGCCTAGATTGTAGGAACATAAACCTCAAGGTCTTGGTACTGTACAATGTGCTGCAATAATCTGATATGGACTATGGCAGCCAAAACCCTCACTACACAAAGAGTCTGATCTGCGCTGTGAAAACCCCCATTGTTGAATTTTATATGTACGACGGTGACAGAACCCCAACTGTTGGATTTGATCTAGACAACGACAATTGAACCCCAACAACTAGAACTGATCTGGAAGAAAATGTAGGGGGCGATATCCAGATATATAAGGGAACTATGGTCTCAAAGGAGTGTCAGATGCTACATATCGTAATATACATAGGGGTCTAGCAATAGTACTCGACCCAATCTTTCAGGGCGGTAACTAAGGAGAACCGACTGTACCCTTAGTTGTACTACCTGACTACCCTATTGTATGTGCAAGTAATCTCCCTGAGTGTTGTTCTCAGTGTACTGTAGCAGCAAGATGACCGAATTTTTATCTA
Organism: Pinus tabuliformis; assembly: GCA_031772625.1. Lineage (NCBI taxonomy): Eukaryota > Viridiplantae > Streptophyta > Pinopsida > Pinales > Pinaceae > Pinus > Pinus tabuliformis. Next base: position 431,464,910 of record CM062804.1, read on the forward strand.
AGGTTAGGTTTCAGGTTATCCTAGGGGGATTCCAATATACCCAAGGGTATGTGGAAGTGCAATATGTGCATGGTTATACCTAATTCGCTACTACTCGAAGGGGTACCCACAAAGGTTACAAGGGATTTCAACAAGCGTGACCACGTCATGTAGTTCCTGTGTGCATTCTCCCCCAAATCCTGTGGTTTAAAGACACGAGAACACGTCTCTAGCCTAAAAAAAATTCTGCAAAAATTTGAGGTACTTCTGGCCTTAGAAAGTGCTCTAATACCACTTGTTATGCACTTGACATGCGAGAAAAAGAGAATATCAAAAGTACGAAACAATAGCTCGAATCACAGAAATATCACATGAAATGAGGCAAGCTTCAAAGATAATTTTATTATTGAGAAGCATAATACAATGTTCACTTTCCTCTTCGAGGGGGAAACCTCCAACAAAGTAGAGCTCAATTACAATAAGACTCGGTGATTCTTCCCTTACTATCTAAGACTATTTATAGCTTAATGACATCTAAAACCCTAAGTAGTAGTGGTCCCTTTCATAACACAGGTTAACCACTTTATTTATTAACTATGACCCATTTTATAGCTAATTGTGGTCCGTTTTCTATAATGCGGGTCAACCACTTACAATTATTATTAATGTAGATAATGCCTTATGGGCTTTATTGACTCAAATAACTAACTATGACTCTGACTAGGCCCCTTGTGATTGTTACATAAATAAGGGGTTAGGGTTGGACTCTATCAAATCTAAAGGGTGGAATTTAAATATAATGGGGTTGAAAGCACTGCAAGTGTGGGAAGTACAAGTAAATCTGCTAGGGATATGGAAACTTGTTGACAGTGGGGTTATGCTTGCAAGGTACCCAGACATCTTCATCGAAGCTTTGGACACTCGCGGGCACCGAAGAAATGTCATGAGAGATAAAATATACACTTAATACATGTTTACTAATCATAAAACTCCATAACTATGTCTTTTCTATTCAGTAGTATGAGAAAAGTATAAAATAAGTCTTCCTATTTTTGGATTCAGTGCTTAAAGATTGAGTAGATATTAAGTACTCAAACCTTTAGAATTTATATTATTTTATTTGTCTTATGAGGGACCCATAAAATGTGGTGCAATGTTTATGAATTTTGTGAAACTTATCATTTGGTTTTAATAAATTTATACCCCACTATATTAATAACAAAGATAATTGCTTTGTCCTAGTGCATCGCCATTTGTTGAGGCCTCAACAACCCCCTTAATTTTTCTCAAAAATTAAAGGGACCCTCATATAAATTTTGAAAATATCACCTTGGTTTGCATCTGACTTCCTATTTAGAGTGACTATGATGTTCATTATTTTCCGATTTTGATATTTCCATCATATTCTCCTCTTCAAGAGCTTTTTGGTGATATAAAGTTTGCCACATTCCTAGTTTCAGATAAAAAGTTATGACCCTTAAAAGTTTTGCATTTTTTTCTTTGTGACATGTTGATGTGGTAGCCTACATGGCATGCTGACGTAGCACTGTTGAGTTAGCATAGTATACATGTCAAACATTATTTGTGGAATTTCCACGTCATTCGTTGGAATCCAGTAGCCAAAATTTCGGGGTCGCCAAAATCCCAGTCCGTGGGTCCCTAAGACATTTCTATTTTCCAAGATTTAAACTTAGTTGAGGCCAAGGAAGGTTTAGCCTAGGGAGTCGAGAAGGAAATATGGTTTAAGATTTTTTATTATTTAATTTTTTATTTTGTTATTTTTATTTAATGGATCTTGAGTCCATGGGACCTCGATATTTTTTTTCATTAATTCACCCATGTGCAGGGAAGGTTGGAATCCCTCTCATGACTTGAAGCATAGAATCATAAACATGGTCACATATATTTTTTAATTTTTTTCATTAATTCACTCATATATATATATATATATATATATATATATATATATATATATATATATATATCATTAATTCACTCGTCTAGGTGAAGGAAGGTTTGAATCCCTCTCATGACTTGAAACATATAATCATAAACATGGTCACATATATTTTTAATCACATATATTTTTTAATCATATATATTTTTATCATCTAACTTTTCATGTATGAAAAATATTCCAACATGGGCTCCCTCACCATAGCTTCTTCATGTTTCAACACAAACTATGATAATCACTTAAAGAAATATAAACCCTCCAAACCTTTCCTCTTCCATGCATGTGGTATTATGTTTTTTAGATTTAAATCAAGGACCACAATTAACACATTGATTTGATCAAAAGTGGCCGATAGCCTCCCCTATTCGTTGCGTTGGGTGCAATGGGGGGGCAATAGCACCCCTGTACATGGTTCAGGGCAACACCACGGGAAATTTTTTTTGGACCCTATATTAGGTGGATGGACCTACCTATGGTTTTGCACATGGTTTTCACACATGGTTTTGGGCATGATGGTTTTCAGCCCATGGTATTTTGTAGATCCAGTCAAGGGAAATACGATTATGTTCTAATCCAGGGTTAATGGATTGGGGTTTATGAATGCTTTGGAATGTATATATATGTATTGTAACATTGAAAGGAATATAATGAAAAATCAATCTGGTAGTCTCGGTTTTGGGATCTAGGGGAAATATTTGTGTATTTGTTTTATATTCTCGTCATTGTTTATTTTCTATTTTTTAGAATTTGTCTGTAGGTAATTTATGTACAAGGCTAAAACCTACTTTCGGTATCGGATTTTTTTCGGCTTGAAGGGGACGCCTTTACTGCTGAGGGGTTTGCTAGGGCCTATGGTAGGCCATGTTCAGTGGGAGATTTGTGGGATCGATTCTTGCAGTGAAACAAGATGGCGAGAAGTGGAAAGATAGAGATCAAGAAATTTAATGGTCAGATTTTTTAGTTGTAGAAGATCAAGATGGAGGATCTACTGGTGGATAAAGACCAGTGGATCGTGGTAGATCCAGGTACTAAACCAACGACAATGTCAGCAGAAGACTGGGCAAATATGGATCAGAAGGCAAAGAGCACAATATGGTTGTGTATCTCAGATTCAGTGTTGTTGAATGTATCAGGGGAAGCTATGATGAAGGCTTTGTGGGACAAGTTATGGACTTTGTACCAATCTAAGTATCTGGTGAACAAACTATTCGTACAGAAAAATTTGTATAACCTAAGGATGAAGGATGAAGACTCAGTGACAGAGAATCTAAACACCTTTAATACTGTGGTAAGCCAACTGTTATCTGTTGATATTAAAATTTTAGATGAAGATAAGTGCATCAGTTTGTTGTGTTCTCTACAGACTCGTGGGATACTCTAGTTGTTGCAATAGGTAGCAATACAACTACCTTGAATTTTGATGAAATAGTCTCATCCTTGTTGTCAGAGGAGATGAGATGAAAAATTATGGAGAGCCAAAATGGAGATGCCTTGTCTTTACGAGGACGGTCCTAGAATAGAAACAAAAATAAGTCCTCAAGTGGGAGATCTAAATCTCCAGGAAAACCTGTAAAGGTGTGCTGGAAATGCGGAAATGAATGTCACTTCAAAAAGGAATATAGATCTAAATCTTCTGAGAAAGGAAAGGGATCTGATGATTTGCCTTCTGCAGAGGTGAAAACCACCTCAGGTGAAGGTGGGGATGTGTACTTAGCTTCTTATTCAAGTACACATGTAGATCATGAGGCATTGTTGATTGACTCAGGTGCATCCTTTCACTTCACCCCCCATAGGGAGTGGTTCTACGAGTATGAGAAATATGATGGTGGTTATGTCTTCTTAGGGGATGACAGGAAGGCTAGAATCGTTGGATGCGGAAACGTGAAGCTAAAGTTACAAGGTGGAAGGATTAGAAAACTTCCAAGTGTTCTACATATTCATGCATTGGACAAAAATCTGATTTATGTAAGCAAGATGGATGATGCAGGTGTAAAAATAGTGTTCGAGAAAGATACCTACAAGATGGTTCGGGGAGCACTGGTATTGATGCGAGGATTTCGAATTGGAACTCTGTACACGCTTCTTGGTAGTATTGTTATTGATGGGTGCAATAGTTTTGTGGTTTCTAAAAGTGGAGCAGGAAATCTAGTGGTCTCTGGAGAAAAGACCATGCTTTGGAATCAAAGGCTTGGACATATTGGAGAGAAGGGCCTTCAAATACTTCATGGTAATGTATGGTAGAAGGTATGTCTAATTTCTCTCTAGATTTCGATTTGTGTAAACATTGTCTATATGGGAAACATAATCGGGTGAGTTTCCCCTCTGGTGCTAAGAGGGCGAAAGGGATATTAGAGCTTGTGCACAGTGATGTGTTTGGACCTGTTTTGGTTTCATCACTGGGTAAGTTAGTGTACTATGTATAATTTATAGATGACTTCTCAAGGAATACATCTACATTTCCTCAGGAAGAAATTTGATGTCTTTCACAGGTTTAAAGAATTTAAGGCTTTGGTGGAAAACCAAACAAGAAGAAGATAAAGGTGCTAAGGACAAATAATGGTGGAGAGTTATGCAAGAAGGAATTTGAAGATTTTTGTAAGAAGTGTGGTATAAAATGGAAGAATAATACTCCATACATACCTCAACAAAACTAAGTTGCAGAAAGAATGAATAGGACGTTGATGGAAAAGGCAAGAAGCATGCTCAGTGGTGTTAGGTTAGGACAATAATTCTGGGCAGAGGCGGTGGAGACTGCATGTTACCTGGTTAACAGATCATCTTCATCAACATTGGAGGATAAGAATCCACATGAGGTATGGACTGGTAAGAAAACCTCTATTTCACATCTGAGGGTATTTGGTTGTGATGCATATGTACATGTTCCAAAGGAGAAAAGAACCAAGTTGGATAGTAAATCTGGAAGGTTCATCTTTATTGGGTATAAGGACGGTTTAACAGGTTATAAGATTTGGAACCCAGAAACAAGGAAGGTTGTTTAGAGAGATGAAAGATGTTATTAAACATGAATTCCTAAAAAAGGAACCTGAGAAGATAGAGTTTAAGCTAAAGGAGGAAGAATCAAACTCTATAACAGAACAAGAATCAAAAGATGAAGAGCCACAAACTCCATCTGGGAGAATATCAGTTCGAGAAAGAAAGTAGCTAGAAAGGTATAGTCCATCTCCTTTCTATCAAATTTTTCTTTATCTATTACTGATGATGATCCCAGAACTGTTAGGGAGGCAGTAGATTTAGAGGATGGAAAACTCTAGAAAGAGGCCATGGTTGATGAAATGGCATCTTTGTACAAAAATGAGGCTTGGGATCTGGTGGAGTTGTCGGTTAGAATGAAACCCATTGGAAGAAAATGGGTGTTTAAGAAGAAGATGAATGCAGAGGGTAAGGTGGAGAAATACAAAGCTGGGTTTGTGGCAAAAGGTTATTCCCAAGTGCCGAGATTTGATTTTGGTGATAATTTTTCTCTTGTTGCCAAGATAGTTTCTATTACATTAATTTTATCTGTTGTTGCTGCTTTTGATTTGAGGTAGATTAGATGGATGTGAAGACAACATTTCTTCATGGGGATCTGGAAGAAGAGATATACATGAAGCAACCTGAAGGCTTTGTGGTGAAGGGAAAGAAAGAACTAGTATGCAGGTTAAAAAAGTCTTTGTGCGGGTTAAAACAGTCACCAAGAACGTAGTATCAAAAATTTGATACATTTATATGGGGACTTGGCTTCACCAGAAGAAAAGTGGATTACTATGTGTATTTTAAATTAATTGGTGACCGTGTTATTTATCTGGTCTTGTATGTGGATGATATGTTGTTAATTGGAAATGACAAAGAAATTATCCAGGATTTGAAGACCCAATTGTCCTCCAAATTCGACATGAAGGATCTTGGTGTTGCAAACTATATTTTGCGCATGGAAATTAAACGATATCAGGCTAAGAGGAATCTCTGGTTAAACCAGAGGAAGTATGTCGAGACAATACTGCAAAGGTTTAATATGCATGATAGTAAACCAGTGAAGGTTCCTATTCCTGTAGGTGTAAAGTTTTATGTTAAATAGTGTCCCAAGACACGTGAAGAGGAAGAGAACATGTCATTTGTTGCGCAAGTGCAGTCAGTAGCCTGATGTATGAAATGGTCTGTACTAGACCAGACATTGCACATGCAGTGGGAGTATTGAGCAAGTTTATGTCAAAACTAGGGAAGGAGCATTGGAAAACAATTAAGCGAGTTTTCAGGTATTTGCATGGCACTAGTGATTATGGTTTGTGCTACCAAGGAAGACCAGGATTGGATAGAGTTTTTGACATCAGTGGATTTGTTGATGTACACTGTGCTGGAGATCTAGATCAAAGAAGATATACAAGTGGGTATGTGTTTAACCTATTTGGAGGTGCAGTTAGTTGGATGAGCAAGAGATAGTCTGTAATGGCACTTTCAAATACAGAGACAAAATACATGGCATACATTCATGCAAGCAAGGAAGCGGTTTGTTGCGGAGATTGTGTTCAAGTATGGGGTTAGTACAATGAGCTATAAGGATAGACTGTGACAGCCAAAGTTCAATTTTCTTGGAAAAGAACCCGGCTTATCATTTAAAGACAAAGCAAATTGATGTTCAGTATCACTTTTTGAGGGATATGGTTGAAGACAAAAAGGTGTTGTTGGTAAAGGTGGAAACTTTGAAAAATGTTGCAAATGCATTGACAAAGTCTATGAGCACTGAGAAGTTTACTTGGTGTAGAGAAAAAATGGGCATTGCAGGGTTGGATCAATGACAAACTCTCTTGTGATCCCCTGTGTTGAAAAGAAATCAACAAGTGGGAGAATGTTAAATCTAAGACTTTTGTGATCCATAATGTAGAAGAAAGTCTTCTAGATTAATCACACTGTTAGGATTTGGTCGATGTTTCGAACCAACTAATGTGGTTCATCCTTAGGACTATGTGAGAAATCCATCGATCAGAAGGAATAAATAGTAAGGACGCAACATTGCCCAGAGTTAGTCATTAAAAACTAGTTGTTGGCGAATTAGTTAATAGGTAAATAAATTAATTATTAGGGAATTAGTGGTAAGGAGTTATTTTATTAAAATATTCTATATTTAGTTGAAAACATGTGGGGTTGCTATGGGATCCCCCCTCTCCCCTGTTGTGGCTAATCTTTTTATGGAAGATTTCGAGTCCAAAGCTTTGAACTCTTCCTGGCTCCTTCCTTAGCTATGGAAGAGGTATGTGGATGACACCAATGTCATTTGGTCTCACGGCCAGGATGAGCTTGATCTCTTCTTTGATCATCTTAACAGGCAGTCCTCGGCCATTAAGTTCACTAAAGAGCAGGAAGTTGATAGATGCCTCCCTTTCCTTGATATTCTCATTTCTAGGAATGAGGATGGTTCCCTAGCCCATCAAGTTTTTCGGAAGAAAACTCATACGGAGCTGTACCTTCATGCCAGTTCCCACCATTTCCCAGCTCAAAAGATGGGGGTTCTTAGTACCCTTGCTACTCGGGCCCTGAGGATCTCGGACAAGAAGAGCTTTGAGAAGGAGAAATCCCATCTGCTGGATGTCTTTGTGGAGAATGGTTACAGTAGGTACATGGGTCATAGGGCTTTCCGTAAAGCTTCCAAGAATTCTCTGGTGAAAAGAGAGCCAAAATATCGTGTTCCTGGTGTCCTTCTTCCTTATGTTCAAGGGACCACTGATAGAATTGGTAGGATCCTCAGGAGACATAGTATCCCGGTATCCTTCAGGCCCCTGAACACCATTCGTTCGTCTCTCAGATCGGTGAAGGATCCCATCGACCCTAAAGATATGAAAGGTGTTTTTTTGATCCCTTGTTCTTGTGGGACCCCCTATATTGGGGAGACTGGTCGTTCCATTAATCAGAGGATTAGTGAGCACGCAGCGGATCTGAAGCATAGGAGATTTAAGTCTTCCGCTTTGGCTGAACATGTGGAGAAAACTAAGCATCAGGTTTGTATCGAAGAAGCCAGTGTTATTGCTAAGGTCTCGCATTTCCATCATCGAAAATTCAGGGAAGCCCTGGAGATTGAAAAAAGACCTAGCAATCTCAATAGAGACGATGGTTGGAAAATCAGCAGATGCTGGGTCCCTGCCCTCTCCTCCTAGTCTTTTTTCCGTCCTCTGTGGTTTTTATTGTTTTTTCACATATTGTCATTCTTCTAATCGCCTTTCCTTTATGTTTCTGATTATTTAAGGGCTTGGTGGTAACTTATTTCCTTATATTGTTACTATTTTACTCGCAATTTAGCTGTATTCAGGACTCTTTTCTTCTATTTTTCCCTTTTATTCTTATTTAGTTATTTTATTTATTATTATTATTTTTGTTATTTTTTGATTTTTATTATTTATTTATTTTATTCGTTTATTTATTTATTAGTACTGTTTATGTTATGGTTTAATCCCTTTTAATTATTCGATTCTATTTATTCATTTCATTCTTATTTTTACTAATTCCTCGTGTTTTGTTATTATTTTACCTTTATTTAGTTAGTTACTTTATTATTATTATTATTTTTAGCTTTTATTAATTAATTAATTCAATTAATTTAGTATTTTTTAAGCTTATTATTTTATTTTATTCCCTTTTAGTTATTCATTCTTATATATTTATTATTATTCTATTTTTTCGTTGTTTTATTAGTACTTTTCGTTCATTTAGTTGGTTATTTTTATTATTTTTATTATTAATTTTTAATATTATTAATTGTTAATATTATTAATTAATTAATTTAATTAATTTATTATCGCTTGATTTATTATTTTATTTTTATTTTTGTTTTGCGCTTTATTTTATCTATTTATTTTTATTCTCGATTAACTCTTAGTCATATCCGTGGTCTATTTTTGTTTAATTTCTCTTTTATTTTATTTATTTTTATTTTTGTGTTTGTGTATTTGTTTTATTTTACTATTTTAGTTCAGGTTTTTATATCTATTTATTTATTTAATTTGTTATTCTCCCTTAATTCTTTCTTAGAAACGGTCCTTTGCAACTAATTTTCTTTTATTAGTAATTTGACCTTTAATTTTTGATTATTTACTGGTTATCTTTATTTTGATCCTGGTCCTCTGGTCAATATTAGCGGTTAAGTCAAACTAGCCGTTGGAGGCTCTGCTCGTTCTATATAGCATGCTAAGCTAGATCTGTTTTCTTCATCTTGTCCTGACGATGAACCACACTGGTTGGTTCGAAACGCGTTGACAAATGACTTTTCATGTGATTTACGCCGAAATCTTTCTCTAACTTGAAAATAGTTGTTAAGGAATAATTAAATATAAAATATTGAATTAATGTAAAGTAGTTATTTATTAATAATTTATATCGTCTTATTTGTTAGAGGTTGACTTATTAGAAAACTAGCTGTTATGAATTTAAATTATTTAATCCCAATATAATCCAATAATTATTAATTTATTAAAACCAAGTTTATATTATTTGATAGAGGGACGGATAAGTTCTTCAAAAAGGTAGCCATGATAAATTAAATCAAATAAGAGATAAAGGTTAAATATAAAGATAATACTAGTAATTTTATATTGTTATGCATGCAAATTTAAATAATAATAATAATAATAATAAGTAAATAAATTTAGATAATAATAATAAAAATAAAAATAGGGGATCAAGGCAAAAACCAAAAGAAAATAGACCAAAAAGAGGATAAAGAGGAGAAAGAAGAAGGAATGATGAGTTACGATGAGAGAGCTGGAATCCAACTCTTACTCAATTTCCTTCGTAACTCATCATTCCTTCTCCTTTCTCCTCTTTATTCTCTTTTTGGTCTATTTTATTCTGGTTTCTGCCTTGATCCCCTATTTTTATTTTTATTTTTATTATCTATATTTATTTATTTATTATTATTATTATTATTATTATTATTATGATTTGCGTGCATAACAATATAAAATTACTAGTATTATTTTTCTAGTTAACCTTTAACTCTTATTTGATTTAATTTATCATGGCTACCTTTTTGAAGAACTTATTCGTCCCTCTATCAAATAATATAAACTTGATTTTAATAAATTAATAATTATTGGATTATATTGGGATTAAATAATTTAAATTCATAACAACTAGTTTTCTAATAAGTCAACCTCTAACAAATAAGATGATATAAATTATTAATAAATAACTACTTTACATTAATTTGATAACATGGAAATTCAATATTTTATATATAAACTTGATTTTAATAAATTAATAATTATTGGATTATATTGGGATTAAATAATTTAAATTTATAACAACTAGTCTTCTAATAAGTCAACCTCTAACAAATAAGATGACATAAATTATTAATAAATAACTACTTTACATTAATTTGATAACATGGAAATTCAATATTTTATATTTAATTATTCCTTAACAGCTATTTTCAACTAAATATAGAATATTTTAATAAAATAACTCCTTACCACTAATTCCCTAATAATTAATTTCTTTACCTATTAACTAATTCACCAACAGTTAGTTTTTAACGACTAACTCTGGGCAATGTTGCATCCTTACTATTTATTCCTTCTGATCGATTGATTTCTCACATAGTCTTGAGGATGAACCACATTAGTTGGTTCGAAATGTCGACCAAATCCTAACAATGTGATTAATCCGAAATACTTTCTTCTAAGTGGGAGAATGTCGGGTGTAGTAGACGGGCGCAACCCCCCTTATCGAGGGGTTTCAGGGTGGCGATAGCCCCTCTGTATGGGGTCCAAAGCAACGCCCCAGGAAATTGTTTTTGGACCTATATTAGGTGGGTAGACCTACCTATGGTTTTGTGCATGGATTTCATACATGGTTTTGGGCATGATGGTTTTCTACCCATGGTATTTTGTAGATCCAGTCAAGGGAATTATGGTTATGTTCTAATCCAGGGTTAATGGATTGGGGTTTATGAATGTTTCGACATGTATATATATATATATATATATATATATATATATATATATATATATATATATTGTAACATTGAAAGGAATATAATGAAAAATCAATCTGGTAGTACTAGTTTTGGGATCCAGGGGAAATATCTTTGTATTTGTTTTATATTCTCATCATTATTTATTTTCTATTTTTTAGAATTCATCTGCATGTAATTTTTGTATAGGGTTAAAACCTACAAGAAGAAGAACTAGTTAAAATGATTTAAATATCTGTGTTATCTCAGTTGCGAATTCTTTTAAATTGGTTTATTTCTTTTGTTATTTAAACATTTTCTATTGCATGCAGGTATGCAGGGTGATTCATGATTCAAAAGGTTAGCCAACACACTTCAAGATTTGATCATCCAACTTATTGAAAATGAAATAATCAATCTTAGTTTCTTTTTATTATTTGTTGAAACTAGCATTAAATAAGTATTTTTTAATTAATTTGTAATAGTATTTAAAAGGGACCCAACGATGCCAAAAGAGGGGGCATTAAATTTCGAAAGACAAAGTAGACTTTGCACTATTGTGGAATCTATTTTGAGAGGAAATTAGGAACCTGTAAGACCTGACTAGAGAGGATATGTTGGGGATCGGAGAAGCTCATGTTGTCATGAAATTTCTTTGAAATCTTTTGTATTCTAGAGCCTATAACTAGATCTTCAATTTTGTACATTGTTGTTTGATTTGAAAGTTGGTTGATGGCATGTTATATTCAATTTTGATTTCTTTTTTATGTAAATCAATATTCATTGTTTGATTTTCACACTGCGATTATTTTCATACAGTTTCATTCTTATTTAAAATCAATGAAAAGCTATCTTCTCATGGTTGGTCAGATTTAAATCAAAGTTGAATTTTGGATTCAAGAGAACCTGTGTGTGTTAGCTAATAATTATTTAGCAGATTAATTGCATACTCGTTTCCGCTCTAATTGTTATTGTATCATATGAACTAATTCTATGATACAATAGTGTATCTGATCTTGAATTCAATTAGTGATATTTGAATCTAAGTATGTGTGTAGATGGTTATGGTAACTATTTATTTCATTAATTCTATATGCACATGCGTCTTAATTACTATGAGTCATATGAGCTATTTTTGTGATTTATTAGTTCATTTTAATCTTAGATTCAATTTTGGTCCATTCACCTTTCTCTTGGTTGAGATTGGGACTGTTCCCTCTCTTGATTAAGATAAGTTAGAATACTTAGTTTTAGATCATCGATAGGATAATTATTTCTTTCTTTCGCATATTAGATTAGGTTTCATTTAGATTTAGGATATCATATTAGAAATTCTCTGTACGATGAGTAACCCTTTAGGTGGAATTCAAGCCCACATACCGTGTGAACCACTATCCCAAATGGATAATGGTCTAATTGGGGCCTTAATTGTTTGGTCTCCCTAATGTTGGATTGGTTGTTTCCATGCATCAACAACACAATGGAGCAAGAAAGTATACTCGTGAGGAGTCGACTTATGATGATATTTTCAAGGAAGTTCAGACATATCAGGAAGTTATACAAAAAGTTCAACAACTTTCTACAAAACTCCAAATTGAGTTCCAGAACTTTCGAAATACAAGAAGAAGGTGCTTCTCACCTATACACCAAGTAGATAGTGGAATGAAAATAGCAAGGACACTTGTCCAACCCACCAGTCCTCCTCCAACACAAAGATAGTCCCATCAGATTGAAAATAATTCACCTCATTATGATCCTCAAGAGATGCAACTAAATATTGATTTAATAGTTGATACTATTACTACAGAAGAAGAAAAAATAAAAAAATGCAGGAAGAATGGAACCTGCTTGAAAAGGTACAAAAGGATTTGGATGACAGAAAATGGAAAAATCCATTAAGTACCACTCTAGAGAGCTCAGAGATAACATCTCAAGGCCTAGAAACCCCCAATAAAGGGACTCAAGCTAAGGAGGTCACCTACTTTTGTGTGTTCTAGAGATGTTGCAAAAAATCCTATATCATCTATTCCTAGTGTAACTTAATTGGAAGTTCTTTATGCTGATGAATTTTCACCAATTGAAGAGGAGGAAATCAATAAAGGTCCATTGTGAAGAGTAGAGATAAAATACAAAGAACTGAACAAAAAGGAGAATCTCTAGCTCAACGATGGATAATGGATCCACGCAGAGTGATGAACAATTTAATGGGAGCCTTAGTAGGAGAATTGGCTAATTCAATGGGAGCCTTCACTAGTGCTAACATTTGGTTAGTGAATAATTTAATATAAATTATTAGTCAAATATATAGAATAATCATTGAACTTGAAGCACAAATGAATAAGAAGGACATCGAGTTTGAGGAACAAGTGAAATTAAATCTCTTAAAGGAGAAATAACAATGTTGATTTGGGGTAGCATAGGGTGTGCTCTAACCATGAAAATTGGTTGAGAGTCTAAAGCACATGGGATCTCCAAGACCAAAAAATGGTTTGGGGAAATTTTTCCCGGTGAAGGAGATATTAAAATAATTAATATTTTTAATGGGTTCCTAAGTCTAAACTTAGGAAAATAAAAATATTATTGAGTATTAATATAAAACTGGGTTAGAAGGTTCTAAATGACATGGATCAAGCCAAATATAATCTTAGTCGTTGATTAGAGATGTAATCTTGGTCGTTGAAGACTCAACATAAAAAGTATAAGAGGAGGCTTGAGGGTTAGTTGGAGATACACCAGAGTGATCAGTTAGTTCGATTTTCTAGAGCAGGGTTTGCTAAGAGAAATTGAACCAGTGATTAGAGTTGCAGTGAGGGGTAGCGAGTATGAGGCAGAGATAGTGCCAGAAGACCAGCGCAGAGGCAGAGAGGATGATGCAGAGGCCAGGAGGGCTGACGCAGTGCTTCAGATTGTGCTGGAGAAGGTTTCGTGGGGAAAACTTTCAGAATATCTGCTTTCGAAGAGAGGTATTACTGCCATATTTTTTTATCTCTGTCGGGTGAGCCAGTTTGGTACCCAGTGTACTCAAGAAACGTTGGCTAATAATAAAACCCTCAGAATTGTTGCACCAGTTTTCCCAAGTTGGGTTTTTCCGGGGACGATTGTCCAAAAATAATGGTGTCCCTTGTGTGTTTGTTCATTTCTTTCAGTTGTTGATCTGTAGATAGTTGAGACTGTATTGTGTTTATTTCAATATTTATATGGTTAAATAAATTTTTAGTAATTAAACAAGTAGGTGAAATAATTCAAAGAATACAAATAAAAATTCTAACGATTAATACTTACAAATTTCAACATGGTATCAGAACATTGCAGATCACAAGAGAGCTGAAGGCACTAGCTTAGTTAGAAAATTTGCAGCAGAAACAACTATCTCGAGTGACAGAAGTTGTTCATAAGTATAAAGCAATAGAGAAGGGTTGATGTAGAGGGACTGTGTCATCAGTTCGAGCCAGAGAAGGGGCCAGCGCAGAAGTAGTGAGAGGCTCACGAAGAGCCACGTCATCCTTCTCAGCCAAGTAGGAGTGACGCAATTGGCTAGTGGAGCGATTCAGCCACTTCCGGGATTGTGCAGAGCCTAGAGGCTCAGTTCTTCAGTTGCTGGGGCATAGGAAGCTGCGGGCAGATTGCAGAGAGTGAAGCTGGTGGGGTGTTGTTGCTTTCGAGGCATAACAATACCTAACAGGATAGAACCAAGGTAGAGGGAGTCGCTACCTAGGCATATTTCTAGCCAAGAAATCCAGACTAGTGTTGCAGGAGCATAGGAGATCGGAGAGGTCTGATTCGACTGTTGGCATGAGGATTTCTAGGAGGGAAATCGAGACTCAGAGGGAGTCTAGAAGAGAACTTCCAGGAGGGAAGTAGAGACCCAGAGGAGTCGAAAAGAAGAGCAGAGATGGCCATGAACAGATTGAGGGATCAAGACAGGCTGGACGGGGCGTCCAACTTTGTGATCTGGAAGGCCAGGATCCTGTATATTCTAGATAGACATTGCATCAAGGCCTTTGCCTTGAGAACCGTAGTTATCCCAATCGACCCAGTTGATAACGAAAAGTATGAGGATGCGATGGCCAAGGCGAAATGCATAATCCTTGATGGGGTCAAGGATCATGTGGTCCAACATATTGCCGAGAAGGAGACAACAAAGGAAATGTGGGATACCTTGAAGACATTGTATCAAGGCACTTCTGTGCAGAGGAAGATTCTACTGGAGAATCAACTATAGTCGTATAAGATGCATAAGGGGGAGCAGATAGATTACTTCCTCAGCAGGTTGTAGGCGATTCGGGACCAACTGACTTCCATAGGGGCCACGCCGGATCAAGAGTTGATGGTGAGGACCACTGTGAATGCAGTCTTTGAGGAGTGGGAGACGTTCGTCCAAAGCATTTTGGGCAGAGAGAATCTTCAAGGATGGGAAGAATTATCGGCAGCTCTTCACCAAGAAGAGATCAGACAACTGACCAAGATAGGAAGTAGCAACAAAGGAGCCTGGGTCAAGAAAGAGGAGTAAGAGGATGCAGCTCTGGCATCTGTGGGGCAGTAAGGGAAGAGGAAGAAAAAGGACCTCTTTGAGATTAAGTGCTTCAACTGTGGGGAGCTGGGCCATTATGCAAACCAGTGTCCCAGGAAGAAGAATAAGGGAGAGGTGTCTGACTCCAAGGTAGCTCCAACAAAGGCAGAAAAGGAGGTAGAGGATGATGATGATTGTGCCATGAGTGCTCATGTACCTCTAGAGAGGAGGTGGGGAGACATCAAGCTGTAGTCAGGAGGACTGCAGGCGATGAGGGGAAGGATCCTTGAGGTACCCAAACTCTTAGATCATATCTAGCTACGGGAGCCCCGAAGAGACAGTAGCAGGATGGCGGATGTCGGTAGAAACAAATGTGGATGGAGTAGAAGAGATTGCTAGAGTGCAGTAGTACCTAGCAATGCAGTGGGGGTTGTAGTAGTGCAAGAGGCACAGAGGACAATGCAGCAGTGCAGGAAGGCACAGAGGGATTGTAGCGGTGTGAGAGGCACAAAGTTGTTGTAGCAGCACAAAGAGAGCAGAGGGAGCACGAGATAGCGGCAAAGAGAGCGTCAACATCGGTAGGGTTTCTAGCCTGATAAGGATGTCAGTAATTGGGTGGATCAATTAATTACTTCTCAGTAACTGAGTTTCAGTGCAACAGTAGCAGTGGTAGTGCTATGGGCAGCATGATTCAACATGATGAGAGAGAACTGCAGTGTAGATGCAGTGTTGGGAGGAAGGACCAACAACAACACGGATGTAGAGGGAGTTTTCGTACAGATGTAGCAGTGGTAATGGCAGGGCCATCGGCATCAGTACAGGATGTAGCAGTGCAGAGGATGTTGGGCAGGAAGGCCTAGCATCAGCACAAGTACCGGTGTCATATAATCAAGGTGATGCTCAGTGGTGGAGTAATACTAGAGCACATTCCTCGCTAAGAGGGAGTGTTGATTTGGGGTAGCATGGGATGTGCTCTAGACATGAAAATTTGTGGAGAGGTTAAAGAACATGAGATCTCGAAGACCCAGAAATGGTTTGGGGAAATTTTTCCCGGTGAAGGAGATATTAAAATAATTAATATTTTTAATGGGTTCCTAAGTCTGAACTTAGGAAAATAAAAATATTAATGGGTATTAATATAAAAATGGGTTAGAAGGTTCTAAATGACATGGATCAAGCCAAATCTAATCTTAGCCGTTGATTAGATATGTAATCTCGGCCGTTGAAGACTCAACAGAAAAAGTATAAGAGGAGGCTTGAGGATCAGTTGGAGATACACTAGAGCGATCAATCAGTTCGATTTTCTAGAGCGGGGTTTGCTAAGATAAATCGAACCAGTGATCAGATTTGCAGTGAGGGGCAGTGAGTACGAGGCAGAGATGCAGAGATATTGCCAGAAGGCTAGTGCAGAGGTAGAGAGGCTGACGTAAAGGCTAGGAGGGCTGACGCAATGCTTCAGATTATGTTGGAGAAGGTTTCGTGGGGCAGACTTTCAAAATATATGCTTTCGAAGAGAGGTATTACTGCCAGATTTTTTATCTCTGTTGGGTGAGCCAGTTTGGTACCTAGTGTAGTCAAGAAACATTTCTTAATAATAAAATCCTCAGAACTGTTGCACTGGTTTCCCAAGTTGGGTTTTTCCGGGGACGATTGTCCAAAAATAACGGTGTACCTTGTGTGTTTGTTCATTTCTTTCAGTTGCTGATCTGTAGATGGTTGAGACTGTATTGTGTTTATTTTAGTATTTATATGGTTAAATAACTTGTTAGTAATTAAATAAGTAAGCAAAATAAACTAGAGAATACAGATAAAATTTCTAACAGTTAATACTTAGAAATTTCAACAAACAACACCTACAAAAAATGAAATTATTGGAGTGGCAACTAAAAGAAATAACTAAGATTTAAAACCCGTTTACTAGTCTATGATAAGTAAAAACACGACCAAATTGCTCACTTGCAATCACAAGTACAAGAATTGAAGGGGGATCAAATTGAATTGAATCAATTTAAAATGTTGGCTATTGAAGACAATGAGTAGTTGCAACAAGCACAAGAAAATTTATGCAAATATCTAAATTTGATTCAACAACAACAAGATCTCATTAATAATTTCTTCACCATTATTTCTCTTAGCAAATCCAAACTCATTTAGGCTAGGGATTACATAGTTGTCAGCATCACAGACTAAGATTAGAACAAATTCTCAAGTGCTTCCTCAAGTCTCAAACACATATAATTTAAAACTTGAATTTTCTTTAAATAGTTGGAAGTGAAATATACGACTTTCCAAAGACTTAGTCAGGGTAGTCGAACAATTATGATCTACCACAATCAACTCAATAATTGATGCAACCAAGAAAAATGATATGCTTAATTTCTTCCCTATGGAAATGATTAGAAAGGCATAGGATTTCACTCCAGAGGTTGAGAAATAGAGACAATCATTGAGCGAGAAGATCAATCAACTGCAAAAGTTTGAATTAGAAATCGTGGACTGCTTCTTAGTCAAACCACAAAGTTATTGTCTTGCTATCAAAAAAATTTCCTCAATACTGACCAATGAGCTGCTGGTTATTGAAACCAAAGTATTTAACTGTTAGATCAAATTGCATCTAGAAGCTCCAAATTTGGTGACCAAAATTGAGGAAGTTCATGAGAATTAGGAACAACATATGAAAGCCTCTAGCTCATCATACAATGATCAATTTGAACAACTTGAACAAGAATTTAGGGGACCCTAACGGTCTCTTATTTTAAAGTACTATTTATTTATTTTATTTTATTTTATTTACTTATTTATTTATTTCCAGATATTTTCTATTAAAGCATAATGTAACAAAAGCCCTTATTTTAGTCTTTTGTATTATTATTTAATGGAGCCCCTAGGGCCTTTGAAAGGGTGCCAATTTTTTTGAAGAATTCTCACAACACTATTGTAGGAGTATAATTTTTGGAGCATACAATAACCAACAAATTATTTTCTTCATGTTGCACAAATATATGTCGTATTGTTTCTTCCATTTATTTGAGTAAATTTGCAGTTAAATTCTTCCAAGTTGCTTGATCTATTTTTGCTTTTAAGTGATCACAAAATCATGTTTGTACTATTGCATGGTTCTATTTTGAAATAAAAATTTATTTGAACTGATTAAGCATAGAAAAATATGTATGAATATTGTGTTTGTTGTATGATAGTCTAACTATTTCTATGAATCATAAGTTAATTGCAGCCAAGATTTAAGTTTGTTCAATTAGAGGGACCTAAATATTCTTTAATTGTGCTTTAATTCAAATTCATACATATGCTCTAACTTGCTTCTGGGATAGGAAATAGATAATTTAGATATTTAGTTTAGAATAATTACCTTTTATTCATTTAGCCCTATTATATTTCTCCCATTAGATCATATTCTTTTAGAAAATCTTCTTTCGAGGAGTCAAATCCATTTGTGGCAAATGGGCCCAAATATCTGTGATATTTTCTGTACCAAACGAGTGTAGGTCTAATTGGGACCTTGATTGGGCGACTTCTCCTATTGTTGGCTTGGTAAAATCTAAGCATCAATAGAAGTAAACTACTAAAAGAAAGAGAAAGGTGTTTTGTGGAGATGCTATGAATTCCTTTGCCCACCAAGGTAAGCAATTTCATTGGTTACTATATAATAATGGTTTTTTGAATTTAACTCCATATTAAAAGCTCAAGAATAGAATTTGTACTACTAGTTTGGTGAATATTGGGTGCGTCCCTAAGGTATTTGATTTCAGATAATTAGTTTCTTGGTGTGATCAATGTCTCAATGCAAAGAGAAGAACAATTTGAGTACCTATTGAAGGGAAGACTCTAGTTCTTCTCATGCCCAAAGTTTTCAAAAGAATGTTGTTGCTATGTGACCCTAATAAAATCCTTAAGCCTCCAGAAGATGACTCTTTTCTGGAATCTTAGGGTGATAGATTGAATTTGTTGAAGGATTTTATGGTTCAACCAACTAAAATTCCCATTAATATTTTGCAATTGACATTTCATTGTTAGCAACACCTTATTAGGAATTTTCTTGGTTGTTAGCATGATTGATGGGATAAAACTCAACATCCCACATTCCTAGGTCAATAATGTATGTTATATATCATTCTTTTAAGAAGGAAACCATGTTTGACTAGGCTAAGGTTATTTCAAATGAGATTTGTTTTTAATTGGCCATTTATTAGAAGACCTAAATGTTCTTTATGACTACATATTTAGTCTTTGTGATAGTTTATTTTAAGGTGTTCAAAGGATTCCATTAATAAGTAATCTAAATAACAAATTTGAATGAGTTTAATTCTTCTATCTCGTCCTCTAGAAACACAAGCCTTCTTTTTGTTTCTCCTCATCTAGGACCATTTTGTTAAATAAGTTATATATATGTTGACTATAACTGAACCCCAATGAATAACTCAGGAAGAAAGATATTTCATCAAAGGACAAGGAGTTTGTGTGTACAAGGAAGATCATGCCTATATTAGATTATTTGGGTATGAAGGAATTCCTTTACTGCTTCACATGTTTGTTTGTGATAGATATCTTGTTACTGAATTTTATAGACAATATTGTTCATGGTCTATCCATTTTGACAAAATGAAGAAGAGGAAATTTATTTCATTACCTTCTAATATATCTAATTTCATTATAAGGAATTATTATCATCTAAAACAAGTACCTTAAACTCTCAAGTCCCTTAATTTAGAAGAGACTAAGCCCCTTAAAGGTTTTGAATTGGAGGGAATGTTTTTTGAACATTTAGTTTCTAAGATATATGGTAATATATTCACAAGAATTACTGAGAGAATAGGTGAAAATGACCTAGACACCCCCAAGAAGAAAGAGAAAGTGGTATGTAATGAGGATGTGGCTACTGAAATCAATATGAATTCTCAACAACAAACTAAAGCAAAGTAGAGAGGTAAAATTGAAAAAAATGTACAATTTCCTTTCCTCCCCAAGGAAATAAGAGCTCCTCTTTGGCATGTAAGAAACAAGAAACAAATATAGGAAGAGGAGAAAGTAACGATTGACGTTCTAGAGGAGATGATGGTGAGGAACTACCTTACACTGATATTGAAAAAACTCATGTTGTTATGCAGTCAAAGAGTAAGAGAAGTTCAAGTAGAAAGGATTCACAACATTTTGAAGGTCCAAAAGATGTCACTGATATGGAAGTTGATAACACTACCATCTCTGACTGGGTGGCTTTAAGGATATATGAGAACCAAAAAATAACGTAGGAGTTGCCTGATGAAGAGCCAACTATTTTTGAAGAGTAGACTTTGACAATGCACAATGCCTAGTACAAAAAAATAGAAAGGAAGCTATAAATTAAAAGGTGCATGTTAGAAATAATAATATAGCCCACAAGTGGAAATCAGAAGTGGATGTTTCATCAGTCAGACCCAAAAGAATCCTGAAACTATATATGACTAATGGTTATGACTTTTCTCATTCTGTTTGAGAGTAAGAGTTAGAAAATATAAGATTAAAAAGAAAAATAAATGAACTCAAAGAGGCTTTAAGTCTTAAATATTTGTTTACAACTTTATTAGCCATAACTGCTTCATATGAAACACCCCAAGAAACACCTGACACATTAAGTAAGATAAATAAGGCCGCCAAGTTACTCAATGGAGTAAGAATATATGTCACAAAAAACATCAATATTATTTCTTGGGACATCAATTTAGATTTAAGGAATATTTCACAAAGGATTTAATTAATTTTATTTAATATTAATAAAAAGATTTAGAACATGATCAACATGTGAAAAATATTTAAAAGCGTTCATGGCAAGAGTCTCAAGTCTAAGTGGCTTCCATAGGAATTAGCAAGGATTACCATCTAGTTGAAGAATAAAGTAGGTAAAAGTAGGATGGTTTGCTAGAATACAAGTGATCAAAGATTATATTGCCAACTACATGAAGATTAATGATAAAATAAGAAATCCTTTCTTGAAAACAATCAAAGTTGTTCATGACATTCAAGGACCTTAGATGATAAGAGATTCCATGCTAATACCTAAATATTAGTTAGAAGAAAAATTGAGTGTAATAAGAACTTCATGGGCCAATGAATTTGATAATCTCACTCACCTTTTAGCAACTTCTAGAGGATGAGATTAAATGGTTGTTAGTTACCTTTGTAAACAACAATGATGACCACCTATCAAAAATTGAACAATTACGCTCAAGATTAAAAGTAACGGAAGAAGAAATATTTTCACTCAAGGTAAAGCAATTAATATAGTTCCAACAATGGAGGAGGATATACAAGATTTCCATATGGGTTTCCACTAACCAAGTTATAGATTTTGAATAATATTGGTTCTCTTACATCAAATTTTCATTTTCATATAATATAGTTTGAAGTTACATTTTCATTGTGATGTGTGGACTAGCTTAGAGCATGCAGTAAGTGTCCTATGCATGTGTTTACTGCACTGGGCACCTTGCAAGTTCTCAATGAACCTTGGGTTGAGAAACTAAGTGATTTTTTTTCTATTAATTCATGCTAGATGTAGGAAAACATATATAAAAACAATGTCACCTTAGTTGTCCCTCAACCAATTTTCTATTCCATCCAAAATCAAGAACAATAATGAACAAGGAATACACCAACGACCCAAATTTACATTTTATATATGCATGGTCTCAAAACACCACGTGGTTTTTGCCATGAAGGCCTCGTAACCATTTTCCCAACTAACTCAAAAAATTTAGGAATAATATAATATAATAATTGGCTTAGACTCTTTAGCCCCCTCTTGTGGAATCATAGCCTACTATAACTTTATCGTTATCCATCTATAGTCAATGATGTGTTTTAATTTGTAATATTCAATTTTAAATAGTTTGATGGGCTCTCTGGCCTTTCATCATATACAAGCATACATAGCTAATATAGGGATCAAACAAGGGTATTACATCCCCTCAGTGATGTGGGGTGGGGAAAATATATAACACACAACTTATGGTGGACCCACATCCATGCGTAAATGAGCCATGTGGGTAAATGACGAGTTATAAATAGACTAAAGAGGGCTAATTTGGAGGGTTATGGACCCCATCCCCAAGCCAACAAAAAGACAATAAAACAAGAAAAGGAGGTTAGTGTGATGAGTTGGTGCAATGATGTGGGACAATCAATTAATGCTAAAGGTGATTTTGAACATGAAGCCAATTGGAGTTGAAGAGTGGAAGTTACCAAGAGAAATTAGGTCAATAATGAGTTGCAATTGAGAAGTTATAGGAATGAGAGGAGAAGAGTAGTTATGGGATCATTGAAGATCAACTAAGAAGATGAAAGGGAATATGACATTATAGACAATTAAAATTGGAGGAGATAAATGTAGATTTAGAGGATGAAGAAGGGAGTGATCTAGATAGAGAAGTGAGAGAAGGATGTCATGGCTTTTAACCTAGTAGCATGATAAAGTCGAAATTTATATAGAGATCAATTGATGAAGAGAATGAAGGCATGTAGTAATAATATTTTGTAAAAGTAATATGAGAAAGAGATCAATATTGGAGAGGGGTTTTCCTAGTGGGGTTTCCAATGTAATCCCTATGTTGATGTGAAGATGGTACTCTTAATTTCTATGTAGTCATATTAGTGTTGTTGAATGCTTCAACATTGAACTTTGTGTATACATTTATACATTTGTGGCTACATTTATGTTTATAAATGTTGTGCCGTAAGAATAATGGTGTTGTTTATAAAGGCGTGAATTTGCTGATGTTTACATTATGCGCGCTTTGATTTTCAAGGGATGCCTTGATTTGTACATTGAACTATTATGAGTTATGTCCACACAAATACATTATTTACCCACTTCAATGTACATCCATCTAAACATCTAAATGGAATAACAAACATTGGTTTCCCACCACCATCTCACATTTTGTTTGAGGATGACAAACTAAACTAGATTATAATCTCATTTCCATATTATGTTACAACATTTGGTAAAAATAATTATAAATCTGATATATCTATCTAAAGTGATAATCATTAGTAGTACATGGGCTCGCATAATCTCCTCGAAGGATAACTTCGCAAAATATCTCATATCCTTTCTCTCTCTATAAAATAAAAGTGGGTCATCTTCAAAAACCTAATAACCACAACAACATCACATCAAATATATGTTATATCCCTTGCAATCCAAGTGCAAGATATATTGAATATCTTCTAAGGGCATCATTGGCACTAGTAACAATTTGCATAATCCTATATTCTAACACGATCCTTCCACTGTCTAATATATCCCACACCACTCCAAGAACAAGCTCATTTCCTTCATTATATTGAACTAGTTTAATGTTTTTCCAACAATGTTTGCATCTTATCATGCCCAAAATGTCCACCTAATATTCCACTATGCAATTCTTTGCTTTTATTCCACATTGAACCTTTTCATATACACAATTCTTTTCTTTTTAACAAATATATGTTATAAAAACTATGATGTCTTGTCTTACAAGAATGGGGTCTTAAAAAGATAAGAACCCTAAATGAAATATATATTATTGTCATACCACCTATTGTGTCTTTCTACATGATCATCAATAATAACATCTTCTACTCAATGTGCTTGTCACTTTGTTCTATTTCTCTACTACCATTACCCACAAATGCTACCCCACTAACGTCTTGTTGTTTCATCTTCACCTCTGTGTTGATAAACTCTAGTGACTTATGATTTGTGTATGACACAAATATAATCTCTAATACTTCTTGTACTATCACATAAAAATTAAAATCATAGACATAATACTTTTCCTCATTCAACTTCTCATTAAGCATGTCATTGATATTCCCCATAATCCCAAGATTGGGCCAAGGGCTATTTGTGCTCACAATCCACCTTAAAGATTGTTAAGATATAGTATTACTGACCTTGGATCTTTATCACATTCTTCTTGAACTCAAAATTGTGTTTGCATCTTTGACATTGAGCAACAAGGACCAATGCATAATTTCCTTCACCTTCTTTGGATTCACGTCTAATCTTTCGTTGAACATAATCATCCCAAGTACACTAACTCCTTGTAAAACACACATTCTTTAGTTTGATGAGCAACTCTACCATCCTTAGTGCCTCAGAAGCCAATTTCAAGGATACAAGCATTCTTCTATGGTATTAGTGAAAATCAACATATCATCTAGATAAAGTACTACAAACTCACCAAAGTCGTAAAACTTCAATTAGTAATCAAAGAGATCTACTAGGTACATTCGTTAAGCCCCACAAAAAAATTCAACCACTCATATAATCTATCTTTGGTCATTGTGCAAACTCCCATTCATTCCCTTCTCTAATTTGAATACAACGATATCCAACCTTTCAAGTCAATATTACAAAAGTATATGGCACCATTCAAATTGTCCATTCTCGGCAATATAAACTTGTACATGATTGTGATCTTGTCTAACACTCCATATTCTATACACAACCTCTACATTCCATCTCTCTCTAACAAAATTAGCATTGACATCACACAAAATAACACTCTCCTTGATCAAATATTTCGACAATAATTCACATGTCCTTCACATTTGCACTCTCCATTGGTCTTATTATATTTGTTGCATATTTTCAAAAAGATGGTCCAAGAATTAAGTCAATTTTATGCATTATGTTTCTCTACAACAATCTAACTAGCACATTTTTATTCACTATTGCTATGTGTTTGTCTAACAACTTTCTAACTTTAGCAAGAACTTCTAAATCCGCTTGCTTCTAAAATTTCTACAACAATTAGAAATTAAATTCTTTAGTCTTTCACATTACTCTCAAACACTTCTTTATTGACAAAAAAAATACTTCATTTGGTTTTAGATCAAAGACTTTTGTGGTCCATAATTTAGAAAACAATCTTTCGGATTAATCACATTGTAAGGATTGGGTCGACATTTCGAACCAACTAATGTGGTTCATCCTCAGGATAAGGTGAGAAATCAATCGATCTGAGAGAATAAATAGCATGGATGCATCATAGTACAGTGTTAGCCATTCAGAATTAGCCGTTGGTGAAGTGAGATTATTTAGGAGAGCTTAACTAACATTTAGTTAGAAACTAGCTGTTATGTAATATTTAATTATTTATTATCGAAAATGTCCCAATTTATTAATTTAAATAATAATATAATCAAGTAAAATAATATTATAAGCTAGGGTTGACCTAGTCAATATAAATAAGGAATGAAACTAGCCGTTATCTTGATATAATAATATTAATTAGTTTATTTATGTAATGTAATTGGTAAGGGTTAACCTATTAGGTGGAAAATTAGTCGTTAATAGTAATTAATTAATAAAATATATGGTTAAAAGTAATTAATTAATAAAATATATGGTTAAAAGTTAGTTGTTTTATTCATTACTTAACAACTAACTTTTAACCATATATTTCATTAATTAATTACTTTTAATTGCTAATTTTCCACCTAATAGGTTAACCCTTATGAATTACATTACATAAATAAACTAATTAATATTATTATATCAAGATAATGGCTAGTTTCATTCCTTATTTATATTAACTAGGTCAACCCTAGCTTATAATATTATTTTACTTGATTATATTATTATTTAAATTAATAAATTGGGACATTTTCGATAATAAATAATTAAATATTACATAACAGCTAGTTTCTAACTAAATGTTAGTTAAGCTCTCCTAAATAATCTCACTTCACAAACGGCTAATTCTGAATGGCTAACACTGTACTATGATGCATCCATGCTATTTATTCTCTCAGATCGATTGATTTCTCATCTTATCCTGAGGATGAACCACATTAGTTGGTTTGAAACATCGACCCAATCCTTACAATGTGATTAGTCCGAAACAATGTTTTCTAAACTTCATTTGGTTCTTCATCGTTCAAGTGCAATAAATGAAATTTATTTCCATCCTCCAAAAATGTGTAGGTAGTCTTCCTTTCATTGTGTATTGTCTTGTGTCATTCTTCCATGGCCTTGTCAACAACACACAACAAATGTCCATGGATATGATGTTGCACACAACTTTATTCTACTCTAATCCTACATTAAATGTCACCTTATACTATTGTGCCATTGTAACTTCATGTCCATTCTAGGACCATAACAACTTGTATAATTTTTTTATGCTAAATGGAAGGCTGGTATAAAAGGGTGATTATTTAAAGGTGTATATGAACTATGGAAACCTCTAGATCGAGACTCTAAGACCCAACCCAATCTATGATTGATACATACATTTTCATTATTACAACTCAAATAACACAAGAAATGCATCAAGGCCTAAATTGGCCGAGGGGCTCAATTAAAAATCAAACAAAACCATAACAGGAATTTAAACAAGCTGCAAAAAGATATAGCATCATCTATAGAGGCAATATTGATCAAAATTCAAGAAAATTTCTCTTATACAAGGGAATGAATCTATAAGAATGCCATCCCTATCATTCAATGATGGTAGGTGAGAGAGGTAGTGTGGAAGCTTACTAGATGACCAAATGCCTAAACTAGCAATGATCAAATAGCAAAATGAACAAGATAAAAGGATAAAGGATTGAGTTAATAAATCTTGGAATATCTAGTGGATTTATCCTAACAAATCTTAGGATATGTAGTGGATTTACCTTTCATTAATACACATTTTGTTTTATTTACTTTCATTTATTAAATTAAGATAATTACTTTATTTTTTCATATATTAAAGGAAGGTTGATGTAATTTAGCTTTAGTAAATTTTTTGTATATACCATCAATAGTGTCTATACTCTTAAGTGATATTTGGACCAATACAATAATGAGAAATAGTTGCAAAAAATCTTCTTTAATAGGGAATTTTAAATGTGTTTTATTTGCGATATTGGACAAAGATGGTTTTTTAAGATATACCTTGTCCAATTTCGTAATCCATGTACCCTAAAAATGCTAGAAATATGGCATATAATAATTTAATTCCCTTTTTTAGGGGAAAAAGTTTAGTTGACCCATACTTAGACATGTGTTTCTTCAACATGCCATGGCATTTTAACAATTTTATAATCGAATTATTCACACTATCATTAACATTGGAAATAAATATATGCAGAATATAACTGACATAATTGTTTTGTAAATATTTTATTGAGCTTATTTTCATTCATTTGTTTTATATGTTTAAATTAATAGTTATCTATATCCCCAAAAAAACATCATGAAGCAAGGGTTGACAATGGATAACATTTGCATCAATATATTAAGAATTTGTTTAAAATTGCATACTTTATCACTTTAAAAAGTTATCTAGTTTCCATTTTACATATACTAAATTTATAACACAGTAATGATATGACACACATATAACACAATGTATTATTTATAAAATGACTCAATAATACCTTTTTAGAAATACATGTAGTTTACATAATTGTGTATTTAGGTAATTTAGTAGAACCAATGATTCAGATATCTTAGTTACACATTTTCTTTCTTTGAAAAGGGTAATTGTGTTTTAGTATTTGGTCGAGTGATCATGCGATATGATTGTGTAGTAGATGCAAAATGTTATATTATGTTTTAATGGAATACAATATCTAGCAAACTTTAGCTAAGACTGAAAAAAACAACCAAATTATATAAACTCACTCCTATTCATCATTTTTTTCTTATTACTTTGAACATTTCATGTTTACATTTACATATCAAGCTTATTATTACTAATAATTATATGGCAGGGCATATAGCATAATGCATTATTTGTTAAACTCCTTAATAATATCATTTAATAAATATGCTATTTTATAAATATATGTAGTTACAAAGTTGTGTGTTCAGGTAATTTAATAGAACGAACCAATGGTTAAGATGTCTTAGTTGCATATTAACATTTTTCTTCATTCTTTCATAAGGGCAATTGAGTTTCAGTATTTGTTGGAGTGGTAATTGGATATGACTCCTTAGTAGGTGTACAAATGTTTATACAATGTATAAAACTTAAATGCAATAAAATATTTAGCAAACTTTGAGTAAAATGATTAAACTATTTGCTCGGACTAATACAACTATCTGCTAATGATAAATTTTAACTCCTGTATTCATTGGTCATGTTCATAGATGTGCACAACAATGGAGAACATTTTTGAGTATAGCAAAAGCTCAAAATAGCACATCTCACTTTTATTTTTATTTCGAAAATGTATACTTTATTCATCAAGTTTACATGGTTGAACTTAACTTTATTTTTATTTAGAGCTGAGAAGGTCAGATCTCCACAAGCACCCATGCTCTGACCCTACCAAATTAACTTGAGGGCAGTTTTTATGAGCATAGCAAATACTTTTGCTCTGCAGTATTTTCTGTCCTGTCTTCCCAATATAAGCATTGCGGAAGTGAGAAAAAATGTCAGTAACGTAACGATCGATATCTCAAGAATTCTTTGACTTCATCTCAATGTTGAACTGATAAAATGAATGGCTCATCATGGAATATATAAAATCAAATTGGGCACCTGCAGATTTGCTAGTGCTAGCACATCCACGGTTTTCCAATCTAGAAAATACAGCAAAGTTGGAAGATAGTCTTCCACCCATTTAAAAATAGATTGGCACTGTTATGATATCCTCCAACAATGGCCTTGAAACAATTGACTTTCAAGAATGGTTGACAGGCATGGTAATATCTGCTCATAGAGCAGAGCAGAGAGGTTTTCTCTGCTTTCATCGCTGATCCCTATAGGAGATAAACACAGAACTGAAAGCAATCAAGACAGCCCCACCAACACCCATAATAGAAGGAATCTCGCCCAAAAATATAACTCCTAAAAAGTAAGTGATGAGAACCTGTTATTCAGAAAATCAATATTATTATCGCATAAATCAATACTTGAAGCGATGACACCATAGATCTTAAGAACAATAAGTAAACATATGGGCAACAATTAGTACTCACTTTCACATATTGTATGGATGTAGCTCTTGAAGCCTTTTCTAGCTGAAGACCTCTTGTTAGGAAAATCTGCAAAAGTTTTCATGTGACATATGCCATGCACAACACCCCATATTCTTATTTTGTTAACTATCAGTTAAAGTAATGAATTGTAACCACCGCAGTGTATTAAATTTTAGCGTACCTGTGCCATGTACGCAGTCAATCCTACCAAACCCAAAGCAATAAGCTCTCCCACACTAGGAATTTTCACACCCTGTTTATAAAAGTATTTCACATGTAAGATAAGCAAATCTGAGCAATATTCAATGTGAACCAATTCTTCTCCCTAAACATATTACAAGCTCATTTCAAACCCATTAAATGGTTCCGAAATTTGTATTCAGTGGGATGTGTTCTTCCACCATAACAAAAGCTCTGAAAATCATTAAAATAGCCTGAGATAATATGAACTCTGGAGGCTGCTTATAACATTGAATCATAAAACCATGTTCATTGACGTAACAACCAACCAAGCAGTTAATCTATCCTATCATTGTTTATTTGCTATAGGAGAGACAGAAATGGTAAAACTTTGGGATGATATGATCTGTAGGTATGACTACCACAGGATGAAGACTCTTGGCAAAAAGTTTCTATCACAAAAAGAATATATGGTTATAGTTATTTATGGTCTGAAATTAGGGAACAAGGAACAAGTCTTAAGACAGGTGGAGATAACCCCAATTTTAAGGGAAGGGCATAACAATGAAATATCACAACACCCAATGGAAACACATTCATAAAAATTAAAATATATGTGATTAAGTAATTACAAATATATATATTACGGCATTCGAATAGGCAATTATTAAATCTTGAAATACGCAGACCATTGAATTTCTCACGAGGCAGAAACATGAAAATACAATAACACATGGACGTGATAGCACATTAAAATTTATAGAATATCAAAAAGGAAGGAACTACCCAATCTGAACCCTAAAACCAAGTTTTACTTGCAAAACTCCTTTTTGTCCCAAGCATCTACCCAGTTGTTACAAGGTCCAACCTGCTGCCCTCTCCAAATCTGTTCACTGTTTTCATCCAAGATGCCTTCAAATACAAGTGCTTTTAAATTTCTAGTTATTTTTTTCTCTTTTTTGTAAAGGGGGCCTCGTATTTATGGGTTAGCTTCAGTTAAAATGAGAAGTTAGTAGGCTGAAAAATAAATTAAGTTTTATAAGTGGCAGGCATAGTGGGGCTAGAATTGCCAGTTTTTGAACGTGGCTATTGAAGTTTGAACACAGTTTATGGTAAAGACTCACTGTCATACATGAAAAGAAATGGAGAACAATTTGCAAAATCTCACTGAACTCTTTGGAAGGTGAGTTTCCAATCTCAGTAGCACTGTCGGGAGTGTGGATGGACAAAAAAACAATGTTAATGACCTCCATTATAGCACTGTGGACTGCTATTGACCAGAAACCCTTTGGGAGTAATCCCAAACTGCAACTTAGTGTTGTAGGTTCATTGCCATATATGGCTTCTTCTCTGGAAGTAGAAACCAAGGAGAAGATTTTTTCTCTCTGACAGTGAGTTGGACACCCTGTGACTGAATGATCGGCTGGGGTAGCTTGACTCCTATTGTAAAGTTCAACTGTGCACAGATGAAGACAAAGTTTCCTATGCAAAGTTGTTCATGTGTGAAAAAACTTTGGTATGGTGGGAGAATGTTGCCTGTTCAAAGTTGTTCCTATGTGGAAAAACATTGGTATTGTTGTCGCACAGAATGTTTAGGCAGCGCGACAACGCTCAGAGTAAGGGCTGTCACTCTTAAATCCTTACTCACTCCGTTTAGACTCTCTCCTAGACAAGTCAAGGGGGGTAGTCCCTAGGCGAATAGATGAGGATAGCATGTGAAAAACAGATTCTAGGAGATTTTAATGATGGATAACTTGATGAATTTAAATGATTAAATCAGATTGATAGATTAAACGCCAAAGTAAACAAGACACGACCACAAGATAGAAATAATTTTAGACCAGTGCCTTCGATATCTGAATTGACCATCAATAAAACAAGCTATCCAGAACGATTTTCAATATGCGACAAAAAGTGACAATCATAAATATCCACGAAAACGCCCAACACTGTCACATGCAAAAGATTCCAGATTTAAAATTATTACTGCTAATGACAAGATCTAGAACAGCCAATATGATTTATCGCGCTAGACTATAGGAAAATCATAAAAATTCGCACTTAATGACCAAATGACACTAAGGAACTTTAGGTTAAATTTTTTTTAATTATTCCTTAGGAACTTAATTTAATCAAAGGGTAAAAAAAATCAAAATTTTTAATGGGCCATAGGCCACATTAAAAAAAAAAAAAATTAACGTTTAAGCGAAAACCCCTTAATGTAAATCCTTAATCACAAATTTAAATTTTTAGAATTAATTTTTTTTTTTAAAATGTTTAGAATTTTAAAAGTTTTTAAAAATTTTAAATTTTTAAAGGATTGTTTAAAGTTTTTGAATTATTTTATTTATTTATTTATTTTTTTAGGATTTTTAAATTTTAGAAATTTAGATTTTTTAATTAAATGAGCTAAGCTAACCTAAATATATACAAATCAAATAAACTGAAAAAGAAACCCAAAATCGAAATTTTTTTATTTTTTATTTTAAATGTTTTAGATTTCTTAAGATTTTTTTATTTTTATTTTCAAACGCTACCTATCTAATCCTAAGTCTAAAAACTAAGAAATGCATATGAAAATGAGAAACTAACCCAATGAAACAAAAAGGTCGAATGCGTGAAAGAAAACTAACCCTAACATACATCAAATAAAAAAAAAAAAATCGAAACGTCTTGGTTGCTATGTATGTGTGCAGGTGCAGCGACGGCGGAGATGAAGAGCAGGTCGAGCAGCAAGAGTTGAAACGCTGAAGGGTTTGGATAGCAGTTCGCTTGCAGTTTGACGGAGAAGGATAAGGAGGTTGGGATGGACAGCAAAATGTGTGGAGGGAGAGCAGCGAGAGAAGTTGGAAGAGGCAACGCGCAGTATGGCCGAGGGTAGAGGTTTGAGAGCCGCAGTTTAAGTGGCTTGATGAAAGAAGCGTGGAGCGCTGGCGCTGCGGAAGATTGCGTGAATTTGTTTGCAGTTTGGACGGTACTGAGGAAGGACGCAGATCGATGGATGGCTGGCAGTAGTGGTAGAAGGGGAGCTGTGTGAGACAAGGAAAGAGATACGTAAGTCAACGATGGAGCTATGAGGCGTGGAAGGATGGAAAATGCGAGGACAGGAATGCGTGGAAATGGAGGGATGGCAGCACGCTGGTTATGGCAGCGTTGGAGCTGCGTGAGGGAGAGGGTTTGCGTGATAGGGAAGACGTGAGGGTATGGCAAAAGAAACGCAGGTGAGAGAAGAAAATGGACAGCGGATAGGAGAGAAAGGAACCGCAGAAAGTTTGCTGCATAGGCCAATGACTGAAGAAATGGATTGGGTACAGTGTTTGAGAGCTGCGAGGGTTTCAAATAAATTGCCCAAACAAAATCTCAAAATTTTCCTGCAATGAAACAAAAATAAAGACCCTAGGCAGTGGACAGAGAAAGAAACAGTGCCCAACAAAACTCAGAAATTCCCAGATCTAAAATGTTGTGTTCTGCTTCAGATTTATCAATTAAACCCTTATATAAAAGAAAATTTCTAGATTAAAAAAAGAAAAAAAAGAAAAAAAAAAGAATTCAAACCCTCGAACTATAGAAAGAATGCTCCTGCAAAAGCTAGTTCTAAGGCCAAATCTTACCCTCTAGGGCCCAGATCTGGCTTCAAAATTAAACTTTACCTTTAGATCTGCAATCTGTTCCTGAAAACAAACAGCCAGAACCCGAATATGCAAAAAATAAATGAAACCCCAGAAACCCTAAGTCAGAAAAATAAAAAAAATTACAGTTCTATGTACATAAATGGCAGATCTATCAAATCTACGGAGTGTGAGTCCGACTCCGCTCCCAGATCTGATGATCTGCGGCTCCCAGCAGCCAGAT
Source organism: Pinus tabuliformis (assembly GCA_031772625.1). Lineage (NCBI taxonomy): Eukaryota > Viridiplantae > Streptophyta > Pinopsida > Pinales > Pinaceae > Pinus > Pinus tabuliformis. The sequence goes on from CM062804.1 coordinate 431,498,286, forward strand.
CTAACGATTCAGCACATAATTTTTTTTTTTTTTAATTTTGGAGGAGGTACTAAGTTTGAAACCCTTTATACATTACCCATAAAATTATCTTATGATAAGCTCGGGATCAAAATCAAGTTGGGCTCTTCAGAAAACGCAGATCAGGAGTTGGCTAGTTCAGCTGAGAACTTCCCCGAATGCCCGATGATCTAATAATCAAGGATTTTCCTACAAAACTCGGCTTAGCTGTCAACATAGAGCAAGAAAACGATAATAAAATTTAGATTTAATAGAGATACCTGCTATTATAATCAGAACTTAGATTACCATTCAAACCCCAACGACTAAGCAAGATACCTATACTCAAATCGCTCTTCAGAAAGCTATATCAATGGACAAAAAGAAATGTATGCATGAAAAATAATACATCTTACAACGTTTCCATGAAGAGTAACACCAGCAGAAGTTAACTCCAAAGTCTTTCTTTATTGCTCATAAAAAAATTACAAGAAACAACTTTTTGCTTAGTACACAATCAAAAAATCGGATAATCTCAACTGACAATTGACCTCCTATTTAAAGACAAATCTTCCAACGGCTAGTTCGAATGATCCTTGTCAAAGCGATCTTGACCATTGATGAGGATCAAAATTTCTTTTAATCTCATCCGTCGAAATTTTAAATATTGAGGAAATTTCGAAATTATCAATTAAATGCATTTTAATTAATTCAAAAATTAAAATTTTGAATTAATTTCCTCAAAATTTTGACTTTGACTTAACCCTAGGGACCAAGGGCATAAAATTTTAGCAAAATAATCAATTAACCTTAGTCCCTGGACCTTTTAAAATTTAATTTTTTAAAGGACCCTCGAATTTAGCCTTTGGAAAATTTAAAATTACCTAGGACCTAGGACTTATGAGGGGATAAATTATTTTTCTAACCCTCAAGACATTTTACATCATGATTTTTACATTTTTACATCTCAAGGGGGAAAACCCATTTGATATAGACCCTCATAGACTACCCAGTTCTGCGACACAAACATAATCTAGCAGATCAAGCAATTTGTAATAAAATAACCTAACCAAATAGTTAGGATTATTCCCAAATCACTTTTACATAGACTCGATCTAACACACTAGGACTCCCCTAAGATTCTAATGACAAAATCCATTCTAGCTTTGGGATAAGGCTGAAGGAAAACTCTGCCAATCATAGATTGGTGAGACAAAAAACCTTCCAGAATGTAGATCGTCATCAAAAAATTAGGTTTACCTAGGCAATTACATACACGACACGGATCTGCTGAGATTATTTACAATTTACACATGCAGAAAGGGTTTACAATATAACATGATCAGGCTGATGATGATAGCTGGATGGTAGGAACATGTCGATCAGGCACTATCCCTTTTGCGAAAAAGGGGGTGTACTGCTATGGGTCATTGACACGTAGTGGTCAACATCTAGCTCTACCTGGGGACACGTTGCTGCACTGGAGGAATGTGAGAATCCAGAATCTGCAT